>JAGFBZ010002358.1:410000-1010000 GCA_018398805.1 Hirundichthys speculiger | reverse complement strand
TTCATGAAGAAATATAACTATCAAGAGATTTTTGAAGGAGGCATTAAAAGTGCTGCCAAGTGTAAATCACATAGATCCAAACCAAAGAAGCTACACATCTATTCCTTTGTGGCTGATGTGATGTGGCAAAAGTGACAGATCTCTCTGTGCAGAAAAGATGGAAAGCACTGATTCAGCATGAGAGAAAGAACAAAACAAGGAAGAATGTTGCCGTACAGAACCTCACAGGAAAATCCAAACTATGTTCCTGTTAGTACTAAATGGAAAAGATCAGCACTGACGGCTTCGTGAGTAGTGACCCTGTTTGCTTGGCATAATCAGAGGAAACCATCAGCACGGGGAAGACCGGAAAGACAGAGTATACTTGCCATTCATAATACATATGTGAATGTGTAATGGCTGCCACGCATAGCCTGCTATTGTTTGGCATGTCCTCGAATAATACACAATATGTACATGAGATGCAATATTTACTTGAAAGCTAGAGACACTAGTGTAGGCACCAGTTCATCACAAGTGAGCTGTCACAACGCTCTTACGGCTTTTATATACAACCGCTCGCTGTGTGACAGTTTGGTATGCTGAACATGGTGGCAGCCTGATGCAACAAGTCACAAAACATCACAGAGGACGTACAAGAAATACTATTGGTGTATCTTATCATTGGTAAGAGACAAACAAACTCTCCAATGATGCTGGTATTATTTTGTTTTCTGGCTGTGACTACAACAAGAACAAATTGTTGTAGTCACACACAGTGTGAGTAGGCACTTACTAAAAATGTCCATTTACAATAATGAAGTTGTAACTTTCTCCTTCTCCATTACTTCATCTGACTGATGCAAAATGCATTCTGGGATACTTTGCTATCTATTAAAGTCTTCACTGCATCCACGATAAAGTAGTCAAAGCAAGAAAATATCTGAGGATATCGACAGTACTTAATTAGATGTGCACTTTGAATTGGAACGGTACTTGGACTGCAACTTGTGTTTTTCAAAAACAAAACTGCAGATGTGCAGACAATAAAGCACATTGACAAGTGGTCCCTGGGCAACAAGCGTGGGAGTAAGAATGACTTTTCCCACTTCTCCAACCTTTATTATCTTGGTGGATAATTTAAGTCATGTCTTGAGTGTTGTCTTCAGCACTTACACTGCATTCAGATTTTGACTGAACTGAAGTAATATTTAAGTGTATTGTCCAGTGACCGGGGCTGTTACCACCAGCTGACACCAGTGGACTATGAATAAAATAGTTATCAAATATTATAAAAGCAAAGACATTGGCATATTTTAAATATTACATTCATATAACCAGTACCACTTTTAAAGCAATAAGTTATGGTAAATGGACTTCACTTATATACCGCTTTATCCACACCAAGGTGCTCTCAAAGCAGTTTACACTGGCCTCTTATTCACCCATTCACACACACATTCACACACCAGTGGGCGGCTGCTGCCATGCAAGGTACTGCCAGACCCACTGGGGGCAAGTTAGGGTTCAGTGTCTTGCCCAAGGACATTTTTGCATGTGGACAGTTGGAGCTGGGATTGAACCACCAACCTTCCAGTGACTGGACAACCCGCTCTACCAACTGAGCTTGAGCCACCCAGTTATACATGTAAAATGAGTCATTGTTCCTTTTAGACATAAATACAGGATAATACTTTCAGTATAGAACCTGTACACATAATCAGATGCTCGGAAGCAGAATGGAGACCAATGATCAATTAAAAAAAAAAAAAAAAGTCAGGTTGTGAGGCAGAATGGAGGACCCAGGCACAGAAGTGCAAAAAAAAAAAAAAAAAATAATAATAAAGTATTCATTCAACAAAACAAAAACCAAAAGTTCAAGAAAACTAAAAGAAACCACAAAAGTAATCCAGGTATCCAGGCAGGGGAACATGGAGGAAAAACAAGTGACCCAGCAGAGTACTTACAGGACACGAGACAACGGACCAGCACAGACAGGGGAGATGACAAGACTTAAATACACAGGGAACCTAACGAGAGGCAGGTGCAGACAATCAGGATAATAAGAGGGAGGAAGCAAAACCTGAAAACAACGGAGACAAGACAGACCTTCAAAGTAAAACAGGAAACAGGTAACACAAAAGACAGGGATTGACGCCAATTTAACACAGAACAACGAAAAACACAAAATGGCCGTCATGGCCGCCCCAGACCATGACAGCTGCAAAATCAGCAAAGCTCTCTCGCAGTCATACAAATTATGTGCTTTACTCTTCCGGAGTGTAGTGTAGAGAACTGATTTCCTCTTCTATTGACCTTTAACGTGTTTACTCTTTTTAATTCCAACACATAGTCAACATCTGTTTGCATTCAATTACTTCTTTATCATAATTACATGGTTACTGTTGTAACTACAATCACCAAGATCCTCTAACCTTTCACAAAGCAGTCATACTAATAAAAGGGTTTTGAAAGTGTTTAAGAATGAACACACAAATAATGTCACCCCTCTGATCATGGCTTGATTAGAGAGTTCTGTAGCCACAAAATCTAACTACTTCTAAGTGTATGAAGTTCATTTTTCATAAACATTATGAGCAAGTTAAACCCTACTTAGATTTATTGGATGGGTTAGACATAATTGTAGTGTAGTACTAGGCTTGGGCGGTATCCAAATTTTGATACCGTCAAACTTCCCTCACATTTTACCGGGGTATACGGTATTCCCGCGACTATTAAGGCAAACACACACCGCCGGCGGACGCCGCGCGTCAAAACAGCCGTCCCCATTATGTGCGCCGCCGCGGGGCTTAACGCCTGAAAAAAAGGTGAATTTACCTCGAAACAGCAGTTCAGTGCTTCAATATAAAGTTGGCTCAACTACAGTTGTTATTTATTTGTGTATTTTTTGTTTTCGCTGTAGTTTTAACTGTCCTGCCAAGGAAATGCTGCCGAGGTGTGTGTTTGCTGAAACGCGCTTTATAGTAAAGTGTCTGATGCCGGACGTTTCACTTCCTATAAATTCTTCAACATAAAAGTCCAACATTATTAGTTTCATTAGAAGCTTTTATTTTGAAGCAGCAAACTCAGGAAGTGTTGTTTTCATTGTCAGTACCTTAACAGGACGAGTCAAACCGAGATGAGCTGCGAGCGAACACGAATAAACGGTAAAATAAAGCGGAACACACAGCGATACAGGAGAGAAACTAAACTTTAAACCACAGAAATCATTTATTGGATTTTTTTATGACGGTATTGAAACTGATACCGCCGCTATATTTAAATACCGGAAGTATACGGTATTACCATAATACCGCCCAAGCCTATGTAGTACAATAAAAAACACCTCAGTTCTCATCATGCAACTGTAATAACTAAGACTGTGTCAAAAAAACTGACCATGATCACCTCATTGATGTGGATGAGATCCCACTTAATACTGCATTACTGTGGTTAATCCACAATACCAAACATGATGGTCAAGCTAGATTTTAAACACTATAAGCACTTTACATGAAGAAGGAAAAAAAAAAAGATTTATATAATGATTTATATTTTAAAATAAATATAAAAGGAAAAGAGTAAATGAATGTGGCACTCAATTGTGCATTCAAATAAAATTCAGGACCTTGACATAGTGTGTATTCTCAAAATAATATGTAAGTAATGGAATCCTATTCATTTATCAGACATGTGTGCAGTCAGACTACATCTGTGCATCCAATAACAGTCAAACAAACTTTACTGCAGTTATGAAAACACACCATTATTACTGCTTAGTCTTAGTTGTTTTTGTAGATGACATTGAAGGTACACATGAGGAAGCATATTATCCTTTAATTTACAACACTACAGTAATCGCTCACACTTTGCGGTCTTAGCAATCGCGGCCTCAGTACATCGGAGGTTTCAAAAGTATTCATGGAAAAAAAAAAATATTTGAAAAAGAATTTGAAAAAAACTCAAACGAAGCACGCGAGGCTGAAGCAAAACACGTCACATCAAGAATGAGTCTCTGGAAGCAACAAGAGCCTACACGGGATGCCCCATGAATGAAAATCGAGGCCTGAGATTGGCTGCTACGATGGGCATTACTGTGCCCCATACACGTTTCTTTTGCCACTGAAGTGATTTGGATCAAAGCAAACTTAGACTCCAACAGCTATTGATAAAAAGAGCAGTGATGGACCTTTTTGGGGGGATTCCAAGCACACATGATCTAATAAATTTTTTTGGGAACCTATGCTGCAGTGACATGTTTTAATAAACCCTCATCAGAGGAGATAGGACATTTAGAAAAGGTGCTTGGGCAGGAGAGAGACTGGGGGACTCAGGTCAGAAAGAGAGGCTTACAACTGAAGCAAAATCAATACACGCTGATTCCTGGGGACTTGGGCCAACAATGATCAATAGCACACTAACTGTACCAGGTTAAAAAAAATACATAAAAAATTGCTGTGATGGAAAATGTTTTATGATATTTTGTGTGATTATAGGACCATCCTACAAAAATTGATGCACAAGGTCTGCTGATCTGGTTGAGTAAAAGGGTGTTACAAATGGCTCCGTTTTACCAAACCTTGTAACAGCCTCCTCTCCTTTAGACCAGCAACTTTATTACAAAGACCAGTTATCTTGCATGGAGACTGTCAGTTTATTATCAATCACTTTCACTGACACAAGTTAGGTACTAAAAACAATCCATTAAAATATCAAACTACATATAAATCAAACTGCAGAGAAGGTGATATAAAAGTATGAGCTGCTGGTTTGTCATGTTTTGGAATCATGGGCTTTCTTGTGGTACTTCAGCCTCTTGTCAAAGTTGAAAGAAAGACTTCTTCGTTACATTACAACTAGGGATGGGCATAATTAATCTATTAATCGATGATTGATCATTAAGAATTTGGTCGAAGAAATTAATTTTCGTCGATGAACCGAATGTTTTTTTTTTTTTTTAATAATCCGAACGTAGGTTCTCAGTGCACGTCTTCAAACAATGCGATGCATTTCGCTGTGACACCGATAGAAGTTTGGCAACAGGGGGCAACATTTCACCATCACCCTACCCTGGCTGGCCTCAGTTGTTACATGCGAGCCCCTGTAGGTCCTCGCATAATCATGGAGCGGTCGCGGTGAAGTGTGGCGTGGGACCATTTTCGTTTAGAAAATGAGCAAGTGTACTGCAATCACTGCAATGCAAATTACAAATACAAATAATCGATTATAAAAATAATTATTATAAAATAAAATAATCTACAATGATGTATCACTTGAACAATGCGCATCCAAGCCCTGTAAAAGACGGTGGAGGCGGTTCATCTCTATCTCAGCCTAGCCTAGCCTCAACTCAGTGTTAGCACGGACCAGGAGCTGCAGTGCACATCGAGCACACAACAAGCGCATCTTTTTAAGAATCTTTTTAAGAAACAAAAAGCCTGTAATACTAGCGCCTTGATATAAATTGTCCTTGTTAAGTAGTCTCCTCGATATCTCTTCTTTTATTATCGTTTTTTTTTAAAGAGAAGAAACAGGAAATGTCACGTTATTCTCGACCACGAACATCCGGGCCACTGAACACATCTGGGGCATGCGCGGGCCATAGCAACCAGGCCAAAGGGGAAAACAAACGTCACGCCGATGACGAGAATAATTTTCAATATAAAATTGTTAATGATTAATCGATTATTAATCATTATTCTCCTGACGATCGCCGAATAAATCTTCACCGAATGCCCATCCCTAATTACAACAATAACATAACATGAGTATAACATCAAAGTCTCTGGTAACGTCCTCTGTACCCATTAAATTAAAAAAAAAAAAAAAAAAAAAAAAAAAAACACGCACAGGGGGCTTGGTACGTGGGAATCACCTGTCATGATAAATCCATATTTCCAATGTGAAAAGCTTTCTTTTTCTAGGAAGTCGTAGGCTGTTCTTCTTTCTCTTCACTGTGCATTTTTCTCTTCACAAGGAAACTTTCCAAAAACGTCTGTTTCTTACTCATTTTGCTAGCTGGGTTGAAGTTTGGTGCTCAAGTAACCCAGATGTAAGCCTTGAGAATCCGGTCATTTTTCAAAATTAAAGATTTTTCAAAATAAAAGCTCGTTCAGACTCATATAATAAATAAAACTTAAAAAAACAAATTTTTTCTTGTGCAGCCCGGTACCAATTGATCCACAGCCCAGTATCTGTCCGCAGCCTGGGGGTTGGGGACCACTGGCTTAATCCACTCCCGAACCCTTTCTCTCTACTCTCGGTGGGTTTGCCTCATCTGATATCGATGGTGTGCCTTATGGTATTATATCAACTGCTTAGCATGACTACAAATGCAAATATATCTGCTTAACCTGGAATTCTGACCCATGTAAGGAACTCCTGCACAAGTGCAACTATTAACACCTTTAACAGGATGCTGCTGAATGGGTAGCACATGTGTTATTTCAACATTTCATTTCTTATGTTTCTACATTTACTATGTGTACTCTAAGATAATTAGCTCTCTTTTTTAATTTAAGGTAAGCCCACACTGCTCGACTTAAACTCCCATTTCATTTTTATCATGAATTGTTGCTGTCAGTTTGAGTTTCTTTGTGTAACGTTACAGTCTATAAACCCACATTTATTGATAAAGAAACTGTGAGCCATTGTGCAGCACACTCGTGCATGCAGGTGTTGTTCTTCATAGACGTTATTTGAGTTAAGACTGAAAGCTAATAAAACAGTTTTATATTGCACTCACAAACCAGATATTATGTTGGTAACGTTATAAACAGTGCATTCCCTCAAAAGTAAAGGATCAAGCAGATACATACTGTATGGATTGGTTCATAATAGGGAAAAAAAATGGTATACAATACAAGCAATTTAGTATTGCCCTAAGTTAGGAAAGATTTGTTTGGCACCATGTTGCCATAGCAGAATCATAGCAAAAACTTGTTTATATCCACCCCTTGGCAAGATTATGCTTCACTTGTTACACTTCAATTTTACCCTGAAAGGAAGCAGTTCCAGCAAATGTCCATCATGCAGCTGCACTCTCCAGACCAGCAAAAAAAAAAAGAAAAAAATAACTGAAAGGAACTTCAATCATCTTCTGTTGCAATTTCTGCCAAAGCTCTCAAAGAGCACAGACTACATCGCATGCTTACCAAGAGAGAGGACAAGACCTGCTCTAAGACCTTTTCCATGCCACGGCACACAAAGCTTGCAAGAAACTCTCCCTTTAAAAGCCAGATGCATGCTAAGAAAGAATAGCTGATTAATAGCTGATTTTCTCAGATAGTGATACTGCGTTAAAATGCAAGTCATTCTACACAAACAACAATCAGCATCCTTCTTCTGAAGAGTACCAAAATGATTTTACTGAAGATTTTAAAATTGGACATTCACTGGACATATGATCATTTTCTACCCTTCCAAGACCAACATCATTAAAGGATAGTTTACACAAAGCTATCCTACCAGTACAATTTCTTAATATAAGTGGTTCTGCATTGACATATCTGCCACTTGTACCCATTCCTTTGTCGAAGGTTTACAGTTAAACATTCACAAGCATACTCTTGTACAATAAGAGATATCACTATAATTCTCATGTTGTTTGTTTGTTTTTTGTTTTCACCTTTCTGGTTACGTAACCAGAAAGGTGAAAAAAAAAAAAAAGGGAAAAACAACAAACAACATGACAATCATAGTGATATCTATCTATTAGAGATGCGCGGATGAACCGCGCACCCGCGGGCGGAGAGGATAATCCGCATATCGGGCGGAGGACACGTCAAAAAATAATACTTTAATTAAATTCGGGCGGGTTGCGGTTGAAGCACTCAAATAATAATAATAAGAAAAAATATTTTACATATTATTAAAAAGGATGGCGGGTCGGTTCGGTTTTGAAAATTGGTGAAAAAACGTTCCTGCAAATGGATAGCGGGCGGATAGAGATTTTAAGAAGCGGTTGCGGGTTAAAATATACGTCATCCACGCATCTCTACTATCTAACTATCTATCTATCTATCTATCTATCTATCTATCTATCTATCTATCTATCTATCTATCTATTGTATACAATGTGATTAATCGTGATTAAAAATTGAATCACTGCCCAGCCCTAACATATATATGTGTACACACACACACACACACACACACACACACACACACACACACATACATATATATATATATATATATATATATATATATATATATATATATATATATATATATATATATATATACACACACATACACGTGTGTGTGTATATACGAATGTATATACACACACACGCACACACACGGCAGAGAAACGCCACTTCACTTGTAATAAAACAGTATGCTCATGTTACCAATCACTCCAATACACTATCATTCATCCAAAATCCAATTCATAGTCCAACTCGTTTCAATTCTCATTGGTACTTAATCTCATTGGTACAGGCTCCTGAAAAAGGGGAACTATTTTTTCTGACCTGCCTTCATCATTTGACAGATCTGTTAAAAGTTGTATTTCTGCCACCTATCCTGTCCATCATACCAGGACAGTTCAAGATGAAAGCATGCCGTCTCCAATGAAAATTTTTGTATTTTACTTTTCTGTTGTAGTGACTGCAGATTTTCTCCAACCCAGGGATACAAACCCCTCACTTTATTCCTTGTGAGTGCTTAGAAAGAAGCTTACTGACATGCTGTCAAACCAACATTCAGACATGTACACTTTTGATTTTTTTTTTTTAAAATTAAGCTACTTGCTAAAATGAATTTCAGTGATCAGTGGATAGTTGAGTCTGCATAAGATATGTATAAAATGACAAGCAAGATGCATGTACAGATAGCATATGCATATTTTCCAGTTGTTTTCCCGAAGAGTTGTTTTGTTTATACAGGACTGAGATCAAATAAGAGAAGCTAAACAAAGAGAAACCACCTGAGACCTCTTAGAGAAAAGGCTCAGTGCTTGTGTTCTCAAACAGAACAATTCAATATAGCTCTGTGCCAGAGATGGCATCCCGTTTCAATTAGATTCAAACTCCCACCCACTGAAAACAGAATAAATGAACTCTTTATCTACTAAACTGCATCATTTTTGAAAATTTCATTCATTTGCATTGTGTATACAGTTACAGCGTTTAATGAATATCTAGTTCATGATGATTGATGCATTGCAAATCTTACTTCTTGCTTCTTTCTCTCACTCTTTCAAAATGGTGTCACATCTAAATTGTTCAGTTGCCACGTGGCTTTACTGTAGAACAGTGCAATATCGGCATGCAACACCTTAACAGGCGCCAGTGGATTCATTAAGCAGAATAAAATCCAAACCAGGGATCATACACTTATATCTAAAGAAAGCTTTCTTGATTATGGCACAACTATTCAACTATTCTAATCTACTACTCATATTTTAATTGGATACTATTAAACTAAAATGGTGATAAATATCGGAACTGTGAGGTCTCTTGTAGCAATTATGTCAGTATACTGAAATTAGGATTTAGTTTCTGCTGTGCAGTGCAGCTAAAGACTGTATGGAATCAACTGAATAAGCCCTTATGGACTACCAATCTGAGGTGGGAATGCACTGACTCACTTTTCTACCGATTCCTACTTACATCTTTTGGTACTATACTGTTTATGTCTAGACACACAAACAGATAGAAAAGATGAAAAGCTTCACCATTGGGTCACACCAGGATGTGATCACAGCGAAACCTAAAGTTTGTGAGACTGAATTGATGCGTGTCTGACCAGGTGGTCAGCAGCAAAGGAGCACCACAGGGTACTGTACTCTCACCATTCCTCTTCACTTTGTACACCTCAGACTTTCACTGCCAGTCAGAGTCCTGTCATCTGGAGAAACACTCAGATGACGCTACAGTTGTGGTGGACAAGAGACTGAGTACAGAGAACTGGTGGGCCGCTTTGTGGTATGGTGCAAAAACAATAATATCATCTTAAATGTCAACCAGACAAAAAAGAAGATAATTGTGGATTTTAGGACAGCCAGAATTAAGTCCAACAGTATTTCCAGGGAGAAGAAATGGAGGTGGTGGAGTATAAATACTTAGGTGTTCACCTGGACAACAGACTGGACTGGAGATGCAACACTGATGCTGTTTATAAGAAGGGAAGTGGCAGACTTCACTTCTTAAGGAAGCTTTGGTCCTTCAGTGTTTGCAGTAAGATGTTGCATTTCTTCTATAAGTCCAATGTGGAGAGCAGCATCAGAGCCAGTGATTTAAAGAAACTCAACAAGCTGATAAAGATTCTGGGGACTGTTCTGGAGCTAATGGTGCAAAGGAGGATACTTCATAAAATAATAAAAAAAAACATCATGGACAACCCTGAGCATCCTATAAACAACATAGTGATTCAGCAACAGAGTGTCTTCAGTCAGAGGCTTCTTTAGATCCCCTGCAACACAAGACCACTACAGGAGATCCTTCCTGCCCACAGTGATAACAATCTTCAATGAATCATTGAAGACACTTTAAAAACTACTGAAACAATTAATTTCCTTTCGGGGATTAATCAAATATTTTTAAATTTTAATCTGCTGTGTATTAACTGTTGTGGCAGAGTGGAGCACTTGAGCAGATGAGCACCAAAAAAGTCTTGATGCCTGTCGTTAGCAGAACAGAGTGGACATTCTCTTCTGGGATACGTCTATACTGCACCACGGTGATTATGGCGGTGCCACCCTATGTTGTGCTTCAGAAACGAAACGGTGAGAGCACCATCTCCCGTCTCCAGATGGTCCAAAACGCTGCTGCACGTCTTTTGACCGGCACCCGCAACATGAGCACATTACCCCCATTTTAGCCTCACTCCACTGGCTGCCCATACATTTTAGGATTCATTTTAAAATTCTTTTATTTGCTTTTAAATCCCTAAATGCTCTTGCCCCGCCCTACCTCTCTGAGCTTCTACACCCTTATATACCTACTCGCTCTCTCAGGTCAGCTGATCAGCTGCTCCTGAGTGTGCCCAAAACAAAACGGAAGCTCAGAGGGGACCGTGCCTTTGCCGTTGTGGCTCCTAAATTGTGGAATGATCTGCCTCAGCAAATCAGACAGGCCTCTTCTTTGTCTGTTTTTAAATCGCTTGTCAAAACCTACCTCTTCTCCTTGGCTTTTAACACTTAGCTAGACATTGGATTTTATTTTATTTTATCTTATTTTTATTGCTTTGATTGTATGGCTTTTGCTTTTACTCATGTTTTTATGTTTTTAATTTATTTAATTTATTTTATTTAGAATATTTGAGCCATTTGTCTTTTTTATTATGTTCTTTTATTTATTCTTTTGTACAGTACTTTGGTCAACTGTGGTTGTTTTAAAGTGCTTAACAAATAAAGTTGGATTGGATTGGATGTAATTCAGGTATTTGATAAAGCATTATACCTGGTTAAATTTGTTCTCATGAAAATTTTAAATGCTACATATAAAAAAGATTATGAAATATTACATAATAATTGTAACAATAGATTAAACCCTGCCATAATTAAGCTGAAAAAACAAACACATTTATAAAATTTCACTAATTTTGGTTATTCACAGGTTTGTGTTGTTAGTTGCAGAAAGCAAGTATTGTATTTCTGAGAGAATTTTCAGAATTTTTCCAAACCATTACATTTGGGTTAGCAGAGAGCTGCTGAGAGCATTCCTGCTTTCAGTCAGGGGTGGGAAATCACAAATTAGAGGTTTCAGAAGGTTAATTAGGCAACACATCAGGGGCAGTTCAGTTTGAAAAAAGCATTAAATAAGCAACTTAGCCAAGTTCACATCTGACCCTTTCAGCTGTTTCTGACCTTTACAAATGCCAAGAGCATCACCAGTTCCCTGACAGCAAAACGACCAACCAAAACGTAGTAGAGTGCTCATCCAGGCCAGTCCAATCTAACACTTTTGGTATTTGGAATCTGCAGACAAATTGCATGTCTCAACTTGTGCAGTATACAAGTAGGAAGAGTAAAGTTTTTACCACTTTGTAATACTGCCATTTTTCCTGACAAAACTTAAAATACTTTCTGGCATTGGAAAAACCAATCAATGAAAAGTTTCAGGTCTTATTTTTTATCAATTTCTCCAGCAAACAAGTCATAAAATGTGCAACAGTAGAGCTGTCATATTTTTCATCTCAAAAGTCTCCACACATTCTCTCGTGGGAATTAACATCGCGAAATAACAATTTTGTTTCTGTCAGTGTCTAAAGGGACAGTGGAACTGCTTGATGGCAGATTTATTGCATTTCTTTGAGCCTTACAGAAACACAATCATCAGACAGGTCTGGTTGGCAAATACAAACACACAGGGTTTACCATGCAAACCCCACATGGCTGGCTGTTTATGTTATAGATGTCTATTGACAACCTCTGTGGCTGGCACGATTGCGTAGTTACTAAATTGTCAGTTTTTAAAAGCATACATGACTTTCGGACATTGAAGTAATGACATGATTTACAGAAATATGCATCTAAGCATTCTCAAAAAAATAAACAGAAACACAAGTTTGTTGCCGTTAAGCTATCTAACAATAATCTTAGAGTCCAGTCACCTTGGATCTGGTCAAAAGGCCTGTTGTCTGGTTTAATTTACCCTCAGTGCTAAAAAAGCTCAAGTATTTCAGATGTCTGGTTTGACCCCCAATGAAACCAGCATCCATTCTGTTTGTGCAATTATAGGAAAAAGCAGGATCAATGGGATCTAATTTAAGGCACAAGCATTATTCTAAAACACGGGGCCCAGTGCATCTCTGTATGGAGCCAGCAAAATGATTTAGTGCCTTGGTTATATCTTGTATGGCTCTGCTGCACATGCCACAGTGAGAGAGAGAGTTCATGTCCAGGATCCCATCACTGCAGCCTCTATTACATCCTCAGAGCAGTCAATACTGGGCTCTGTCCACCAGTCAGTCACTCTCACCATGCACACACGGGCAGAATACAAATCAGCTCGGAAAACTCAAAGCTCTGCATTCACACTGTGTCAACACCTTCACTTAGCAGACTGTTGATTGGTCAGTCAAGCTTCCACAAGATTCCAGGAGAATAAAGCAGAAAAGAACTCTACATGTTCTGGAAATGTATTTCTATCTTATAAAATTATATTTAAAATGAATACAATTCTCTAATGATGATCTCCTGTAGTAGTTTTTATTGCAGCAAATCTAAAGAGGTCTATGACAAATGTTAATGTGCTGTGTTATGGAGTAGGTTTTGCAGCTTAAGGCTGATTAATGCTTCTGCATCAAAGCAACGCTGTAGCTATGCTGTTGGCCAAGTAACTGTGTGCCGTGTCGACGCGGACTACAAGAAATGCAATTGGTCTGATTTTGTTCTTCTTCATCTTTGTATTCCCTGCCCCTACTTCTGAGTCACCGTCAAGTTAATGACGTAGTGGTTGGTGATGTGATTACAGAGTGACATAAACAATAACGTAGAAGTATAAATGCCAGTGATGGAATAAGGGCTGTCCATAACCTGCATGCATAGCTGCTAAACTGAAGCACAAATCTTCCTTTATGATACACTTTTCTTCACACAATCAGTTCCAGGGGTTACAGCATAGAACCAGTATTCTTTATCAGTTTGTTCAGTGTTTTTTAAGTCACTGGCTCTGACTGCTCTAATGCTGCTGCCCCAACAGATGGCTGCAGATAAATTGGCACTAACACTCACAGATTTATAGAACATAATGCAACATCCTGTTGCAATCACTTAGCTCTTCTCAAAAACTGCATTGTCTCTTTTACAACTCATTGGGAGTTTGGGGTTGTCATTACAGATATGAACTAGTGCTAACTATACAAATATACATATTTTGACATATTAATAAATTTGTGATAACCATGTAAAATTATTTTGCAAGGAGCAATTTCTTAGGGGATGACTGTTTTGAATACCTAAGCCCTAATATGACTTATACAAGTATGTATACTTATAGTATGATGAAGCAAAGAGTTGCAGCAAATAGTTAATCATTTGGTTGATTTATAAAGTTATCTACAACTATTTTGATCATGGATTAATTGCAAAAGTCTGTGTTAATTTGCTTCCTTTTTGTTTCTTTATGGGATATTATAATGATTGCAAACTGATTATTCAATAATGGAGACAACCTAAAATAATGCTTTGCACTTTGGAAAAGTAGCATTGCTGTATAACATCAATTTCTGGCAGCTTAACTGACAGAAGCAAAAATTTAATAAAGAAAGAAAGAAAGAAAGAAAGAAAGAAAGAAAGAAAGAAAGAAAAAGAATTCTTGGCAAATGATAAGTTAAAAATAACTCCATTAATATTGTATCAGAAGAAGTCAGTGTTGACAAAAGGAGGGATGTCTTCAATTTTTCATGCACAGTTCCTTTTTTTCCACTGAAGAAAACAAAACACGCAGACCTGATCAAAGTGACACTCCGCTAAAGGTCTCTGCAAACTCGGCCAATCTCCACCCTTATTTTCTTTACAAACGTGAGATCACATCCACAGACTTCATTCTCATGGAAGTTGGCTTCCCACACGGGCAAACTAACCATGTCTGGCATATATATAAACATCACAAAGTTATCTCTGTGTTCAAAAACTTATTCAACTAAATTGTAGAAATGAATGGCCTAGAATACGCCTCTCCACTATAAATACTCGAACTGGCTTAAAATACAATAAGTTTTGTCCGTACTGTAATTTTGATTTTAGTGATGGATTGAGTTACTTAACGATGCGGTTTAATATGCAACCCATTTACCAAAAAAATTATATTTATCAATCAAATTACATGTAATATTTTTGTAATATATGTGGGTCTTTTGTTGTCCTTACTGATTGCAATAATGATTCTACCTATGTTAGGTTTTTCTTGGGTTTCTCTATCTTTACTTTTGGAACACATACACAGATGAGTTTGGCATTACGTGAACATCAGCAGTTTACTGTATAACCAACAAACACGTTTATCGGGATGTTGGCTGGGGTGTACCAGTAAACTGCTCTTCACGTGGAACTCATGCCTCTAAGGTTTAGAAAATAAGATAACTGGTTAATGTCATCCAGTCTATGTAGAATTAATAGGCTGTCTCACCTTGTTTATCTGGAACTGTGGGTGATGGTTTGCAAATCCAGAGTAGATATCCCCAGCCATAACTCTGATAATTTTGATTTCAATATCTCACGTACAACATAAATATAAACATTTATTGATGTGTTAAGCAGGTTAACTTTAAGACATAAAATCCGTGTTAGGGTGATGACGAAAAAATGCCTGGTTATGATTGGGAATAATACATAGCTTGGGATGTAGAAAATGTGTTCATGGGTTTTAAAAAAGCTGAAAAGTCTGCAGACTACAAGTGTTGTCAAACCCAACAGTCCAATGAAGTCATGACAATCTCTGGAGATTTCAACCACATCTTCACATCCATATCCAACAACTTCTGACTTCACATTCATTGTAATTCCAGTTTTGTTTTTTTTAATATTCTTAATGATCATATTATATATATTTAGGCCTCCCCGGTGGCTCAGTGGTAGTGGTGTTGCCTACCTATGGGAGGTCTCAGGTCCAAATCCTGGACCTGTGTGTGTATATATATATATATATATATATATATATATATATATATATATATATATATATATATATATATATATATATATATATATATATATATATATATATATATATATATACTATATATATATATATATATATACTATATATATATATATATATATATATATATATATATATATATATATATATATATATTATTAGGGCTGTCAGTCGATTAAAACCTTTAATCTCGATTAATTGAAAGATCTGCTTTTTTTTCTTTAAGCCTTTAGTTTGAAAACCGTAAGTCCACCAATGCTGCCGTACTTTTTGGGAGCTTAATTCATCATGCTTCTTTGGGTATTTTGTCGCGCTGCTGCTTGACCGCAGTAATTTGCTGACAGTCCCTAAGCTCCACGGCAGCAGCGAGGTAGTCAGAAGGACATTCAGCGCTGTTCCATAGAGTTTTTGCCACACTCACTGAGCTTGGAGGGTTGACAACACTTGTGAAATGTCTGGCATACTTATATCTACAACATAATACCAAACTGAATGAAATCTGTGCCGTTTTCATGAGTATTAAAGTTTAAAGAGAAAAAAACTAGCAAATGTCAGATGTGAAACAAACTTTACCCCATCCTGCGGGCGGTGGTAACCCACGACAGTAAATACAAATAACCTTTTTTCTTGTTAACAGACCCATCTGGCAGTACCTAAATGCTTAATTTGGCATTCATAAGAAACTTTTCTGTCGCCATGTCTGTCCCACACATTGACTGTAAATACACTTATTGGCCGAGGGTCATATTTACAGAAGCGTGTGTGTGTTAATCTTGCGCTAAAAAAAATAGTGGCGTTAAACAGAATTTGCGTTAACATGTTATATTGTGTTAACTATGACAGCCCATATATATATATATATATATATATATATCTATATATATATATATATATATATATATATTAGGGCTGTCAAAGTTAACACGCTTTAACTCGTGATTAACGCAAAATAATTTTAACGCAACTCATTTTTTTAACGCGCGATTAACGCGAGGCTTCGCCTGGCCGTTGTTGTACAATAGTGGAGAGGAGAGTAGTAGTAGAGAGTAGTAGAACATAAAAGAAAATATTGAGTATATATAATATATAATGGATTTGGCATTGTAGCAATAAATAAACATGCATTTGTTTTGCATAAGGCAAGCATTTGTGTACTCTCATATTAGCCAAGGCAACTTTATTTGTAGAGCACAATTCGTACACAAGGCAATTCAAAGTGCTTTACAGATGCATAAAGTCACAAGAAGGCAAATAGAATCATTCCATAAAAGCATAAAAATAATCAATAATAAATAAAATTAATTAATAAAAACATTAATTAATTAAATTAAAAATGAAGAGTGCAGATAAAATCCTTCCAGTCATCATCTTCACATCTAAACAGAACTGTTTCCAGTCTGGATCTGAACATTGTCAGAGTTCAGGTCTGTCTCACAACTTCTAGAAGACTGTTCCATATTTTAGGAGCATAAAACTGAAATGCAGCTTCACCTTGTTTAGTAAAACAAGGTGAAGCTGACTCTGGACACCAGCAGGAGACCACTACCTGAGGTTCTCAGAGTCCAGGTTGGTTCATATGGCTCTAACATGTCAGAGATAAACTTTGGGGCCATGAAGAGACTTGAACACAAGTAGAGCTGTTTTAAAGTCTATTCTCTGAGTGACAGGAAGCCCAGAGACCTCAGAACTGGACTAATATGGTCATATTTCCTGGTTCTAGTCAGGACTCGTATTAAATAAGAGTAATACAACTTGAAAAAGATCTGTATAAGGTAGATTTAGAACAGATAAAAATATGCGATTAATTTGCGATTAATCATGATTAACTATTGACAGTCATGTGATTAATCTGATTAATTATTTTGAGAAATTGACAGCCCTAATATATATATAGATATATATATATATATATATATATATATATATATATATATATATAATATATATATATATATATATATATATATTAATTTACAGTGCAATAACATAATTTCCTTTTAGGAATTAATAAAGTATTATTTAATGCAATTCAATTCATTATGGAACCCACACATCACATAGTGCTTAAAAAATTATTTCCTGTGTGGTGAAAAATTTGAAATGTTGTGGGGCTCAAGTGATGAAGATGTGCAAATTGTTTGCTGCTGTATCTTTTCACACGTGGCTCTATTTGCAGGTATTATTGACTGCAAATGAGAATCACAGGGATTCATTGCATTCTGTTCCGGTGTCTAAAAGATTGTGTTCGGGTTCGATGCTGAGCTCAGCATGGTGTTAACTGCATCTGCAACCAACTGGAACACACTGGATCACAGTTTAGACATGTACATAATAAGACCTGCACACAGTCAGAAAGGAGCTAATTTAAAAAAGAAAGATGTTGGAGAGCTAAGCAGCTCATTGTCAGTTTATCAAGTCTGAATAACACACTTTTATCAAGCCTTATTTCACAATGCCACTAATCAGCTTGTGTAAGCTTCATAAATAATTATATTTTTTTCTACAATTTATACCTCAGAGGTGGCTCTGTTTTAACTAGTGTAGAGGCAATCTGCTAATTAGCACCGCCACACCACAAGCTCATATTACTCTTTTTAGAAAACACAATTTGCATAATAAGGTTTTTGAATTTGCACCGCTCCCTCTCTTATTAACCTTCTATTAACCTTTAGATAAACATAGACAGCTCTGAGTATTATTCCCATGGATCACACACCAAAAGCCTTGGCCGAAATTAATCAGACCAGCTGTGGAATTGCTTATGGGTGATTAGGCCACTGATAGCTGCTTCACTCACTCAAGATGAAGATCTCACACAACTTCCTCAGGATCAAAGACACGGCAGAACATTGAGCTTTGTTTGAGTCTCCAAACATTGTTTCATACAACCTGAAGCCATCATCTGTGAGTAGTATCTCAATAAAAGAGAAAACATGGGTGGTGACAACTTTAAACCTTGCACTTTAAGATAAACCTTGGTGTTATTTTGGAATAACATGATCATTGGTGCTGCACTGAAATAAAATATTAATATGAAAATATTGCGGGCTCAAACTGTGATGTGTGAAAACAGGGTTCTCAAAAAAAAAAGTGATCCTACGTCATTTGAAAAAGAAAGCAAACAGACCAGCTTGGATGGCAGCTCAGTCAGGTAGACTTGTCAAGCAGTGTTAGCATGCTCGCTTTCACTCCTCTGCATGATTTACTCCAATCACTCCATGTTGTTCACAAGTCAATTTAAAAAGCAAGAGATACTTGTCTGTCACATGCTTCCCAATATTCTTTACCCACCAAGCTCACTCCCCATGGACTCTAATTCAAGGGAGGGGGACTTAAGTTACCGTATTTTCCGGACTATAAGCCGCTACTTTTGTCCCACACTTTAAACCATTAGGCTTATACAGAGATGCGGCTTTTCTATGAATTTTTCTTCAGCCCTCAGGGGGCGCTTCTAGCAGGAAGTGGAAAAAATCAAAAACAAACTGAGTAGTTAAAGGCTTTTCTGTTTTTGTTAAGTAGCCTATGTTGGCTATGCTACTCGACATTCATTTTGTGAGCATCAATACCTATTATTATTGGACAAACTAATTAATCCAGGTGAACATTGCGGACACACCTGGATTTATCAGTTTGTTGGTTCCCCAGTGGATTTGCGGGTTCTGAACGGACCCGCCGCGGTGGTAAGGTTTTAATTGCAGATGTAGACCGGCGCAGCGTGGAGCCAGCAGGTCCGTGATCCAGCTCCAAAGCGGATCCGGCACTGAGTGCAAGTGGACCCCAATACGGGTCCATTTCGCGGGTCCGTTCCGGATGTCTTTGCTGTGTGAGGTGGTTTCAGCACACAGGAGGAGAAAAAATAAAGCAACTTGGTTTTATTGTACAGGAGGAAAATAAATAAAACCATCAATGACTTTTCTGTTTTTTTTAATCAGCACTTTTACTGCCGTGTTACAGGAAACAATCAGTTCAAGTATATGAATAAACACTTATGGTACAAAATCTTTCGATGTAAATATCTTATTTCTCAGCTTGGATACCGGCGGCTTATAGTCCGGTACGGCTTATTTGTGACAAAATATATATTTCGTTTAAATTTTAGTGGGTGTGGACTTATATTAAGGTGCACTTTATAGTCCGGAAAATACAGTAAATTCATCAACCCCAATATCACAACATATTCCTGAAAAATGCAGATTAATTAGATCGAAGCCTAGATGCCAAAACTCAAGTGTTCTATCATAAACTAGAAAAGCACTCGGAGAGCGCAGACGAAAATTTGAAAGTGATCCAGATTCAGTTCTTCCTTTTCACATTTCTGACAACTCCTGAAAATTTCATCAAAATCCATCCACAACTTTTTGAGTTATCTTGCACACAGACAAACAGATAAACGCCGGCAAAGACATAACCTCCTTTGCGGAGGTAATAAAGCACCTGAGGTCTACAGTGCAAGAGCTGAATGACTGACATTCCTCAAGCTATAGTTTCGTAATATATTCACATAAAAAAGTATGAAATAAGTATGAGATGTTGTTTACTGCTTTGTCATAGATGGAGGTTGTACATAGGACTAGAGCAGAACAAGTTTATTTTAAAAAACTTTGTTATTCAAGTATTTTTAAGAAGCAACTTTGGTGCTGTCAGAGATTTTGACAGTTAGATGAATGACACACTTTTAGTTTGGGTTTTAATACCAGAATTCATCAGAAACTAATCAAAAGTACCAGAGGGTACTCTTGCTTTTGCTGTCCAAAGAGCAACAAGTTCTGTGATTTTATTTATTTATTTTTTGTGATTATGGCAATTATATCCAAAAGTGGTTTAAATAGAAATTGATATTTTTTTGGATTGACTAATTTTGTATATTGACCCATATGCATGACTTCTTCTCTTCCTTTCTGCTTTTCCCTTCAGGTGTCGCCACAGTTACTCATCCGCTCCCATCTAACTCTGACCTCTGCATCTTCTTCTCTCACACCAACTAACTTCATGTCCTGGCAGCTGCTTCTACCAATACATTCACCATCCCTCCTCTGTACTTGTCCAAACAATCTCAGTCTGGCCTCTTCCACTTTCTCTCCAAAACATCTAACATGTGATGTCCCTCTGATGTTCTCATTCCTGATCCTATCCATCCTTGTCACTACTGAAGAGAACCTCAACATTTTAATCTCTGCTACCTCCAGCTTTCTCTCCAGTCTCTTCCTCAGTGCAACGGTCTCTAAACCATACATTACAGATCTTACTACAGTCTTGTACACCGTTCCTTTCATTCATGCTGATAATGTTTTATCACACATTATACCTGACACTATTTTCCAACTGCTCCAACCTGCTGGCACTCACGTATGACTACGCTGCCATCATTACACATTTCCCTAAGTATAAAGTCAATTTGTCTGCAGCTCCTAAAGGTTACTCTATCCCTGTTTATCAATGTAGCTGTGAGGCTGGAGCTTGTTTCACTGACAGGTTGTTGCTATTTCAATTTCTGAAGTCCAGCAGTATTAATTCACTGTGCAGTGCATGTTGAATGAGTTTCCTCAGATTCCTTTTACCTGAGTTGTTTCATTTGTTTTTTGTTTTTGTACAACATTATGTAAAAGTGGGTCTGAGCTTGATAGAGACGGTACAGATAATTAAGAAAATATATAAAAATTGCAGCAATGATGTCAATGTGCTGTTGCTCACATTACGAAAGGAAGAACAGGACAAAATAAAGGCTACATTGTTTCATAACTTGGTGTCCTCAGTGTCAAATCTTTAACTGTTTCAAGTCAAATTCAAGATTACAAAAGCTTCACTTTTCAGATGCTTTACTTTTCTCCTTGTTTTTTCCATACTGTTCCAATATCTCCTTATATGAAGTCAAAAGCCATGAAATAAAAACTGTAATAGAGAGGTTCTAATGTTTTGGGGAATTATGTGTTTCCCCTGAAAAACAAAATCCACAAAATTGAAGTCACAGTGACACACCCATCTATCCTGTAGGTCTATTGCCTCTTTTGTCCTCTACAGCAGTGGTTCTCAACTGGTCTGGCTTCAGGACCCACCATCACCCTTAATGACAAGCCGTGACCCAAATCAAGGAAAATTTCCAACTTCTCAAATTTATTAAATGAAAAGATCATGCAGTTTGAATCGGAGATAGTACAATAGAATATCACAGATTGCCAACACGCAAAAAAAAAAAGTTTATTGGTGAACTAAAATAGCAAAAACCAAAATAGCATAACCAAAATGACTTCAAGTGGGAAATATTCACTTTGATGCTCAATTAGCTGCATTTTAATTAAATCCAAAACACTTCACTTTAGTAACTTCAGCCTTTTTTAACAGACTCAACATGCACAAACATAATTTAAAAAGTGCAACCACTGAGCAGTAGTTTCAAAAATAACTCAAATATGAAGCATTTGCTGACTACCCACTTTCTGAATATATAACAATTTCCTATTAAAACCATCTAGTCACTTATTTAAGCATTAATCATGAAGCTGACATAACAATCAGAACATTTCAGTAACAGCCATTTTTAAGACTCAACAGTGCTTTTATGCACAAACATGAAATAAAACAGTGCAACCACTGAGCAGTAGTTTCAAAAAGAACTCAGAATATATAGTTTTAGTTGAATAACCATTCACTGACCTTTGTCTTCAAGATTAGAAAATCCATATCTCATATATTCTTCGTTGTATCTGTGTTTCACCATGCTCAACATATGGAAACAAACTTTGCAGGTCTTTTTCTATGGTGTGAACTAGAGGGTGTAAACTCGCATTACAGGGCATTATCGCCATCTGCTGTTGAGTATGAATGACACGTATTTTTTTTTTTTTTTTTTTTTTTTAGGATTTCCTTCCCCAGGCAAAGGCCCACGACCCACTGAAAACGGGTCTGCGACCCACTTTTGGGTCACGACCCACCACTTAAGAACCGACTGCTCTACAGGTCATTTACCTATTCAACATGTGATGTTTTTTAGTCAAGCTCTGAAGGCTTGTGATACCACGTGGGGAGGAGAGTTAAGGGTGCATCTTTGATAACTTTGAGGCCACTGTTTATTGTTGATTTTTCCTGTTAACGTGGTTGGCATTTTTTTTTTCACTCCTCTCCAAAACCAGCCATCATCTCTGTGAACCTGCTATGTCCTTTTGTGGCCATAGGGGGACTGAAAACTGCCCAGTTGCCACTGAGCAAGAGGCAGACTACAGGCTCTGTCTGGACAGGTCACCACTCCATCACCAAGCCACACAGAGTCACAGAGTCCAAACAACCATGTACAATCACGCTCACTTCTATAGACAATCTGAAATCATATAATTTTTTTGACCCATTGGAGCCAGAGATAAACTGAGCTGAGATTCCATCCAGGGGTCTCTTGACTGTGAGGCAGCTGTGCGAACCACCACATTACCAAGCTGCTAACTATGAATGTACAGATGAGTTTTTTTTTCTATTTATATATCTACTATATCATTTTTTTTTCTTCTTTTTTTTATGGTTCCTGCTGTGTGTGCATCTGATGAACAGAAAACGGACCTTGGTATTCTGGGGTTTAAGTTAAATTGGTTCATGAGAGTGTGTGTCCCAGAAGACTGGTTCAACCTTTTTCTCCACTTCTGTCAGGCTCCCCTAGTGGTTGATTAACTTTGTGATCCATTAAGTGGTTTTATCCCCCCAGCAGGGAGAAAGTGCCTGTCTGCCAGCCCTTGGAGGATTAAGGGAATCCCTTGGACATCATCAAAGGAACTCCAAGGTGAAAAGTGTTGCTGACTTTAAATGAAATGTCAATGAATAGGGCAGCAAATCAGCTGAATATGCTTAAGTTCAAGGCTATGTACTGTAGTATGGTTACATTGATCTTTTTCATAGACATGGAAAAGTCTACCCTCTTTAAGTTCTAAAGTTTTACACATAAGGACATATAAAAGAATAGTGTCAAAATGAACTAAATACAGCCTCAACAAAACATCACATATTACACTGTGCTTTAATTATTTATTTAACCCAAACCATGTGTAAAATACAGAAGTGGTGAATGAAAAAGTACAGCCCGTGATTCAATATCTAACCATCCGTTGCAACAACCACTTCAGGTCTGTTCCATTGGTGTTACATCAGTTCATTGAAGTTTGCATGCATTTATGCCAGGGGTGTCCAGGGGTGTCCTCAAGGTCTGCTGTCCTGCATTTCTTAGATTTTTCCCTGACACAACACAGCTGATTCTAACTGATGGATCACCATCAGCTTGTCATTCAGGTCTGCAGAAGTATGTTAAAGACCCATTCATTTGAATCAAGTGCGCTGAAACAGGAAAACATCTAAGATTTGCAATAACAGCGGCCCTCGAGGACTGGAGTTGGACACCCCTGATTTATGCACATCTGACCAAATGACCAAAACAAGGAGAGGCTGTGAAATCACCTGGGGAGGAGATCCACACCTCATCCAGATGAGTGAGAGTCTACACTAATGTATGTGAAGAAAGCACCGCTTCAGCGTAGTATGAGCAGATGTCAATAAAGCTTGCAGACCACTAAAATCACCCCATTTCAGTTTGAAATGGAGACAAAAGAGACGCCAACAGCATATGACACAACTTCTTCATAACAGGCCAAATAACAGGAAAATACCCGCCCGCTCCTCGGGTCAAGCCCAGGTGTTTCACCTGCATCTCAAAGATAAAGGACACTTGTTTTAGGATATTAATGCCCAAATTTTGGACAGAGACGATGGCTGGTTTTGGAGAGGCGTAAAAGAATGCCAACTATGTTTAACAGGAAAAACCAACAATAAACAGTGGTTTTGGGTTTCAACAAAAGAACACATGAAATGCAGCTTTAACTCTCCCCCTTAAGTGGTTTCACAAGTTTTCACAGTTTGACAAAAAATATAACATGCTGACCAGGTAAACAACCTGTAAAGGACAAAAGACACTGACACACCTGTCTTTCCTGTAGGTTGATCGTGATTTCACATATGACTTGAATGTCCCAACAACAATTTATAAGCCTGAATCTCCCCAACTAGTCAGTTAGCACTGGTGACGTCTTTGATATGAGAGGTGAAATGTCTTCAGTAGTCAAGAAAAGGTGTCCAGTTATCTTCTATTAAAGCTTTTAGAGTAGCAGAAAGCCTTTATGTTGTGAATGTCTTTCCATTAGTTTGAATTTGTGGGTGAAATATGCATTGAGGACATCACACTTTATTGTTCCTGCATGATAATAGACTCCAAAAACGAAAAACTCCAAGGTACATGAACTCCTTTATCTGAAGCAGTAACCAACTCCTGACCTGCAGAGGGAATGAGACCCTTTTCTGATTGAGAGCTATAGTCTCAGAATACAAGTGTTGAAATGAGCTTCCATTGCAGGGTTGCTTGACTCTCCTTTAGAGAGAGTGAGAAGTTCAGTCATCCATAGTGTCTCTGCTCCTCCACATTGAGAGGAGCCAATTGAGGTGGTTTGGACATCTGTTTAAGATGAAAGCTGGTCGCCTCCCTGGGGAGGTGTTTTGGGCATATCAAACTCGGAGTAGGCCTTGAGACAGGCCCAGGACATGCTGGAGAGAATTTTCTTTCTGTCTCCATGAAATAGTTGGATGACTTTGCTGAGAGAGGGAGGTCTGGGCCTCTCTGCTTAGGCTGCTGCTGCACTCATACTTAGATAATCAGAAGCTGATGGATGGATGATAAAAGAGGAGAAGCTAGAGCTACAACTCAGAAACAGTCATGACCAGTCTTTGGTTCAGTCAATGTGGAATTTGACATCTGCATTTTGTTTTGAATAATTTACAACAGATTAAGTCAAGCTGAAAGTCAGCTGCCAAAACGTTCTGTGTTGTCAGAACAATAATCAACTGGTGTGTGATAGATGTCTTTAAAAAAATTATTTGGTCATTTAGACATTTTTTGAAAAATGCTAATTTCTATGTAGAATGTCATTATGTTGTAATGATGATAAGTATCACAGAAACAGATAACTAAAGCAGAATTCCAATAAATATTAATTGGAGAACAAAACGGGGGGGCTCCAGTACTGTATGATTTTGAAGACTGTAGGTGACTGTATTTATGTAAATGTGTGGGAGATAATCTAGTTAATAAGCCACTTACCAGCTGTATTTAAGCAAAGGATGTTTAAAAAATCCTTTGCTTAGCAATAAAATCAAAGTCTTTCCTGTCATGCAGTTGAATATGTTGTTATGTATCTGGTAATCTTTTAACTTTATAAAAAAAATGAAGCTCTTAACCAAACAGTTAGTTATAATAATTTTTAATTGATTCTTTTTCTCAGCCCCTCATTATAAAACGCTACTTTATATAGATTTCATTTGAAACTGAAGGTTTTCTTGAATGATGCCTGTAGAAATCAAGTCAAAATTGAGCAGCGCTGTGAATACTACAAAGCTGCAAGGCCACAAATTTCACTTCAACTTTCCCTCAACAAGCTCAGACAAGGTGTGAATGTGGCATGAAATGAGGTACAGAACCAGGGCCAATTGATATTTAATTAATGTTAGGCCTGACTGGAGGGCCCAGGCTCATCTGCTGCATGTCTCATCCAATATGCATGATTTACAAGTGGGCTTCTTGCCACAGCATACTTTCCACGCAATAAGGAGCATCAATGTGAGGTGGTGCACACAGACAGCATACTGAAGAAGCACGGATTCTGTAGAAACACTTGCTAAAGTTTGACAAATAGGATGTGGACTCTTCCATGAGGCAGAACATTTAAATTCTTATTATCCAAACATCTATTATCTAAGGGCAGTGAGAGCAATACAATCTCAGACTGAATTCAGAGTGTTTGAACTCTTTCAATATTACAATGAAGATTTCTGTGTGAAGGCTTTTATAATCTAATTTCAAATATTTATAAGTAAAGCATGGCCTACACAACTTTGCTGTTTTGGGGATACCTATTTGCACAAGATACACCTTTTTTCTTTTCTTGACCCTAAGAGTACGAATTTGGTATTTTCTGAAATAAAATGAGATATTACACATTCCCTGATTAGGGGACGTCACGATAAAAATGTATTTCAGTTAGCAGGAACGTTTAATTATAAATGGAGGATTTCATGAGAACTGTGATCTCTAATTTTTTTCATAAATATTTCTTTTATTTCTACTTGACCACAACTGCTACTTTAGCACAGATCAATTAAAGGAACAAAACAAAGAGTGCAGATAGTTCTAAGTTTTATGTAAAACTAGAAAAAAACAAAAATGTAGTGCCTACCTAAGTACCATGGAACATGACATGTAAGGGGACAGCACTCACACTCATCCAGGGCTTTGCAGATATGTATCTTTCCAGTCTTCCCCGTGGTACTGGCTGATCTTTTTTCTAGTCAATATGATGGGGACATAAGTCTGGAATTTCTTGTGAGGTCCAGCATGGCAACATTTGTCCCTGTCTTTTTCCCCATCTTGCCACATTTAGCGGTACTTGGGTAGCCTATCTTGATGCTCGTGTGTTGCTAGTTTAGGAAATCTGGTCCATTAGTAGAGTGCAGAGAATTATTACCTTCTTGCAAGGCATTACAAAGAAATGACTCTCTCTCTATATATATATATATATATATATATATATATATATATATATATATATATATATATATATATATATATATATATATATATATATATATCTATATATATATATATATCTATATATATATATATATATATATGTGTGTGTGTGCTTGTATGGGTATGTCCCAGGGCATCCATGTAATACTGCAGTTTAGTTGTGATGATTGTCTTCTTTGGGTGGGATGACAATGGATGGTTTTAGTGTCATTCTAAAACAAACATTCTAAAGTATTTTTATAGTATTTGCCAGATATATTTTCTGGCGGTATTCCCGAGGTTTTATGGGGCTTTCGTGCCTAAAAAGATATTTTTCCTTCTGAGACAAAGACTTTTAATGATCCACAGGTACAGCAGCTGTGTTACACTTATACATTACACTTCAGTGGGAAAATATCAGGTTGGTGCAATTGGATTTAAAAGTGAAAGCACAGCATCTGACTAAGTTATTAATACATTTAAAAACACCAAATTTATTTGTCTGTAATGACTGCCTCCCCTCCTCTCATCTCCCTCTGACTCTCTCTTTCTCCCAAACACTGCACACACAAGGCCAGCTGCAAGTCTCAAATCTCAGTAATCAGGAGTCCTTCTAAGTAGTCCCTAAGTAGAGTCCTTCGACCCAAATACCACATTATAAAGACAACTGTTGAAAGGAAAGATGTCAAACAAATGGATGGGATGACTTTGTAGAATATCTATACATATTCACAGATAGAGTTTGTGAGAATTCTAGTCCAATGCATCACAAACCGTCCCAATTTATGACTATAGAGAAATACATTTTGTCAACTTTAACAGATACTCTTCACTTCAAAAAACAATCCAAAAACACAACAAACAAAAATAAAAATATGAAAAAAATAGGTTTGTCTTTTGTTGTTGTTGTTGTTAAAATTCCAGTTTAAAATTTTATTTGCAGGAATATTTGACGGCTTTAGGTCTTTCAGTCTTCTATCCCTACTATCAGCAAAAACAAGCCAAAGTAACTTCACGCTCCCATCACTGTTATCTCTTGCAACAACTCCCTATCGCTTATGGCACTATACAATAATACAATACAACTTTATTTGTATAACACATTTAAATAACCACAGGGGCAGCCAAAGTGCTGTACATTAAAACATAAAAAATTGTTAAAACATAAAAGTTAAAAAAGGAATAAATAAAAAGTCAAAAAGTCAAACAAATATAAAACACTTAAAAACAGAAAACAGACACGGATGTATTTAGATTAAGATTAAGATTAAGAAGTGTTAAAAGCCAAGGAAAATAAATATGTTTTTAAAAGAGATTTAAAAACTGGAAGCGAGGAAGCCTGTCTAACTTTCAGAGGCAACTCTATGTCAGGCTACGTCAGTCAAGTGTCAACTCACCATTTCCCTATAAACACCGTAGTAAGGAATAAGGTTGCAACCCTTCATGGACAAGAAAAAAAGTATATAAAGCAGTATATAAACTAGTTAACCTATATAATTGCAGGTTTCATGTAGTAAATGAGAGTGTGAGCAGTGTCATTTAGACAGCTTGTAATCCTATGGTATCAATCCTATATTTTCAATAATTGTGTAAAAAAAAAATGAAAAGTCTTCCTTTACATATACATTTTAATCCCTGCAGAGAATTATAAGTAACACATTACTTCCCAGGCTGCCATCCAATGAATTATCATTTTTCCTTCCTGGGCCATCTGTCAGCCCTCTCACATTGCCTATGTTACATTAAATAAATGCCTGGCTTTTCTCAGGAGTACAGAGCTGCGTTATTAAACTGCCTACCTGTGTTACGATGATAGATCTCCCCAAAACTTTGGACCCATAGCAAGCCCAGGCTACCCATAAATGCAGAACATAAAGAGATTGCTTGTGCAGACAAACGGAAAAAAAGAAGAAAAAAACAGAAAAAGAAATGAGGCTGCACACAACTGACTGGTTTTGTATTTTGACAGAGGGTAAGTGGACAGGATATGAAAAGGCAAGCAAACAGCAGTTCAAGGACTCTGAAAAAACAGGCGTGGAAAAGAAAATATTTTATATCATAGCAGTGCAGTATGTTGTACAATAATTTCAGCTGTAAGCTGTAAATTAATAAATATACTGCTTATATAATAAATTCCGTTAATAAATTCCTTTATCATATTCTAATTGTCATTGAACATATTGTTACCCAATATTACAATATTTATGTCTCATTAATACAGTATTTTAGGCAAAGTTTCTGATGACAGAGAGACAGAAACACGTCATCCTTGTTGACAGTTAATGTGTTTCAAATGTTTCAAGGCGTTGTGACCTGCAAGAACAAGATATCATCAGGCTCCTGTAGGATATAAAGGATACATGCTGAAAATAAACAGAAATCTTTAATGAGTAGTTTAGGGGCCTGATCTTCGGCCAGATCTGCTAAAGCTGCTATTAAGGGATTGCGTGTAGCGGGAGGGGCGTTTCCCCGCAAAAAACGCAATCTTCCACCCTTACTAAACCCGCTATCCCACCTGCGCTACCTGCTACATCATGCATAGGAGTGGTCAGGATGTTCCACCTGTTAAACCAATCAGTGCATCAGCAGCCATTGCCTTTAAGAGCAGGTTGTGCTATGGGCAACCCGCTTTCCCAAGACACCTCGTCTGGAACTCTGCTGTACGGTTCGGTACGACCTGCACGGGACGCTTTTATGTCCCGCTGTATTTATGTTCCAATAACTTTGCATTGGACTTGCACGTGAGCATGCGTGCCTTTTAGGCAACAAGCCGCCACTGCATGTCAATATGCACTCGCTCACAGTGACCAGGGTTAGGGTTAGGGTTAGGCCACACTTTGGCCTGGTTGGCTGCATCTCATAGACGTGGAAAAAAAGAAAAAAAAAACAAGCAGGCATGGCCAGCGGTAGCGGAGAACTTGGGAAAAACTTTTTTTAATCACCACTGTGGGAGCATTTTGGTTTTGCTGTTGAATACACCGGCGAGGGAGTGAAAACAGTTAGCAGTTAACAGAATGCAATCTTCCACCTCCCTAAACCCGGATCTTACCTGCGTAAGATCCAGTTGTTACCAGTTGTGCGCTTGGCGCAGCTGATGTGCTTTTTAAAATACTGCAGAACGAATCATTGGATGCACATTTAAAGATCACGAACAATTAATGTTCCTGTCCCTCCTCGACCACCAACAGTTTCAGACATATCGGAAATAAATTCCCGCATCCAACCTTTTCCAGCTTGACAAAGATCTCCTTGGTTTCCTCCACAGCAGACATCTGAATGAGATCATGCCACAGCTGTACAGACTGATGTGTCTGGCCGTGACTATTCCCACATCCACCACAACTGCTGACCAGACATCCTCTGAATAAAAACATATCCAAGTAATACGGTGATGCGTAATCAGGAGGTAGAGCCTTTTGTGCACGTCCACATGTGACCAGGTGGACGCACATTTATTCCATTTGGACGTGCTCTTTTACGCGCCAACATGCGAGTTGCACTTTCCGCAAACTCTATATCTTGCCATCGCGGGTTTAAGGTAGCAGGTGGTCTGAAACTGTACCGAATCTGTACCGTAACTGTGACACAAAAACCGCGGTAGGGACCGTACCGTGAGCCACCTGTACCGTTGCACACCTAAAATATATAAATATATAGATATATAAATATATAGATATATAAATATATATATATATATATATATATATATATATATATATATACATATACGCACACACATATATCAGTGGTACTGAACCCCACCAGTTTCACATTCACCAAATCCATCCACCGAAATAGGTAATTGTGTGTGTGTGTGTGTCGTGGGACGGCAGAACGAAAATGGGGTTAGATGAAAAGTGGAGTGAGCATAAACAGCAGCCCAGCGTGTATAGATTTGCATTCTTTGTTAACCGACAGGAGCCGAACAATACAACCTGTATGATAGTGCTGGGCAATATGACGATACATATCGTGGGGACGATATAAAAGTGTGTATCGTGCCATTTCTCTTCTATCGTTTATATCGTTTATATCGTTTCTAACCTAATTTTATCAATTATTACAGCAAGTATGTAATTAAATAACCTGCAACGATAAATTTGATAGAATCATATCTACTTCTACAAAGTAGCCTTTTATGTTTGCACTTTTATTCATGGTTAATGCCTTAAACAGAGTTCTCTTCAACCCTGATGTTTACTTTAGACACTTTATATTGTTTTGCAAACTTTGCACTACAAGGTTACAGATTTAGAAAGTTGAAAAATAATTTGTGTTTATTTTTTATAGCTGAACTTCGGTGAAAAAATGTGTTTTTCCTCTCAGAAACTGTTGTGCACTTTAAAAAAAAATGTGAAAGCTACTGTACCTCTGTACCTACCTGTTTTTGCTGCACTAAAATGTATGTTTGTGACAATTCAGCTAAATGTCCTTTCAAAATAAAGTTGAAAAGTAAGCAATGAAATTTTTGTCAAACTTTTCAGAGAATAAGTGAAAACATACTTTATTATGGTATATCGTGATATATATCGTTATCGTGATATAAAATAGTCCATATTGTGATATATGATTTTTTTCCATATCGCCCAGCACTACTGTATGATATTACAAGTTCCTGCAGTGCCAGAATAAAGTGCCCGTTCTATGCAGAGAAAACCGTACTTTTTCTCTTTTTGTTGTTAGCGTGTTACCCGCTAATTACGAGCCAATACCAGCGGTTTCTTTACTACGATTCGGAAACCAGAGTCTGTGAAGGTAACAGAAAGACCACAGTTGAGCCTTTGTCTTGTTTCGCTGCAGTTTTAGGCTCAGCGGGCTCCGGCTCCAGGTCACAGATTTTGATTTTCGGGGGGGGGGGGGGGGGGGGGGGGGGGGGGGGGGTGGGGGGGGGGGGGGGGGGGGGGGCCCCAATTAACGGCGAAAAATAAGGGATCACAGTATGCATAATTTTTTTTTTTTTTTACACAGACATTTTCTATCAGCTACCTGACAGTCCCAGATAGTTGGTGCACTCCCAGTAAACACGCTCTGGTCATCTATAGTTTAATCTGGTGAGCAAGCCATTTAAGACAACCCCTGCCATTTTCTCAGCGGTTCAACTGAGGCCACATCACGCTTTTATACAAGAGTAATTCGAGAGGTTGAGCTGTTTGTGCACGTCCACATGTGGCCAAGTGGACAATCAATGATGCCATTTGGACGCGCTCTTGTACGCACTCACATGTGGGTTGTGGGCAGTCTGACCACCCGCAACCCGCAACCTTAAACCCACGATGACAAGATACAGAGTTTGCGGAAAGGGCAAAAGACACACCCATTGCCACACCTACAAAGTGAGTAAGGGAGTCGGCATAATGTGTAGCGGCTATAGCGGGCAGAAGATTGCATTAGTGGTTTAGTGGAGGTTCCTATACATGTAATTTGAGGGTAGCGGCTAATGGTAACTGGGTAAGGGGAAGCGTACGATCGGGGACTAGGTTTGCCATGTTTCACTGAGGGCATTTCCAGGGTTTTGTCTGACAATAGATGTGATAGCTTCCAGCCCCCCAATGACCCTGAACATGAAGTTGGAAATTCTCTAAAATGCAGTAGAAAGATCATCTGTAAACTGTTCTTTTGGGGATTAAATGGCATTTGTTGTTACCACAATCAGCAAGTGTCTCTGGAATTTATCTCAATTTATCTCAGAAGATTCAGAAGATAAAGAGAAAGATGTAAAAATCCTAATAAATTCTTTATGTTCATGTAAAAACCATTAAAATATTAAAACAGAGTTTTAGCTGGTGCACTGAAGAGGTTGGCCCTTGGTCCCTTTGACATGTTAAATTGCCCATAGCCACTGCAAATCCATAGAAATGTTTAATTTGATGAGGCATCAGTTTTTCAGGTTATTTCAAAATCAATAAACTGACAAAGAAGAACCACTAAGCTAAAGAACATTACACAAAAGGCACCACCAAAAGTAATATTTTAAATGAGTCTCAATTCATAAATTTAGTACATTTTACTAACTTCCACATTTATGTCCATCAATCAAAATCACACACATAAAGCAACACTCATAAATGTTCAAAGCTGCAACAGTCCCATAAGGACTGAGTATTAAATATGCAACAGCTTGCTTGACAGAAACTAGAGAGCTCAAATCTGCTTCTAACTCAGTCACATGTCTACTTGCCAATTTCCCACCAGACCTTAGTGACAAGCCTGTGGATGTCAAGCGTAATAATGGATGGTTCTAATGGTCAAGCCTGGACCACACATTAAGAATCAGGTCGATGCTCAGTATTGCACAGGAAGTGTGGCCAGCAATCAATGCTGGGCTAATGTGCAAAAAAGGAGTATGATGAATGTCAGTGATGCCAATCAATACCTATTCATTTTCAGCAACCACATTTCCACAAAAAGGACACCTAATATTGTGTGATTGGATGAATACAATGCCCAATTAAGGATGTGTGACACTTAACGATAGACAGTTGATAGAAAACATCTGCCATAAGGTGTTAATATAGACACGTTGCAGACTTAGATCGACAGTTGGATCTTGATGTCTGCAAACTGTGGGATGCCAGCTAAACCGGCAGGAGTCAGATAATCCTCTCTCTACCTCAACAGCACCAGAGATAATGGATGTCCATCCTCTCAGATTCTGCTCTAAAAGGAATGCCCTACTCCAAAGTGAAAAGGACACAGGCACTTTCTACTACTGTAGCTGTACTGTAGCTAAAAATTTTAGCTGGATTTTTAATGTTACTTATTTTTTGCTAACTTTCTTCTGTATGATACAGATGTGTACAAATACGTTAATTTAAGCTTTCTTTGTCCTGAAAAATTATCATATACTAAAGGCATGGAAGCATACATGAACACAAGGGCATTTATTTTAGAGTAAACTAATAAAAGCATGATGAGAGAGGATTTATATAAGATATTTATAAATACACCTCACCTGACAGACTTATTGGTACATGTCTAAATATGATTATGAATCACTGGCTTAAAGTGATGTCTCAAATCAAGTGTGAAGCCTTAGTTACTATCATGAGTGCATTCCATTTTTTTAAAATCAGAAAATCAGCACATTCAAAAGAAAAAAATCCTGCCACTGTGTAGTTTAGCATGATTGGTTGTACCATGGATAATAATGGAGCAGAGTTAAAACATAATAAAGGTAAAAGGTATATCCCCTCCAAGCAGCTTAATGTTCCTGTGACTACAATTGCAAATATAATCATTACTGAGAGGTAAAAAGTAGGGATGGGAATTGATAAGCTTTTTCTGATTCCGATTCCATTATCGATACTGTTTAACGATTCGATTCTTTATTTGGGAAAAGGGAACTAACAGTTTTATTAGCATCAATTTTTTTTACTTGGAAGTCACGACCTTACAAACTCAACAGCGAGGTCAAAAGAGGCCCAAAGCCTAGATAACGTGTTAACTGCTGTAATATGTAACTGTGCAAATACACAAGAAAGTGTTAACATTTTAGTAACAGATTATTTCCAATAGATATGAAAAAATCTCCTTTTTAAAAGTATATATGAGCTCATTAAGCACTCAAAAATAATAATAATAAATAAATACTATTATCAAATACAACAGAACAGTTCATAGTACAAATCTGCAAATACTATGAGGAATTAACAATTCTTTTTCAGAAAAATGTTTCTGCAGGTTTGTCATGTCCCCTCTCGATGCTGTTATCTCAACTTTACAATGACTGCAAGTTGCCTTGTTGCCATCTTTCTTTGTGAAGTGAAGCCGAACTTTGGAGCGTTTGAACCTGGTAGGTACTATTGTTGTTTACAACTGCAATGCACGTGCTAAACCGACGTAACTTAATCACGTGTTTTCTGGAATTGACTGTGCGTAACTTGCATAAATTACATGAGATTCGTGCTGGTTGGAATCGATAAGAGAATCGCTAGATAAACTGCCAAACGATTCCATGGAATTTAAAACACACGGAACTAGTTCTCTACAGGAACCGGTTCTCGATTCCCAACCCTAGTAAAAAGTGGGACTGTAGCTAATGTCCCAAGAGAAACCTCACAAGGGGAAATGGAACCCGAGGTTGATGTCAAGGTCCATGTGTATGGTAAACAAGGAGCCAAAGAAAACAAGACATTTAAGCTGAATTCCAAAGATTAGATACATCACTTTCTCATCACACCATCTCTCACCTTTTTAACCACAATGGGCCCCATGGAAGAAGACCCAGAAGAGTTCCACAATGAAAAGAATAAAACACAAAAAGCCAGCCAGAAATAGCTAAAAATGCATGTTGACAAACCACAAACCCTCTGGAAGAGTGTATTTTAGACTGATAAGACAGAAATTGAGCTTTATGGCAAGTCCCAATCAACTACATATCCAAAAACAAATACATGAATAAATAAACTTAAGCTTTCAAAGGAAAGAACACCATTCACCATTGTGAAGCATTGACACTCTATTAAGTACAGGACACAATAAAGATTCAAGACTTTCAAGGAATCCTGGAGTGAAACATACTGACCAATGTGAAGCTCAGGCCATCAAGAAAACATTCAAATATTCTTAAAGGGCTTCTTATGAACCATGATTTTAATCCTCTTGAACATCTAACGAAAAACGTGAAAATGCATTGTGGATAAGGCACCATTCAAATCTCTGAAAGCTAGAGGAGTTTGCTCCAGAAGAGTGGACCAATATGTCGGTTGCAGAAGTTTAATTGAGAGCTACAAAGATCCCCTGTTGGCAGTGTTTCCAGCTAAAGTTCATGTAACATGATTCTAAATTAAGGATACCATCATTTTTGTCCATGCCATTTTCATTTGTTTTATTGTTAGAAATATTCGGTTAAGTGACAAATCTAAAGCAAGAATATAATGGATGTTGTGATCTTCTGTCACTTTCTAATTATTTTAAGGATGGTTGTGGATTCCTTTTTTTATTATTTGTGGAAAGGTATCAATAAAATTGTCAACATCTGAAAATAATGAACTATATCCCTCAAAAAAAGGGGAACCAAAAAATTTCAAATAAGGAAAGAAACAGATACCATATTATAATTTCTCCCCATTTAAGAACTGCTGTTGCTTCTGTTGGTGACAGGATTTTGGATGACTTGGACATATTTACCTCTAACACAACTGAAGCCTTTTGCACATTATGTTGTGCCAATAATCCTTAAAAAAACTGACTTGTACTTGGTAAAAGTCCTTGTGTCAGGCCTTCTTCTTTTGAAACAAACAAAAAAAAAAAAAAAATCAACAGGCTCACCAGCCTTTCACAACTATAATACTGCAGCATTAGTAACACTGTACAGAGGATAGAAACTTCAAAAGAGTAAGACAGAGTAAGAGAGAGTCAGAATTTAAAAGCCATAGTGATTTACTTTAACGTTTTCCTTTTCATCTTACTCTGTAAATTACAGCATATTCATTTAAATGGCACATAACTGCTTAATGTATCAATAAAAGGGTAACAATATGAAAACTACACATGCTCTTCTTCCAAGCCAAGATCCCTGTACCAAGCGTAATACAAGCGTACCAATGAAAAAATTGGGCCCCAGAGCGAGTAACCAAGCCTGAGGAAACCCATTACATTTGTGATAAGGATAATTGTCATTACACTGTTATTTTAGTGATTTTTTCCTTTGGGTAACCCAACACCTAATTGTTTACTCTCAACTGAAATGTCATAATTCGATTACATGCATGGTTAGATGAGTTTTCTGTGACTGGGAGACAGGAAGAGCTTTCATGTATCATCACTACTTCAACCTCCCTCTAAACATACTGACATTTCTGGACTGTAGATTTACATTCTCTTTAAATTATTAAATTAATTAAATTTAAATTCATCTTTAATTAAAAATTATTCAGTTTGTCCATTACGTATACCTGATTCTGTTCTATTCAGGGTCATGGGGTAAATGAATAAAAAAACACCAAGCAAGAAAAAATAAATGAAGAAATGAATCTCAATGTTGAAAATTACATACCTTATTCAGAAATGTAAAGAAATAATCTTTTTTTTTCTTTTTTTTAACAAATTTATTCATCATAATCCATGAAGTGACAGTGGAGAGGGGAAAAAAACAGGGCTAAAAATCGTCCAGCAGAACCAAAACTTAAAACCTTCTCGCTTATATAAAAGGAACATTCCAGAGTTTAGACCAACTCTACGGCTATAATTAGATGGTAAGGAGTGTAAAGACTTGGGACTAAAATGATGTAGACCGAAGAATCTTTGAGTTAAAATGGAATCTGTGTTTGCAGTAAAATGACAGTTGTTTGCATGCAGCACAACTGAACTACATAAATAAATAAAAAAAAGAGCTACAGCCACTCTCAAGACTTAAAAATGCCATTCCACTTATGTGATAGTATGGACAGGGTCTCTACAGACAACCAAAGTACAACTCCAATTTAAAAAAAAGTTAGGACACTGTGTAAAACGTAAATAAAAACAGAATGCAATGATTTGCAAATTTCATAAATTCATATTTCAGTCCCAATAGAACATAAAGAACATAACAAATGTTGAAACTGAGACATTTGAACATTTCATGGAAAATATTAGCCCATTTTGACTGTGTTGGCATCAACACATCTCAAAAGAAGTTGGAGCAGGGGCAGCTAAAGGCTGGAAGAGTAATTGGTGCAAATTAAAAACAAATGGAGGAGTATTTGACAACTAATTAGGTTTAATTGGCAGCAGGTCAGTAACATGACTGGATATAAAAGGAGCATTTCAGAGCCTCTCGGATGGAAAAACGGGCAGATGTTCATCAGTCTGGGACAAACTGCATGTCAAAATTGTGGAATGATTTCAGAAAAAAGTCTTCATTAATGTAAAATCACAAAGACTTTGAAGATCTCACCATTTACAGTGCATGATATCATGAAAAGATTCTGAGAATCAGGGTGAGTGTCTGTACACATGGGACAAAAGGTCAAAACTGGATGTGCATGATCTTCTGGCCCTCAGGAGGCACTGGATTAAAAACTGGCAGAATTCTCTATGAGACATCACTGCATGGGCCCAGGATCACTTCCAGAAATCACTGTTAACACAGCTCTGTGCAATTCACAAATGCAAGTTAAAGCTGCGTGATACAAAAAAGAAGCCATGTGTGAACACAATCCAAAAACACTGCTTTTTTTCTATGGACATCTGAAATGATCCGAGGCAAAATAGAAAACTGATTTTTATTCAGACTAATTAAATTTGAAATTATTTTTGGAAGCAATGGACATTCTGTCCAGTAGACTAAAGAAGAAAGGGACAATTGCCTGGCAAATTTCAGCAGGACCATACTAAACCACATACTGCATCCATCACAACAGCATGGCTTCACAAGAGAAAACTCCAGGTCTCTAGTCCAGACCTTTTACCAATAGAAAACATTTCACACTAATTTTGGATGTTGTTCTCAAGTTGTTTTCACAAGCATCAGAGGAGGCAAAGATAACCTCTTACTTTTCCATTCATCCAAAAGATAAAATGAAACGTATTTCCTATATTTTGAAAGGACAATATCAAAGCAGCTTTCAGCTAAGAAAACTGAATAGACACTTTCAACATATAGGAGTTTTAATGGGTAATTAAATTGCCTAAATCTGTCCAACACATTATCTTTGCCCCCATTTGTCTTTCACTTTTCAGTCATGTTGAATAGCAGTGTAAATCATTAAAGACGAGGTCAGTGAGGAACTACTATGATTCTTCAATAGGCATTTTGGGCTTAAAGGTGCAGAATTTAGTCAAAAATAAAATGTTCCATTCTGATATAAAGAGAGTAAGATTTTGATAATGTAGTTCTCTTATAATGTTATCTAAAAATGAGCTTTTGCTGAACATGTTTTCATATGTTGGAATATTTATCACTGTACTGTACAAGTGGTGACCATTCCTTGGTTGCCACAAGCTGAAGCAATTTAAGCTCCTAAAGTTGATTACAAGGAATAAATTGAACCTACTGCAGAGAGGAAACACAGAAATATGAATGTGATGGTACCCCAGTATTGGCTTTGTGTTGATTACAGCTCAATCATTCAGTCACTGAAGGCAGTCAAGCAAAAATGGAAATGTTGGTCTGAGATGAAAAACAAGTTCTTTTACTCAAGAGGAAACTTTAAAGTCATTTAGGGGCTCCTTCTCTTCCATGGTCTTGGACCCATGTGTTGTTTGCAATTTGCAGGTGTCAAAATGTTGTTACATCAAGGCTGAAACCTAGAATTATGCTTCGTCAAGACCATGACTACTAAATGTCTTGCCTTAAAGTCTACTTTACAACTCTGCCTGATTTTATAAGTGACTTTCCCCACAGGACACAACTGCAATTTGAATTTAACAAATCCACAAAACAAGGTGGTAATCAGGCAGTGTTGGGATTTGTTATAAAAATAAAAAAAAAAATAACATGTAGCAGCACAATGACTTGTTTTACAGATTAATATTTTCAAAATATCCTTTATTTACAGAGGTGATAATGTTTTACTGAGATTAATATTTCTTTGGTCATCACTGGAATAATTTATGCACAATATAGGAAAATTATTCAATACATATAATTAAAGCGGAATAAAAGAGAGTAAAAACAATGTAATTTTTTATTCTTTTAAAAGGATACATAACAAGCTAGTCCAGCAATTATATCTTTTAAATTCATCAATCCTAGAGGTTTACAAAAATAACAACCTAACTGCACCATATGAAGCTTCACTAACAGCACAGTGCAGATTGAATGTGCACAAAATTGTCTTGCAGATAAAGATTTCTTCCTAAGGCTCTTCACAAAATAGAAAACAGTTCGACAAGATGTGTCTCCCCCCCTCCCAGTTTCAATTAAACAGGCTGGGATTGTTTTTACTGATGTATAAACATTTTTTCTTTTTCTCTATATGGTTCCGTGTATTACAGCACACTGGCTAAAGAAATTTAATTTAGCAACATTTTGCTGAGCATAAGCTGTGCGTTCACCATCATCTTCAACCATGTCAAACTCACCAGGTACAACAAAATACCAAAGGAGTTGTTTTGTCTTTTTATAAAGTTGAGCTACTGCAAAGAAATTCCACCAACACCAACAAACGCAAAACAGCATGGCTGACAACACAAATCTAAAAAAAAAAAAGAAAAAAAAAAACCCCTGATATCTGTCAAGCACTATTCATTCTATTCATTCACCCTGATTGTGCTTGAGCACCAAAATATCACAAATGCAAAACACATTTGTTATGTTCTCCACATTTCCCCAGAGTTTTGCGCTACAACAAAACAGAACAAAACCTGCCAATGGCAAATTATATTATGTGTGTTTTTTAAATCCAGACAGGTGTTCAATCTTTTCCGTCATGTCAAGGGTATTATAATGGATATTCTTTCCATTTGACAAAGTTACAAAGAAGTCGTATTTTGTTTTGTGATCTTCACAATGTGTGTACCACTGGCAGAAGAGCAGGGTGGGGTGGCAGCCATAGCTAATTCTAGTATTCCATTAAATCCAAGTGTGTCATTTAATATGAAAGAAGGAAAAAAATACTGTCACAAATTGTTTAAAAGCCTGATTTTCAGTTTCTGTCTCCCATACTGGAAGACAAGTTCAAGAAAACAAGTTCATTTCTGGTCTTGCATCTTGCTCTTACACAGAATGAAACAACAGAACTATTGATCTTTTTCAGATGTCAAAAATCAGTGCTTCTAAATATAATAATATTATTATTACCCTTCCAAACGGACTGTTCAAAGACACTGAATCCTTCTCAACCCCTATGAACTCAGTCAGATAAAACTAACATGTTGCTATGTACTCTTGACAACATTCTTCTCTATGCTTAATGCAAAGAGCTGAATACATCCTTGTCAGGATATACAATAAATAAATAAAAAACAAAAATAAATAAAACACCACCACAATTGCCCACTTGTTTTTGAAGTATGTTGCATTTAATAAACTTATGGTATATCCACATATGGTAAACTTTAAACTTTAATTTTGGACAAAAATTTCAGACTTTAAGAAAAAAAGATCAGGCCAACAAAAAATGCTGGTAGAGCTATTCAAATAATTCCTTTAAAATATTTGACTCTAAACACCAGTGTGACCTCTGATATTGATATTGATATTACACAACTGAATAGTGTTCACTTATGTAATATGTTCAACATATGTTCAACACAAATAGGGGAAAGAAATCACTCACCTGTGGACAAGTGGAGTCTCTGTCTTAAGCGTGCATCATTCAGAACATAAAACTGAATATGTTGCAAAGCAATTGTAATATTTTCTTTAACCCTAACCCTTTTTGTTTTTCTGACAAAATTGAAAAGCCCTTATCTTGAAATCAAAAAGACTCTTTTAGAATGGCATGTTTCATTTATTTGGTAGATAAATAATAATCCATGTAAAGGGTGTGTCCTATACATGCACCAAAGTAAGTTACGGTGTTCCACAGGGTTCTAGGCCAAGACCTACTTTCTTCTCTCTACACATGCTTCCTCTGGGTAAAATCATCAGCAAATATGATGCGCATTTCATTTTTTTATGAAGCCACCTTTATGAATAAAGCTGTCGTAATGGTGTGTAGAGGTAGTGGTGAGGTGGACCCAAAAATGGCAGAAAAAAAGGGGCGAGGTGTCAACAAAAAAAAACCTCCTGTTATCTGCTCTCACAAAAACCAACTCCAAAAAAACGGGGAACACACATAAACACACAGGGTGGCAGCAAACAAGGGAAACAGTACGATCTGGCAAAAGAACAGGGGCAGACAAAACTTAAATATACAAAGGAACAAACGAGAGGCAGATGCAAACACTCAGAGTAATCACATAGGGAAGTAAAGCAGAAAAGCACGAGGACAAAACAGATCTTCAAAGTAAAACAGGAACAAGGGAGACTAGAGACAGGGGAAGGAGACCAGACACTAACAAAACAGAGGGAAAAACACCAAAATCAACCCTTACCCAACCCACACTATAACAGAAGCATCAATAGATAAATAAACAAAAATCTGTTACTCAAGTTACAGGCTGGATTATTTGATATATTTTTATTTAAACAAAGCCAAGGTAACTATAAAAACTGATTTCAACTAACTTTTTTTGTTTGTGTTCTGCTGAAGTCTCTTTAAGAGGCTATGTTTCAAGAGTTGATAATGACCCAAAGGTAGGGAGCCATGGGAGGAGGCAGGAGTAACAAACAATAGTCCATTATTTTTAACCGAAACCCCTGCATAGAAGGTTATCCAAAAAGTAAAAAAAAAAAAAAAAAAACAACCTAGGGGGATAAGAGTTACAAGGTAAGCCAGAACATACAAACATAACCTGGTTGCAAATCAGATGGACCAGCAAGGGAAAGAGGAAAGACAATATATACTCAGGGACTGACAAGGAACAGATGTGAACAATCAGGAGAGATGAAAAAGAGAAATCAAATCATAACTTAACACAGAAGGAAACTGACTTTCAAACTAAAACAGGGAATAAAGCAAATCAGCAAAAATAAAACAGGAAACAAAGGAATACAAGAAAAAAAGACTAAAATAACAAGGAAAACTAAGAAAAAAATGTTAAGAAACGCAAGAAGAGAAACCCAGAACCATAACAGAGGCATGATCTGCTGGTCATTAGATAGATATTGCTGCAGCACAAAACTATTTCCTATTAAAATAAGTCTAGGAATCTGTGTGTGTGTTCAACTGTCATTCAAATTACATACAATGTCACATTTGTCATTTGAATGACAAATATGATTTGAGAAAAGTTAAACTGTTCATATTCTGAGAATACAAATAGTGAGAATCATCTTGACATGGAAAATGAGTAATAATGGATCCTAAACACAGGAAAAAAAAAAAAAAAAAACATGAATCCCAAGGGGGGATCACAGATCACTGATACATATCTGCTCTCCGTTATCAAACTGATAGGATCATATTGCTGGAATTCTGTTTACACTGGTACACTCTCTGTTCCAGATGGTTATCACTGATCAGTCCTCGTCTCCTCTTCTTTTTCCTCCTCCTCTTTTTCTCAAATTTAAAAATTGTACATAGACTTCTTTACCAATATTGGTGCAAAGTTTGTATTTGTGACAAATGAACAGGGTAAAGAAGTCACCACTGCTGGATAAATCAGAGTGGAACAAAAAATGTTGTGGTTAATGTAGCTGTTTCTCTTGTGAAATCTATTCTCTATAGTGTGTCTGTTTCAAAGAAACTGAAATTGTTCAAATCAATTTTAAATCAGTGGCAGTTTTCTGGCTGAAAACATTCAATCAGTGAGCAAGGTCAAAGGAAATTGGCAAGACTTGCTCTGACTAGCGGGACTGCTGTAAGTTAATGAATAAAAACAGTAAGGTACAGGAGAGCATTCAGTGACACATCTTGTTGAACCTTGAAAATGTGTTCTTTCCAGCACCAAGGACCCTACAAGGCTCCTCTGCTGTCTGCTGCTTGGAGGGAAATGAGGCCACTGAAAGCATATGTTTACCAAATCTAGATGATTGCATTGTGGGAAACATATACAAAATCGTTTGATTTGTGTTGCAACATGTTGAAGTAAGATGACAATTTGCTGTAAACAGCATCTACCCAGTTGGTTTCATGGGAAAAAAACAAGACATGGTGGTCTCATTGTGTAATAGGTGTTTCTTGGCACAGATTAGAGTGCTTAATGCCAACTGAGTGTCATTTAAATGCTAGACCATACTCAGCTGCTAACCAGAAGCATTCCTTCATGAATGCAGTCTACTCTTTTTCTAAGGGATACTTCCAGCATGATAATGATAAAGGCATCTATGACAGAAGCTCCAGAAAGAAAAATGACCATGACTTCAGCCTTCTCTGCTGGGCTTTCAGTGAACCAATGAGCTATGATGGAAAATGTGCAGCACAAATAAATGTTAATAAGATCTTCAAGAACTCAGTGACACATTTATAAACAACTTGTGAAATTATACCAAAAAAATATTAATTTTTCCTCCAAAAGGTACAGGTAAAATTAAGTAGTAAAAAATTCCATTGCTACTCACCCATTACCAAAAATATAAATATACACTTAAATGATTTAGTGAAAATCTTTAGTGATGTACTTTTTATAATTTGTTGAAACCAAAATGTTTTATGGTCAGTAAAAACCAAAATAAGCATTTAATAAATCAGATTTAGATTGATCTCCAACAGGCTTAGTCAACTTGATACATGTTATTAGATACTTGTTATACCGTGAAGACTGTTTATTTTATTTTTTTAGCAGTACACACACCTACATGCACACATACGCACACACACATATACACACGAACACACACACTTAAAACGAAAGAAGAAAATAAAGAATATCTTATGTGACTTTTATGTGATTTTTACTGAGACTGCAGCAAAATATTGGTTTATCCAGCTTGAAAACGTAGTAGCACGAGTAGTATCATGTCAGGCTATGGCATAGTTTACTGGTCAGGGTTCCCCACTGTGGTGCAGATATGCTATCAGTTCCATGTTGAAGCATAGACCAGGCTTTAACGTACAAGTATTTATAATTGTGAGGGTAAAAACCCTGAGAAATTTGATACAGGCAATGTTTTTGCTTGAAAGATGACATAATTTTTTATTTTGCCTATAATCCAGCTGTCCAATAGTCACATGGAATCTATATTATAGAATCTTTCTGATAGAAGTGCAAAACCTAATGAAAACATACCTCAGCTCTCATGTTGGTAGTGGAAAAGTAGGCTGTATCATTTATGGTGATTACTGCAAAATATATGGCAAATGACCCATCCAACTGAGTTAACCTGCCCAACTAGAAACAGGTAACTGTTAAGAACAAGCCAATAAAAACCAAATACAAGGCAACAACTGACTCATTTGGACAACATGCTGTTTATGTAAAATATTGCTCAAAAGTGTTACCAGGTATGAGGTTACCAGGTTAAGGTGGAGCAGAGATGTTTAAGTTATTCTGATGTCTAATTCACATATCTGAAGCAGAACCAAAAAAAAAAAAAAAAACAACCAGAACAATAAAAACCAATTCATTCAACCACTATGGATTTATTTGAAGCATTAAAACTAGGGCTGTGAAAGTTAACGCGTTAACGCGTGATTAACGCAAAATAATTTTAACGCAACTAATTTTTTTAACGCCGACTGTTGATGTACAACAGCAGAAGGGAGAGTAGGTGTTGCCTCCAGGCTTTATGAGCCTCGGGCCCCTCCGTAGTTTGTCAAAACAGGAAGCCATGCACTGATGTCGACGTCCATGCCGCAGACAGACAGATGTAAACAAACCTCCGTTAGCAGTAGCTGGGATAAAAATGGATACAAAAGATACTATTTTGAATGGTAAGTTCAGCTTCAAAACTTTGCCTGATGGCTAACTCCACAAGGTAAATGTTGTTAGTGTTTACTGTCGATGTGAATTTAGTTACCACCGGAGTCTGACTACTGAAATATCACTTGTCGCTAATGAGAGCACTGATGCAGAGAGCCCCCCCCCCCCCCCCCCCCCCCTCGTTTGAAGCAAACCGCAAAAATATTTTTTTTGGTACGAAGAACATAAGAGAGAAAATATTGAGTGTGTGTGTATATATATATATATATATATATATATATATATATATATATATATATATATATATATATATATATATATAATGGATTTGGCATTGTAGCAATAAATAAACATGAATTTCTTTTGCATAAGCTAAGCATTTGTGTACTCTCATATTAGGCAAGGCAACAAAGCACAATTCGTACACAAGGCAATTCAAAGTGCTTTACAGATGCATAAAGTCACAAGAAGGGCAAATAGAATCATTCCATACAAGCATAAAAATAATCAATAATAAATAAAATTAATTAATAAAAAAAATTAATCAATTAAATTTAAAAACGAAGAGTGCAGATAAAATCCTTCCAGTCATCATCTTCACATCTAAACAGAACTGTTTTCAGTCTGGATCTGAACATTGTCAGAGTTCAGGTCTGTCTCACATCTTCTGGAAGACTGTTCCAGATTTTAGGAGCATAAAACTGAAATGCAGCTTCACCTTGTTTAGTCCTGACTCTGGACACCAGCAGGAGGCCACTACCTGAGGTTCTCAGAGTCCAGGTTGGTTCATATGGATCTAACATGTCAGAGATGTACTTTGGGGCCATGAAGAGACTTGAACACAAGTAGATCTGTTTTAAAGTCTATTCTCTGAGTGACAGGAAGCCAGAGACCTCAGGACTGGACTAATTTGGTCATATTTCCTGGTTCTAGTCAGGACTTATATTAATAAGAGTAATACAACTTGAAAAAGATCTGTATAAGGTAGATTTAGAACAGATAAAAATATGTGATTAATTTGTGATTAATCATGATTAACTATTGACAGTCATGCGATTAATCTGATTAATTATTTTGAGAAATTGACAGCCCTAATTAAAACAAAATGAGAAAATCTAAATATAACAACAATCATTCTTCATTATATGTGACCGCGTATCAAACTGTTGCAGCACCATTTCCTGTCCGGATCAGTTCCTTTCTATTATTTCTCATCAGCTATCATTAAAGGTCAAAAGAACTTTGGGTTCTCTATGTGAATGAAACTCTATGATCCACTCTTACATACATGTGTATGCAACAGTCTGCTTGGGAGTGAGTGTAAGCTGTATGTCCATGCGTGCTTGTGTACAGTGTGTACTATTGATCATAATCAGTCATTCAGGACAACATTGGATCATTCAGAGATCCTTCACTGAACTTCTGGAGTCAGTTTGCTGCACTGAAAGTAAAGGGGCCGAATAATATTGCACGCCCCACTTTTCAGTTTTTTATTTGTTCAAAAAGCTTAAAATATCCAATAAATTTTGTTCCACTTCACGATTGTGTCCCACTTGGTGTTGATTCTTGACAAAAAATTAAAATTTTATATCTTTATCTTTAAAGCCTGAAATGTGGCAAAAGGTTGAAAAGTTCAAGGGGGCCATACACTTTCGCAAGGCACTGTATAGATATTTGGTTTTGAGATGTGAAAACTACTGAAAGAAAGGGTGAGTTAGGAGTTTCTGCAGCAGACAGAGTTGCATTTCTTTTTTTTTTTTTTTCTGGCCGGCAGGGCAGTCAGACAGAGAGAAAGGATGATGGGAGAGTAGTGCGTGGGTCTGCCGGGGCCACTGATGCACATCTAAAGATGACCTTGGAGGTCCAAAGATGAAGGCTGAGTGAAATTTTAAGAGGACATGAAAAAGGAGAGAAATCTTGCCTGTCATCTGTCACGATGCTGACAAGTGGTGTGAGTCACGCAAGTCTACTTTCATGTTTGCATAAGATTCAATATAAGAGAGAGAGAGAGAGGTCATTTAATTCAAAATCCCTTTTCTGCAAACATATAAGTTGAAAAAAAATGCCATAACAACATTTGCCATAACAAATAAATGATGATTCATGTTTTGTAAGTGAAGTGCCTTGAGAGTAGTTACAACAAAGGCTTGGCTGCATAGTAGCAAAACTGGACATTTGTGATCACTGAAGCAGTGCTCATACACTTCACAAATTAAAGTTGTACCCATCCATATGTAGAGGCCCAAGTTCAGTGATCACCATCTTTGTCATTTGAAACTAGAAGTTGCAATCCAGCTGTGAATCAAACTGAGAGCCACAGAGACATTGAACTAAATATGGGATGAAACAAGCAAAATAAACCCATTGAGCTGTTATTTAGGTCAAAAATTAAGTTGCCAGTGAGGTCACTTTCCATTAGACTTTGGGTAATGCAAGTAGTCGATCCATCCATAATCTATAACCACTTATTCCTGTTTAGGGTCTGCTGGAGTCTATCCCAGCTTTCTTCAGGTGGAAGGCAGAGATATATCTTGGACAGGTCGCCAGTCCATTACAGTGACACATATAGAGAAACAACTATGAAACTCGGTTTTACAGCTCAGACATTTTGTGTCTTCGTGTGGTGAACAATGCTGCAGCTTGTGCATGAACAAAAGAGCTGGCCTTACCCCAGCACACAGAGAAAACTCTTTTCTGGTTTCAGTAATGGATGTTCTAAATTTAAAAAATGGAGTACCGTTTATTCAGCACCGCACTTGTACACTTAGAGGGGCAACTAAAACTACAGAAGAGCACAGTCTGAGACACAATAAAATTAATGTTGCATTTTATCTTCAAACTCTGTTGGGAGTAGGTGTGGTTTTATTCTCTAATAAAAGGCTGTTTACTATTACAGTCTTGCTTTTGCATTGAAGGTTAAAATTATTCTCATGGGGGCCATAGGAGCAACCTAATTAGAAAAGATGAAAAATTAAAATATGAAGCGCCTGTCTGCCATGTAAAAAATAAATAGTTCAATCAGCAATGATGCAATTAAAAATTAATATCTGTGTCATGATGTGAGGCAGAATGGAGGACCCAAATGCAGGAGTGCAAAACAAAAGTGAATTTATTCACTTTATTTACAAACAACAAAAATACAAACTAAACTAATCCAACAAAAAAATAGGGAAACAAACAGAAATCCAGATGGGAGAAACAAGCAGAAAAACCGCCAGGGAAACTCAGGACGCAAGACAATGAACCAGCACAGACAGGGGCAATGACAAGACTTATATAGACAGAGGGACAAATGAGAGGCAGGTGCAAACAATCAGGGTAACACCGGGAAGGAAGCAAAGCAGAAAACAACGGAGACAAGACAGACCTTCAAAGTAAAACAGAAAATAGAGCAGACAAGTGACGCCAACTTGACACATAACACTGAGACTGCCATGGCTGACCTAAACTAGAGATTGACTGATATGGGTTTTTCAGGACCGATACCGATTATTAGTAGTTAGAGGAGGCTGATAACCAATATTTGGAGCCAATATTCATTTGCAGTAAAAGTGTAAAAATTGGCGTAAGAAAATTTTATAATGCAACCACTGAACTTCATTGAAATGCCTAAAGCATGTTTATTGAATCACAAAATAGAAAATAATAGCTCCAGAAGTGCCTGAATTTCCTAGACTCAGAAACATCTGTTTCAACAAGACCCTGTCATTCAAAACTGTGTTGCTACATTATCAATGATTAATATGACAAAGGCTACATAAAAAAGTATAATAGTTGCTACGAGTGGCAATTAAACTCCTGACAGGACACAAACAGCCTTTCGGGTTTTAATGAGCTCACACAGTATTTAAAATGTTCCACCACTTTGTTCAGATAAATCATTTCTGAATTTTACTCTCTCATTTTCCTGTTCATTTTCAGATCACAGGACCAGAAAGCTCATAGTAACGTTAGTAGTCGTAAGTTGTAGAGTTTTTCACGTGACTTTAACTACATACTATTCTCCATATTGATTTCCGGACTATTGAGCTCACCTGAATATAAGGATCAGAATATTCCGATCTCAAAAAAATACGTACAGTAGCTCTGTTTACTTCTTTGACCGACAGATCCGATCTCCATTAACTAAAAAGCGAAATCATATGCATTCCTTCGTGTTTTCCATGATGAGGGTGTGTGCATGAAGCGCAAAATGACTGATCTGAAGAATTTAGTGTGAGTGCATTTGATTTAATTCAGTTAATTGATTTAAAACAGTTTCATTGGTCCACTGCGACCGGTTCGGTAATTTCATTTCTTATACCCACCGAGATGCGGGTTGCGTTTGAAGAAAAGTTTGCGGGTTTATGCAATTTGCCGTTCAGTTCTGTTATATATTACGCATTTAAAGTGAATTCCGTTTTTAATCTCCAATTCCATGATCCCGGATTCCATAGGTCCCCTACTTTTCCTCTCACTCTCCAGTGTGTGTGATGACAGCTTCTTCTTCGGAGGTTCTGCCTCTGCCGCTTAACCAATCAGAGGATGGGTGAATAATGCAGGACACAGCAGGCAGGAGAGAGAGGCGCGGCATCTGAGCCGCAATAACCCAGTTTTAAATTGATTTTCTTCATATTGGTTGGTTGGATTGCCGATGCCGATATACGTCAAATTTCCAAATATTGGCACTGATAATCGGCCCGACCGATAATTGGTCGACCCCTAACCTAAACCATGACAATCTGGAGCCGTTTCAGCATTCGGCATGAGAGTAAGCCTCACGGTGATACTGTCTGAAAATTCTCATTAAAGTGTGTCATTACGGGGAAAGCTATAGAACCATTTTCAATTACTTTTAATATTGCATTATATTGATGCCAGCCGGGAAGCTTGAAACTATCTACCTGGTCACATACAGATAATGAGAAAGTTGTAAAGATAAAACAGAAGACAAGCAGTGAGAAAACAGTCAGAGTGGATTGTTCAGCTATGAGATAATAAGTTGTTCATTTCATGTTCAACATTCAGCATCTTTGCTTACTGACAGAGAAGAGTTTGGGTAGATGGGTTGTACGTCTGACACGGAGCTGATTATTAAAACAGTTCACACAATGATGTGTGTTTGCCCTTTTCATGGTTCATTAACACAATGAGATGTCCTTCCGCATTCAAGCCGCAGCTCATTAAGCCAGCCATTAAATCATGCAATGTATGAGAAAATGATTGAAAAACAAGAATGTGCCATCGTAGATAATGACAACTTACTGTGGTTAAAAAGCTAGGCTTCAAAAGACACACACCTGGAAGGGAAATGATAACGAAAATGAAAGGTTTCTATTATCTTACAATAAAAATGTCATTTTGTTTACTGTGGCAAATCAAAAGGCAATTGCATTTCATTTTCATCCAGGCATGTTTGATTTAGGGCAGGCGATGACGTTGAAAGCACACAGGCACGGGTGCATATGCCATCGGAAACAGGACACAATCTGAGCTGTGGCCATATGTTAATATACAGAAGATATTAATCTGACTGTGCCTTAGCAGCTTACTGACACAAAGCATTTTTTTCTATTCTTTAAAAAAGCAGGAATTATTAATTTTTATGTGTACTTGAGGAACAAGAAAGTGCTTTTGATACAAGCACCAAGGAGAAGGCAATCTGGTCAGAAAACTTGTGTGTAATCTACAAACTTATTTATGTTTTTGATAACTGACTAAGACAATGCAACTAAAGATGTTTTAGATATCTGAATTACAATGATTATTTGATATCCAGTTATGCAGTTTTACACAACTGTGACAAAATATCATGTGTGTAATATTAAAGAATGTCCATTGTGCACTATCTCATGATCAGTTCTTCCTCAAAACAACTAGTCTGATAAAACACACAGCTGTCATTTCCAATAACGTAAAGCTGACTGAGTCAGAGAAAGGTGCACAGTTATTCATATGAGTTAGATAAGCCTGCGGCAAATGGGGGAGGCATTCATGATGAGTCACATGAGGCTGATTACACAAACTAATCCCGCAGTGAAGCTAAAACCTTGAACAATCTGTGGGTGAGTAGAAGGCAGTGGGGTTTAATATGTTGTTTGAGATAGTTTAGTTATCTAGGGCAGTGAACTCAAAAAGCAACATTAACATAAAACACATGATAGCACATTCAAAAAAAAAAAAAAACCTAAACCTTTAAGTTACCGAAGAAACAGAAATCAAATTTATAATTATCATAATAATAAACTCATAATTTTGAGGAACCGAGTGTCAAACTGAATGAAAGATGACATTAAGGCCACAATCATACCACTCGCCTTACCAGTTACAACTAGCTGCAACCCTCAAATTGTGTGTATAGGAAACTTCGCTAACTGCTAATGCCATCTTCCGCCCACTATAGCCGTTATCACATTTTGCCGACTCTTTTACTCATTTTGTAGGTGTGTCAATGCACGTATCTTTTGCCTTTTCCTCAAACTTGGTATTGTACCATCGCAGATTTAGGAAAAAAGCATTGCGGATAGTCGGACAACATGCAACCCACATGTCAACTTATACAAGAGTGTGCCCAAAGGCTTCAAGGCGCATCCAATTGGTCACATGTGGACATATACAAACGGCTCCACCTCTGGGATTAACTCTTGTATAAAAAGCTAGATTTGGCCTCAGTTGAACTCCTAAGAAAATGGCAGAGATTGTCTTACATCAGCTTGCTTGCCAGTTATACCATAGATGACTAGAGCAACGACCGGCGGCGCACCAGCTATCTGGGACTTTCAGGTAGCCTATAGGAATTGTGTAAAAAAAAAAAAAAAAAGTGTGTGTATGTGTGTGTATATATATATATATATATACAGTCATGGAAAAAATTATTAGACCACCATTTTTTCTTCACTTTCTTGTTCATTTTAATACCTGGTACCACTAAACGTCATCATGTGACTAAAACAGACAGAAAAGAAAACACTAAATGCCTAAAAGCAGTGTTTTTGGCAGTACAACGCCATAGCTATTGATGTAAAAACTTAAGTGATTTAGGTTATAATCAAGAAAACCATGAAAAATGGTAAGATATCAGCTCTTAAATAAAACTCTTATGAGCAATCTTTGTGGTTATCGTTATGTTTGTCCAAACAAATGTACCTTTAGTTGTACCAGGCATTAAAATGAACAAGAAACTGAAGAAAACAAGGGTGGTCTAATAATTTTTTCCATGACTGTATATATATATATATATATATATATATATATATATATATATATATATATATATATATATTTATCACACACAAACACACACAGGTGTGTCCGCAATGTTCACCTGGATTAATAAGTTTCTCCAATAATAATAGGTATTGATGCTCACAAAATGAATGTAGAGTAGCATAGCCAACATAGGCTACTTAACAAAAACAGAAAAGCCTTTAACTACTTGGTTTGTTTTTGATTTTTTTCCACTTCCTGCTAGAGCGCCCCCTGAGGGCTAAAGAAAAATTAATAGAAAAGCCGCATCTCTATGTAAGCCTCATGGTTTAAAGTGTGGGACAAAAGTAGTGGCTTATAGTCCGGAAAATACAGTATCTTCCGGTTCCGCAGCAGCCAGTAACAGAATTTTCAAAATAAAAGCATGTGCGCAACACGCTTTAACGCGCGATAAAATAAATGTCGGCATTAATAGATTAATGAGTTAACGCGATAATAACACGTTAACTTGCCCAGCCCTAATATATATATATATATATATATATATATATATATATATATATATATATATATATATATATATATATATATATATATATATATATATATATATATATATATATATATATATATAGTGTGTATATATATATATATATATATAGTGTATATGTGTGTGTAGGCTAGGACCTCCCCCTCCGAGATGCAAGTCCATGCGGGTAAGAGTAGAGTAGAGTAGAGTAACTTTATTGATCCCGAAGGAAATTACGGTGTCAAGTAGCCCACACAAAACACACATTACACATAACACATAATACACATTATACACATTAAATAATACACATAACTAGGAGGATCAAGCATTTCACATATCCAAGTAGGCTGATCCAAACCATCTTATGCACTTCACACACCCTGTCTGAAAAGTAGGCCAAAATGTGTCAAACAGAAGGGACAGATGTTTGAAGCATTCACGAACACGAAGATTAAACCGATCAAACCTGAATTCAAGTTGCGACAGAAACTTATATCGGGAGAGGTGAAAACACGGAACTGGCTTGCTTCAAACACAGCTAAACGCTGGTTTGAATGCATTGGTTTGATGTTCGTGTCCGTTAATACTTAAAACATCTGCAGCCTTCACCTCATGCACGACCTGCTTTATCTTATCTTCAGAGAAGCGCTGTGCCCATTCTCCCTCCATGACAGGTCTGGGAAAGTGGAATGCAGATAGCGCAACCTGTTCTTAAAGGCAATGGCTGCTGATGCACTGATTGATTTAAGTGCACTGTAACCAGTGCACTCCTATGCATAATGTAGCAGGTAGAGCAGGTGGGAAAGAGAATATAGCAAGGGTGGAAGATTGCATTTTTTTGGGGAGAATGCCTCTCCCGCCACATGTTATCCCTAAATAGCGGCTATAGCAGATCTGGCCAAAGATCAGCCCCTAACAGTTGCCTACATGGGCCTCTATGTGACACGAGCTTAACATGTCACATAGCCAGCTCATCATGTATTTGAGTGAGTACACATTAAAAGTACAGAAAGGAGTGGGAATCAAACTCTGAATTCAAAGGCTGGTAGAAGACATTTATTGGACCCGATTAGAGAGCCTGTTGCTTGTGTTGAACTGTTGATTTCTACACCAAACTTAATGGAAAAAAAGGAACAAGAAAAAAAAACAAATGACAACTCAAAAATCAAAGCCTTATAATAGTTTCACCCACCCACTCTTTAACTCTGGATGCCAAAACTGATTTAAACAGCTGCTGTTCTCTAGCAACAGCCATCTTCACTGTTTACCATCCAGGCTACAACATCACAGCCCACCCAGAGACTCTCTACAAGAATAGACTGATGTGATTACCCCCCCATGACTTTTGGTCATAGTTAATGAGTTGATAATTAATGAATGGATGGTAGCTAGACATACATGCAAAGTAAATTTAAATTTGCTAGCTGTACATCTAGATTGTTAAGTCATCATTAAGCCAAATGTAACTAAGATGTTTCCAACTCTTTAAATCATAGGATTCTAAACTCTTCATGGCATTTCTTGTTCATCATTAAAGTTGTGGGTATAAAGGCTAAAGCTGATTACAGCTTTCAGCAACTAAGATGCAGAGAACACCTGAGGCAGCCTGCCAATATCCAGCCAATCACTAATTTATACACTGTAAGATATTTTTGGATTGTGGGAGGAAACCTTTCATGAGAAAAATATGAAAGTCCATACAGGGTTGGTCCTAACTTACCAGCTGATTTACATCAAGATCTCTCTTGTCGTGAGGTGTTAGCGCTAACCACTGCACTACCATGCAGCATATATTTAATGACACAACATGATAAATTGATGGTTTGTAACCTAAACCACTAATTTCCCCTTTTTACCTGCATTTGTAAAAATATAATTAAAGCACGGCATATGAGACACATTAAGTTTTTAAAAGTGCTGAATTAAGAACATATACTCATGATCACATCATTTTGCTGAATGAGCCTCCTAAATGGCAGATGGTGTCTTTCAATAGCAATCTTGGTAAGCCATCTCATCTATCAACTGATGACAGGAGCCATTTCACTAATGCACTCATGAATGCTTTGTGTGTCATACAGTGTCCTTGACTCTCACCTTAACCATCTCCAATGGCAGGGGAGTGTGATGAATTCTGGGTAGCATCACCCATACAGTATGAGATTTTTGTCTTTCTAAAAACAGTATATCACGTATAAAAAAAAAATAACTTTTTTTTTTTTGTTTTTTACTTGACCACTCAAGGTTTCTTCCTCTTAAAGTGGAGTTTTTCCTTGCCACTGTTTGAAGGTTTTTTTCTCCCTCTGTGGGAGTTTTTTACCTGCCATTATCCTTGTTTAGGATTCAATGTTATTTTTTAGTTAATGATATTTGCTCTGGGGTCATGCTCTGGCTCTCTGTAAAGCGCCTAGAGACAATTGACATTGTAACAGACGCTATACAAATAAAATTGAATTGAATTGAATTGAATTGCATTGAATTGACTTGAATTGCATTGAATTGAATTGAATTGAATTGAATTGAATTGAATTGAATTGAATTGAATTGAAAGCCCCGGGGTCAAGTTTTGATTCTTGTCATTTAGTTTGATGACTTGCATGTGGATTGCTTTGATGGCTTGCATTTACAGTATACCCTTAATTATTCACGGGGGTTACGTTCCCTCCTCCCAAAAACCCGCAAGTTATTGATGCAGTTTTAAAGGCCTATCTAATATATCATATAGGCTAAAATATGTGTTTCCCAAACACATTTAAAAAACATTCTTACTCATTAATACAGTAATAATTAAAGAAATTGTGCAGTGTATCATCTCTCTCTTTTCTATGTTTTTGATTTTTATATTAACTGACATGGGGCAGCAGGGTGGCTTGGTGAGTAGCACTGTTGCCTCACAGCAAGAAGGTTCCTAGTTTGAACCTCAGCAGGGGTCTTTCTGTGTGGAGTTTGCATGTTCTCCCCGTGCTTGTGTGGGTTTCCTCCGGGTACTCCGGCTTCCTCCCACAGTCCAAAGACATACATGTCAGGTTAATAGGTGGTTCTAAATTGCCCGTAGGAGTGATTGTGAATGTGTGTGGTTGTTTGTCTACATGTGGCCCTGCGATGGACTGGTGACCTGTCCAGGGTGTACCCCTGCCTTTCACCTCATGAGAGCTGGGATAGGCTGCAGCAGATCCCTGTGACCCTGCATAGGATGGATGGATGAATTAAGTGACATTGTTATTTTAAAATTATTCACCAGTTAGGGTTAACATGAGTGATTTTCGGCTAAAAAATGGCCTGAGAAATTCACGAAATTGCTGAGACTACCACAAATTCAAATACGTTATAAAAAAAACTTTGAGAGCAAAATCCACAAGTATGTGGGGCCACAAACATGAACAGTGAATGGGCAAGGGTATACTGTATCCAGTCCATGTTAATAAAACCGAGACAGTTGAAGCCGCTTTAGAACAGCATTTTGGTAAGCACATTAGGTGGCATAAGGCAGCAATTGATAGTCACATGTGTTACTTAATTTCACCTATGTAATTGACTTTAGGAGCATCTGGCTTTATTTTCATTTATTCTGAGTCCTTTAGTGCACTGTTAACCTTGGAAACAGCAAGACACTCCAAAGATCCCCTGGCAGCACAGGCTTGTGACACAGAGTACAGGTGAACATTAAGATTAAATTCAGCATTGCAAGGATAATGATATGATTTAGACTATTTACTTTATGCACTGCTGAAATACAGTTAGGGTTTGAATTGGGCTCGGGCTCTCTGGGGCTCAGCTTTTGGCACATACGCACGTGGACATAATTGTTGGTACCCCTCAGTTAAAGAAGGAAAAACCCACAATTCTCACTGAAATCACTTGAAACTTACAAAAGTAACAATAAATAAAAATTTATTGAAAATTAAACAATCAAAATCAGCCATCACTTTTGAATTGCTGATTAACATAATTATTTAAAAAAACAAACTAATGAAATAGGGCTGGACAAAAATGATGGTACCTCTATAAAAGATTGAAAACTATTTGACCAGAGTGACATGATTAACTCAGGTGTGTCCTTTAATTGACATCACAGGTGTTTCCAAACTCATAATCAGTCAGTCTGCCTATTTAAAGGCAGACAAGTAGTCACTCTGCTGTTTGGTGAAAAAGTTGTGTACCACACTGAACATGGACAACAGAAAAGCGAAGGAGAGAATTGTCCCAGGACATCCGAAAAAAAATTATAGACAAACATCTTAAAGGTAAAGGCTATAAGACCATCTCTAAACAGCTTGAAGTTCCTGTGACAACAGTGGCTCATATTATTCAGAAGTTCAAGACCCACGGGACAGTAGCCAACCTCCCTGGACGTGGCCGCAAGAGGAAAATTGATGACAAATTGAAGAGACGGATCGTTCGAATTGTATCCAAAGAGCCCTGAACAACCTCCAAAGAAATTAAAGGTGAACTCCAAGGCCAAGGTACATCAGCGTCAGATCGCACCATTCGTCGTTGTTTGAGCCAAAGTGGACTTCATGGGAGACGACACCACTGCTGAAAAAAATCATAAAAAAGCGAGACTGGAATTTGCAAAAATGCATGTTGACAAGCCACAAAGCTTCTGGGAGAATGTCCTTTGGACAGATGAGACCAAACTGGAGCTTTTTGGTAAGGCACATCAACTCTATGTTCATAGACTCAAAAACCAAGCATATGAAGAAAAGAACACTGTCCCTACGGTGAAACATGGAGGAGGCTCAGTAATGTTTTGGGGCTGCTTTGTTGCATCTGGCACAGGGTGTCTTGAATGTGTGCAAGGTAAAATGAAATCTGAAGACTATCAAGGCATTCTGAAGAGAAATGTGCTGCCTAGTGTCAGAAAGCTTGGTCTCAGTCGCAGGTCATGGGTCTTCCAACAGGACAACGATCCAAAACACACAGCCAAAAACACCCAAGAATGGCTGAGAGAAAAGCGTTGGACTATTCTAAAGTGGCCTTCCATGAGCCCAGATCTGAATCCCATTGAACATCTGTGGAAGGAGCTGAAACATGCCATTTGGAGAAGACACCCATCAAACCCGAGACAACTGGAGCAGTTTGCTCATGAGGAGTGGGCCAAAATACCTGTTGACAGCTGCAGAACGCTCATTGACAAATACAGAAATCGTTTAATTGCAGTGATTGCCTCAAAAGGTTGTGCAACAAAATATTAAGTTATGGGTACCATCATTTTTGTCCAGGCCTGTTTCATTAGTTTGTTTTTTTAAATAATTATGTTAATCAGCAATTCAAAAGTGATGGCTGATTTTGATTGTTTAATTTTCAATAAATTTTTATTTATTGTTACTTTTGTAAGTTTCAAGCGATTTCAGTGAGAGTTGTGGGTTTTTCCTTCTTTAATTGAGGGGTACCAACAATTTTGTCCACGTGTGTATACTTTGGATATCTTCAGTAACATATATTTTATGACTTCTTAAGGCTTAAGGGCACGTAAAATAACAATTTTCCCCATGACTTCTAAACAGTACTCGAACTTGGCTCCTCTTCCCCAACTCTACCTGTTAATGTGTTGTGTTTACTGGGTTCACCTTATTTTCCATTTGATTCACAGCATTCATTTTCTAAAGCACATGAGAACACATCTACATCTCTGAATTCCTCCACACAATCCCTTGACAGGTTTGTCAAGCAGACTGGCGACCTCAGTCACTCAACTGTCATTCAATCATACATGAGAGACAGATATGCAGATAGCTGTTGTAACAGGAGGATGAAAAGGTAGGTAGGAAAAATTCTGTTAGAATACAAATTACTTCTTTGGAAGTAATGGCTTTTGAAATGGCTGCTATCGGCCCTGAACCACATCTAAAACAATGTTTAAGATTTTCAAAGTTATATAATAGGCTTATTCTATCATTGTTTATCTCACCTAAAATCTCTCTGTATTGACAGGACGTTGGACTATTTAAGCACAGCATCAGAGCAGATTACACCATTGCTAGGTTTTAAATAGTGTATTTGGTAACATCCTCACTTTCCAAGAGTGTTTTCAACATTGCTGTCATGTTTTGACTAAAATTGAATGGAACTCTGAAAAATCATGTTAAGCTCTAGAAATATTGAGACATTTGCAGCTTGTGTATTTTATAAGACTATGTTCTCCAATTGTACTCTCCTTCCATCATTAAAAAGTTCCTAATTTAAATCTTCATAGGGAGAAAGTTTAAGGGTTCAGCAATTGATATGAATTAGATCAACAAAATAGTTAAAAGTGTCAGTTTTCCTTTTTTTTTTTCCAAGAATGTTTTTCCAGTTTGCTGTTAATTCACTGAATACAATCTTTTTTCTACCAGTTAATTGTGCCACTGGATTCCACAAAAACCCAAAGCATGAGCCATCCACCTCTGTGCTTAATACAAAGTTTAAATAGTCAGTTTCATTAAGCTTAGCTAAATGTGCATCATTTCGATTTTGGTAACAATGACTTTTTATAATGACAAAGCTATAAACAAGTTAATTGATGTCTGATATAAACATTTGCACCCTTAAGGAGACATTCTGATTATGGGTGCCCAAACCTTCATATACCGCTGAACATCTCTCAAATAAATAGATCCAATACAATTAAACACCTTCCCAATTTGCTGAACTGTTGTTTAAGTCTATGTTATTTTTATCTTTGTTTATTTAACAAATCACAGCTGAGTTTATATGTATCACACTATGCCACATTAATTTGAACTAATATCTCGAATAATCAACCTAAAGATTGTTTGAATCACTACCAGGGTCGCACACAGGGGAAAACATCTGCATTTAACTGTGCTTCTCTTTTTGTAAAGATTGCTTAAAATCATGACTTACATAAATCACCATATTTTCAAGCCCAATTTTGATAGTTTTAAAGTAGAAATTATCTAATCATTACTCCATTGTGTTTTTTTAGAGCTTCAGTTTGTACTTGAAAGATTACGATATCGCCTAATAAAATTAAGACATTTGATGCTCTGTGTAATGATTAAAGTACCTAACAGTACTGATTTTAAAGTATTTCAAATTAGCCCTAATTACAAAAGCAACAATCCTAATTACAAATTAACAAGCATCAGAATAAATCAGTATGAAAATGAGGCCCTCTTCTGTACAAGAGTCCAGTTCATTTTGATGTAGATCAATTATTATTCTCTTTTTTCCCCCATGAGTTCTGTTGTTATTTGAAGGCTTTTGCTTTCAATTGAGTATTTTTACTGTGCAGTGTTGTATGATGTGAGTACTTCTTCCAAGGCTGTCTTATCCAGCCTATGCTAAGTTTCATCTGTCCCAGTGACAGCCCTGTGCATCGCAGCTGGTGCTCTGGGTCTCTGGAGCTGTTTCCAGTCTCTCACTGAGCTTTGATTTTGCATTGACACATATGTCTCTTCAGCCAGTAGTTGCATGGTAATACTCCCTTTCCAAAGATCTTTCACAATCACTATTGGCTCCTTTGTGTTTGACAATCTGTCCATTGGTTTATTTGTGCTATTTGTGATTGTTTAGATTCATCAACCCATATATGTAAATCATTTTAGCACCAATTTTCTGTTGTAATGACTAGTTCCCACTCTGAAGGACAGTGGCTGTGGATTTCCAGATGGTCAGTTGGATACTAGGCATTTATGTAACTTTATTACCAATTATTCAAAACATTTGTTTGTCTACAGATCAAGTGGCAAATGTTTATTGTATTACAGCTCCCCAGCGTCATTCACATTCAAAAAACCTGACCTACAGTACTCTAAGGTTGAACAGACACATTGAATAACACAACACAGATGCGTTGGCCCAGCTTTGGCTTCCCAGCTGGTAAGGATTTCTCCTTGCAGCAGCTAAAGTGGGTCATCAGAGAATTTCACACACCTTGGATGTGGGAGTGGCGATAGCTATAAAGGCCAGCTTCCGAGAAAGCCCTGGTGCCTGTTTCAGAAGGGAGGTTCAACAAACTCAGAGTCAAAAAACAAACTCTAAGCTAAGAAACTTTCAGTTTCAGAACAGGTGTTCAGAGTTGGTCAAATCAACTGTCAGTATGTTGACCCTGAGTAACCGCAGCTGTAAAAATGCCTCATCAATAGAACTCCAATACCGTGATTCACCATGGCACCGCCAAGTAAACAAAAGAGATACTCCGACTCTTTTTTGGCTTTCTGCAGAAACATAAAATGGCAGAAGCGGCGAAGGAAAGCGAGTTGATGTAAAAGAAATAGCAGAGCGATTGAATGTGTAATTTAATTATTTAGTTTTTAAAAAAACGTGGAAAAAAAAAACACTAAAGTAGCTGATGAAACATAAAAACCTTAATATTGGCAAAGGACAAAAAAATAATTCAAAGACCTTAATTGTTTATATGGGTGCAGTCAATACATCCAGTAACTCTGGGTAATCCTTTATTTAAAAAAAAAAAAAAAAAAGTTATTTTTAAGTTATTTTAAATGATTAATGATATCAACTTCAATCATGTAGGTTACCCAAAATCCTTCTTTGACGACTCTTATGTTTGTGGCTAATGAGAAAAACTCAATCTCAATCACAAATCTCTGGTTTTGTGGTGTGTGTGTGTGTGTGTGTGTGTGTGTGTGTGTGTGTGGTGTGTGTGTGCGTGTGTATGTGTATGTGTGTGTGTCGGGGGGCATTGCTCATGAACCAGGCCGCTTTTCTCACAACTCTGCTATTCACTTTTCTAAGAAGGCCTAGTCTATGTTCAGCATCCCTGTTGTTGTTAAGGAAACTTGAGTGGACTCTTTTGTTGCTAAAAAAAATGTACAGTTTTCCTAAAACATACATTTCATTGTTATTACTTTCAGAAGGTTAATGCAATCTGGTGATAAGTCAACCTCAGAGTAAATGACTACCATTACTCCTGTAGAGATGGGCAGGAGTCACAGCAAGTGACCCAATTTGATCTCACACTGTAATGAGGATAAAGACCTTCTAATGGGCACAGCCAAGTCCTGGAGGCCCTGGTAGGAAAATTCCCAGTGACAGCCCTATTAATGTATCTCCAACAAATTGGTCATAACGTTGCTCCTAATCCCTCAGTTCCCTTATTTATTTCTACAGAAAACATAATGCTGTAAATCTGTGGGGAAAACGGGGTTTACTTAATTTTTGCTAAAAGCCAGGAATGCCATAATTGTTATACTGGCTTAAAATTAGAAAGTACAAATTGTTCTCCAGTTCCAAAAACATTGGAACTCTGTGTAAAACATATATTTAAAAAGAAAAAGAAGAATGCAATGATTTGCAGATTCTCAAAACCCATATTTTATTTCCAAAAAAAACCATTCAAGAACAAGCCAGATGTTGAAACATAAAAATGGAAAATGTTAGTTCACTTTGACTTTGACAGCAACACATCTCAAAAGTTGGAACAGGCAACAAAATGATAGAAAAGTAATTGGTGTAAATCAAACAATTGGAGGAGCATTGGACAATTAGGTTAACTGCCAACAGGTCAGTGGCATGACTGAATATAAAAGGAGCACTTCAGAGAAGCAGAGCCACTGAGATGTAAAGATGGACAGAAGCCCACCAATCTGTGACAAAGTAAAAATTATGGGACAGTTTCAGAAAAATGTTCCTCCTCATAAAATTGCAAAGAACTTTGAACATCCCACCAGCTACAGTACATAATATCATCACATCTGGAAAGGCACCATCAATGCTGAAGACTACATAGAGGTTTAAGAGCGCACATATGCTCCCATCCAGACAAAGTCTTTTTAAGGGAAGGTCTTGCATCTTTCAGTAAGACAATGCTAAACCACATACTGGATCCACCAATGCAGCATGGCTTCACAGAAGAAGAGTCCAGGTGCTGAACTGACCTGCCAGCAGTCCAGACATTTCACCAATAGAAAACAATTAGTGTATCATAAAACAAACAACCCAGCAGCGAAGGCAGCTAGATTCCTACATCAGACAAGAATGGGAGAATATTTGTCTCCTAAAACTCCAGCAACCGGTCTCCTCAATTTCCCAGACATTTACATAACTTGTAAAACAGAGGAGATGCTACACCAATGGTAAACATCACCCTGTTCCAATTTATTTGAGATGTGTTGCTTCCATCAAAGTCAAAATGCAATGATATTTTCCATTGAGATGATAGAAAATCTCTGTTTCAACATCTGATATGATCATTATATTTTACTGGGAATAAAATATGGATTTAGGAGATTTGCAAATCATTGCATAATGTATTTATTTACATTTTACTAGGGTAAAACATTTTACCCATTTTTTTGGAATAGGAGTTCTATTTGAATGAATGAATGAAAGAATGAATGAATGTTTATTTCGAACCTTTCTCATAAAAAACACAAAATTATACATTAAAAGAAAATCAAAAGTTAAAACAAAAGTAACACAAATATACAATAATATTAAAAGAAATCAAAAGTTAAAACAAAGTAAAACAATTCTAATACACCAGTTCGAAAAGGAGTAGAATGAAGCCTAAGCTTATCTGGTTCTACCCCTATTTATGCCATTTAGAAATGACGTCTAATGCCAAGCTACTACTTGTATATCCTTTTATCTTTTTATCTTTTTATCTATTCATTGTGACCACAAGTGTATCCGATGAACCCTCTGCCCGTCTCATTCTTTTTCTTTATAGCTCATAATCAGCGTGTATTTATACCTTTTCTTAAAAAGTGCAATACTTCGACTTTTTTTTTAATTTCATTATCCAGACCGTTCCAAAGAGTTACTCTCCACCATGTGAAATGCTCATAGTCTTCAAATTTGTACGACCAAAACGTTTCTCAAAATTATTTTTTTCTCTAAAATTATATACACATTCTCTGTCTTTGAATATTTTTTGAATATTACTCGGGAGTAAGTGATTCTTTGCTTTGTACAAAATTTGAGATATTTTGAACTTGATCAGATCCATAAACTTAAGACACTTAGAATTCAGAAATAATACATTTGTGTGTTCCCTATACCCAACATGATGAACAATTCTCAATGCTCTTTTTTGGAGTTTACATAATGGTTGTAATGTTGTTTTATAAGCATTACCCCCCAAACCTCCACACAGTAAGTCAAATAAGGCATTACAAGTGAACCATATAAGATGTACAACACCCTCTGTTCCAGTAGATGTTTGGCTTTCCCCAATACAGCAATGCTCCTTGATATTTTTGATCTTACATATTTTATATGAGGCTTCCAAGAAAGTTTACAGTCCAGTAATACCCCTAGAAATTTTATTTCAAATACCTGTTCAATAGCAACCTGGTCCACTACCAATTGCACACATGTATCTATTTTACGATTCCCAAAAATCATTAATTTTGTTTTATTCAAATTTAATGAAAGTTTATTGACATCAAACCATATTTTTAATTTATTTATTTCCATTTTAACAATCTCTTGGAGGTTCTGTAAAGTATCTCCAGAACAAAGGATGTTGGTATCATCTGCAAAAATTACAAACTGTAACTGTTTTGATACACTAAATATGTCATTTATATATAAAATGAAAAGTTTCGGACCTAGTACAGACCCCTGTGGGAGCCCACATTTAATCTCCAAGCGTGAGGATTTGTAATCACCTACCTGCACAAATTGTTGTCTATTGCTAATATAGCTCTTTAACCACTTAAGCCCCACTCCTCTGATACCATATTTTTCCATTTTATCAATTAATATATCATGATTTATTGTATCAAACGCTTTCTTTAAATCAATAAATATTCCTACAACATACTTTCCCTTATCTATACTGTTGGTTATTTCTTCTGTTAACTCCATTAATGCCATATTTGTTGATCTGTTGGCTCTAAATCCATATTGACTATCTGATAACAAATTATGTTTCTCTATAAAATTGTCTAATCTATCAATGAAAAGTTTTTCCAGGATCTTAGAAAATTGTGAAAGTAGGGACACAGGTCGATAATTAGTAAAGTGGTGCTTATCTCCTGCTTTAAATAATGGAATCACCTTTGCTGTTTTCATTTTTCTTGGAAATATACCATTTTGAAATGACAAGTTAAAGATGTGACTTAATGGTTTTACAACACCCTCTACAACTTCCTTGATAACTGTCATATCAAACCCATTCCAGTCAGTTGAGGTTTTGTTCTTACTCTTCTTGATAATATCAATAATATCATTTTCTTCAACCGCTCTCAAGAACATTGAATGTGGATTTATATCAATACCACCTCCCACTGCGCCCTCTTTTGGCCGGTCTGGGATGCCATCAGCCAATGTTGGTCCCACATTCACAAAGAATTCATTAAATTCATTGACAACCTCATTCATGTCATTTTATAGTTTTTGTTGTTATCAATAAAATAATCAGGGTAATTATTATTTGCTGTTCCTTTCCTAATAATATATTGTTTAATATGTTCCATATCCCTTTACTATTATTTTTATTCCTCTCAACTAATTTTTATTGTAATACTCCTTTTTTGCAACTTCTCATAATATTTGTAAGCTTATTTTATATTTTTTGTACTTTAATTTCAGCTTCAGTAGTTCTCTGTTTTATAAATTTCCTGTATAACAAGTTCTTCTTTTTGCTAGCATTTTGTAACCCCTTTGTAATCCATGGTGAGTCTAAGTGCCTTTGCTTCCCATTACATTGTTGCAATGGACAGTTTTTGTCATATAGTGATTGGAATCGTTCAAGAAAGGCATCATATGCTCTGTCTACATCATGCTCCTCATACACTCCTTCCCAGGCCTGTGCCAATAGGTCTGTTCTGAATGCACTGAGTGATTCTACTGTCCTCACTCTCTTGTATTTGAATATATTATTTTCTTTTACATTCCAATGATCACACTCATACACCACAAAAACTGGCAAGTGATCACTTATGTCATTTAGCAGTAAACCACTGACTATACTGCTGTCCATACAATTGGTATATATGTTGTCAATTAAAGTGGCACTGTATGATGTCACTCTACTTGGCTTAGAGATAGCTGGAAAAAGGCTCATAGTTAACATTGCATCAATAAACTCATCAGTCCTTTTATGTTTTATTGGGGTTTAGGAGATCAATGTTATAATCTCCACACATAAAATGTACCTTCTGATCTATTTTAGCAAACATTCTCTCCATAACCTCTATGAATATTTCAATGTTAGACCCTGGGGTTCTGTATACACAACTGACAATGACATTTCTTTTTGAACCCATGCAAATTTCTATAGTTATACATTCCATTACATCATTAACAGTGGTGCACATAGATTCTACTATCTTATATCTAAGGTTTCTATCTATATATAAAGCCACACCCCCTCCCCCTTTGCTCACCCTGTTTCTGTAATTCAGTTCATATCCAAGTAGCTCTGTGTTATCCAAACCCTTCTCAGGGTTGAGCCATGTCTCAGAAACAGCTATTATATTGAATGGCTTTTTAAATTGCTTTAAATATTTTTCAATTTTTCCAAAATTTGCATATAGGCTTCTACTATTAAAATGAATAATTGATAGCCCTTGATCTTGCTTAATACTCTTATTGAACTTCTCCTCTGTATAGTAATCACAATTATTACATATATTGTTAAAGAAATTGCACTCAGGATCAATATCATGCTCTACCACATTCATAGCATATTTGATATTTTACCCAACAGCTACACTGACCACTCATTTACTTCTGCCGATATGGTAGAAGCTCAGACACTTGAAAGTCTCTCCTGCTGAGACACTATTAGTTAATAAGAGTCATGATAAAGGGCCCTCTCCCATTGCTCACGTTGTGCTTACAGTACTTGCAAGAAATCGATTTGTGTCTCTCCTGCTGTCTCTGTGTCTGACAGATGTCTTTTGGCCATGCAACACTCATGGTGCAAGCAGTCACAGTGTCTGCAGCTGAATGATGTCAGGCCAGATAAGAGGCCTCTAGCTCCCTGTTGGGATTGGAGCATGAAAAACCTCTTAGTTGTTCTCTACAGGCATTGTTGGCAGGTCACAGAAATCTAACGATCTATTTGGATAAAAAAGAAGCTATGAAAATCTTGGTTAGAGTGTATGTGCTGTAACAAGCAAGTAACTGGAGACTGAGAAATACCTTTCTTTAGCCCTGCTACCGGCACGGTGACTGTTAAGGATGGCAGTCTCCGACAGATGATTTGCCACTCTCACAGTCACATTTTTCATCCACTCTCAGTTCCCTAAGAAAGCTGAGATACTGTGCAAAAAACATAAAAACAGGATGCAATGATTTACAAAAAGTGGAATGCTGTATTAAATTGAGAGCACATAAAAAGTCAACAACTCTGTGCCACTGAATACCTCAGTGGATGGAGTTGGCCGTCCATATACCAAGGCGACAGTCCTCCTGCAGGGGTCACAGGTTCAACTCTCAGGCTGTAACCAGGTTGTAACACTGTGCTGCATGTCTTTCCTACTCCATCTGCCCTGGTTACCTGTCTATCTACACTGTCAGAAAAAAAGGCCACTACAACGAAAAAAAATCTTAAAAAAGAAAAAAAAAACAGTTCAAGGGCATCATGAGTGTGTAGTTTTGGCAAGAAAAATGTTTTCTGATTCTTGCTTGATATAGGATTTTAAATTCCTATCACCTCAAGGCAGTCTTTGTCATATCGTTATTTTTTCTGCCCTTATGTTCCAAATGTTTCCAACAGGTGACAGGTCTGGCATGCGGCCAGGCCATCCGGACTTTTGGAGAACATGCAACATTTAATTGGGCATCATATTGCTGAAACTAGAAAGCTGTTTCTCATTTAAAAAAAAAAAAAAAAAAAAAAGATTTTGGAGCAACCTGTGAGATCGCATGTTGCTGCAAAACCTACAAATTTATGTTTACTGCTGAACTTCAGCAGCAGTCAAAGATATGTCACGGTTGTACAAATCAGCACAAATTCTGGATCTTGATACGTCTTTCTGTTCTGCGAGTTTTAACTTGCATTTGTGGATGCAGTGTCAGACTGTCTTTCCTTGCAGTTATCGTAATAGCTCTCTTCATAAAAACAATTTCAAGAAACTGTTGACACCTAGGTTATTGGTTTTCAGTTGTTCAGGTTTGAGCATTACCAGACTATTTCAGACTATTTGTTTTTTTGTTTTTTTTTGTTCCATTCTTGTCTTGTGGCTCTCATCAAATTTAGAAAACATAACAGTTTTAGTTTCAGAGACAGTTACAGTTTCTCACTTTTAGAAATTAATAAATTACATTTATATTTTTTCTACTGAGATATAGAGTTTAAATGATTTGCATCATTGCATCTGTTTTAGCATATACTTTGAACAGTTTCCTGACTTTGTTGTTACTGGGGTTATAGTGGCTCTGTAAGTCAGTGAGTTTTTATTTACACAGTAAAACATCTAAAGATGGAATGAACAATGCCTCTCAATCTCCTTCTAAATGTTAAATTTTAGTTGTGGCACAAGTGTTGCAGTTTAACAAAACATGCCAAACACAAGGACCATTTTTCTCAAAGTGAAATAAAAAAGCAAACAAATCCAAATGCAGCTTCATGAATGTTTGGATCAGCATTCATCCACTTCTAATGTATCACAAAAAGTAAACTTTTCCCATGGCTATACTGAAAATCAGGGCATGGTTGTGGTGACGGAGACGTCATTCACAGACCTATTAGTACAATAGCAACATTTTTGTGGGTGTCTGCTTTCTGCAGATGGAGGTTAGCGATTACAGATACAGATTAAAATGGTTTTGTATTTAGTTTGATTTGTCAGTGAGCACTCAGCTAGCAGTATCCAAGTATCCAAACCTGCTGAGAGTCCATTCTATTCATCTCTACAGCACTTACTGAGGAGGAGACTTTTTTACAACTGTCTTACAACTGCCATAATCTGGCAAAACATACATATACACGTGTGTGTGTGTGTGTGTGTGTGCATGTGTGCGCGTGCGCATGTGTGCATATTCAGAATGAGTTGTTTTGTGGTATGTTGGTAACATTTGCATAATATTTTCTTTGTTACTCAATAGTGCCACACCTATAATAGTACCTATAACACAAACTATAAAACTGTTTCTTATGTAAACTAAGTTCTAGATATCAAATATAAAATTACTAGTTTCAGTATTATTCGTGGAAACTTGAGGGAATTTATTACAAACACAGAGCCTGGGCTCACACAGCTCTACAGAAACTGAATACATTATAGATTTTGTTTATGAGAATTCCAATTATGTCTATTATAATCAGTAATTAAGATGTTAGTTATGATGCTCTACATGTAAAAAGATGCAAAACAGCATATGGCGATCTCACAATTATTTTGACATTGATGCAGTCATCAAGGTTAAATGTTGGTTCCATTCAATGAAAGGAGTCAAGTCAGATGAGTGTGTTTGCTGAACCAACTGGCAGGTGTGCACAACTGTAAAAACGGGAACTGATGTTCGGAAAAACATGCGTGAATGACCCTGAATACATCCTCTGTTCTGATATGTCTTGGAATCATGAGTTTCTGAGTCACTGCTACTCAATGCAATGCAAGAAGTCAGTGCTATTCCACATTGAACTGAAATTCTGTTTTCATTTTCTGCTTTCAAAATTACCACTCTGTTGATACAAAAACATACTTTATTATCACTGACGTTAACAAAAAAAAAGCAAACTGAAGTGCAGTGCTGTGAGAAACACTTTGTTCCCAATAATTAAATAAAAAATAAATCCTTGAAATTTTTGGCAGCGCTCACATCACTGCAAATTGTCAAAACCTTTTCACACAACAGTAGTTCTTCATAATAAGGATAATCCCTTAAATCAGCCTTGTATTGTCTGTATTGAGCTCATCCCATTTGATTTCTTTATCACACAGATCTATCATAAGAAGATAAATATCAAAGCCACAAAGGAGATGGATTGAGAATAATTACAGAGAAAGAAATTCAATTAAATTATACATGGTCTTTAAAATCTAAATCTGAGGATGAGATGGCAATATCACTGTTGTCCATCTCCTTTGACAGACTGGCATGTTTACAATATAATTGCAACATAAATCTCCCTATAAATGCAGACATTATTGTTTATATATACTGCAAAATAAACATATAAGTAAATAAATGAAAAACATCAGATTACACATAATTATTGCTCTTTATGCCACATTTCACCCACTCTTCCTGTGATTTCTTTTATTTTTCTTTTTTTGTTGTTTCTTATCTTTTTTATTGCTCTAGTCTTTGATGAGATACTGTTAAGACAATGGTTTTGATTTCAAATGCAGGCAAGTTTTGTTTCTGGTTCTTGAATTTAATATTGTTTTGATATTATTTTGTCCTGTTTTTGAAGTTTTTGCACATACACTGAAAAATACTAACGGCATTCATTAAAAGTGCATCTGCTCCACAGTGATGTAACCTCACGGTAACCCATTCATGAACTCTGTTGCTAAAGAAAGCTGTGGTAACTGTGGTAATTGGACTATGAAAAGAGGCAGTTCTTACTGATGGACCCGCAGAGAGTTGTAGCCAGCATCTACAGCTGTCTTCAACTTTATTCTAACAGTCAACCTTCACTGTCCGTTTTGCTCACAGCAACAAACTGCTCACAAAACATCTCAGCAGCAAACAGCTGATAGGCACAGTTGGACAAAAGCAGGCTAGAACAGGCCCTTTCCTACTGCAAAATATAGGTTAATTAATATCCCTTCTGGGATTAATAAAGTATTTTTGAATTGAACTGAAATAAGGCTTGATTCTATTTTTCATGCGTTTGATATGCTTACTTTGAGTAGATGTCCAACAGCTGTCAGCTTCTTTACTGCAGCTGGCATTCACAGCACTTGTACATACATATTTTTTCTGTCCTGTTTTTCTAGAAACAGGACACTTGAGTTATTATACGATGAACGAACTTGATAGAATGTATCTGTCAAGTTGTAACACCCTAAAGAGAGAGTGAAAACAGATCATCCCAAAGGCAAGAAGACTTTTCATTTACATTTGCAAGAAATTCTAACAACTATTTAAAGCAAAACTACATTTTTTTTTTTTTTTTTTTTTTTTTTTAAATCTTTCTGACATTTCTTTGACTCATATTAAGGTGGATTGACACAATGTGCCAGGTGGGCCTTAAATTGCACTTTGTAACTTGGTGGTCCATCCCAGATCACTCTCACTGTGCGGAAAGCATAACACACAAACATGAACAGCTCTGCTAACCGGCTTTTCTGTTAGTCAGAGGTTCTTGGTTTGATTATCATGGCAGAGCTGCTGAAGAGAGAAAAGAGTAGCAGGTCAAAGCAACAGGAAAATCTGGGATAGGCTTTTATGCTTTGCTGGGATGTAGAGTAAGGGTGTCTGGTTTTTTTTTCTACAAGAAGGAAAGGTTGCAAGACAAACGCTGAAGTAGTTCTTGCTGAGCTTATAAGGAATGTCTTATTGGTATCTGTCTTGCTACGGGTTGTGATTTCTTGTTTTCATGTGGCAATAAGGTTTTCCACTCTGTAATTTAGACCATTTTGTTAATCATTAGACATCTTGCAAATGTGTTGCATCCCACTTGGACTGATGAGTGTGATTTGTTTTACTTCAATCACTTCAATCTTTCTGTGTAGGCTGAATTACACCAAGCAAGTTTCACGTCGTGTTGGGTAGTTCAAAGTTTTATAAAGTAAATTCAGTTGACAAGCCATTCTTTATGAGCATTATGGTAGTAAAAGTGTTCCTGTGCTTATACTTGTGACCCAGATATTTGCTTGTTTTTTGTGCAGCTTTCATTGTTTTAGGATTGTATTTAGTTGTGTGGAGAGGATACATGTTTATTTGTAGAAATATGGTGCTTATGCTTCATTACAGCTAACGGCCTTGCAATGTTGAAAGGAAGGAATTCACACTTCATTTTTGTTGTAATGTTTGTTTTCTTCTTCAGTAGTTTCCATTGGTTCAGTTGGTTTCACTTTCTTAGACAGTTATGTTTGGCTTCAAATCCCCATGTACCACTATCTGTAGGTAGGGCTCAATTCATAACCAGGATATTTACAACTGTGCCACACTCAAACTGTAGTGGGACCCCCAAGAGAACAAAATTAATTAAAAAAAAAAAAACAATTCTTCTGCAGAGCTGCTCCATCACTGCTGAAGGTGTAGATATGAAAATTTCTTCTAAAGAGATTAACTCAAATAGTGACAACAGTGGTAAAGTTAAGTTTGTTTTGCAGCTCTTGAACCTAATCTATGAATCTGCCATCAGTTTGTGAGGTCAAATATTATGTGGCATTAAGCTTCATGACTTTTGAACTATGTTCTGACAGTGATTTGTCAGCATTTTTAAAAGATTATGTGATTATGACTCTGCTGCTCTCACTTTTATGCACTTATATTATATATATATATATATATATATATATATATATATCTATATATATATATATATATATATATATATATATATATATATATATATATATATATATATATATATATCTATATATATATATATATATATATATATATATATATATCTATATATATATATATATATATATATATATATATACACATGTGCCCTCTAAACGAATTCATAGTAGAAAGAATATGGTTTGAAAGTTAGTCGAGGAGGAAATGTGAACACATAGCTGAGATTCCCAAAGATGCAGCGTGATCATCAATTTTTAAACCATATTATTCTATGAAACCATTGCAACAATACCATTCTATAACACATATAAATATATTTTGCTCCCGAATGACATCCAAACAGATTAATGAAGGAAAACTCACATTAAGAGTCTTTTTTTTTTTAATATGTAAATGTACATATTAACAAAGTACATCAAATAAGGGTTTGACTTGTAGTAATTTATGCTGAAGTAGAATGATTCTGTTTAGGTTTCGTTGTTATATAAGATCTTTAATTAAGCTAAATAAGTTATTCACTACAACTCCTTTGTTAGGAAAAGAGAAAAACATGCACATTTTCTGTTGAAAAATCAGTGCTGGATTTTATTTATTTATTTTTTTTTTAAGGTGTGCATATGTTTTGCTGCCAAGGTGTCATATATTTTGACTTCTCATTGACTTATTTCCTTCTGTACAACATAAAAACCAAATGAAAAATATTTCAAACAGGTATTCATCAAACATGTATAGCTCTAACTTCTGAACATTCTAGAAAATGACCCTAAAGGGAATTCTCAGAGCTAGAGTGAGGGTCAGACAGCAGGGGACAGATGTTCAACAGAGGTAAGAACAGACAGTGGGTCATAAATATAGGAGACAGGCTGATCTGGCCCATGACAAGGAAAGGGCAGCTCGGCTGTAATGGGTGATAAATGTCATCGTTCCTGACAGCCCCACATGAGTGATTATTCAGCACCTTCCCTGAGCCTCAGCTGCTGAAGCCTCTAGTCAGACTGACAAGCAGCGGAGGAAACATTTTTACAAATAGAATGACTTGTTTGGATGACCCCCCACTTCCTTGCAGTTGCCATAGGCAAAATGAGAAAGGCGATTAATCAGGTTGTTAGCATGTTTGATGGTTAGCAGAGAGGAGAGGACAAATCCATGGGCTGCGAGAAGAATGTAAAAAGAAACAAGATGAAGAGGAGAGCTCTGTCGTGGTGATTCACAGAGGGTTACTGAACCACTCAGGAGCAATAATTTTTGAAGTTACAGGCCTTGATTGCAATAATGTCCCCATAGCAACTATTATCTTTAATGGCTATTATTACAGCTGTCATAAAATGAGGACTGAAGCGAGTCTTGAAATATTGTATCACTCAGCTTTAGTCTTGGTTGTCTTCAATGAATAAAAACTAGGTTTTTATTCAAAATCTTTGAACTTAAAAAAATAAATGGGTAAAAGGAAAAATTACCATTTGCAGTGTGTGTTAAACAACTCATGGAGGAATATTTATTTTATGTGGTAGGCTGTATTTCATTCTTATGATCTTATGTGTTTTGTGAATATTAGATATTCTCTTCATTTCTTGTCTTCATTTCTACTGTAGATCTGTGAGTTGTGTTTGAACACCAGTTTACATTTCTTTTACTTGTCTGGATCAATTTAAGCCAATAAGCTGACTGATTAATAGAACTGTGTACCATAGCGCTTTAAGGTTTGTTACAGGTTGTAGAGCCCTCACTCACCACTGCACTCTATATGCTCGAGTGGAGTGGCCCTCTCTGGCAGCACGGCGCCTTTCACATTGGCATATTTTTATTTATAAAGCAATTTTGGGTCTACTGCCCCACTACCTCAGTGAATATATTTCTAAAACTAATTGCAATTACAGCCTGTGTTCCAACGATTTTTATTTACTAAAAGTGCCCAAAGTTCGCTCTGTGTTAGGGAAACACAGTTTCAAGTACTCTGCTTCCTGGAACTCTCTGCAGAACACGCTGCACTTGAAAGACCTTATCGGTCTTGGAACTTTTAAGAATTTTATTAGAAACCTTGAAGCTGCTTCACACCAAAATTGCACTTGTTTTAACTGAAAACCTTTAATTTTATTCTTTTTTACCATTTTATTGTATTTAAGTGCACAAGTGGACTTGTATGTTTGTGCTTATTAGTCATTGTCTCGTAACCGTTTTTGGCTGCTGTCTTGGCCAGGCTTCTCTTGGAAAAGAGGTCATTGTACCTCAACGGGGCCGACCTGGTTACATAAAGGCTTAATAATAATTTTTAAAAACTCCAAAAAGATTTAGACTTACATTTGGAGACTCTGGAAACTTTCTTCTTGACCTCCCCACCACCCGAGCCACCACAACCGTCCTCATCGTCACAGTCGCCGCTGTAGCGTCCTTCTGCATCTCCGCTTCCTGTTTCAATCTGGTCCAGTGTCCCCAGTTTAGGGATAGACTTCCCCTGCAACAGCTAGTTGTGCAAACAGACACAGAAAATATACATTTTAGGTGAGAACTTCCTGTCTATAGCTAAAGGAAAATCGTTTAAATTGGCTTTCAACTTGTGTTTCTGTGACAACAATGCCAATCATGTTATCACATTTTATATTCGGCAGGAAGGATCTCCTGTAGCGGTCTGTGCAGCGGATCTGAAGACGCCTCTGCCTCTGAAAGAATATCCTTTTGCAGAATCAGCCCCAGAACAGAGCCAGCCTTCTTTTTTTTTTTTTTAGTTTGTTTCGGTTTCTTTAAGTCGCTGGCTGTGATGCTGCTGATGCAGATGACTGGAAATAAGATTGCACTCTCCACCGCAGACTTATAGAAGATATGCAACATATTCCTGCAAACACTGAAGGACCTAAGGCTACCGCTGGAAAATGTGCTGGGTTGTTGTGTCTGTAGGTTAGCCGCAGCAGACCCAATGACATCACATGCAGCGTCTGCACCAGCTGACGGCGGTACGTAAACTGCCACTATAATAACACTGGTGAACTCTTGGGAGATGATATGGACGGAAACTCACAGCTAACAGCTCAATATCTGGGCTGAAGAAACTATATTTTACAGTAGCATGCCTCACTCCTGTAAAGCCACGGTTCCAACTGTAGTTGGAGCGATAGCCCTTTGACCAGCAATTGCACCTCCGGATGACGTTTAGCATAGAGAAATGTAAAAAGGAGATGCAGAAAAGTGAAGAGGAGATTCAGAAATCAATACACTTTGGGCAAAAAACAGGAAAGGAAATTATTAAATCGAAATGATATAAAAAAAAAAAAAAAATACACAAATCCAACCACATGTCTGCCAACAGTTCAGAATTTTTTTTAGCAAAAGTACACAAGCTTTTTTTTTTCCATAACAATGTCTGAAAGTAATACTGAGGAAGCTTTTCTTTTTTAAAAAAAGACAGTTAGGATTCGCGATTTCGTTTATCTGTAAATAGCAACATATTGAGGCAGAAGTTCACATAAATCGATAAAAATTTATAAAGTTGGCTTTAATCTATTGGATTAAAGGTTTTGGTAGCCTTCCACAAGTTTCTCATAAATATTTTCTTCAAATTTTGTCCTCATGACAGAAGTCAGGTTTATGGGTTTTCTTGCTTGCACAAGCCTTTTCACTGTGGCTCACACAAGTCAGGGCTTAGTGGTGGCCACTCCAATACCTTCACTTTGTTGTCTTCAAACCATTTAGCAACCAGTTTGAAGGTATGAATGAGGTCGGCACAGGAAGCTTGGACCTTTTGCCCGATGCCTTAAGTTTGTTCCTCTGTGTATTTAAGTCCTGTCTTTTCCCTGGTCTGCGTGGGTCCATTTAGTCTTTGAGGCATGTGTGAGTTTGCTGTTCTGCCGGTTCCCCTCTCATCATCCTTCTCGTCTATCTGGGCTTGGACTTTAAGATAAGTTTGTATTTTTGTGTTTTTGTGTTTTCATGGTTTTGGGACTTTTTGGATTTCTAGATTCTAGTGTTTTCTGACTTTAGGTTTTTGGGATTTTTGTATTTTGTGTTTTGTATTTTTGTGTTAATAAACCCCTTTTGTTTCATACTCCTGCTCCTGGGTCCTTCCTCCTACACCTGAGAACATGACAACATAATCTTTTCTTTTTCTCATGATGTCATCTACTTTGTGAACTGGACCAGTCACCAGGCGAATCAGCCCACAAAGCATTTTGTTGCCACATCTTCACAGTTGGGGTGGTCTTCTGAGGTTGTAAACTTCCACCTTTTTCTTTCAAATATGAAAATGATCCCTATGACAAACAGTTAAACTTTACACCCATAACACCACAGGACATGCAATTGACGTATTTTGTATTTCTACTGTAATTTTCAATCCATAGTATGAGACACACTATGCTCATCCCTTTTGGCCACTATGGCCTGCAGGGCTCAACTTTCTGCTGTGATGCTGTGCTGCAGAATCTCAATTAAAGACTTTGTGTATTCGACACCAGGGGAACTGCAACACTAATTGGCTCATTTAAATTCATGGTGCATCATTGGATACAAGAGAGAATGCTTTGCGTTGATCAGAAAGGTAGTGTATGGTAATTAGTTACTTCTGTGGATCAGAGCAAGAAGGGAAGAGACTGTGTCAGGGTTGCTGCCACAGCTGAGCTGGGAGATATCTAAGCCTGTCTGCAATCTCTGCTCTTAAACTGTGACAGGCTAGATGATGAGAAATACTGACCATTTGGGCAGTCAAAACATCCCCTTTTGTGTATAAAGCCTGATTTTCTTTTCAATTTTAACATGAATACGACCATATGCCTAACACCATATGGAGAACAAGTTTTACTAATGCTTTTGTGTAACCTTTTCAGAGAGTTTAATTCATTTTAACCCTCTGTTTCAGGAGGTAGAGTTTTGCTCAATGTTCCAGTATGTAGAATTCAAAACCCTTAAATTCATCTTTAAAGCCAGAAGATCCTCACGCTAACTGGTCTGAACATGAGAAACAGTATGCCATGTGAGCTGTAATATTCAAATATATATATAAATAATGGGACATTATTGCCAGGAACAATCTTCAAAATAGCCCTGGTGGTGGAAAAAAAATGTAATATTTGAGTAACAAAAAAATCCTTCCTAATCTTTCTAATTGTCTGTGAAATAGTGATCAATAAGACCCCCATCCCCAACATAAAATTGGTTTGACCACTGATGCATCTTTTGCTTGAGTTCTTTGCTTGAGTCAAGTATCAGAATGTTCAGTCAGCATAGGTCCGGTGTGCAGAAAAGAGAGGAGAAGTAGAGAAATGAGGACTTGAGGGATTTTATGGCCAAAATACTGAGGAAAAAAAGATGATCAGGCTGGAACAAGTGCATCATCTCAGGCAGCAATGTCAGTCTAGAGCAAGGTAAGAAACAGAGCAGCCATTAACGTTTACCAGCTTTGTAATGTTACCTAACTGAATAAAAGACCGCATGTTCTCTCTGACAGAAACAGTTAAGTTTAGTAGCTCCGTCAGAGCAGAGGAAAGGAAGGCGAGCAGTAAAATCTGTTGGTGACGGTGTAGCAGGAGAAGTAACAGCTCTTTAGATGAGAGTGATGGGGAAGGGTCTTGCAGTCCCATCAGACCAGGATGGATCAGAAACTGATCCGACACTTAATTTCAGCAATCTCGTATTATGGCCAACGAAAAATGACCGACTATGATAGTGAACCTCCTATGTGTGATGGCAAAACACCATTCTCAGAGAGGGCAAAGAAATTCCCAGCAGATGCAGGGGGCAGGGAATTCCAAAAAATAACTTTACGTACTCCACATCCCACAATGGACGGAAAAAAAAAAATTGATAGGGACTGGATAATATATAGAAGTTTAAAAGGGCCCTGTTTGGCCTGCCATGCTTGCTGTTCCCTTACGAAGCAGAGAAGAAGTCAACTAGAGCACTAAATTCAATTCTATGGAAGGGATAAAAATTTCCAATGTAAAATACAGAAAGCTTTATTAGAGATTTTTGGAATGCGCAAATAATAAATAAACAAATATTTATTTATTTCCACTACTAGTATTTCTACTAGTGTAGGAATACTGCTGGTTGGGGGGGATCTAAGATTACCTTGTCCCAGGCAAAGACAGCACTATCAGCTGGTTTGAATATGACTCCTATAGTCTGAAACATTTTCCATGTGTTTGCATCTGACCAAATGCATTTTTTTCTTCCCTCTTCTGTACATCATTCAATCTAACAGCACTCACAATTATGAAGCAAACTTTTATTCCGAAGGATTCATTACACAGGCACTGCTCTCAGTAAATACAAACTGTGACTGTACATATGGGAACTTATTTGGATACTATTTTTTAAAAAAAGGAAAAATTCTTCACAACTGTTTATTTACATCAAATAAATAGATTGCAGACTGCATAACATCATTGACTTTTGAAAAATATGCAGTGACCAATACAGATGGCATTATCAACAGCAACTGTCATACACCAACCATTTTCTTTTTGCTGTAAACACAGCTTCCCAAATCCTGCTTATAGATGGCACTCTCGCTGTGAATCTCTCACAACCATGGCCGCATTAAAAGAATGGGCTGAACGGGCTGCAGCCCCGGGCCTCGCCACTAGGGGGGGCCGCCGTTTACGGCAATGTCAAGTGACTAATGTTAAAAGAAGTAGAAAAAAATCGAGCGAAAATGTCGAGTCAAAGGAAACACGATAGTGGTGCAAAAAAGAGAAAATTGCAAGCATTAAAAAGGGAGAGAGTGACGGATTTAATTCAGAAAACACAGAAACTAACCAATATATGGAGTAACCAGCCTGCTACAGCTACCACCAGCAACGAAGCAACTGTCAACGTTAGCGATGAACAGCAAGGGGCCACTGACCAAGCAAGCACAGTTAGCGCCTCTGCTAGCAATCAGTTCTTCCTTTTCACATTCCTGACAACTCCTGAAAATGTCATCAAAATCCATCCATAACTTTTTGAGTTATCTTGAACATATCCTCAGCAGCGGCTGTGCGCGCAGCTGCGCCAAGACGCACAGCTGCGCCAAGACGCATAGCCGCTTCCAGCGGTTCTCGTGGCTCTGCCTGAGCGTGTTTACTGGGAGCGCACCAACTATCTGGGACTTTCAGGTAGCCGATAGGAATTGTCTGTGTAAGAATTTTTTTTACTTCCGCCAAGGAGGTAATGTTTTGCCGGCGTGTTTTTGCCGGCGTTTATCTGTCTGTCTGTGTACAAGATAACTCAAAAAGTTATGGATGGATTTTGATGAAATAGCCCTTCAAGCAATCTGTAAATCTCTATATGGAATTCACTGGAAACGTGTTTTGCTTTTTTAGCAAATTATTCGGCCACAAATCATCATCTTTCACACGGGAGGTTTTCAGATTGGAAGCATTCCGTTGAACGGGTGGAGATGCATGAAGCGGGCCAGCCTCACCGTAATGCAGTGCTCACCTGGCCTGCTCGCACACAGGTGCGTGGGATAGACGCGGGGCTGCAGGATCAACTCAAAGATGAGGCTAATTACTGGAGAGAGGCACTGCGGAGAATCGTTGCAGTGATTACATTTTTGTCAGAGCGTGGGGTTGCATTCCACGAAGACAACCAAACACTGGGCAGAAGAAGAAGAGCAGCAAACGGGCATTTTGAAGTCACTTGGTGAGTCACGATTTTTTCTGACGGGCCCCCTGCCGTTAATTGTAAAATAGTTTAGTGTGTCTGCGGTTTTTACTAATTTTCAAAACAGAAATGTTCTAAACATTAAGCACCTTTCAAAAATCAGTTAATTTCAAAATTGTTTGGGCTCAACATGCTGTTCTTAATAGCAAATGCATTTATAACCTTTTTCTGGAATGATTTGCCCAAGTCACCAATCATTTCTCACTCTATTCTCTATATTTCAAGTAGGCTAGGCTTCTACTGTAGGTCAGCTATATTCAGATAGGCTACATCTTGATTTCCATCATTATTTTGTCAGCTTTGTCAACACTACTGCAATGAACCATGTTAATAAATCTATAATTGAACTGAAATTAATTGAATTGAATTGAAATATTATTGCCAGTTCGCTTGAAAGGGTACTGTGTGTCATTGTAGGGCTATGCTAGGTTACTGTCTGCGCTGGTGTGTCAGTGGGTTTGTGTGATATCATCATGTGTCAGGGCACGATATGAAGGGCCTCATCCTGGTAATCAGCCCCGGGCCTCAGAATGTGTTAATGCGGCCCTGCTCACAACATAGAAGGCCCACAAGGTCGAACACAACTTAGTTGTGCTTTCAGCATTTGCTGGTTATCAGGCACTGGAGTACTCGAAGCATTGTCTTGCATACACATCATTTCTCTTTTTTATGCACACTTTTTTTTTTGCCTCTGCCTAAAGAAAGTATCCATCAGAAATTGGCATCAAGTTAAGAAGTGGATTTTTAGTCAATCTTTACCTTGAAAAAGGTCAAACTAGCACATGCTTAACAGTCCAAACTGGTGTCTTTCACCCATTCTGCTGGTGTCTGATTCAAAGTGATGCTCCATGTCCATTAGTAATCCCACAAAGGTGCGTCCATCAGCTCCATCAAGAGACATTCTCACTTCACCTGTCTTTAAATACTTGTATTTCTTGACCCAAACCCGATGCTTCTGCATATGAATCCTATTCAGTGGCAATGGTGTATCAGACTTTTACTTTGGCCATGTCCTTGAGAACTTCACATCTTATAGTTCTGAAAACTTCAGGTTTGCAGCATACTGTAGCTTTTTGATTATTTTAGTATTTCACAGTTAATTTGCACCTTGTCTTCTCTATATATTTTTCACAACCCTGCTCACAACACATCGGTTGATTGCCTGCTGGTCACACTTCAATAGTTTGCATATTTCAAGGCTGTTGCATGTGTCTGAAAGCCATGTAGTGGATTTTTAGTTTTTAGAAATATCTTAGTTCAAGATAAAGTAATATATACCATGAATGTGAATTTATTGTGTAGTCAAAAGAATGGTATGGTGTAAATACGTATCTGCAGAGTTCAGCTCTAAATCATGGATCACAGAGCAGTTTCAATAAGCAGTTTTGATCCGCACCTTCAGCTAGTTTTTTTTTGTGATCATTAGCAGATTACTTAATTTGTATCAAACAGTAAAAAATTAAGCCTTTGAACATTGTCTTCATAGTTCACGTTTCAAAGCTGTGGAAACATTTGCCACATTTGATCAAGTCTGTCAATCACAAGGCTACTCGATTATTTTACTTGTCTGGGAGACAGAAGCAAATGCTCAGCCTATGACCGTATTGAACAGATGCACTTTGACACACACAATAGAATGAGCCCCAACTGTGCAAGTGTGTTATCAGCCTCTCCTGCGAAAGACATGGGGTTTTGTCTCACAGTGGCTGAGAGATAGGTGCTTTGATTTGTTCCATCTGAAATGGCCCCCTGGGCAACCCTTTGTGCTGTTGTCGTACTGTTTCGAGAGTAAATGGTGACCATGAAAATACTGGTTTCTGTTCCTTCTGTTCTGAGCCTGAGTGCAGCCGGTGATCCTCTGGCAGGGCCCTCCTGTTAGTTCCTAAGTCCCCCCCTGGTCACGTGACCGAGCCATTGCTGTTCGGGCCCCCAAGCTCTGGAACGCCCTGCCGGAGGGTCTCAGGTAGGCAAACGCTGAATCATCTTTTAAATCTCTTCTTAAAACTCACTTGTACCGAATGGCCTTGTCTTAACTGTTGGTTTTATTTTACAATTTTACTGTGTTTTATGGGATTTTACTGTCCTTATTTTAAGTTTTAGTGATTGTTATCTTATTTGTTCTTACTGTAAAGCACTTTGTAACTGCGTGTTTTGAAAGGTGCTATACAAATAGTTATTATTATAAAGTTATTATTAAACAGAACTGCCTATATGCTATAAATATTTTGTTAATTGGTAATTTTCTTTTGTTTTGAAATCATGACACCAAATTTGAGCTAATACCACCAGAGATAATGATAAACATTTTTCTGTAAATCCAGTCACTGCTACATTTTGTTCACCTCCAACTAAAAAAAAAAAACACAAAACAAAACTGTAAAGTATAGCAGTAAGTGGTTAGTGAAAAAGTTTGGACACTTTTTTTTATGTACTTAGAACTGCAGCCCATTGGAGTGCAGCTTACAAAAGCTTTTAAAAAGATATAATTGGGTATCTAATCTTGGTTAAGGAATAGAGGAAATCCAAGTACCGTGAAAACGGTATCCACTCTGCTGCAGCACCACTCAAAACTGGTTGTTATCACTATATTTGGGGCTTCTGCATATCATGTAAACTTCCAGTTTTGAATCGACCACATGAACTGCCATTGACTCGGAAGGCACAGATTTAGCTATGTTCCTGTCAATTCTGCAGGAAACAGTTCAATACTGACTGTGAGGTGAGTGGTGATCCCATCTACTTTGGCTGGAATAAGTGGAGGAGGCCGTAGCAGAGATGCACATTTGCAAAGCCCCTTATGTTCTGCCCCCTTATGCATCATGGTACTCAGGTAGCTTTTAATTGGTCCGTAATATTTCTGGCCAACTTTCAGATAACAACATAAATGAAAAGCAAAATATGCATGTGCCCGCCCTCTCAGTAGCTGGGTTGTGTCAGGGTGCCCCCCTCCGTGTTCTGGGGACAATGGATCCTTGGGGGCCTATTCTCTTGGGGTAGTGCTGGTGGGCACTCCTGTGCATGCTGACTGGCTGGCGGCTGCGAGCATGAGGTGGGCCTGGGTCCTCTGCTGTTTCCCCTATGGGTCGCTGGGGGACGCAACCCAACCCTGGGGCGCCGTGGGTTGGGGCTTGCCCAGCCTGTGTGGCGGCCCTGGGGCCGTGCCGTATGGGCCTTCTGGTGGTGGAGGTTGTCATGCTCTTGTCTCCCTTGAAAGTGGCCCTATCTCTTTGCAGACTGCCCATCTCTTTGGAGGTGGGGCTGCCTCTATCAGAGTCAACTCTGTCCAGTGCTAGGTACGGCTGGCGCTGGGCAGTGTTGGACTGTCAGGCTGGGCTGCTGTGGGGTTGAGGGACCGGGTCATGGCCCTGTCCCACCCTCTCCAGGTGTAAAGGTGTCTCCTCAAATGTGTTCATACCATGCCTCTTTTAATGCACATCACTAGATCAGGGCACAAGACACACTAGGTTACATGGTAGGGTTGGATGTGCTCATCGTGGTGGGAAACCAAGTAGTGGTGGGTTGCGGCTCAGCAGTGGGTCGCTGTCCTCCTTGCCACCCCCTAACCACTCCTGCAATCCAATTTAATGCAATCACCGACCCTTATTCACTTAGTTGGGGGTCACACAGTACTGCTGGTAGCACTATTGTTTTTTTAATCGAGGAGTTAGAAAACAGCCTAAACTTAACCTCACACACACAACGGTTTTAGTCATGGCCTCGAGGCACCACGGTGTGGACCTGCATGGGGAGGATCTGGGGACCAATGCAGTGCCCCTGGTTTTGTTCCACCCCCCCAGCCCCTCCTTTTCAGTTTTTTATTTGTTAGAAAAGTTTAAAATATCCAGTAAATTAAGTTCCATTTCACGATTGTGTCCCACTTGTTGTTGATTCTTGACAAAATATCAAAATTTTATATCTTTATGTTTGAAGCCTGAAATGTGGCAAAAGGTTGAAAAGTTCAAGGGGGCCGAATACTTTCGCAAGACACTGTAACTCCTCTCTGACAGAACTAAGATTTTAGGAGTCAATAAAGCAGGTTAGAATTAACAAAGAGAACTGGTAAAGGATACACTCACTATCACTCACACTTTGCACAAAAAAAAAATCTGCTACAAGATTAAAAGATTAAATTGCTTATATACATTAGTTGGCTTTTGCCAGTTGACGGCACTAACCATGAATGTAAATGCAAACAAAAAAAAAAGATGAAAAAACAGAATATGCGTGTGAAATTTCTATTTTAACTTTATGTAGCCAGGTTTTGTTAATCTTTTTATTAAAACACGTTAAATTTGGGTAATTACTGTAAGTCTTTACAGTAATTACCCACATAATTTCCCTTAATTTTAGTAACAGGGTAAACCGGGAATAAAAACATACTGGAGTAACTAAATTCCTGTTTAGTTTCCTGTTTAGTTGAGTTACTGTTTTATTAGATTCCCTTTTTTTTATTATTCATGTATGCATTCATTTATTTATTGATTTTTATAGTTAATTTGTTAATTTTTACAGTACATGTGACACTATGCTAATTTAGCAGTCCAGCGTTTGCACTGCCATGTGGCTTTCATAGAATTAGCTAATTGGAAGAAAGGCAGCAATCCAGGGCTTTTACATCATTTTACAAAATTAACATTGTACAAAAAGGGCCATTATTTCCAATGAGGACAGCTGCAGCCTGACTGAGTGTATCTAATGGAATTCTGTCACAGATAAGAGGCAGAAGGCACAGTTGTAACTATTTAACTGTGAAGCAAAAGGGAGGAAAAAAAAAAGTAGGCATGGATTTAAGTAAGTACCTCTCCAATAATTCACCAGTACATTAGATTCTTCAGCATGGCAGAAAATATCCAAGGAACAAAGAAAATCATTATTACATATGCTATGGCATGTTTAAGCTAAAGCCAAAGTTGTACAGTATCTGGTAGGGCCTGAGGCTTTTGCACGAAAGTAGAATTAAGAGATCCAGGATTTTTAAGAAAGCGGGGTTTGACATATTCTATTAAATTCATCATGGCTTATTCGGTTGCACAAATCAGATTGAGAAGGTGCAGCTATGTCAAACCAGGAGTAACTGATCTTGGTATGTGCGCATTAACGGCTTTCCTAAACAGACCATGAGGTCGATCATAGATTAACTGATACAGAAATGGAGAACATGAGTGTCTCTTATTTTTTACCAAGTGAGAAACGGTAAGAATGTGTCGTGTAAGGTGTAAAGAAGGGTTCCTACGAAGAAGGGTTTTCTCACAGAACCTTTTTTTTAATTACATCGCGCTCATCACTTACACTGCGTCTCTGTGTTCAACACGTCCTCAGGTGTTGAACACATCCACACGTCCAACAGGCTTGTAGGGGTGTCTGGATACCCATTACATACACTGTGTGTCTATGCATGGATCACACCACATCTCCCCTTTTGAGCAAAACAACAAATCTTTTGCCTTGTTTTACAACTTGACCAAGTGTGCGTCATGTCATCAACATTAAGGAATCCCCTGTTTTAAGCACCAGTCACATAGCCCATTGTAAACAATACCTAACGAACAAAAATATAAACAATCAAACATTTGCACTGTATGCTTCCTTACGTAACACAATACACAAATAGCATCCACAGTTGCAACAAATCAGGTATTTTTGTTCTTAACAATTACACATTCTTCCAACTTTCAACTTTTTTTTCATTTTCTCTATCCATTTCTTTTCTTTTCTTTCTTTCTTTTTTTTTTTTTTTACATGTTATTTTCACAAGTCCAGTCTTTTGGGCTTCACTAAGGCCTCCCAGACCTAGTCCTTGGGATGCTAGAATGTGGGCTGGCCCTGGGTGTTGGGGCCTCTGGGGCTGGTACAGGAGTGGGCACCTCAGTAAAGGGCTGGAACATTCTCTAGCGTGAAACTTTTGTTCTCCAAGCCATCCACTGGGATCAGGTGGTGGCGGTTTCTGCGAACAGTCCCAATAGGCACATCGACCATGTACGATCGAGGCGTTGCATATGTGCCAACCACATATTTCTGTTCAGCCAGTCTCATTACCCTCTCCTTCTAGCTGACGGTTGTGCTGGGAGGAAGAGACGGGTGCAGCAGAGATGGAAGGGTCGGAACCTGTGGTCCTGAGTCTGCGACCCATCAGCAGCTCGGCAGGGCTGAAGCCGTTCTGGAGAGGAGTCAATCGGTATGCCAGCAAAGCAAAGTAAGGATCCTCAGCTTTTATGAGGAGGCTCTTGACAGTCTGAACCACGCGTTCAGCCTTACCATTGCTTTGTGGGAACTTGGAGCTGCTGGTGACATGTTTGAATCCATTTTTCACACCGAAGGTCGTGAAACTGTGCGGAGCAAACTGGGGCCCATTGTCTGTCACCAAAGTCTCTCTCTCTCTCGCAGTCTCTCTCTCTCCTCTCTGTAAGAGAATGTTTGTGCCCCCCAATACATCCAATGACACACCACCTGGTACCAGCAGGGATTTATTTACTTTTTTTCAGGGAGAGTCTGTTCTTGGAGTATGTTGCATTGAACACATAATCTGGGATTACTGTTACATCGGCACCGTTGTTGATTTTTTAAATTGGACCTTTTTGTTCCTTTAATTAACAGTCCATGGGTCTTTTCCTGCTGTCACCATCCTTAGAAACAGAGTCTCATCCTCAGAGTTCTCCTGGACCTCATTAACAGATTTGGCTGACAGGCAAGCGCGTTTGTAATGTCGTTTTTTTTTCCACATCCACGACATATGACATCATTAGCAGGGCAATGCCTTGGAGGGTGTGATGGATTTTTTCCACATTTGTGACACTGCTTGGAATTCTCTACATTAGCATGGTTTCCCTTGTCTTTCTGGGCACTCGACTTTCTGCGATACTGCTGCCTGCTCTTGAATGCAACTCTATCCACAGAGCGTGACTCTTAGCACATGTATCACCACGAAGACTTGTTTGCTGCCGCTTTACTTCTTCGCTCTGTCTTGCCATGCTAAAAGCCTTGTCCAATGTGAGATCTTTGTCAAACTGCAAAAGTTTAGACAGTCTCGTGTCGGCTAAACCTACAACCAGCCTGTCCTTGATTAATTCCTTATGCAGAGCGCCATACTCACAATGTTCTGCCAACGCGTACAAAGCAGTCACAAAAGAATCCACTTTTTCATTTTCTTCCTGCTTCGTCATGTTGAAGCGTGCTCTCTCATATACCACATTTTTTGATACTATGAAGAATTTATGGAATGCATCTTTCACCGTTTCATAATCCTGCTGCCGTGCATCAGTCATATTCGGTCGCTTCAGGATGTCATCAGCTTCGTCGATTGCTGGCTTGGCGAAACCTCTCAAACCTCCTAATAGCTCTCTCCCAATCCTGGGGCTTGCTGAAGCCGAACTGCTCCGGTGGCTGAATGCTGAACGTTGCACCTGGACCCGGAACAGCTGCTGCGAGCCGCAGCCTGCACTTGCATCCCCAACGACGTACTCCCGCTCGCCTGCAGGCCTGGATTCTCGCTGTCCATCTTGGCCAAATGTCCGTCGATTAACTTACAAAGTCCAGGAAACCAAACTCCAACACTCGCGCGTAGTCATTCTGACACCATGTTGTGTAAGGTGTAAAGAAGGGTTATAACGACGGAGTGTTTTCTCACAGAACTTTTTTTTAATCACATCGTGCTCATCACTGCATCTCTGTGTTCAATAGACGCAAAGATTTTATGGCAGAAATCCACCAAAAGGCCACCAAAACTTCCTCCTAGAGGTTACTATTGATAAGGATACTTGTGAGTTTGTTGCTGCTTGTACTGTGTGCTCTGCTAATAAGACCTCCACGTAGGCCAGCACAGGCCTCCTACACCCACTACCAGTTCCCCGTCGACCTTGGTCCCATATTGCAGTGGGCTTTGTCACTGGGCAAAGTTACCTCCCAAGGTAACACTGCCATCTTGACCATCGTTGACTGTTTCTCCAAGTCTGTTCATTTTATTAACCTGCCAAAACTCCCTTCCGCTAAAGAAACTGCTGACCTCCTGGTGTTACATGTGTTTCGCCTTCATGGGATTCCGGTGGACATTGTTTCTGATCGAGGTGCTCAGTTTACTCCGCAGGTTTGGAAGGCCTTCTGTTCAGCTTTGGGTGCAACGTTCAGTCTGACGCCTGGTTTTCATCCTCAACGGTCAAACTGAATGTACTAATCAATCGTTAGAGACTTTCCTCAGGTGCATGACTTCTGAGAATCCCTCGGCATGGAGTTCTCTTCTTCCTTGGATTGAATATGCTCACAATTCCCTATCTAACTCCTCCTCTGGACTCTCCCCTTTCCAGCGCTCATTAGGATACCAGCCCCCTATGTTTTCCTCCCAGGAGCAGGAAATTGTCGTGCCTTCGGCCCAGGGATTCATTAGGAGATGCGAGAGGACTTGGAGACGGGCCAGAGCCTCCTTATTGAAGGCCTCACAGATGATGCAGAGACAGGCCAATCGGCATCGTACCACTTCTCCTGAATATGCGGTTGGCCAGAGGGTTTGGCTCTGGGCAAAGGACCTTCCTCTTTCGAGTGGAATCCCGGAAGTTGGCTCCCAGGTTCGTAAGTCATTTTCCCATTGAACGCATTATTAACCCCTGTGCTGTTCACCTGAAATTGCCTGCTGCTATGCGGGTCCACCCCACGTTTCATGTCTGCCAGATGAAGCCAGTTAGGGAAAGCCCCGGTTAGGGAAACCCAGCTGAGTACAGTGCTTAGTTTTGATTCATATATTCTAGTCGCCCTTTGTTTGTTAGTAGTTGCCACTGGTTTGATAAATTTGCTCTAGTTTGTTGGTATAGCCATTTTAAGCCTTGTCTCTGTTCTCTAGCGTTAAAGCTAGTCACCTTAAGTTGTTCCTTATACTAGAATTCTAGCCTCCTTTAGATTGGTCATTTCACTAGTTTTCCTAGTCGCCCTTAGTTCTGTTGGCTCGTCTTTTGTTTGTGCAGTTTGTAAATCATTACATTTTTATTCTTGATCTTGTGTTTGTCGTCTTGTCTGGTTGCTCTGCGTCTGAGTCTCTGCACCGTTCGTAACAGAGATGAAGAAATCCTGCTCGTCTTCCTGGTCCCGACCAAGCTAACGGCACAGCGTGCCCCCACTGGGTATTGTAAAAGTCACCAGCAGTAATTCTTCAGTTCATTTTAGCTGCATAAACAGGATGGCATGAAGGAGACGTCAGCTGTGTGGCACACTTTAAGCTAAGTGATGACAACCCCACCATATTTAGTCCGAGACAGATTTTTTTGTTCACTGGTATACAAATTTCATCAAGCATACTACGGTTGTGCGCTTCTCGTTTAGTTATACAGATATTAATCACTCGCTTGCTCTCAGGCTCCTCAGTCTTGGGAATCTGCTATACTCAACTACTTCAGTGATGCAGTTATGCACCCCACTCACATGGTCATGCGCATGTGGGCCCTATTCATTCCTGAGTGTTATATAACCTACTCCCATTCCACCTTCCAAAAACGAAGCTTTGAATATTCATTATAATCAACTACCGAAACTCCAGGGCCTATAAAATGGTATTTGGGCCAGCATTAGTATCTAGTTCCTTGAGAAAACCCAGGCCTTACAACAACTTAGAAATATTTAAGTTACAAAACCTAATTTCAATCACTCATATGCTATTCCTCTCCATTTACAAAAATACTTGACCCAAAAATTTTAATTGTTGAAAATCAAAAAGAAAAAATCATTTTTTACACTAATCACATAGCCAAGGCTTATGGTTCAAATCAAAATTTTAAGTCTCTCTGTCATTAACTCACACACATTGCAGAATTAATTAAGCACAAAATAAACCATACTACAATAATACATATTTAATGCTTAAGTGTAGTTTCAACACATACTTAATCCGACAACAAAACAAAGCAGAACTCTACTTCCAACATTATTTCACATCTAGACAGAAATATCAATATTGGATGGATTCTCAATAAATTCAGTACAAAGCCCTGAGGGTGAATTTTAATAAGAGCAGTAACCCCTCAACCTTTTCCCATGCATCATCATCATTAGGTCAAAATGTCCGTTTGTCCAATATTCAAGACCAAACACCTGCAAAGCATTTCTGCTGTTGGTGTCTCTCTAACAACTCCCTTCTGATTCTAGTGGAAGAGCTCTACCTCCTCTTCTGATTGGTTCAAACCCAGTCTGACGCCAGGGGGTAGGACAGTTTTGTGCTAGTTAGAGCAAAGACTTGTTGGACTGTTAACTCTAAACTGCTCAGTGGTGATGGAGCTGTGGTTCAGTTTTGTCACAGTGAACTTTGAGTTATTGTTGTTTTGAAGGTTTGAATAGCTGAGGCTGCAACAAAAGGTTCCATGAGATCAGAGAGATTAAGCCGCACTGTAAATTGTTTTGTTCTTGTCAAGATTTAAAACTAGATTATTTATCTTGTTTTATATATAAGTTACTCATTAAGTCCATGGTATACTCTTACATTTATAAAGAATAAGTCCTTTATACCTTAATTAGCCAACAATACCCCGAGTTCCAGTTTTTATCTTTTACTTTCACAATGAAAATCTTGTTTCAAGTAACCACAATAAGCATACTTTGCTGTCATTAAATGATATTCACTTTAATTTGAGTTTATTTTTTCAGAGACCTAGACTTAAGAATTATTTGCAAATGTTCCATCTTTCACTTGTTACTGTGCTATATTTAATCTGTTTTTCAGTAAATTGATCTAAAATTGAGTTTGTTTTTTTCCCCTTGTTTCAAACCTTTGAATTCCTACCAGATCTAAAGTAGAAACAATATGTCTTGTCAAGTAAAAATATGTTGCTGCATGGACTGATAATTTTACTAGTATTGAGTCATTTTTTAAGAAGAATTGAGTTTATTTTTTGTATTTTATCTTGTCCTCTTCGCAGTGCAGTGTTTTTTGATAATGACACAATCAACATCAACCTGATCACTTTCATAAAGTCCTGCATTCCTAAATTCTACAACCTTGTAGGCCCTAGTAATGTGATTATGTGATTTTACCATCACACATTCATTCATTTTCATATTAAATTCTTATACAATGTTTTTTTTTTCTTTTTTACTTAACACAGCAAAAATGAACTTTTATTTTACCTCAGAGGGTCCCCTTATTGGTACTTAAGTTAAGTCGCTTTGTTGAATTGATCTTGATCTGTCTCTTGTTCAGTCTCTCTCTTGTTTTCTTGTCCACTACGAGTTTCTTAAGTCTCTTCGTCACCTGCACAACAATGTCCTCTGTAGCTCTGTGAAGTTACTAATTTTTATCAATATGTGACACAGGGCTGTAAAGGGATGTGCAGTTGTAGCAAGAAAAGACCAGGACAATTGGCTGCCCCCGGTGGTTAGGGCAGGCGGCCATATACAGAGGCTACAGTCCTCGTGTGGCTGGTCGTGAGTTCGATTCCCGGCTTGATGACTCTTTCCTGCGTGTCTTCCCCATTCTCTCTGCCCCCCTTCCTGTCTCTCAACTTTCAACAAAGGCCATTAGAGCCAAAAAAATCTTAAAAAAAAAAAAAAAAAAAAAGAGACCAGGACAAAAGTCCAAAAATACTTTGGTAGTTTTAGCTGATAGCATTGATGGTGAGAGCTATGCAACACATCTTAAAAATTATGAAATATTGTTTCAAATGGAATTGAAACTGATATTTAACATGAAGAAACTCCTTGGTACTACTTTAAGTGATGCTCTCTGTAGAGCTTTACAACCAAAAGCAGAAGTATCACTTGGCATTCAGTCAATATCATTAGTGACAGGTAGAAGTAATATTGTTGAAATGGTCACCATCGTTTGATACTATTTTAGGTCATTGTCAACCTAAAATGCAGTAATGGTAGGCACTGTAGTTGAAAATATGTGAAGAACCTTGAAGAGTTTGAGAAAAATGTGGACATGACCACACTGCGTTCTATTATAAACATTTTCCTCTCTACATTCCCAACTGCCTTTCACTTAGCTGTCTGTCTGTCTCATCCATGACTGAATAAAAGATGATTGAGGTGGTGCCTGGTAAAACCACTGAGGGACTAAAAAGATGGATTGTTTAGATATGTCCAAAGATGAAGATGTGTTTTGATAAGCTTAAAAAAAAAAAAACTGCTGTGAATAAATATGGAAATAAGATCGTATTTCTCTGACTTACTGCTATGTTCTGTGAGCTCTGTAAACACAGAGCTTAAATACTGTGGCTGGCAGATTGGGGAAACAGAGGCCATGTTAGAGTATTGTTTGCAAGAAGCAATAGTTGTGTTTGCAAGAACATTGTGGCTTTGCATACCTATAAGACTGAGAAAAGAGCTGCATATAGTGTAAAAACATATGCAAAGGTAAACATTCTCAGATGAAAAATCATAAGTGCTGCTTCTGAGTCCCAGATAGTCCACTTCCTGTGCTCAAGTGCAGCCTCTCTTAGTTCCAAGTATGGCTGTATACACAAAGCAAGCGCTATATATACTTATTTAATTTAAAATAGCTGTGCATATTTGCTGTTTACATGTACATCTTCCCTATCTTTGGTAACCTCCAGTTCAACCAGGCCTGGCCATGTGATATGTTTTATAAACTTCAAGTCATGGCTGTGCACTTCACAGACTTCTTCATAATTCTAGCCTCTTCCACCAGCAGCTCAGAAAATGACAAAGACCGCAGTCCATGAGGCATCTCAAAAGCTTTGGCATGAGAACCGAGGCTTGGATTAACTGTCATCACTGCCCCATAAAGAGTACACTCCGACAGCCTGCATCACAGAATATGGGTTAGTACTTCTGACTGTACAGGACTGGAGACTGCAGCAAAACACAGTAAAGCTTCCATCAAAAATTTACTGGCACAGACCTGTGACTGTGTGATATCTTCATTACCCACTGCATAAGGAAAGCTGCAAGCATAATCAAGGACACCAGTCATCCAGCCCACACACACTTTTTTCACTCCTGCCATCTGGAAAACGCTACTGAAACATTAAATCATGCACACACACACACACACACACACACATTTCCAGAAATGGCTTCTCCCCACTAGTTGTCAGAATAATGAATGCTATCTGCATGCGCACCAATATGCATTCACACAGAAATTTTAACTCCAAATAAGCAATAATCAGTTGTGAGCTTACTTTTAATTTTAGACTCTAACCAAACACAGAAACTGCAAGTACCTGCTAGAGTAAACAAATTAAGAGACAAATACAATTAACAATAGAATTTATTTTTGTCTTTTTATTTATTTATATATATATATATATATATATATATATATATATATATATATATATATATATATATATATATATATATATATATGCTTTTGTTTAACCTCTAGATATTTTAGAAATCATAAACCACAACAGTGTTTCTGCTATCAATATGCAGAAAATGGAAAGTGTTGTTGTGCTCCCTTCTAATGCTTCAAACCTTCACGTAGATGTCAACTCTCATTTGTTATCTCACACCATTAAGGTACTGTACCAGGCACCTCTATTATGGAACCAGCTACCAATTTGGGTTAAGGAGGCTGACACCACCTCCATCTTTAAAACTAAATTGAAAACATTTCTGTTTAGTAAAGCCTAGTTAGTCTAAACCAGGGGTGGGCAGATCCAGTCCTGGAGGGCTGGTGTCCTGCAAGTCTTAGATGTTTCCCTCGTTCAGCACAACTGATCCAAATGAATGGCTCGTTAACAGACCTTGAGGACAAGCTGATGGTGATCCATTCATTTGATTAAGCCCTGGTCTAAACAATAGTGTGTAGGGGCTAATAGTCATAGCCATAGTTATAGGAGCAAAGACTAGAGTAGGCTCGTCTTAATCACAGCTTCGTCATAGCCATGCTGCTATAGGCCTACGCTGCAGGGGGACGCCAACATGATCTGCTAAGCGGTGTCTCCACTGCTCTTCTCCTTTTCCTTCCCTTTCCTCCTCCCTTCTTCCTCCTCTTCCAGCTCATTCCATAGTTAATTAGGAGCACCTTGTTACTGTAACTGTGCTCCATTTTCTTTCCTGCAGTTTGTTGTGCTGTTTTGGCCCCCTCTTTTCTCTTTTTTTCCTGTATGTTTGCAGGCCAGAGTTTCCTGAGTTGCATGCTGACTTGCAGTTCCATCCTCTGGCCATCCCAGCCTTTACCTCCACATGTGTATGTAGATGTGTTCAGGGTGCCGGCTGGCGTGGTGACCGGCGACTTAGTCCTCTGACCATCTCACCTCAGTGCTGTTACCTGAATTTGTTTATGTAGTCATTCACTCAGTCATTTGTCTACTCTCCTCTCTCCTACAACCTCTCTCTGTCCTATCTCCCCTCTTTTTTTTTCCTTTCTTTACCCGGCTGGCCTTCGGCAGGAAGGTCCCCCCATATGAGCCAGGTCCTGCTCAAGGTTTCTTCCTCTTAAAGTGGAGATTTTCCCTTTCACTGTTTGGTTTAAAGGTTTTCTTCTCTCACTGTGGGAGTTTTTTACCTGCCATTATCCTTGTTTAGGATTCAATATTATATTTTTAGTTAATGATATTTGCTCGGGGGTCATGCTCTGGGTCTCTGTAAAGTGCCTAGAGACAACTGACACTGAAACAAACACTATACAAATTAAACTGAATTGAATTGAATTGAATTGGATTGAAATGAACTGTACATACTTGAAGTGTGTCAACAGTAATGAAACAAGGTTACTGCCATGCTAGTGCATCTTAAAATGTTAGGGTATTAACGCTATATTTATCCTGCCTATGCAACCGTTCAGTCTACAGACAAAAGAAGACCTGATCTCAAAAGCATGGTAAGGAATTCAAAGTTTCAGATGAGCAAGTGACAATTAAAAGCACAATTTGTCATTAGATTGTTCATTATGTACAGGAGACAATTCTTACAGAGGTGCAGGGTGTCATATGGCAAATCGAATCACACCTTCAGAGATGCAAGAGATGAATCATGCTGTGACGGGATTTTTAATCCTATTAATATTCTCTTTGAACCTCGACCATCTATGGAGGATGGAGGAGAGATCTTACAATGATCATATTGCCAGTTAGAGGAAAAAAGTGTTAGGATATGTGTCAGCTCCCAAGACACACAGTGTCACTTCCCATCTCCCTCTCTGCAGCGACAGTACTGACAGCGTGTTTATCCAGACCAAATGCAGCAGTAGCAGGTAGGCAGTAGGTCAGTGAGCAAGAGGCCCATGTGGAAATTAGAATATAATGCAAATTTTAAAATGATGCAAGAATGTCATCATATAAATTAAGCTGTCCCATGACTCGATACTTTTCAAATAGCATAAAAATATACAAGGTAATTCTGCCAACACTCTGGATTTATGCTCTTAGCAGATAAAAACCAACAATTGCATGATTATTCTGGCATATAAATCCTGCTTGTAGTGTAGGTGGCTCTTCATAGCAGTAAACTTACATTGTGTTCTTTTTCCTTTTTCTTCTATGGTATACCTTAGAAAAAAAAACTAAATAAAAAAATAATATTACTATTTGCATATAATTACTATTATTATACTTGGCTCAAAAGCAATTGACATATACATTTAAGACATGTTTGAGTCACAACGGGTCTTCACCAGGAGCCAGTGGGCTACCAGTTGAGCCATAAAAAAGATTGGGACATTACTAATTGTTTGCAGGTGAAATTATCGAAAGATTATTCCTTGATTTCACAATGTAATTTTTAACCTTGTGTTGTGGCTTAATCATTCTTAGTTATTTATGAAATTGTATTTATTTACATACACCCTAACTAGCTTATGTTTCACTGCAAGGTACACAGAACATTTAGAGTCTAAGCCAGCCATTACCTCTCAACACAAATTTGACAACATCAGGGAGGACAAACTCCCTTTTAATCCACTGACAGAAGTTTGAGTAAAGAGCTGCTCAGTATCCTGGCCACAGTGAAAGGAAGAAGCATGGTACAGTCAGCTGTCAATGTGAGAAAGGGTTCCTTAAAGGTTGAGGACTTTTGCCCTCCAGAATCCCCTAAAGCAGACAGTGTGGTAGAGGGTCATGGTGGTTTCAGCCTCTATCGATCTGAGATGTTGAATTCAGCTACACTATTTATTGCCTGAAGCTGGAGCTCACTAAGCCAAGGTATCATAGGTACAAAAAAGGATGGGGGAGGCCCACTGAGTGGTAACATAATCAGTTAGTAGTGAAATAGTTCACTCAGATGGTTCTTCTGCTATGATCAGATTGGTACATTGCATTACCACTGTTAGGAAAAATGAAATGGTTACTATTTCACAAGAATATAAATTTGCACACTTTTGGCCAATTCCACAAAGAAGGTGATGCTGCTGCTCAGACTGAAGCACATGTAGTCATTTCAGCTAAAGTTGTCTGCACTTTAAATAGATTCATCTTATTTATTTACTCCTTGATGTGGGTGTAATGAATGTCCCGAAGAGCGTGGGTTATTCAGATAATTATGCAGCACACTGCCATTTTAATACAACATACCATGGGACTTAAATGCAGCCTTAGTGCTGCAGGTTTGGGGATTTGCTTCCAATAAGGCTCCCTTTCACATTTTGCTGTGACATTTTGCTCTGTAATGATGGGAATTAATCTAACAAGCTGCATTTGTATGTCACACTCCGTTAAAAGCAAATAATAATAATAATAAATAAGTAAATGGATTATGCTTTTAAGAAGACTGTCTTTGCACCCTTACAAGATGTTTATAATATTCAAATGGTGCACTGCAGTATGCAAATTTTGAAATACAACAAAAAAAGTGAGAATAAATTCTCAGAGTTAATACTTTGGACTAAGAGCAGAGTGGGCATGAATAATTCAAAAGCAAAACTGCTGGTCAACCACCACATCAATGACTGGTAAATAATTCAGCCTGCAGACTGGATGAGGAGCTGCTTGCCCCTGATTTTTGATTGAGAGACACAGGGACAGGACCTACTTATAGATTCTTGATGGGTTTTACCACATCAAGAGGAGAGGACAGGCAAAGAGGAGAGGAGCCAACAAATAATTCATAGCAAAGAGCTGCTGATGAGCAAGATGATGAAATCCAGAGTTTGTTGGCTTAGATTGTATGATGAATTTGTCAATAGCTGCATTGCTGTTTTTTGTTTTTTTAACAGTCTTGGCTATGAAGAAGAAATCATGTATGTTCATTATGTTCAGTAAAAACTAGGAGCAGTTTCTTGACTTAGTCAAGGTCAAGGATGAATTAAAATAGTAAATCACATTTCTAATACGCAGACAAAAATCATTAGAAATACTTTTAGGATATGCATCAACATGTCATTTTTACCTTCATAAAAAAAGCCTGACAGTGGTGTCTAAACAGACTCTCACCTTTTACTTTCACCCATATTTCAGTGGACATTCAGTAGCCATACACACAAGCATGTCTCCATTTACCCGTATGTACACACACTCATACTGAAAAGCACCTTTCATTATAGAAATGAGCACCAAAGTTATTGTGACTTACCAAACTAATATATTGTGTAATGTGCAAGATGTTCTCACAGTCACCCATGTGTACAATGGAATCAGTGTGTGCACTGGTATATGTAATTGATGTTTTTGTTGGTCATAAACAGAGCTGCCATTAACCCCACCACCACCACACACACTCTGCATCTCAAGCAATCAGTATTCATACACCACAGATATAGTCAGTAAACTCATATTTCAAAGAGTCACTTCAGCGCCTGCAGCATTTTAAATCAGGAGAACTACTGTACATTCTTACTCAAGCCTTGGTGTTCAACTTCAATAGCCACATTGTGAGTGGATTAGATGATTAGCACTTCCAGAGACACTCTGCTGTGTAGAAACATGAAGTATGCCCTGTAACATGTGTGATCAACATCTTTTGAGCAGCAGTGGAATAATTTCAGTGTTGATGTAGAATGATAATTCAGATCAGACATGCAGGCTGATACTTGTGATGCACTCAGCAGTTAATGAGATGCCAATCAGAACTATTTGCAAATCAAGTCCCAGAGAGATGATAATGCAAACGAGGTTCAAGGACTGAACACACAAGCAGTCACATGAACAGTTCTCAATTTACACTTCTTGGCCAAAAGAAGTCATCGCCTGGATTAAGCAATTGAACTAAGCAAAAAGAGCAAGATACCTACCAAAAATACTGCAGCGATTAATATGTATCAGCAGGGAGCAATTTATTTAACCCAAACTGATGCAGTGAGCAACTCATTCCTTAAACAGTCATGAAGGCACATTCTCTGTTTGCGGAAAAGATGTTGCTACATTTTAGTAGGGTCAAATTACTGATCCGAGTCAAGCAACAAAACAGACAACAAACAAACTGCTGAAATTACAAAATTGGGTTTGTAACTGTCCAACAGATGATTAACACCTGGGAAGATAGTAGATCACCTTCAAAGAAGAAATTCAGGGAGAAAAAAAACTCACAATGATTGGGCTCTGAAGCAATGGTAAAAGGGCAGGTCCACATTTACTACTATTTACTCAAGGCAGAAATAGAGGTTGGTGAAGTGATCCATCCTTCATGTTTAGTGCCCTCTGAGCCATCTTGGGGCGGATTATAATCTGTGGTTGCTTCAGTTGGTCCAGCTAAGGTTCGCCAATGTCATGTGCCCAAAATTAGGTAAATTACTGCATACATATTCTGAATGACCAAGTTTTTTCTTTAGATTTTTGTCATATTCCAAGATGACAAGGCTTGGGATGAGCTAAAGAAAACACACACACACACACACGTATACATATATACATATACATATATATATACATATTATATATATACATTTATATATATATATATATATATTATATATATATATATTTACATACATATATTTACATACATATATATTTACATATATTTACATACATATATATATATATATATATATATATATATATATATATATATATATTTATACATATATATACATACATATATACATACATATATATATATATATATATATATATATATATATATATATATATATATATATATATATATATATATCACAAGTTAACTCATGTTGCTCACGTGCTTTTGTTTTGAAAAGTCGGTTACTGGCTGCTCCAGAACCGAAAGAGAATTGGCAGGTAAACATGCAGAAAAGCTTAAACAGACGTGGAAAACGGTAAAAATCAGTGTACTTTACAGTTTGGGTAGCAACTCAGGTAGCAATATTAATAATTCTGTCTGAAAAAAAACTTTCAAACCCCAATGTTCAAGACGATCGTGTCATTCCTCCGTTTTACATCAGATCTGCTCCATGTGTTCACTGTCGTGCTATTCTCTAGCTGGTTACTTCAGTGCGGACTCCATCTAGTGGCACAGATGTGTAATGACAGACAGAAAGTCTATTCCTTGATTATAAAACAAAGCAATTTCTGGGTCACGTAAACCAGACAATAAAATATTAAAAACAAATTCAGTCCCTTGGCCTGTTTGCTAAAATTGAAATATTAAAAAACGGGCATTTTTTGTGTTGTTGTGTTTTGTGTTAGATTAAAAAAACGGAAAAAAATAAAGTCACTTTTTGTTCTTTTAAATGTTTGAATTTTTAGCTTTTTAATTACTCCAAAATCACAGACATTTCAGGAGGGAGATAGAATAATTAATGCTCTTATTGCTTCAGAAAGACCTGGCTCCACAGTTTAAATGTTATCCTGCAGGAACAGTAGGGTTTCTTTGGCATAGTCCTTTATGAGTCATTTTCATCAAAATCAAAAAATAAATGGCAGTTCATTTCAATATGTTCTCACACTAATATATATATATATATATATATATATATATATATATATATATATATATATATATATATATATATATATATATATATATATATATATATATATATATATATATATATATACATATAAACCTGAAGGCCATATATTTGGTTTAATGCAGAAAATCAAGCAAATGCAAGTAATTACAAACCAAACATCAAGTGTACTTCACTAATTGGAATAATCATGTACTGCCAACATTTCTTTTTTAAAAGGCATTTGTGCACCCACTCATGTTGAACACATGCACAAACACTCCAAAATGAATGACAAGATATAAAAAAGAATATATGAACTTGATAAATACTTGAATAAACCTGCTCAACATTATCTTTCTAAAAGCATATAAGGAGGGAACACACACACACATATACATACATATATATATATATATATATATATATATATATATATATATATATATATATATATATATATATATATATATATATATATATATATATATATATATATTAGTTGTATGTTATTTTGTATGTTATTTCTATACGGAAATTGTAGTGGCCCCTAATGATCTCCACCCTGCTCCTAAAAACGTTCAATAAGCAGAGGTTATGTTCTGGGAGAGTATCCATGCACACAAACAAACACACAGCAAAGAACACTGACAAATAGAATATCAGACAGCAGCATCAAATCTGGAAACACTAAGACACTTTACAGTGCATCAGCATTGCACACACAAATTCTGCATTAGCAAATCAAAAAACAACAATGACTATTAGAAGACTCATGTTGGCATTTTTACTATCTGTTCATGCAGTTTCCTTGTGAGAAATGTTTACAAATCTCTTGTTTGTGAATATCACTGATGTGATACCTTATCAGAGCTAAATTCAACAAAGCTTCTTAATACTGTTTATAATCTCAAGTAGCAATATGAAGAAAATATGCTCAGTGATGAAATATTTGGCAAGTCGGTGCATTATTAACTGATGAGTCTTACAAACATTGCATCAAACCTCATCTCTTTGAGAATCTTGACCCAGCGATAGGGTGTAATTTGGCTTGTATGCGCTGGAGATAGTAATCCACTTTTTATTATTAGCCAGCTGAAATTGATAAAATTGAGACCAAACAAAACCTTGGAATAGTTTTCAGCAAGAAACAGCCCATTGAGCATCAGTCTAGAAGGTCACCGTCATGACCACATGCAAAACAGACAAAGTTTACCATTTACTACCATTTATCTTCAATCTTTTTTTATCTGCCTTTGTTGCAGGCAGTGCCGAGTGCACCCAATGAAGATCTGGTAAACAGCAATTGTGCAGCAGGGCAACATGTTGTAATGAGACACAAATACATCAATTCTACTTTTACTGTTAACTACAAACAAAGTCAATGAAAAAGAATCATAGAAAAATCATGAAATTGAAATGTCACTATGATTTAGCTACGAATATCTCAAAGTAACATGCAACTTGCAACATACATTAAGAACACCCAGCTGATTGCTCATTCGGAGGGCACTGTGACTGTTGCTGGAAACTTTAATCATGGAGTTTGAAAGCAGTGCTCATCAGACATAAAAATGTATGCTTTCTGATCAGAGACAAAAAAGTGTAGGCATGTCTCTCAGGAGCAGAGACTGGAGCAGTCTTGACAGAGCAGACACACATTGTCCAACACCACCAGTTGAGGTCTGCCCTGAAGCCAATCAATATCAAAAAGGCATCTGGACCGGACAGAGTGCCTGGGCACTCCCTTAAGACCTGTGTGGAGTGGCTGACAGGAATGTTCACAGATATATTCACTCGTTTTTTCTACTTAAAATTTTTTGCACTTTATACTGTCTTGTGAGCTGCTTCTCACAAGTAAATTTCCCTGTTGTGGGATCAATAAAGCTTGATCTTAGCTTAACCTCTCTCCACAGCATGCTGCAATCCCCACCTGTCTCAAAGCTACCGCCATTGTTTCTCTGCCCAAAAAGTCAGCAGTCACCTACCTCGATGACTACCACCCAGTTGGCCACGTACCAGTGATAATGAACTGCTTTGAGAGAATGGTGCTATTCCACATCAATGGCCTCATCCCTTCAGATGGAGGTGGACATCAGGTTGCATACTGAGTAAAGTGGTTGGAGAATGCCATTGCCATTGCACTTCATTAAGCACTGTCCCACCTGGAGCACTCAAACACAAATGTAAGGATATTCTTCGTGGACATCTGCTTTCAATAATGTTATCACCAAACTGGTTAACAAACAATTCAGCCTTAGACCTGCCCATCACACTGAACATGAATTTTGGACTTTCACATGAACAGACCACAAAATGTCAACATAGGAAACTGGACATCATCAAGCATAACCTTAAGTACAGGCACGCCAGTGCAGCCCTCTTCAAACATGACTATACCCCCCAACACCATAATAAAGTTTGCCAATGACACCACCATGGTGGGAATCATCTTAGACAATGAGTCTTATGAGAAGTAGATGGTCCAAACATCTGGTATACAGACAATAATCTGGTTTTAAAAACTGGAAAATCCAAAGAAGGGGGACATTAAGTTCCTGGGTGTCCACATTACTAAGGATTTGACATGATCAGTAAAGCCTGGTGACAAGAGCTCAAGAGAGACTCTTCTTCCTTTTTTTTCCAACAACCTGTTTGCATATATATTGATGGTTAATGCCAGAATCTGGCAAAACCTGGATATATACACAATTTATTCTTGCAGCGTGTGTCAGTTTTCTTGTGCAAAAGTGTGTGTGATAGTGAGTGTGTCCTTCACCAGTTCTCACTTCTTCCTGAGAACGCTAAGGCCAGCCTGTCACCTCAACTATTTAAGAACCTTTACCAGAGTGTGAGAGCCCTCTTTTCATGCAAGATGACTGACAGGAAGTGAATGGCTAATTTCACCTGGGCTGGCTGATGGGCTGCTGGCTATTCAACTTGCAGCCAACAGTAATTCAGAACTCTCTTGTTCTTGCTTTCTTTCAGTTGTGCTTTTGGTTTTGAGTTGTGTATTGCTGTGTATTTAGAATCAGAATCAGAATCAGAATCAGTTTTATTGCCAAGTAAGTTTTCACATACAAGGAATTTTTCTTGATGTCTGGTGCAGAACATATAAACATATAAGATATTAAAAATATAGGAAAATATAGAAAAATATTTTTAAAAAAAAATTAAAAGTCACGTGTGACATCCGTCTTTTTGTCCTGCCTCTGAGTCAGGCCATGACAAAATGGGGGCTCATCCAAGAAATTTTAGACCTTTTTGTTGGGTTTTGTATTTTGGATAACCTTACTTGTTGCTTAGATCATCTGTTTGAGTAGGTTGTCACAGATGACAGTTTGGTATGTTTATTTTGAAAGCCACTTTGTTTATTTCTCTTTATTGTCTCACTGTTTGGGTGGAGCCATTTCTGAATTAGTTTGTGTTGGGTGAGTGCGTATTGGGGTTGTTTAGTGGCTTGGTAAAACTGAAGTTTTACCCTTGGTAGAATTAGTAACAAGCTCTTGAGTGAGTTTGTTACATGTTGGTCTTGGAGGGGTGGTACGTGGAAAGAGTGGAATACTTGGGATCACATCCAGGAGATCCTGAGGATACTGGCATAGCAGGGACTTTTCTCCTTGGGCTATACCAATGCTTCTCAATCATTTTCCACTGCGCCCCCCCATAGGAAGAAGAAAATATGCCTCTTGAGGTTGAGGGTTTTTTTACTTCATATCTCCTGCTCTGTGCTATGAGTGCACATGTCCTCGCAAAAAAAAAAAACCCACAATATTGCTAATACTCCCCATGCACACTGTGACAAAGAGAGCCCCACTGCCGCCTACTTTAGTATATGTGCATTTACACTTTATTCTAGTACGGCAAAAAAAAAAAAAAGCATGCAGTCACATGCGCACCCCCGAGCATTGCACCGCGCTCCCCCGAAGGTTGCGCCCCACTATTTGAGAAGGACTGGGCTATAGTAAGAATTCATCAGTAATACCATTCAAAGACTAGGGTTGAGCATATGTAGATTCATTTTGTCTTGAGTTTTGGTTTGGGAGGGGAAAAATGTGCTGCCTTTAACAGTTGTTCTGTGGGCACTCTAGCTGTTTTGCCAGACTTTAGTTCTGACTTCAATTGGGAAGCTTGTGATGGTTTCTTTTGTGGAATAATTTCTAAGAAAATTCGGAATCAATGTACAAAAGAGCAGCTATTGAAAATGGCAGAACACTTTAAAATTGAGAGTGCAAGATTGACAGACTCTGTGAAAGGCATTTTGAAGGCCAATTTATGTGAAGCTGGAGTTTTGCCTGGTCCTGAAATTACAGACTCAGCAACTACAAACCGTTGCAGAAATGAACACTTTAACTTCTGATCAACAGAAGGAACTATTATTGCTGCAGTTACAGCATGAGGCACTTGAACAACAAAAAGAGGTATCTAAGACTTATCTAAGATATCTGTAAAAATTGCTCCCAAAATTCAATAAGAAGAATCAATACACTTTTCTTTGTATGCCTTAACATCTTGCCTACTCAAGAAAGGGTGTCAGATGGTGGGAAAAAAACGGTTGCAGTGCATTTTTACAGGTAAGGCACAGGAGGCTTTTGTAGCCTTAACATCTCAACCGTGTCAGGTATATAAAACTATGAAGGAGAGTGTTAAAAGCTTATGAACTAGTTCCTGAGACCTATAGACAGCATTTTCGGAGCTGGAAAATAATCAACAAATAAAATGCATGTGGAATTTGTAAGACTTGTTATTTTCTTTGAAGGTTTGATGTTTGATGTTTTGGTGATCAGTCAGATTTAGAGGGTTTGTCATGACAAGGTCATGCCTTCATGGAAGACTGACCCAGGTAAAATTTGTAATTACCAACAAAAAGGACATTGGAAAAATGGCTCTACATCTTTAGAACAAGAGGGTCTTATACACTGCCTGGCCAAAAAATAAAGTTGCCAGCTGGATTAAACTAAGCAAATAGGTACGAGCCTCCTATTGGATAATTACTGCATAGGTGATTATCTTTCAGCTGGCAACAAGTTATTTAACCCCAACTGGTGCAATGAGTTGCTTCTAATTTCCTAAACAACCATGTTGAAAGACACATCCCGTGGTTGTGGAAAAGATATTAGTCTGTTTGAGAAGGGTCAAAACATTGGCATGCATCAAGCAGAGAAAACATCTAAGGAGATTGCAGAAACTACCAAAATTGGGTTAAGAACTGTCCAACGCATGATTAAAAAGTGGAAGGATAGCTGGGACCCATCGTCTTCGAGGAGGAAATGTGGCCGGAAAAAAATCCTCAATGATCGCGATCGGCGATCACTTAAACGTTTGGTGAGATCAGATCCAAGAAAAAAATAAACAGTAGAACTCAGGGCTATGTTTAAAAGTGAAAGTAAGAGCATTTCCACACGCACAATGTGAAGGGAATTCAATAGATTGGGACTGAACAGCTATATAGCCTTAAGAAAACCACTTATCAGTGAGGCTAACCGGAAAAAAAGGCTTCAATTTGCTAGGCCTGCGCCACTGATGGAGCGCCAGCTATGGTCAGCAAATACTGGGGATTCACCACCTTATTAAAGCAGCGCGTTCCCCAGGTTCTGACAGTACACTGCATTCTGCATCGTCACAACTCGGTGACTAAAAAAAAATGTCCCATCACTTAATGAGTCCCTGAATGTGGCAGTTAAGGCCATTAACAAAATAAAGGCCCATGCGGTCAATGATCGGCTCTTCAGACAGCCGTGGGGGAAAATGATGAGGCCTTTAAGCGCCTGCTGCTCCACACAGAGGTGTGCTGGCTGTCCAAAGGCAACTGCTTGGCCAGGCTGTGTGAGCTTTTCACCTCAGTCATTGAGTTCCTCGACCAGGCCGACGCAACTTTGTTCAAAAAAGGTTGAGAACCACTGATCTAGATGTCAGTGATGCATAGCCTGTTAATCAAGACATTTACCGTCTCTCTCTTGATGAGAGAGATGTGTTGGCGTCTGAGGTAAAATACATGCTGGAGAATGGTATTGCTGAGCACTCTTCCTCTGCCTGGTCATCTCCATGTATTTTGGTGAAGAAGCCTGATTCCACCTTTAGGCTTTGCACTGATGTCCATAAAATAAATGCTATTAAACAACCTGATGCTTATCATCTTCCCAGAATGGAGGATTGTGTTGACCAGGTAGGAGCAGCAAACTTTGTCAGTAAACTAACTCTGCTAAAAGGGTATTGGCTGGTTTCTTTCAAAGAGGGCTAAGGAGATCTGGTTTATTACTTCCTCAGGACTGTATTCTTATAGTGTTATGCCTTTTGGTGTCCAAAAAGCACCAGCTATATTTCAGAGTTTGATGAATGTCTGGTCTACATAGCTGTGCAGAATATTTCGATGATGATGTGTATAGTGATACCTGGGAGGAGCACCTTGATCAAATTAAGGCATTGATTAATAGGCTGGTTTGGGCCAATCTGATTTAATTTGGCCAAATGTGACTTTGCCAAAGTCACAGTTGCATATCTTGGTAAAGTGGTGGGCCAGGGCAAAGGGCAGCCTGTCGAAGCCAAGGTGGCTGCTATCAAGGTTTATCCTGCTTCTGTAACTAAAACGGAACTCGAGGTTCCCTGGTTTAGCTGGCTACTATAGCTGGCTACTTTGCACCAATTTTTCATCAGTTCCAGCACCATTAACCAACTTACTCAAAGCTTAAGAGAAGGACATCTGGACCTCCCAGTATCAAGCAACTCCTGATTAAGTGAGGGAACAGTTATGTTTGCAAGTTATGTTGGGTGTCCTGTTTCAGTTGCAGGTTGATGCAGGTAATGTTGGTGCTGATGCAGTGCTATTGCAACAGTGTGGTGATAGAAATTCAAATCTTATCAGCTCCATCACTTGGTAGTGAAGGAAGCCCTTGCATTAATTTGGGTTTGCCAACATTTTGACGTCCATGTTGGCTCAGGTGTACACTGATCACAATCCCTTGACTTCCTGCAGTCTCTTCAAAATCCCAACCAAAGGTTGATGAGATGGGCACTGTTTTTGCAGGCTTATCACTAGGATATACATCATATCAAAGGTTCTCATAATGTTCCTGCTGATGCTTTTATCTCGTTCAACTTTTCCATAATTTATTCTGACAACTCGTTTCTTTCATGATGTCTCATCGCTTTTAATTTGTGTGAGAGACCAAGCGGACAGACTAGAGAGACACAGAGTTTTAAGCATTAAAGGATCCAATTTATTTACAAAAATAGAAAGAAAAAAACTTCAAAATGTTTTTTGAAATCAGAAACTGGGCCCATCAAACGGAAAAGAACCAAACCAATCATAAAACTCACTCTCTAAATGACACACAAGGGAAACATTTATAGTGGGTGATCAGTCCATAAACACAGACACATGTGGGAAAAGAAACCTACAAACTAAACTACAAAAGTTACAAGACAAAAATCAATTCATTACTCAAATAGAAATGATCTTAATTAAGCAAATAAGAAAACTACAAAGTAATGAAAACCCTTAAACTATACAATTTAACTAAAACTCCCGCTCTCCAAACTCTAAGAGGAGAATGGTACAGTCCATGGTCTCCGATCCATTATGCAACGCAGGTGTGGTTCTCTATTGGCCCTCCAGAATACAGCAACCACCCCACGCACTAGCTAACTCAGAAAAAAGAAAAGTTCCCAAAAACTACAAAGCAATATTGACAGGACTAAATAAATGTGTGCACCCCTTATAAATAATCCATATCAAAATGACCATGTGGTCAAATTATAAATTACATATCCAAATAAAAATAAAGTTACTCTGATGTTTCATGTGTGGCTGCCCATCACAATTTGCTTTCTGAGATACCAAAATTGCTGGGTTTCATCGGAAAGATGAAACAAAGGTTGTTTGTAGGACTGCTTAGGGTCAGGTTACTTGTACTTACCTTTACAGTATTTTATATAGTTCATATGACCCATAAACTATGTTTGGACTGACTGCAGTATATTTATTTTTGATTGTGTCTTTTTGTACTAATTGTACTTGTCTTTCAAGTACAACTCTATTTCTATCAAGGGGAGTGTGAAAGGCCTCTGGCACTTCCTGAGGCTGTATTTTCATGCAAGATGGCTGACAGGAAGCAATTGGCTATTTAACTTCAACTGGGTTAGCTATTTAAGGTGCAGCCATCAGTAATTCAGAACTCTCTTGTTCTTGCTTTCTTTCAGCTGTGGCTTGGGTGAAGTTGTTTATTGCTTGACTTCTTTATGTTAAATGATTTTCATGTGTGGCCTCCTTTTTGTCCTGCCTCTGAGTTGAGCTTTGTCATGTGCAGCACAGAGAGTATGCTCTGCCACTGCTGCACTGTGTAGTATGGCAGCTCCATGCAGGCGAACAAGGGGACCCACCCCCCCCCAAAAAAAATAGATACATGGATTAACAGCTGAAGTCCAAGCCACAGCCCCAGTTCAAAAAAAGTTGCCAATAATTTGCAAATCTCATAATAGAACATATCAGATGTTGAAACTGAGACCTTTTATCATTTCATAGAAAATATTTGCTCATTCTGAGACTGATAAGCAGCAACACATCTCAAAAGTTGAAACAGGGGCAAAAAAAAAGGCTTGAAATGTAATTGGTGCAAATCAAAATCAAATAGAGCATTTGACAATTAATAAGGTTAATTGGCAACAGGTCAGTAACATGACTGGATATAAAAGGAGCATTTCAGAGATGCAGAATATTTTGTTAAATAAATAAAATTGTTAAATAATTTCAGAAAAATGTTCAATGTAAAATTGCAAAGAACTTTGAAGACACCCCCCCCCACCCCCCCACCCCCCCCCCCCCACACACACACACACAACACACACACACACACACACACAGTACATATAAGAAGATTCAGCGAATCAGAACCAGTGGCGGACAAGGCTGAAGGTAAAAACTGGCTGCAGATGATCTTTGGGCTGTGTTATTTTAAAAATGGGGTCAGGTCACCATGGCCTGTTTATCAAGTGATGTTAATATCTAATGTGGAATATTTTATCCAATGTGGGATATTGCTCAAGCGTCATCGTATGATTTTTGGGACATGTAGCTGTCGGGAGAAATCAGCTCAAGGCTTAAAGTATTGATAAACAGTGTTTTAATGAATAACTGCATTTGCTCTGCTCATTGACTTATGCTGACAACGGATGTCTTGTACGCCTGTATGTGAGTACTTGATCTTGATCCTCTCTGCTGTTTACAATGGAGATTAATTCCAATTTGCACCCTCGTCCGATTGTCGATTGCCTTGTTTAAGTGTTGTATAACTGCCTCACTAAAACTTCAACCAATTATTGGTAAACTAATAATGCATAATTAGAAAATTTTAAACAACAGATTGGCATCCACTGAATTTTTTTTTTCTGTTTGTTTGTTTTTTATTGGGGCTTTTTTCTGCTGGGCACTGCGTTCCCCCTCTGGCCCCGGGGCGAGGTTATTTAGCTCGCTTGGTTCTACTCTGTGTAGGACTTTGAGGGATGAAGGATGAGGGACCCTCCGGGAGCGGGGGAGCGACACATTCTGCAGCGAACCACACAAGGTTCTGGTGAGTGCTGAGACATCACTGTACATCACTGTATGGGCTCAGGAACACTTCCAGAAACCAGTGTGGGAATACAGACTGCATGCAATCTACAAATGCAAGTTCAAGCTGTATGATGCAAAGAAGTCATATGTAAACACAATTCAAAACATTGCTGTCTTCTCTGGACCAAAGCTCATCTAAAATGGTCTGAAGAAAAATGGAAAACTGATCTGTGGTGAGAAATTAATCAAAATTTTAAATTATTTTTGGAAAGTATGAACTATATGTCCTGCGGACTAAAGCAGAGAGACCATCCAGCTTATCAGGGGACAGTCCAAAAGCCTGCATCTATAGTATGGGGTTCCATTAGTGCCTATGGAGTAGGCAGTTTACACATCTGGAAAAGCACAACCAATGCGTACATGGAGGTTTTACAGCAACTGACATTCAAGACATTGCTAAACCACATACTGCATCCCAACAGGAGAAGAGTTTGGGTGCTGAACAGGCCTGCCTGCAGTCCAGACCTTTAACCAGTAGAAACATTTGGTGCATCTTTAATGGAAAATCTGCCAACAAAAGCCCAGGACTATTGAGCAGCTAGAATCCTGCATCAGACAAGAATGGGACAACATTCCTCTGTTAAAATTCAACATCTGATAAGTTATTGATGTTATATTGGGAATAAAATATGGATTTATGAGATTTGCAAATCATTGTATTCTGTTTTTATTTGTTCTACACAGCATTCCAACTTTTTCAAATCAAAGCTGTATATAGAAAATTAAAATGAATTGTGTTTATTTGGATTAGAAATGGACTTACTGACAGCAATGTTCAATAGTGACAGGGCATTTCCATAAGAAAGGTATGAGGACGAAACAGCAAGTGTAGCTTTTACTATTGAGGCCAATAGCAAATTGTAGTCATTTTTTCTAGGAAGCATAAGGATTGGACTCTGGGGCAGTGGAAAAAGGCCATGTGGTCTCATGAGTCCAGTTTAACTCTCTTCCAAAGTGATGGTGCATCACGGTAAGAAGAGGAGATGAAGTGATGAAAGTTTCACAGCCAGCCTGTATTATGTAAGGCAGTGTTACGATCAGGGGATCAGGGGATGCTTCAGTTGGTTCAGTGAAGGTTCAGCAGCATTATGTGCCAAAACTGAAGTCAGCACACTACTTGATTGTACTGAATGGCCAGGTTTTTCCATCAATAGATTTTTTTTTTTTTTTTTTTCTGATTGCACTGGCATATTTTAGGGTAAAAATGCCATGATTCATCAGGCTCAAATTGTGAAAGAGTTGTTCATGGAGCTTGAGATGCTATTTTCTCTCATGGATTGACCATCGGATTCCAGAACGTAACCCCACTGTCAATCTGGGATGTGCTGGAGAAGACTCTACAGTGACCTGACTCCCAAAGTTTTTTTTATACAAGCTCTTGGTGAAAGATTAATGCAACTTTGGACACAAAGAAGTGCTGGGATATTGCATACGCTTATTCAAATAAATGTGTCCCATAATCAAAGCTAAAGGTGTTCCAACAGAACATTAATGTGTGTGACCTTTCTTTTCTTGGCCAGGTGGTATAAGATTGTAACTGAATTTGGACTGTAGTTAATTGACTTGCATTTAAAATGTTTACTTGCTCACTCCACTTTTCTTCTCACACCGTTTTCATTCTGCCGTCCCACATCACACACACACCATTACCCATAAGGCCACCTTCTTAAAGGGGCCAGGCTGGCTCACATTTCTTCGCTGTGAGAGAACGCGCACAACATCCTGTGATGGTTGGGTGATGCGTCTCAGCCAAACAGCGCACAGATTCTAGAGTTCTGGGCCGTTCTGCGTTTCACGTGTTGCTTACAGGAGGCTGTGAGTCATCGTTTGACGTTTCGCTGGCAGCTGCAGCCTCTCTTCTACTGTGGGGCAGAATTTCCACGATTTCTTCTTGATTTATTATTTTATTATATATTTCTGAAAAATCCGCGAATAACTAAAACCGCGGAACTTAAATTGTCAGGGGATCACTGTAGTGAGTATGAAGAAGTGAAAGAAGAGAGAATGAAATAGACTTTTGCTGTTCTCATTAATTAGTAACACCTCCACACTCGACTTGAACAATCATAGAAAATAACCACACACAAAAACATGACTCATGTCTTTTCTGTCTTTAGTTAACAGAAACTTTGTTAATTTCTGTCATATGAGGATACTTAGATTTCATGAACAGAACAAGCCGCCTGTTTGGTTTGCCCGTATTTTATAGGGGATACAACTCTGGTTAAGATAGTTTTTACACCATGATCGACTGTGAACGAAGGTAAATTCTTACTTTGAGCTCAAAGACACATCGCAGTTACCAATAAGATGTGTTCTGGAGCTCCAAGTGAGTGTCTAAGTGTTTCATACATTTCATTTTCTGTCTCTTACTCTCTCTTTAGACCCTCTCTCTGAGGGTCTAAATATAGATTTTAATCAATCCAAGCGTAAATACAGTTGACGTTTTTCTCATGTTTTGTTTGATTTGACTTGCTCTTCAAGGCCATGTTATTGCTTAATTACTTGAAAACACATTTTCTTTTGAAACCTGCTAAAATTTTGTAAATGGAAAAAATGTTTTATATAAGTGTGCTGTTACAATAAATGGTTTCCCTTTAAGAAGGTGGTCTGACAGGGGATCTGTTTGTGTGACATTGTTTTGTGAAGTGTGTGAGTAATCTGCAGATGGATGGAGCAGGGGGCAAAAACGGCAGCTGAGAAATTAATTATAAGGAAATTAGATTCCTCAGAATCAGCACTTAAGTATCTAGGTCGATCCGAGATTCAAAATAACCATTTTCTAAATGTTTTTCTTTTTTGTTATCTATAATGGAAAAGGATATGTGTGATTAAAAGTTACCAGTTAGTCCCTTTTTTACCACAGCAATTGCTCCAAACAATAAAAGGTTATCGGCGAGAACCCATATTACAATTAACACAACCTACAGTTTGACGTTTTTTGAAACATTACAGCCTATCAGCACACTGGTAGCCAGTGTGAAAGAGTCTGAACTAGCTGCTGCTCTGCTGAAATCATGATTTTATAATTGTGGCATGATCTGACCAGACACATTATTTACAGTAACGGCAGTAGCTGTTCTGTGATTGGTAGATAAACTTTCAATAAAGAACAGAATGTTTCATCTCACTGACCCTCTGACATAGTTTTTTTTAAACCAGCTGTTTTTCTTATCAAATTAGAAATGGTGACTGTTGTGTTAAGTATTTAGAAATGTGTGCCAATCACCCTTCACGCACAGTGCTATCAAGGAAGAACATTTTTATAACATTCCAACTTGCTTGTGTATGACAGGCAGAACATCGGGACATTTGTTGTATTTTTATGCCCTAAAGGTCATGTGGCAAAGGGGTAAATTTAGTGGCATTCATCCTGAGGATGGCATAAATCCAATTTTTGGCAGTCTATTGAGGACTTGTCAATCATATTTATAAATAAAACAAAAAGCAACCTCGTGCCTTTATCAAATGTTATGGTTCGTCAGAACAAAAGGGTCAGAAAAACTGAACAAGTGCCAAAACACTAACACTGCCACCACTCACACCATGAGAGTGGCTGAAAACATATTTCTTAATTAAAAAAACACTGCAAGAATTGCGTTCTTTCATCTTTGTAATATTCCCAAAATGTGGAACATTCTGTCTCAGACTGATGCAGAGAAAAATAGTAAATTCATTTTTTTTGTCCTAAAGATTGGACAACTGCAATTCCTCATTAGTAGGGTGTCCTAAAATAATCTGAATAATCTGATGTGTGTGTGTATATATATATATATATATATATATATATATATCTACACATATATATGGCCCTTGAAGGCCTAGATCTCTCTTGTCTTCATAGTTCCACATTATCCAAAAAGAGCACTCTAAAAAGTCAGGTTTATTTGTTGTTTCTACAGTTTCCAAAAGTAAAATGGGAGACAGAGCTTCCACTTATCAGGCCTCTCTGTGGAACCAACTCCCAGTTTGTGTTCAGAACACTTTCTATCTTTACGATGCGGGCTACCCTAGTATGTGGAGTATGACGTGTAAGGGGGCAGAACTCACACTCTTCCGAGACTTTGCAGACATGTGTGCCTTCTCTGCACTATGGCTTCCTGCAGTTATTCCAGGTAGACAGGATCACCACTCTTGTTGCCATGTCATTGGTGATATTTTCCTTGCAGAACTTATGGGATAAAATTTCTTGTGAGGTTCAGCATGTCGACATTTTCCTCCATTTTGTCCTTACCCACACGCTACATCAGTGTCTTCCGAATTGGTGGGTGTTTTCTATTGTGTATTTTTTTTCCAAAACCAATAGTTTTAGTATTTTTCAAAAGCCGTAACAGTAAAGACTGGTTTTGAGTGCTGCCATCTACTGGATACCATTTTAGTGGCACTCAGGTAGCCCCTATTAGACTTAAAAATATCCTTTTTGATAAAGCTTATATTTAGGGCCTGTCTCATTTAACTCTGACCACTCACTTAGTCATCATGCTAATGGTCTAGGTTTTCAGGGGACATCCCATGATGCACCAGGCACTTTCCTACTTCTGCTTTCTTTACTCCTCATCTGTGTATATTCCTGCTGTCATAGTGTTGTTTTTTTTTTTTCTCTTCACTGTCGCTTTGTTCTTGCTCAGGGTACGAGACTGATTCAAAGCGAAGATTTGGCTGTTGGTTTTCTTAGCTTGGTTGTATCTCCGGTGAAATAGCATTATTTGAATTAGAATTAGATTGAATAGGAATCAAATTATAAACAGATTACAAAATATTGGATTTAATTAAAATATAATAGGATAATAACTGGACTGTGTTTAATTGGGCTGCAGTGAATCTGTTTATGGGTAAAGTGCCTTGACTATTGTTGTGAATTGTCACTATACAAATAACATGCAGTGAAATGAAAGATACAAATTAACTTTTAAAATGGAAAAATAAAAAAATGTTACTTTTTAAATCAGCTAAATTGGTTGCATTGTTCATTTATTTAGCAGGAATGATATACATTAAAAAACAGATTTTGCAAATGTGAGTATTTTTTAGCTGTATGGCACTGAAAATGAAGTTAATTTGTTAAAATGTAAATGAAATTGTCACCTAATGACAGATCAATTGAAATACTTGTCAGTAAATAGGAGCCATAACAAAAACTTCTGTGTGAACGTTTTTTTTGTTTTTTTATATCAACATAGGCGTGCCGTATTCTGGTGGTGCACCCCAGATAATTATCCCCTCATAAAATATATCCTGAAGTATACAGTCATTATGACACTGATTTGGTGCTGATGTAGGGAGTAGAGTTAAACAAAACAGCATAAAAACCCCAGAAGCATGTAGAACACAGACACAATAAGTGACTAGATAGAAAACAAAGTGCAGTAATTGACAACTAACCAGTCAGATATTTCCTATGGGGGTTGGTAGAAATGAAAACATAGCTAAACCCCATCTCTTGCCATAAAATGAACCCTATAAAAAGTCAATCTCTGTCCTCGAATATTTTACATCTATTTTTTTTCCGAGAAAAAAATCCTGTCTTAAAACAGAATGCAGACATCTCTGAGCCTCTCCCTCATTTATGCACAGCCGTATTAAAATGCAAATTGCTCCCAGCCAACGTCTCCGCAACACATCTTCAACTCTGCCTCCACACTTTTAAACTATTCTGTGCTGTACAATAGCAAGTTATAGCAAATAAATAAGAAGAGCAAATGGTACAAGATCACCAACAATGTAATGTATCAAAATGGTAATGCATTTTATGTTTTTTTTCCTCCTTATTTTTCCAGGCAATATTAATATGGAACAGTAAAAGAAAATTAATTACAGTAAGACTATTGAACAGCTGGCAGAGGCTACACACTTATAGTTAATCAAACCAGCATTGGTAAAGCTAGTTTCAGACTACGTGATTTACAGAGTCAGCTGGCAGTTAATCTGTTCAGTTTACATGACTCTCAGTCAGGAGTCTTGAAGTCTGATAGCTGTTCATATTACTTGACTGATCGCTAATAGAGGGTCACACTCTACAGAACCTAACAGGATCTGAATGTGGTCTCTAAAACCACATTTTGTCGACAAAATACATGGAAAATGAGACATAACCATGTCCAAAAAACAGTTAATTACACAATTTGGATTAGAGAAAGTAAACAAACGTTGTAAATTGTTTATTCTACAATATCTTTAGAGCACAAACAAACAAAAAAAAAAGAACATGGACGTGGTTAAAATATAAATTGGCAATGGTTTGGCGATGTGTCGTGATCATCTTTGGGTCTTTGATTTGTTCATACACAAGAATCCAGAGCTGACTTCCTACTGCTGACCACCAGCCAATTTGCCACTAATGTGATAAGTCTGATTTGCCAGCTCAAAGAACCCTACCTGAGCGGTCAGCAATGGCAAATGGAAAAATTATTTCTCATTTGATCTGGACGGTAACTTATTTGTCTGCACCAGCCATCCACGAGATCATTAATTATCTCGGCTGGGTCTTAACATAGAAAAGCTATCATTCAGTGTATCTGGGCTGGCACCAAGTATGTCGTGGTTGACAACCCACTAAATCACATGCTGCTTTACTTGCTTGCCATATTAGATGCAACTTTGACTTCTCCTTTTCTTTTCTATTTAGCGGCAGATGTTGTGGTAATCAACATCCTAATGTAATTAACCAATGAAGGATGACAAGGACTGCTTGCTGTGTGCTCTGTCAGTTTTATTTTTGGCATCTTTGCCTGGTTGTAGTCTCAAATATCTTGGTTGTTTCTGTGCATGTGTTATTTTTATCTCATCAACTGTACAGCTATGTTAGGCTAAACTTTATAAATATTCATTAATTAATATTACATTTAAAAATAAATAGATTTGTTTGTACTCTGATCAGTCAGCAGTGCACTTAAGATACTACTTAAGCTACTATACACACACACACATCATTAAGTCTTTTTAATTCACAGTTGTCTAAGCTGCTGCTTATCAACAAATCTAAAATAGGTGATTGATGCTAAAGATATAGACTCAAAAGAAAAATGTTGAATTTGAAGTTATACTTGCTGACATACTTGATCTGGGCAGATTGTGGATGATTACATAATCTGAGCTGAGCTCATAATCATGGTCTGTTTCATAGTACTTACAGTAAATCACATGCAGAAGATAAACAATTTCTCAGTAGTCAAGATTAAAAACAATCTTTTTCTCAGATAACTTAAAAATCACTGCAAATGTTCATGATGAAATCCATTTTAGATGAAAACAACAAAGGGCACGTGTCAAAAGGTATTATATGCAATGAATGTCAACAAGGTAGAACAGGGGCTTTCAAATGGTTTCTATATAGATTTATGAGTTCTGACATCCGACAGATGGTGGGAATTAGTGAAGAGGCTGTGCCAACGTGAGGTCAAGAGAGATGGCCTGGCCTCCAGCCCGCCACTTGGGAAACCAAAGCGACAGACATGTGAAGTGCAAAAAATTCCAAAGGTAACTACAGCAGCTGTTATTGAGGCTACAGAAGAGAGAGCGCTCCCGTAAACTGTTCTAATCTCATCATCCTGAGAGATAAACAGCACTGAGAGGAGCGATGGCAGCAAACATGCATATAAGCAGACTGGCAGGTAGAAAGGCTGCATTGATTTTCACAAAGAGCAGGAAAAGAATTTTAGAAATATGAAAATACACAAAAAAGAGATTCAGATGGTTTCTAAATGGATAACAACTGATTTTTTTATATTCAATTCCTCAAAATGATTGTGTATTTGAGACCCTTTTTAACAAATATAGAGCCTAAATTTAATATGAAATGATATAAAAAGATGATATAAGCTAATATCTGAAGATAATTCAAAGTAATAGAAAAAAGCTTCAGCTTGTAAGCGACTAACAAGAGACATGACATATTCCTCAAACTGACAAAGAAACACAGGGAATAAGCATGCCTGAGGTGATGGCTACCATATGTTTGACAGAGTGGAGGATGTATGCTATAGACTTTAAAGAAAGTGAGTGATACATTAAAGCACGAAATTATACATTCCTCTCTAAAATGTATAAAGAATGAGAGGGTGTCACCTGAATGACGTGTTTCAGTTTGTCGATGACCTGATTTATTACAGGGTCTGCTCCCTTCACTTTGACTTCAGGGTTGGCACTCTGCGCTCTGATCCCATTACCAACCACGCGGAGTGTGTAGCTACGAAGAAAAGAGACAGAAGACAGGGTTTGTCAAGTATTTTCATAGATACACCAGAAATGATAAAGTAAATAATCAGAATTACTTTATTGAAGGGGAAATTGCTTTAAATAAAATATGAGAAGAAGAAGAAGAAACATAGCAATGGTGAGCATTGATCAAGTGAGTTATATCTATGAGCCTGACTTCTTGTTTACATAAAACACAGAGAGTGAGATTTTGTGTCAATGTCAGAGTAAATCACCAGAAAGGATCTGCATCATTACTCTACCGATGCACAGTGGTGTTGTGTAGAGTCTGCACATTATTTAAATGGCATATCAGTCAGTCACAAACTGAATACCTCACTCAGGCCTGTGAAAGTGATATATAAATCTGTTGTCTATCACTACTCCTTGTGATAAAACAAATATACATTTGAAAAATAAAACTGTTCTATCTAAAACTGATTTAATTCTACAAATTCAAGTATGACAACTGGATTTGGATTAAAAATAAATAAATCATTTTTATAAGGTCTAGTGACTACAGTGATAACCCAACCACTGGTTACAAGCCAGTGTTCTTTTAGGGCCGATCACTGGTAAATGGGAAAGGTTGTGTCAGAAAGGGCATATCTCTACGTACTGTATGAAATGGGAACTAATTAGATTGATTAGATGCCAAGACTCAAGTGTTTTATCATTAAGAAATCACTTTGAGGTCTTCATTGTAAGAGTTGACTGACTGAAATATGTTTAACTGAAGATAGACAATCATGGCTACATTGACAAAAATTATTTGTTTTCATTTACAGTGGGATCAAATACTGTACCAATTTATTAGTTTTTCAAAAAAGAGGACCATCCTTGTGTTGCATCTTCCCCATGTAAGTGGTAAAATGGTACATAATCAGCCTGTATTTATATTGCGGTTTTCTAGTCCTGTTTACTATTCAAAGTGCTTTGACATAACAAGCCACCCACATATTTATGCAGCATACAATAATCTATAGAAATCTACATGGTCTATGTCCTTTTTTTCTATCACACACACACACACACACACTGATGAACGCATTTGGGGCAGCGTCTTGCTCAAGGACAATTTAAATTATTGGTAAATAACTACTTTATCTGAGAGTATCCATGTTTACTTTTTTATACTTAATTTTAATGTTAACAATTCTGCAGCTTTCCATTAGTAAAATGAAAAAAAAATGGCTGCTTTTGATGGGCTTGAACTACATTATTGTTGTTCGTAAAGGAGTCATTTTACCAGCGTGGTTAACAGAGGTGGATATTTCTGCCCACATTGAGAAATGCACTGGCACTGTATCTGAAATGCAAAATGAATAAGGCTCATGCAGAATTAAATCACATCTGTTATCTCCTCTTCAAGCACTCTGAATAGATGATAAAATCTCTGATCTCACACAAAGGTGGAGGCAAAATTCATTCGCAGGCACACCCTCAGGTTAAAGTGGGATTTGTGATGCACAAAAAACATGAGGCATAATGTGTGACTATGGTGCTAGAACTGCCATCCAATGTATAGTTTATGAAAAATGTACATCAGGTCCTGTATGATACTACTAACAAATTAAACTAATAAATGACACCCAGAGTACGGCATGCCATACACAACTGTTTACTGTTGTTATAGCCTGGTAATAGGCGTCACTTCAGCTCAAGGACTCCTCAGTCTTCAGCTCCTGTATAGTCTGTCAGCAGTAATGTCTGTGACCATGGCTGCAGGTGACTGAAGACAATTTACTTATATCTCAATCTCCACAATATCATTTAATCAAAGTGGAGGATCAAGGTAAAGTTACCCATTTCTGAAATGTATGAGCTGTTTTACATGTATGATCCTGACAGTTTTGACAAACCACAGATGGAGAAAACCACCAAATGGTAGGTCTTTCAGCTTGAATATCTGAAGTGGATTTTTTTTTTTTAAAGCACACAAACTGCGACTAAAATTGTGACACACAGTACAAATTGGCTCCAATTATCAGGCCATAAAAAAATTTGAAAGAAAAAAGTATGAGTGAATAAAAGGCAGGAAGCAGGGGAGCATAATTTATTGAAGAGAAAAGGTGGGTGGAAGAATTTCTAATGTAGTCAGGCTCTCTGTAAGCTTAAGATGCAATTTTGATGTTAATTTCCTACAGATCAGAACACCTAAATGTGATTAGCTTCAGAAAGATCCAGCTGCTATTCAGTTATCCCTTTTAGTTTTTAATCAGAAATGGTTGTTTTGAGGTTTTTTGTTGTTTTTTTATCAACGTCTTTTCCTTAATAATTTTTTCCATCTCTTTTTGTCTCTCTGGTTCTGTAGTTGTTCAGCATAAAATGAAACCTATCTGAACTGGGAGTACTTAGACATTTTGAATACACATTTCTTTGGCAGAATAACATCATAGGATCAACAGAAAATGAATGTATTTTATTTTTATTTTATTTTATTTTCCTGAAAATAAAACAATTTAACAGTTGGCATAATGTAAGAAAATTATATATAATCAACTACCTACAATTCCCAGTGGTTCAAGCAAGAGCTAGCCAAATGTACCATGTATTCTTCAGTGTACAAATAAAGACAAAATCTGCAATATGTCAAAAATTCCCTAATGTTGTACTAACTTGTACATTAAGAATCTTCAGTATGCATCATACTGTTCTTCTCTGCCTGTATCCCATCGTATCCCATCAATCGTGGGATGGAAGTGCTGTGTTGCACAGCATCCCTCAGACAGCATTGCACCAAGAACAAGTCATTCATCACCGTCAAAGAAACTAAACTCCCCCACTGCCCCTGATGTGCTCATCAGTGTATAAAAAAAAAGTGGTATACAAGTGCAGACCATTTACCGTCAATAGCTGATATAATCAAATGACAAAAGGGTTACTCTGAAACGTTTTGGTGAAGCACTACAACTGAGAGTTACATCAACAAATGGCATTTAAAACTTCCATTCATCTTTACCTGTAACCACTTTTTCAGGGTCACAGGGGTGTGCTGGAGCATAACCCAGTTGGGCAAAAGGCAGGGGTACACCTTGGACAGGTCGCCAGGCGATAAAACACAGACAATCATGTACATTTACACTTACTCCTATGGGCAATTTATAATCACCAATTAGCCTGACATACATGTTTTTGGAGGTAACCAGAGAACCTGAAGAGAACCCACACAAGCACAGGAACCACATAAATGTTTATTTTAGTCTTCATTTTTAATGTTATATAATAAATCTATGATTTGTTTCATATATATTACTTGACTTAAGCTCTGTTGCATGCAGATTTCATCAAAATTACAGTCATTTATTTTAATTGAACTTTTTGATAATAAAGATTGCCAGTGAGTCGTCTAGGGCCCTACAAGGGCTTTGACTTGGACTGTGTACTAATAACTCTCCTAATAAATCAAAGAAATGCTCCACCTGTGTTAGGAAATCTTGTGGATTCATCTGCTGCATTTTGAGTTACAATGAAATTGAATATGTCAACAAGTCATCAGATTTTCTGCCATAACATGATTTTTCTCTGAGACCCTGCTACTTGAACACTTCTAAACCCACTGATCTACTGAAACGTAAGTGTGAAGTCAAGGTCAGGCTTGCTCGATGCAGCAGGCGCCTGAGGCTGAGACTTGATGTGTTGGGACTAAACTGCACCTGAACCCTGTATGCTTGAGCAATGATCCACCTGCCTTCCAGCTTTGTTCAGTCCTTGGACATGCCTACATAGATTGAAATTGTGTGTGTAAGAATTGGAATCTGCATAGTCCTTACTGTGTTTTGCACAATATTAAAAAATAAATACAGTAAGAGGAATAAATCAATATAAAAGAAAGATTCCTCGCCCCATGTGCTGCCGTTGTACTCCTTAAAATTTTCATGAAATCCACCTATTTACTGCTGCTATCTTTCCCTTCTTTGTGTACAGCTTCAAAAACAGCATATTAAATAGATTACATCAAAGATGAATGACTATACATCTATATTAATCTGTCCCAAGATGTAAAAACGCCTGCATTTATTTAGATGCAGTTAAATGCAAAGAATATATACATGAAATATAATGCATGTAAACCTGCACACACACAGACACAGACACAGGCAACCCATCTTGCATTCAGTAAATGCACATGGATCCATATCATGAAAAGCACACAATCTCCTGTACTGTGTAGCAGGGACAGAAATGCAGCACAAGACTGTCTGTGGGTTCCAATACCAGAAAATAAGAATCCACTCTTTAAAATGTATCAGAGATGAAAATGCTGATCACAGTCATCATTTATTATTCAAGGTGAGTAAAAAGCACACAGTGACATCAAGCACCACCTACAAGAGGATATAAAACAGCTGAGTGATTGCCTGGGTCTCTGTAGACAAGCAACAGGATCATATAATCCATACCATCCTCCCCAAAGGGATGCTCGGTTTGCATTTCATCCTTACAGTGCAGCCTTAGATTAAAAATTTCAATCACTGAATTCTGAGGTTTTATCCCTATCTTACTGCATTGAAAGTGCAAAACATTAATGTGTGGAGCAAACAGATCTTTTGCCTTCTTCCTTGACATGGGGGCACAGACACATTTCTATACCAAAGTAATTCATTCTCGCAGCATGATTTCTCACGATACATCACCTGTACTCTGTACTTTAATACCACTGTCAGACTTAAAAGACATATCCTCAAAAGATTTGATGCTTGCCTTTGTTTAGACTGTCAAGTATTTTGGTCTCAAGTGGAATGTAACAAAGACTGGATGACAAGTTTGATTGATCTGCAAATGTCACATGTTGAATACTATAGGACTTCTTTTTTTCCCATGGCTCTGGGAGTTTAATAGGAAATATCCTAAATGTGACTGAGTGAAAAAGGCATTTTTACCAACATCAATGCATTACGAAGCATGCTGCAAGTACACGGAACAAAACCAAATGTGGTATGTTGCACGGTATACTTAACTAGCCTTTAGCTGAACTGTGACTTGGATTTGCTATTATGGATCATTGAAATTAATTCAAGATTCATTGTATGCTCTTTTGTTTGAAGTTTATCTTAATCTAAACAAATGAAGGCAAACTATGACAGTCTGTTCAGTCAGCATGTTGTGATTTATGGCAGAGGTATATTAATTGGTGCACTCACCAGAGGGTTGTGGATTGTTTACACTGTTTTAAATCTGTTAACACACTCCTGCCAAACTTGGCTGTTAATTATTGGAAGTCTTACCATCTGCTTACACTTTGGGTTTTACATGTATGATGTTAGTAACACATTTTTTTTTTCAATTTTGTTTTAATTCTTTTATAAATGAGGACTTGTATAATCTGTCAAAAACAATAAAAGCACAAGCAACAGCCAACTTTGGTCTTGTGTGGTAAAGTAAAGCCAAGTGAAGGCCATGCTCTCCAACAACTTAGCTATAAGGTCATCCCATGGTCATTCAGATTTTGGATTGAATGTGAGAACTGTCTATCAAGCTGATTTGGGCTTTTCTTTTTTTTTTTTTTTTTTACTCAATTTCTAGAATAAAATGATAAAATCGAAGCCGGCTGTCTAAACAGCATTTCCTCTGAAGGTTATGGAGAGAGCACCTGAGCAGCTAGAAAGATGAAGGAGGTAGACCTTGCAGTGTTCACGGTTGGCTGAGTGAGAAACAAAGCAGGCCTGCAGTTTGTAGTCGAGGAAGTACCTGCCTCACAGACATCACTGACGAAACAAAAGTCCTTCTGGCTCATTGAAGACTGCAACGAAGAATTAGTGAATAGCAAAGCCTGCCACCTCTATGGAGCCTGTTCAAATTAATCTCAAAATGACAGAAAATACATCAGGCAAGACAATGGGACATATGTAGTTTAATTAATGAAATCAATAGAAGACCCACATGAGAGGAAAAAAAATGTTTGGTGCAATAAACAAGTTGATATCGTGAAAAAAATAGCAATACTCACAATGTGTGGATGCAGGTCAGTTTTAATTGAATTACAATCAAAAAGGGACTTTCTTTGCCTTACTGAATATATTTTAAAATACTTTTTTCTTACTAATATATCATTTATGGCTGACACTGACAAATTTATTGACAAAACATTCATAGAAAGGCTGTAATAAGGTATTTTTGTCAGGCCAAAGGTTTGCCAGTATGTGCATCTTGAACTCTGCCTTTACTGAGAGCTGTGACAAAGAGGATAATATGACAGCATTCAACTGTGCCTCGAGCAAAGATTCAGCTCCAAACATCACCACTGCCATGTTTGTTCCAATTACCAGGAAGCCCTGAGCTTTAAAGTTGTATTGACTTGTGGCAGTGAGACCCATAGAACAAACAGGGCTGTTTCAGCAACGTGGCAGCTGCCATTAATATGGTCTGGTAGTGGTTTGGTGGGCAACCGATAATCAATGTTTACGCTAGAGCTGAGATTTTGAGACCATATGGTTCAGACCGATAAAAATAAAGATCTGTAGGACTTAAAGTCATAAGACAGAAGCAGCACAAGTGCACTCTAATTGTTTTTTTTTTTTGTTGTTGTTGTTTTTTGCTTTGACCCAAGGAAATTTCTCCCATTCAAAATTTTTGCACATTATGCTGAAATATATATGGTTTCAACATTATTGATATTACATGTTTCAAAGGTCGTATTTTATTTTTCTAATACCTGATAGCCATGTCATATGTGCCACTGGCACAAGTTGGGGGGCGGGGGGTAACGCTGAACAGTGACCAGGACAGAGGGACGAGGCACAAATATACAGTTAGCAAAATTCTGTCAGCTGGAGAGCTAAGAGTTATGTATTTTCATAGTGTGGCCCTGTAGGAATATGGCTAAGACAAGGATATCTTTAAGCGAGCCTGCTCTGATCTTGGCTTTAGTCATCCCTATAACTCTAACTATGAGTATTGGCCCTAACATATTATTGTTTAGATTAACTATAGACTTTATTAAATAGGAACGTTTTAAAAGTTTGACTTTAAAGGTGGAGATGGTGTGAGCCTCCTTAGCCCAAACTGGAAGCTGGTTCCACAGTAAAGGTGCCTGATACCAGAAGGCCCATCCTCTCAGTCTGCTAATAACACCACCAATGCATGGATTAGTTTTTCTGTATCACTCCGAGAGAGGATGCTCCTAATCTTGGCAATATCACGGAAGTGCCCGTTTAATATGCTGTTTAAACAACATATCCTGGTCAAAAGTAACTTAGCGGTTCCTCACAGTTGTACTAGAGGACAAAAAAATTACAAAAGCATCGTCAGAAAATCTGTTTTCCCAACAAAAACTTTAAACTGGAATGTCACTAAGTTTAAAAGCTGGAGGATCTTCTCCAACCCCAACATAACTGCTCTACTAATAAATAACTCTGGATATATAAAGTTTATTCATACATCTATTTGTTCTGCCCCATGTCTTTCTCATCATCATGTTTACTGTTTGCAGTTACTATAGCCATTGATCATTTCCATTTCCTCACAGTGCCATATCTGTTTTTCATTTTGAAACTGCCAGACATATACAGTGATCCCTTATTTTTCGCGGTTGATGACCCTAAATAATGTGTTTAAAATATGTTTAAAAAACGCAAAAAATTAGCAAGGCACTGCAGCGAAACAAGACAAAGGCTCAATTGTGGTCTTTCTGTTACCTTCACAGACTCTGGTCTCCGAACCGTAGTAAAGAAACTGCTGGCATTGTGCTATTTTTCGCTCGTAATTAACAGGTAACACGCTAACAACAACAAAAGAAAAAGTCCGGTTTTCTCTGCATGGAACGGACACTTTATTCTGTCACTGCAGGAACTTGTAACATCACACAGGTTGTATTGTTCGGCTCCTGTCTGTTAACAGACAATGTAAATCTATATACGCTGGGCTGCTCTTTATGCTCACTCAACTTTTCATCTAACCTCGTTTTTATTCTGCCGTCCCACGACACACACACTACATTACCCATAAGTAGGGTTGGGCATCGTTTATATTTTAACGATTCTGATTCCGATTCTCTGTTTCGATTCCTGTTCAAAACGATTCTTGATTCCGATTCTTTGATGTGTAGGTCAACAGATCGCGACTTATCTAACAGTAGAATTTCTTCATTAAAAAAAAAAAACAGTGACACATTTACACAGGCGACAGGCAATTTTTTTTTTTTCATATCGTGCATTAACTTGAATGTGAGCGATTTGACGTCTGAGAAAGGAAGGAGCCTTTTCACCACATAGGCTGTTACTTTTCTGTGGCACTTGCGTGCTTGCCGCACTGTCATTTTACCCCTCGCAGCCAACGTGTATGTGGTGTCACGTTGTTTCACTGGTGGCTGGCTGCTAACGCTAGCCTTACTGGGCGTGCGCATAACTGGTTGCGTTTCCGTCGAGGAGTTTCTGGCAGACGGACGCTGTTGAAGTCGAAGAAGCGACGGGAGTGGGGGAGCAACGCAGTGAATTAAATACGGTACACTTGTTTATTTTTGTGATGCAATGCAGGCGAAGGTGTTTTGCCATATTAGTCGTGCACCCTCCTTTGGCAGTAACACGCTTCCCGCAGATGTTGCACTGCGCCAGGCGGAGTAACATCAACAAACTAGTGCAGTAATTCAAAACAAATCAAACAACAAAAAAAAAAAACAGCGCGGACATTTAGGAACCGAAAAAAGGAATTGAAATTCCAAAATCATCTAAACGATTCCAGAACCGGACGTTAGAAACTTGGAATCGTTTTTCGGTGCCCAACCCTAGCCATAAGGCTACCTTATTAATGAGGCCAGGCTGGCTCACAACATTTATTCACTGTGAGAGAACGTGCACAACATCCTGTGACATTTCCGCGATTTTTTTCTTGATTTGTTATTATATTATATATTTCTGATAAAAATCCGCGAATTGGCAAGGGATCACTGTATTAAATTTCCACATAAGGAAAAATATAAAGGTATAATCATTTTAAAAACATGTTTTCAAAAAATATTTAATTTTTCTGAAATTGGAGGAATATTGGCAGTTAGTATTACTGCAGGCAGCAAGTTCTGTTCCCTTCAAAATAAATGTCCATAGCATGGCATGTGAAACAAATATTAGATTTCCAGTCTAATGCATTTGCCTTTCGTTTTTTTTTTTTTTTGTTTGTTTTTTGTTTTGTAGGAGGGGGCGGTAGCCATTTGATCTCGTTAACAAGAACAACAGCTTAGGAAGGGCACTTAGTGTTTGTAAATCAATGCATTTATGATATTACAACATAAATTGCTTGGGGCTCTTTGAATGGCACAGAGTCCCAAGATCCCTGCACAAGAAAAACACAGACAGCATGCCACAGCTGCAGGGGTCAAGTCAATATATGAATTTTTTTATTTACCAGTTCTCTTATTAGCAACCCTTGCTTTCTGTTTACACGTTGGTGTAACCGGACAGCAATATCATGCATGTTTCATGTGCAAATGTTAGTTCCCCCCTCTTTTAATCCCTTTGTGTGTTTGTGAGTGTGCTTGAGTGCATGTGTGTGTGTTTGTGTGTGTAAATGTTTTATAAAATAATCACTTGACTGTAGTGGCTCTTATTAGGCCAAACAATTCCACTTTGGTCTCATCAGTCCATAGGACACTGTATTGGCAGATTGCTGAAGCACAGTTTTTCGAACTCACTTGTGCTTTCATGTTCATTTTAGACAGAAAGACGCTTTCTCTTGTCAACCCTTCCAGACAACCCATACATGTACATTCTTCTTCTAATTGTGTTTACATTGGGCCTCATTCATGAAATGTGAGCAGAATGGATTTGTGTGTAAACCTTGAACAGAGAGAAATTAACACGTATTTTGGCGTTTATGGAAATGTTAGTGTTCCAAACTTTTCATAGGTATAAACAAAATCTACTCCTGCCACTAATAACATGTAGAGCTTGTGTAAATGAACAGTGCACATATAAATTGCTGTCAGTCTCATGCTTGACAAGGCTTATGTAGACTGTTATTCTCACAATATGCAGAGACTTTTTACCCACGTGTTTTAAACACAATACATTTGAAATATAAAATGTTTATCTTAATCAATGGGCATTTCCCATATTTTAGCATCAGATTGTGTTTCTTGAAAGGTCAGTGGGTTGGTTAAATGGACTGGATCTGCTGACAAACCCATGTAGTGGCTCGGGCCATTATAGAGCTCACCAGTGGTGTCGGCTAAAATCAGCAAGTTGTCCCGGTAGTCCAGGGTCCCGATGCCCTGACTCCTGATGGGTGTTAGTAATGCCTTGAGGCTTTTGGTGAACACCTGAGGGGCAAGAGATAGCCTGAACGGCAAAACTTGGTACTCGTAAGCTATGTCCTCGAAAGCAAAATGCGGAAATTGTCTGTGTTTGGGCAGAATCGATGCATGAAAGTATGCATCTTTTTGGTCCACTGAGGTAAACCAGTCCCCCGGATGCACAGCTTGCATTACTTGACGTAAAGTCAACATTTTGAACCTGAAAGTTCTAAAATGTTTGTTTGATGTCCTTAGAACCAGTATTGGACAGAGACCTCCTTCCTTCTTTCCTTCCACAAAATAGCAGCTGTAAAACTCGCTGTATGCATCTTGTGGAGGAACCAGTCTTATCGCCTCTTTTTCCAGCGGAGTAGATTTCTTTTTTTAATACTGGAGTGAAGGCTGGTCGCACTTTTGACATGATGATGGCCCTGAAAGATGGAAGGGGCTTGCTGAATTGAAGTTTGTAACCCTGCACCACACTAACCATGATCCATAGCCATTGTGCGCATGCACACCACGAAGTTGCCCTCGCTGCAAGCCTGTCGTACATAGTTGTTTGCGGACATGCAGCGCCCTCTGTTGGAACGAGAGCCGTGTGGGTCTGACAAGAACCTACTTGACCTCTCATGTCTGCCTTTTTGGGTTTTGTGGTGGGACAAGAATCGCCCTTTATTATGAAAACAGAGCTCAGAATATCGTGAACACAACCCATCTTGTGTGGTGCGTGAGGATAACATATTCCTCTTATAGTACCTATGATAGGTACGTTGAACGTGTGAGGGGGAGACGTTTGCTTATGTGAACCAAGCCACTTAACCGAGGTCTCTTTGATATTGAAGCGAGCTGAGATAAGCTGTACTCTCCCTTTTGCCCTGTGGGTGGAGAAACTTTGAGCAACAGGGAGGCAGAATGAGCCCCTTCCTCGAGAATAACCCCATGTTTGTTGCGGCCGAGCTAGGCAGACAGCTGCTTCTTCCCTCTCCCTGTCGGGGTCAGCTTTGGACCAAGCGATGCTGAGACCAAGCAGACTGTTTCAGATGAGAGTGAGACTGCTGGCTCCCAGAGGTTGGCGGCTGCATGCGAGAACCCGCCACTGGGGAAGGTCTCTTCGTCGAGGGAGTAAATGAGAGTATGGGCGCCCATACCGCTGGTCACCCAGAGATCGAGGTTGTGCGAAAAAGCACCTTGGCATACTCGGGTGAAGCGCTTCCTCCTGGTTTTTCCTCTGGTCACAGCGAGCTTGAATTTTCTCCAAAGCCTGTCCCAAAAGGCTATGGGGTTAACAGTCTGGTCAGAAAGCCAGAAAGCTGGGTTTCGGGTAGATCTGCCAGAGAGAGCCACAGGTGTTGTTGGGCCACAACTGTTTCCGCCATACCGTTACCCAAAGCAATGGCTATGGTGCTTGACAAGCCCAGGGATAAAGTTGGCTGTTCTGGGGAACTCGTCTAGTAGTCCCGCATAGTTTTCCTTGACCAAGATCACGATGTGCAGCTCCTGCAACTTTACTGCCTGGTAAGCTTGCAGCATGAACACCGTGTTCATTGTACGAGTGCTGAGCCCCTGTGCCCGGTAAATCTTTTCCAGTTGAGAAGCTGAAAAACAGCGCTGCTTACTGGGAAGAGTGGGTCTAATCGCAGATGCTTAGAGTTTAGGGTTCCAAATGGCTAGCCAGGGTTACATCCATGGGAGGAATGTTGGCCAGACCGGCTGGTTCCATATCCTCCAAATCCAAGATCTGGGTGAACAATGGGCTGCTCTGCGGCACAGCTCGATCAGCGCGGGCGTGGCACCATCTGACTCAGCTGGGGATTCCAAGGAACCGAGAGCTTGTAACAGCTCATCTCCCTCCGTGTGACCACAAACCCTCGGTTTTGTCCTCGGAGAAGCCACCCAAGGCTGCGAGATACACTTCGTCTGCAAGCACCTCTGGCGGCATATCAAAGTCACTTAGATGGTCCATACTGCTGATGGGGAGGACTTCATCCATTTGCTCGCCCCAAGATGGCCTTGCGGTGTCATCCTCCATCACCTCGTGTCCCATTCTCTGAGGATGGCACGAGGGTTTCAGACAGCAGGGGTTCCCTGGCTGCAATTGAGCTTTCAGTTATCTTTGATAGAAAAGCCAGACGTTTATCTAGGATTAATTTTTGAAATCGGCTGCAGTGCACACACAACTCCGGATTAGCAAGTGCAGCCTTAGCATGCAACATGCCGAAACACACGTGTGTCTGGGGTTACCAGTGTTGTGGAAAAAATAGGATCCGATCTCGATGAGAAAATTTAAATAGAATTTATTAAAGAGAAAAGAAACAAAAATCGTATGTGCACATAAAGAGAGCTGTTAGTCAGTACTCCACAGAATACCGAATGAGGACTCTGTCTTTACAGAGAGGGCGTTTTCTTTTATACCAAGACAAAAAGATGTTGATTCCTCTACAGCAGTGATTCCCAAAGTGTGGGCCACAGCCCCCTGGTGGGCCGCCGAGGTACTCCAGTTGGGCCGTGAGAAGTCTTTAAAAATAAACAAATATGTTTTAAATCCTCGATTTTTAGAAAATATATTCTTAATTACTGTAAACTATTTATGACATGATTAAAAAATATCTATAAGTAATATAACAAACCAACTGAGTGTTATTCTGTTCAAAAGAAAGAGAATCAGACATCTTAAAGGTGGGGTAGTTGTTCTTTGAAAAAACGGTTCCAGCAATCCAACTCAAGTGAGATTTTGAAAATATACACTCCCTCCCTCCTCCAATAGGCTCCGCCTCCTCCTCTTCAGCTCACCCCTCAAAACCACGCCTTCACACGATTCACGACTACATGAACCGCAGGGAGGGAGGGAGGGGTGGGTGGGAGTGCATTGATATTTGATGGATGTATTAGGCAGCCAATGAAAGTAATGATGATCACTATTTTGATTGGTCAGAGTTTTTCTCTGATTATACCCTCTAGAATGGACCAAAACGTTTCATTTTTTTTGCAAACATTTTATTTCAGTGGGTGCAATGGGAATGTGAAAAGGTTTTCAGGCAATATTGTAAAAAGTGCTGCAAAAAAAGAACATCTACCCCACCTTTAATATGACAAGCGTCACCTTATTTGTTGACCCCTCACATTAATATTGGGACATAGCTTCTTGTCTAGTATGTTAATCACAGTTGTGATCAACATACAAGACAAGAAGCTATGTCCCGATATTAATGTGAGGGGTCAACAAATAAGGTGACGCTTGTCATATTAAAGGTGGGGTAGATGTTCTTTGTTTGGGTGGGCCGCGGAGATTTTTCACATTTAAAATTGGGCCTTGGTATTCTGAAGTTTGGGAATGACTGCTCTACAGGTTTGCATACAGAGTAGATCACAGTAGGTGGTGGGGAAGGCAAAGGGACATTTGTCTTAAATGAGACTGATAATTGAGTTTAGAACATTATACAGTTCCTTGATCAAGAGGTTAGTTATTTGATGATAATTGAATTTAGGAATGTTTATTCAAAGTCACAGCTAACCCCCTGCTGGTGTTTCCTTGATCAATGAATCACAGCTGTCTTCTCTTGCCATTTGTCAGACATTTGGTCATGTTAATTATGATGTGTATATTGGTCTTGTTAAGAAAGACAAATCACTTTTAAACATATTATTAAAGACAAGATAAAATGAACAAAACCAAATAAAAATTTCCTCCACACCAGCTTTCCTAGACTCACTGGGAGTTCTCCTTCTCTGAAGCCTTGGTTGGACGAGAGAGAAAAATGACCAGTTAGCAAGCTAAACAGACTGAGGAGAAGTTCCCTTAGGGTGGCTGCTATGCACACAGCTAAAGTGAGGTGATGTTGCTTGTCAGTGGGCTAAACAAGCAACGAGCAGGAACAAACCTTGTGGTGACACCTTTGGTAGGGAGCTAGATCACCTCCAAACGGACAGATAAGGCTCTACTGGATGTCCCGCAAATCAAGTTAAGTGAGGTAAAGTGCAAAAAACATTGAGGAAGTTGAGCCTGCATAGAACTTATATATTCCCTTAGGAGGGTGGGGCCTCCATATACTGTAGCAGCCTCATTGGGCTTTACAGGCGTGTTGAAAAAGTCCTTCAGGTGGTCGTGCGAGGGGGCGCAATCCCTAGTGATGAGTTGTAACAGCCTTAATCAAATCAGCATGTAAGGATGACTTGGCATCCTTTCAACTCCACCACCTTTTGATGCTTTATCACAACAATGTACATTAAAACTAGTGATGGCGCTATTATTGTCGGGCACAGATTTCTTGAGCCGGGTTTCAGAAAGAAGAACAATCTCACATGTTGTTGGACAGACCCATATTTTCACTAAGTCCATTTCGGGTAGTAAACTGCAAATATTAAGATGGGTTATTTAGAGATTAGTTTGAGATTTAAGTTTGGATGGTGTTAGAATTTCTGGACAAGGGTTTAGCTGTACATTTCCAGATATTAACAAAAGAAAGAGAATCAGACATCTTAAAGGTGAGGTGGGTGTTCTTTGAAAAAATGGTTCCAGCAATCCAACTCAAGTGAGATTTTGAAAATATACACTCCCTCCCTCCTCCCAAAGGCTCTGCCTCCTCCTCTTCAACCCACCCCTTGAAACCACACCTTCACACGATTCACGACTACATGAACCGCAGGGAGGGAGGGGTGGGTGGGATTGCATTGATATTTGATGGATGTATTAAGCAGCCAATAATGTTTTGCAAACATTTTATTTCAGTGGGTGCAATGGGAATGTGAAAAGGTTTTCAGGCAATATTGTAAAAAGTGCTGCAAAAAAAGAAGATCCACCCCACCTTTAACCTTGCACTATTTTGCAATTGCAGTGAAGTCTTTTAGGAGAAGGATTCATATTCAGTCAAAGACCAGTGAAACACACCTCTTAAGCTTAGTGGAGGATAGCAGTGGAAAGCCAAATGTGGATCTGATCCTAGTGGTGAGAGTCTAGCAGTGAGGCCAAGGCTGGGACCGGTCTTGTGGTGGAAGCTAGCGGTACAGACCGCAGTGTAAGCTGAAGACTGGAGCCTGTGCAGTTTTTATGATAAATAGTCATGTCAAGTAAATAAAAGGGAACAAAAGGGACAAAGCCAGTAGCTGGAAGCTAGCAAGCAAAACCAATGGAGGTTGACAAGTGGAAGCTAATGAGGCTAGCAGTCCACTCCAACAGAAGGATTACAGGTCGGCCTAAAGTCTGTAGCAATCCGTTGACATACACTTTATTGCCAAAAGTATTCGCTCACCTGCCTTGACTCACATATGAGCTTTAGTGACATCCCAATCCTGATCAATATGACGTGGGTCCACCCTTTACAGCTCAAAAGAGCTGAACAGCTTCAGCTCTTGTGGGAAAGCTGTCCACAAGGTTTAGGAGTGTGTTTGTGACAAAGCGGGTGAGACTTGCTGTGGACAGCACTTGGCACTTCATTCTGTTCAGCACACATTAAGGTTTATTTGTTTAATATGTCATTGCTAGGCAACATTGCTGCACTTTCTATCCTGGGTTTGTTTGTGTTAGTATTATGTTGCACGTAACATCTAAGCATATGTTACAGTAAACACATAGTCATGCTAGTTTAATTTATGTTTATTGAGTTGCAGGTTTGAATACTATTAATTTACTCATTAACGTTAACCATTTGTTTGTTCCTATGTTCTGACTCACCATGCAGTGTGGGAGAGTCCAGCCGATCATTTTCTGTTTTTATAGGTATGATGTCATCAATTGAATTATTGGGCAAAACCAAGTGGATGGGTTTTCTTTTCTTTAGTGATTTTGTTGTGCAAGTCTGATTTATTGTAAAAATGTTGTGTTAAGATATTTCACTTCTTTTCTGCCATTTAGAAAACTATAAAAATGTATGAATTAGTTTGAAAATGTACATGTGAATTGTTTGTGGAAGGTATTGTGTAGGTCTCATTCTGGAAATGGTATTGTCTGGGTCTTATCAGAAGACACCTTACAACTGTACAAAGACAGTGGTGTTTGGGCTTTGCAGGGGACTGTTAATGGAGAACAGTGTTGAGAGTTTTTTTTTTTTTTTTTAAACCATAAAGGAAGAAGAGAATAAATCATTTTACCAAGACAAACCAATGTCCGCTGAGTCTGTCTTTACCTGCTCTGACACTTGAGTCACATTCCTTTTCTACAGTGTTTATGGGGATTTTTGACCATTATTCCAGAAGCACATTTGTGAGGTCACACACTGATGTTGGCCTGAGCAGGCCTGGTTCTCAGTCTCTGCTCTAATTTGTCCCAAAGGTGTTCTGTCGGGTTGAGGTCAGGACTCTGTGCAGGCCAGTCAAGTTCATCCACACCAGACTCTGCCATCCTTGTTTTTATGGACCTTGCTTGGTGCACTGGTGCACAATCATGTTGGAAGAGGAAGGGGCCAGCTCCAAACTGTTCCCAAAGAGTTGGGAGCATGGAATTGTCCAAAATGTCTTGGTCTGCTGAAGCATTCAGAGTTCCTTTCACTGGAACTAAGGGGCCAAGCCCAGCTCCTGAACAACAACCCCACACCATAACTTCCTCCACCAAACTTGGCAAAATGCAGTCAGACAAGTACCGTTCTCCTGGCAACCGCCAAACCCAGACTCTTCCATCAGATTGCAAGATGGAGAGGTGTGATTCTTCACTCCAGAGAACGTTCCTCCACTGCTCTAGAGTCCAGTGGTGGCGTGCTTTACACCACTGCATCCAACGCTTTGCATTGCACTTGGTGATGTATGGCTTGGATGCAGCTTCTTGACCATGGAAACTCATCCATGAAGCTCTCTGCGCACTGTTGTTGAGCTAATCTGAAGGCCACATGAAGTTTGGAGGTCTGTAGTGACTGACTCTGCAGAAAGTTGGTGACCTCTTTGCACTCTCCGCTGACCCCGCTCCATCAGTTTACATGTCCTACCACTTCATGGCTGAGTTGCTGTCATTCCCAAACACTTCCATTTCCTTATAATACAGCTGACAGTTGACTGTGGAATATTTAGGAGTGAGAAAATGTCACAACTGGATTTGTTGCACAGGTGGCATCCTATCACAGTTCCACGCTGGAATTCACTGAGCTCCTGAGAGCCGACCCATTCTTACACTAATGTTTGTAGAAAAAGGTCTGCATGCCTAGGTGCTCAATTTTATACACCTGTGGACATGGAAGTGATTGGAACACCTGATTCAGATAATTTGGATGGATGAGCAAATACTTTTGGCAGTATAGTGTATGTGGAAAATATATCCATCAGAAATGCCACTCTGCAGAGAATTAGTTTATCTTGCAGAGTACTCCTGATTTATGTTCAAATGACATAAAATCTCATACATAAAAACACACAGAATAAAATAAAATAAAAACATCTGCTTTAATACAGGTCTTCACAGCTGCTGATGATCAATCAAGGTCAAATAATCAGACAAGACTGCACCTTACATTCATTATAGAAGCAATATGGGCGTACTTAGTACTGACTGATTTTGTTTTCTTTTTGGATTTATTTTTTGTGGAATACATGATGGGACAGTGGAAAAAGTTTTATGTTGTTGTTCACCTGAGGGTGTATTTGGCTAGTACAAAGACTGACTATGATGAGAGGATTTTTATTGTGCCTTTTTTTTTGCACAAAAACAAAAATTTAAAAGATGGGTTACTAAGTTCTGAGTGTATATTAACGTTTAATTTGTTTATTTTTCCTAACTTATTCCCATAAAAAAATAAGTGTCAGCTGATGTAGCAAAATATTATCAACTTTACATTCAGACTATGATTGGAGTTGTAAATAACTTTTTTATATTGCACCAATTATATGCCTGTTAAGCTAAGTGGCTTTCAATATGTACAAGCAAATGCATCATATAGTGTACTCTGTTAATGCATATCAAAAAGTCCTCAAATAGCAATGGAACTTTTACAACACCTCTTAAATATTTGATTTTTATGGAAGGTAATAAGGTGAAATGGAAAACTGGGCTATCTGGGAGGCACAATGGCCTCATAAAAGCAGATGGTCATCAAAAGAAGAAAATTCTAAGGATGTTAATGCCTCAAAAGGGCAGTACAGTTCAGGATTAAACAGATGTTGTAAGAGCAGGGCGGATTCAAGCATGTTGATCACTGATATCATAAAAGACTCATCAGAGCTTTTCTGGTATCAGTGATCAACCTGCTTGAATTCAAAATGATGTTCTGTTTTATTGCTTTAACCGTGAATGAAGACTGTATCTATTCCATCACTCTTAAAAGTTTTACTTTTGAGTATAACACAAAAATATAATGCAAAATTGAATGTACTGACTTATTGGTTTCAATCCAGTACAGATTATCAAAATCATCACTGATGAAAAGATTTTCTCCTCTTAAGACCCAAATTTTAAGAAGCTTAGTAATATTTGACATCTTCATCTACTGATCAAGTTTGTCCAGAATTCAACTTTTGCTTCACAGAGATGCAGACTAAAACAATTCAGAGATGATTATGAATTTATGAAGAGGTTTATAAACAGGAAGAAACAAATCAACAAGCCTGGAGCAACACTCTTATTCCCAGGCTACCAAATATGTCAGGTTTAAAGTAAACACTCAAATACTTATATTAGTTCCTCTCACTGAGGCAATGTTTCATAATCCAGCTGAGTTTTATAGCAAAATAAGCATGAAAGAAACAATATACAGAATAATAAGGCTTGAAGAAACGTGCTGCAGCACTCTTCTGCTGTGAATCTTAAGCCAGACATTAACGTGTTTTAGTGCATTAGACAGAAGTGTCTCAACTGTCACTGTCTATAAATGAAGCACATGGAATAGTCCCTGCAGCAATCTGAAATATCTGAACATGTGGTTTTTACTTTTCAGTCTCTCGCTGTCAGGATTTTTATAATCAATAAAAACCAACTAAAGGGGTATTTGTAAGGGAAGCAGCAGAAGAATAATGAATCTATAAGGGTTTCACAGCCTGGCAGCTAGGTATGAAGTTGGATATGAATCTAACAAAAACACGGTTACGTCTATATCTAAAATCTTTTATCACTCTCTTGGCTTTGCTGGTCATACAGTATTCGTCAAAGCGAGTAATAGAAGCAACAACATAATATAAATGCATGCTTTTACAAGTTTACATACAAAAGTGTCTGCTCAAAATGTACATTAAGTTCAGTGCTTCAGTATAGCAAATTACCATGCCAGTGCTGCATTATTATAGCTTGGGTTACTTTTGACACACTTACTATTTTGACATATAGCCCAATTCAGGTACATTTGGTGTGTCATTTCTATGGTGTTACATGAAATCAAAATTGATTTTGGTTCATGGAAATGTTCATGGTAAAGTGTCAGTTTTCACAAGTCAAATTGCACAAAAAAATAGAACGAAATAAAAACATAATAATAATATGTTAGTGACACACAGGAATGACCTGGGATATCACTTATGAGACTTGGCTCTCAGGAACTGGAGAATCATTACAGCTCTAATAACCTGCAAGGAGAATTTTATTGTAAACTGATCCATGGAAATTTTGGTTAGTACAATATATAATATATGGCTATTGTAGGTTTTGTGTCTACAATCTTAAGCTATACAGTATTAGGCAAAATTAAAAGACTAATGTTAAAAGACTAGTGTATATAATAAATTCTAAATAATCAGTTGAAGCAGAGTTACTAATCAGTGTGAAACACAAATATTGACTAACAGAAATTAGGTTATATTTAATCACTGGTTAAAGGTAAGGCCAGTAATTTCTGGATGACATCACGACATTTGAAATTAGAATTAAACTTGAAAACATCAACAACTAGCGAGTTAACCCCAACTAACCCACAGACCCAACTCCTGTCTGTGACTGGCTCAAACAATGTTTGTCTAAATAATCAGGGTTTCTTACAATGTACTCACTCAAAGTGACAAAAAGTGTTCTTGACTAAAAGTCACATAGAATTGCTTACCACACCTTTTAAAGGTAAAGATTTAGAGCAGGATTTTGGTCAGCTTGACTGCTCCTCATATCTATTTTTTTTCCGAAAGTCTAATTTTGTTGTTAAGCAGTAAGGAATTGAAGATGAATAAAGTCCAATTGTCTTTTTCCTTCAGCAATAGCAAATTTAACAAACCCATCAGCCCCTGAAACCATCTGCTCAGCCAAGAAAAATAAACCCTGAGGCTTACAAGGTGTACCTTCTAGTATTAAACAAGGCACACCATCTTGTGTTCAACCCATTAAAAACGAAAACTCTTCAATAAATCATATTCTGTTCTGCAGCCATCTATAATCTTTTCTGCTAAAAAAAAAAAAAAAAAACATTCTCAGGTGTTAAGATGTAGTCACATAACACATTTAAATTAGTTAGGAAACCTGCCAGCAGACAAGCAAATGCTAAAAATGTATGAGAATCTAACTCATCTTAGATTTATTTAAACAACTAATTCCAAACACAACTGCAACCCAAAGTGGCTTAAAGAGCAAACGCAAACCCTGAAAAGACAAACATGTGGAAATACCACAAAATGTAAAAGATCAACAGCACCTGATGGAAAAAAATGAAAAACAGAAACCAAAAGAAGAAATCTCAAGAGATGACAAGAAAAGAACTCATTGCATTTAACACCATCCAGCCTGCTTTACTACAAAATAAATGTCAGAAGATACAGGTGGGTGCCTCCACTATCCTGCATTACTGACTACCTGACTAACAGACCACAGTTTATGAGACTGAATGAATGTGCAGCACCACAGGGGACTGTACTCTCACCATTCCTCTTCACTCTGTACAACTTAGACTTCTACTACAAGTTGGAGTCCTGTCATCTGCAGAAATACTCACATGACTCTGCAGTTGTGGGGTGTATCAGTGGTGGACAAGAGACTGAGTACAGAGAACTGATGGACCTCTCTGTGGCATGGTGTGGAAACAATCATCTCATCTTAAATATCAACATGACAAAACAGATCATTGTGGATTTTAGGAGGACCAGGAACAAGTCAAACAGCACTTCCATCATGAGAGAAGAAGTGGAGGTGGTGGAGGAGTATAAATACTTTGGTGTTCACCTGGACAACAGAGTGGACCTGAGATGCAACATGCTGTTTATAAAAAGGAACAGAGCTGACTTTTCCAGAGCAGAAGCTTTGGTCCTTCAGCATCAGAGCCAGTGACTTAAAGAAACCAAACAAACTGATAAAGAAGGCTGGATCTGTTCTAGAGCCTCTTGAGCTGATTCTGCAAAGGAGGATACTTCATAAAATGAAGAACGTCATGGAATAAGTCTGAGCGTCCTCTGCACAACACAGTAATTCAGCAACAGAGTATCTTCAGTCAGAGGCTTCTTCAGATCCACTGCAACACAGACCACTACAGGAGATCCTTCCTGCCCACAGCAATAACCCTCTACAATGAATAATTGAAGACACTTAAATCATGACAGCTACTGCAACAATTTAATTTCCCATCGGGATCAATAAAATATTTTTTTATTCAAATTTTGAATTACCCTCGGATGCTTTCAAGCTTATTTTAGTGTCACATTATGTGTTTACTGAAGGTTAATGGTCATGGTAATCACTCTGTCTATATCGGCCATAAGAAAAATTGTTACTCTGAAGACTACATTTTAAGAAAATAGGGACAACAGCTGTGTATCAGATTTTTAAAATCATCAGTACCGTTGCATGATTTCAAAAATATAAACCGTCATAGTCTAAACTAAAACCTTTAAAAAGACATATTAGTCTGACTAAAAACCTATTAAATTGAAATTCTGAAAGTCTGAATAACACCCAGATATTGCAATTGAGTCTCAGATTTTAGCCGTATTGATACAAATTCATTCAACCCTAGATTGACAGACTCATCACACACTCCACAGTTCTCACCCCACATTTTTTCCTCAGAAATAACTGGAGAAGCTGGAGAACTATGCATCTCATTTGTATTAAAAGAAAAAAAAACATGCCTTTCATTTGTCATTAGCTAAATTATTTGTCAATTTGCTTTTGTCTGTGATACTACTTGTTCTTGCCACAGCTGGCAGGAACAAGAAGTCACATCTGCTTTCTCTCTGGCTGACGGTGGGATTCACTAGTGTCACTACACCTCAGAGAAAACACTGCAGATCAGCAGCAGTAAACAACACACTGGCAAAAGGGATCGAAATACCAACAATTTAATCACCTCAGTGAAGCTGTTGGTGGATATTTGCTCTCAGCCCCATTCTTCTTTTGCACTCGGTGTAATAGCGGGACAAAAGGGCTGAAGGAAAAACTGCTGCTGATGGCAAAGCATTTCTCAAACAGCCTTCAAAAGCCTCCAAGGAAAATGACAGCTGCAAAATGCCATTCACAATGACTTGAGTTGGGTTCAGGGCTTCTTCAGATTAAGAAGCTTGTGTGTCAACATATTTAAAAGAATGACAGCCATCCTTGGAATATAAAGAAGTGCAGCTGCTGCAAACAAGATGGAAAGTGCAAAGGAAAAGCATTGCATAAGAAGGTAAATGCATGTAATGGCTGCTAAACCACCTCTCCAATCTTTGTAGCGCTCAGGGAACATTAACACTCTTTGAATGGTACATCTCACATAACTTTACTCCACTCAGCACAATTAGATGGAAATCTCACCACAATTTAACATATAAATTCAGATTGTTTGTTTTGTTCTCTCTGCTTTCTTATATAGAGCAAGACAGCTGTGCTGGTCCATTAACACGTAGCAGCAGGAAAAGCACCCCAATTTACAATGAAATGTAAAAGTAGAAGAATTTGTCAGAGAATGATAACCAGACTTGGCTGATCCAAGCTGTCAACAGGCAGCACATAGCCAACATAGGGACAAAACATTCAGGCTCACACTCATTGTTATGGTCAATTTAAAGACACTGATCAACCTGATGTGCATGTTTTGGGAAGAAGCCAGAGATCCCGAAAAAAAAATAAAAATAAAAAACTGGGAGAACACGCAATACTGACATACGTACAGAAAGGTGTCCAAGTTGTATCTTGATGTTTCAAATATTGTCTAAGGCACATTCTGCCATCTAAATGTAAATATAAAAGCTTCCCCACTGAGAGAATGCACTAAATTTAAACCTGGTAGTAGTATTTCTAACTTTAATTTACTTTTTTTCCATTACTGAAAATGCTGCGGGTCTCTGTTGTACTGACGTTGCACTCTACACCAAACTATAAATGGCAACTCTTATAATACACCATTCAACCAAAAGACAATATTGCTGGCTTTTTTTTTTTTTTTTTTCCTTTGGATGAATATTTCTGTCAGTTTTTTGGTCACACTTCACATTAAAAAAAAAAAACAAAACTCTTTGATACGAAGAGATTCCAACCATAACAATTTAACCCCCATGCCGGACTCAATGTGCGAGGTTATTCTTTTAGGCTTCCAACGTCCATTGTTCCTAGAGACAGGGCTGCTCATTTAAAAACTAATCATTAGCAAAAGTTTCTAAAAAAAAAAAAAAAAAGGCGTGCGCAAAAAAAAACATTCTGATATATAAAACTGTGTGTATGCACGTCTCCAAGCAATTTTCCCTTTATAAATTACAGATCTTGGAGCTTTGCGGGGGTGAATTCGCCTCATATCTCACTTGATATGAGGACATGCAAACCCCACACACGCCCCTGCCAAGGCTGGAACCAGGAATCTTCTTGCTGTGAAGCAATAGTGCAAACTACCAAGCCACCATGCTGCTCCCAGGTCAACCCTGCCACCAAATTTGAAAGAACTATGTTTGAACTACGTTCACATAGACACTCTATACCCTTATTCAGTTCAATTCAAATGTATCTGTATAGCCTCTATTATTAATAACTATAGCTATAGCTTAATAACAATATAATATTATTAAATCTTAATTCAAGAAACAATGGGAAGTAAAAAGCTGCCCTAGCAAAAGAAAAACCTTTAAGCCAGTAGCAAGAAAAAACTCCCCTTTAAAAGAGAAGAAACCTTGAGCAGGACCTGGCTCATAAGAGGGGACCTTCCTGCCGAAGGCCACCTGAGTGAAGAAAATGTGTTATAGCAATTTGAGTACAGTCAATTGTGCAGATTACATTTAGGACCCCTGACATTGCTGCAAATTACCTTTTTAATGTTGACCTGTTCTCCCCCACTGTAAGGAAATTTGATATACCAACCAGTCATGTTAATAATGCCATCCAAAAGAGCAGGCATTATTGTGCTGAGGGATGGCTGGGATATCCCAGACCTAAAGATGGAATTTAACTGTGCAACATCATACCCAAAAGGGGTTTTAGGCAGACAGTTAAACATTACATATTGTTGATTATATCAATCACATATCTGTGGGCTTATTCCTGCTGGAAAGAGGCAGTCACCAGGAACCGACAGTGGTTAACACCTGTACTGGGATGCACGGTTCTGGTGGGTCGATCTCTTTAACACTGGACCCAGTTCAGCACATAGATCAAAGAGCACTGCTCTAAGGAATCTAAATCGGCATATTAGCCAGTTATGATCATAGGCCAGGAAATCCCTCATAACCCTAACCCTAGTCTCTCATAACTTTCTATCTTGTTCCGAGAGGATCATAATAAATAAGTAGTGCCAGCGTATCCAGTATGCAGTATTACATACTATTGAAATGGTGTATTTTCAATCACTGACCGATCTTTTTAAATACGTTTCTAAACAAACATGTATACTTAGATCTTGCCATGATGTTATGACTAGGGCTGGGCAACAAATGAAAATATTAATCGGGAATCGCATGACTTCCCTGATTAATCACGATTAATTGCGTTGTATACAGAAAATCAAATATAATTCACAAGTAATCTAAAGGTCACTTTTATTTAAATGTTCTGCTGCCATATGAGCTAAAGTGCCATAACATTTGTTGTTTAAAACACTTTTAGCATCAGGACTTGTCAGTAACACATATTTAGTTTAAATCTCATCTTTAAAAAATGTCAAATAAAATTAAGCTTATTGCCACTGCCAGGGCATTAATGTCATCCTCTTTTTTTATGAAAAATAAAAAAAAAGTCTACCAACAAAATCTTAACAATCTAGAGGCCACAATCATAACATTAAAACAGGTAATTTCTGAGGTAACAGCAGAGACTTTTAATGGGGAGTTCAACTTGTCAGTAGTTATTACAATTAACCTTGTGTTTCTGTCAAATCCACCGTCTGGGAGAACTTTAAAATAAAAATGTCCATGTAAATGTTCTGTACCTTTATCAATCTGTAATAACCTGTGTATCTGTGTGTCAATCAAAAATTTAAAAACTTAATAAGTGACTTTTTATTTTGTTTTTTGTTTTTTAATCTAACACAAAAAAAAACAAAAAACAATGCCTGTTTTTTTATATTTCAATTTTAGCAAACAGGCCAAGGGACTGAAGTTGTTTTTAATATTTAATTGTCCAGTTTACGTGACCCTGAAATAGCTTTGTGCGTCAGTTCAAGTAGCATGGCGGCGCTGGAATCACACACTATAATATTTGCAATATTGTGGAAATCTGAATGAAAACTCAGCTCATATATAGATGAACCAAAGCGCTCTCCAGCTCTGACATAAGTCAGAGCTGGAATAGAATAGAAGATTCTGTGCTCATCATGATCTGAGGAGAAAAAGCTAATTTCTAACTCATTTCTAGCATTGCAGGACACCCATCTGCTGTCGAATAAGTCATTGATCAAACTACCTTATTGGCCCAGATATAGGACGATATTTTAATCTAGAAGTCATATTTTCAAAAATGCAGGTCATTTTATAATCAAGGAATAGACTTTTTGTTGTCATTACACATCTGTGCTACTAGATGGAGCCGCACTGAAGTAACCAGCTAGAGAATAGCATGACAGTGAACACATGGAGCAGATCTGATGATAAATGGAGGAATGACACGATCGTCTTGAACAAAGGGGTTTGAAAGTTTTTTTTTTTTCAGACAGAATTGTTAATATTGTTACCTGAGTTGCTACCAGAACTGTAAAGTACACTGAGTTTTACCACTCCATGTCTGTTTTAGTTTTTCCTGCCAATTGTCTTCCGGTTCCACAGCAGCCAGTAACAGACTTTTCAAAACAAAAGCATGTGAGCAACTTGCATTAACGCGTGATAAAATAAATGTCGGCATTAATAAATTAATGAGTTAATGCAATAATAACGCATTAACTTGCACAGCCCTAGTTATGACACAATTCAACAGCAAAAAAAGAGAGAGAGAAGAAAAAAGAAAACAAAATCTGTTCATTTTACCTGTGTAAGCCCTACTACAGTGTTCCTCAATACCTGTCCTTGGGGCTCACTGACCTCCATGTTTCCCTGCTCAAGCACACCAGATTCAAATCAATGGGTCATTGCCAGTCTTGTGCAGACCCTGATGTAAAACTGATGGGGATCCATTTCAATTAGGTATTTTGGAGCAAGGTGACATCATCCAGTGGTCTGTGGCCCCCGATGACCAGAATCGAGGAATACTTCCCTGCTTTATGTCATCTGACAATTTCAAGGAGTATCAAAGGTTTGCGTATCAAAATATGCCCAAAAGAATCCACTAGTTTCCACACTTAAATGACCCTATTATGCAATTTTGATCCCGATTCATATTGATCAAGCACCACAAAAGGATTGTTTTACTTTAATTGTGACTTAAAGACTAAAATCTTCTAATTGCTGTGTGCTAAATGAGCAGCCTGTTTGGCCTCGCCCTCACTCTGCTGTCATTGGTTCCTTTCCTAAGCAACTAAAACACATTAATTCCAAGTCATGTGCCACGGTGACAGAGACAATTGGAGGATGTTTCTTTTTAGCCGACTAAACAGTTGGCAACAATTAATGCTTGCATAAACAGAAAAAATCATTGTAAGAAGAAAAATAATAATTTATCCAAAAAAAGCTCCTGATATGAATGCTCTTTCAAAAATTTTATTTACCACTTCATCAATCATGCACAGCTAGAAGGCCAGCAAACTGGGTTTATGAGAGTTTAAGACCATTTCAAACTTCTGAAAGCCATAAAAAGCACAATATGAGCACTTTAGTCTTTTCAAGTAGTTTAAGCTCTTCAGTTATTTGAATTTTTACCATACTATTTTAATATCGGTTTTGTTGTAACATTACCAACACTAACATATAATAAAGACTATGAAGACTGATTTTGAATTCAGAAATAAAGCTGTTTCCATCTATCAAGTCCCCCATCCCTGAAACAAGGCCAAGTGTGGTAAGGTCTATTTATTTACCTTAACAATCCTGATTTATATCCTTGATTAGAAAGGATTTATTGTCACAGACTACATTGCATTTAGCTCAATTTAGCTAATAAATGAGAAACTGACAGATCTGGTGGTTACCTGACAACAGAGAAACAAGGGAGAGCAAATAATGAGCTGCCATGGTGGCCTCTTCAGACTTTCCTTACGTCATTTCATCAGTCTCCTTGATCACACAAAATTCCTCTCTTTATGGCCTAAAGGCTTTATTTCGGCTTGTTCCACACTGAATATGCTGGCCCTCCCCTGATTGGCCACACTCTGTGTGGCCAATCAGGGGAGCATAATACAATTAGCACCTCCTGTTACCTCTGGTACAGCTCTTAAAACTGCTGCTGCACCGCCCCAAGGTCTATTCCAATTAAGCCAATCTCTCTGTTTCGCTCTGCTTGATGCTAAATTGGTAAATACGTTTCCACCTCAGGTAGGACTTACAGTTTAACTTCCTTCTTTAATTAGGAAAATGATCAATGAACAAACCAGTCTTTGGTGCCTTCCTTGTTTATTGCTTTAAACAATACATTTGTTCATTTTTTTAAATACCTTTAAATACCTTTTTAAATACGTTTCTAAACAAACATGTATACTTAGATCTTGCCATGATGTTATGACTAGGGCTGGGCAACAAATGAAAATATTAATCGGGAATCGCATGACTTCCCTGATTAATCACGATTAATTGCGTTGTATACAGAAAATCAAATATAATTCACAAGTAATCTAAAGGTCACTTTTATTTAAATGTTCTGCTGCCATATGAGCTAAAGTGCCATAACATTTGTTGTTAAAACACTTTTAGCATCAGGACTTGTCAGTAACACATATTTAGTTTAAATCTCATCTTTAAAAAATGTCAAATAAAATTAAGCTTATTGCCACTGCCAGGGCATTAATGTCATCCTCTTTTTTTATGAAAAATAAAAAAAAAGTCTACCAACAAAATCTTAACAATCTAGAGGCCACAATCATAACATTAAAACAGGTAATTTCTGAGGTAACAGCAGAGACTTTTAATGGGGAGTTCAACTTGTCAGTTATTACAATTAACCTTGTTTCTGTCAAATCCACCGTCTGGGAGAACTTTAAAATAAAAATGTCCATGTAAATGTTCTGTACCTTTATCAATCTGTAATAACCTGTGTATCTGTGTGTCAATCAAAAATTTAAAAACTTAATAAGTGACTTTTTATTTTGTTTTTTGTTTTTTAATCTAACACAAAAAAAAACAAAAAACAATGCCTGTTTTTTTTTATATTTCAATTTTAGCAAACAGGCCAAGGGACTGAAGTTGTTTTTAATATTTAATTGTCCAGTTTACGTGACCCTGAAATAGCTTTGTGCGTCAGTTCAAGTAGCATGGCGGCGCTGGAATCACACACTATATAATATTTGCAATATTGTGGAAATCTGAATGAAAACTCAGCTCATATATAGATGAACCAAAGCGCTCTCCAGCTCTGACATAAGTCAGAGCTGGAATAGAATAGAAGATTCTGTGCTCATCATGATCTGAGGAGAAAAAAAGCTAATTTCTAACTCATTTCTAGCATTGCAGGACACCCATCTGCTGTCTGTCGAATAAGTCATTGATCAAACTACCTTATTGGCCCAGATATAGGACGATATTTTAATCTAGAAGTCATATTTTCAAAAATGCAGGTCATTTTATAATCAAGGAATAGACTTTTTGTTGTCATTACACATCTGTGCTACTAGATGGAGCCGCACTGAAGTAACCAGCTAGAGAATAGCATGACAGTGAACACATGGAGCAGATCTGATGATAAATGGAGGAATAAGGAATGACACGATCGTCTTGAACAAAGGGGTTTGAAAGTTTTTTTTTTTTTCAGACAGAATTGTTAATATTGTTACCTGAGTTGCTACCAGAACTGTAAAGTACAGTACACTGAGTTTTACCACTCCATGTCTGTTTTTGTTTTTCCTGCCAATTGTCTTCCGGTTCCACAGCAGCCAGTAACAGACTTTTCAAAACAAAAGCATGTGAGCAACTTGCATTAACGCGTGATAAAATAAATGTCGGCATTAATAAATTAATGAGTTAATGCAATAATAACGCATTAACTTGCACAGCCCTAGTTATGACACAATTCAACAGCAAAAAAAAAGAGAGAGAGAAGAAAAAAGAAAACAAAATCTGTTCATTTTACCTGTGTAAGCCCTACTACAGTGTTCCTCAATACCTGTCCTTGGGGCTCACTGACCTCCATGTTTCCCTGCTCAAGCACACCAGATTCAAATCAATGGGTCATTGCCAGTCTTGTGCAGACCCTGATGTAAAACTGATGGGGATCCATTTCAATTAGGTATTTTGGAGCAAGGTGACATCATCCAGTGGTCTGTGGCCCCCGATGACCAGAATCGAGGAATACTTCCCTGCTTTATGTCATCTGACAATTTCAAGGAGTATCAAAGGTTTGCGTATCAAAATATGCCCAAAAGAATCCACTAGTTTCCACACTTAAATGACCCTATTATGCAATTTTGATCCCGATTCATATTGATCAAGCACCACAAAAGGATTGTTTTACTTTAATTGTGACTTAAAGACTAAAATCTTCTAATTGCTGTGTGCTAAATGAGCAGCCTGTTTGGCCTCGCCCTCACTCTGCTGTCATTGGTTCCTTTCCTAAGCAACTAAAACACATTAATTCCAAGTCATGTGCCACGGTGACAGAGACAATTGGAGGATGTTTCTTTTTAGCCGACTAAACAGTTGGCAACAATTAATGCTTGCATAAACAGAAAAAATCATTGTAAGAAGAAAAATAATAATTTATCCAAAAAAAGCTCCTGATATGAATGCTCTTTCAAAAATTTTATTTACCACTTCATCAATCATGCACAGCTAGAAGGCCAGCAAACTGGGTTTATGAGAGTTTAAGACCATTTCAAACTTCTGAAAGCCATAAAAAGCACAATATGAGCACTTTAGTCTTTTCAAGTAGTTTAAGCTCTTCAGTTATTTGAATTTTTACCATACTATTTTAATATCGGTTTTGTTGTAACATTACCAACACTAACATATAATAAAGACTATGAAGACTGATTTTGAATTCAGAAATAAAGCTGTTTCCATCTATCAAGTCCCCCATCCCTGAAACAAGGCCAAGTGTGGTAAGGTCTATTTATTTACCTTAACAATCCTGATTTATATCCTTGATTAGAAAGGATTTATTGTCACAGACTACATTGCATTTAGCTCAATTTAGCTAATAAATGAGAAAACTGACAGATCTGGTGGTTACCTGACAACAGAGAAACAAGGGAGAGCAAATAATGAGCTGCCATGGTGGCCTCTTCAGACTTTCCTTACGTCATTTCATCAGTCTCCTTGATCACACAAAATTCCTCTCTTTATGGCCTAAAGGCTTTATTTCGGCTTGTTCCACACTGAATATGCTGGCCCTCCCCTGATTGGCCACACTCTGTGTGGCCAATCAGGGGAGCATAATACAATTAGCACCTCCTGTTACCTCTGGTACAGCTCTTAAAACTGCTGCTGCACCGCCCCAAGGTCTATTCCAATTAAGCCAATCTCTCTGTTTCGCTCTGCTTGATGCTAAATTGGTAAATACGTTTCCACCTCAGGTAGGACTTACAGTTTAACTTCCTTCTTTAATTAGGAAAATGATCAATGAACAAACCAGTCTTTGGTGCCTTCCTTGTTTATTGCTTTAAACAATACATTTGTTCATTTTAAGAGGGATGAGAAGTGATGAGCATGGCCACAAAACAAAACAAGTGCGGTTACGAAAGCAAGTTCATGCATGGGTTTTTGCTGCTGATTAAGCATTAGCATATTTAACAAAACATTCACCAAACAGCCTGAGTGCTTTTGGATGATGTGCTCAAGCAGCTTTAGTCATTTAGAAAGTAAGATTAAAGTTACATGTTTATTCAACTGAAGAACACAAATTGGGTTGATCCTTATTAGCACCAGTTATGATATGCTGCCTTGAACAAATAGGTCACTGTTCACAGTCTGGAGATCCCTATAATTTATCCTCAAACATGTTTTTTTTCACAAGAAACACTTAACAACACCTCCTGTTCATGGGATTGAAACCTACTCCCCAACTCATTTCGGGGCCTCAGCATGGATGACTGGCCTCGACTTTGGTGGGTTGATTCACTTGGTGAAATTTTTAAACGAGCCAAAGTCTTAGCTGTGAAGTTTTCTGATTATCTGGCATGTCAATATGCTTCCACAACAGGTCCTCAAAGCTGGACACAGCGATTATTATGTTGCCGCACGCCATTGTTGTTTTCATGACATTGCATTATCTGTGGCATTTAAATGCTAAAACAATGCTTTAACTATTCTTTTAAAACGAAGGTCAAAACAATTTGTTTACAAGCCAGACCCTGAGTATAAATTCAATTTCAACAGCATCTTTGCCTTTAGATTAAGTAATCAGTTTAAGTTAATAGCAAAAGGCCACCTGTCTGACACTCCAGCACTGTTAGATTAGGTTAAATAACTTTATAAATCCCTTGGGGGAAGCTTGTTTAACAACTCATGTTTAATGATAAATAGCAAAAGGGACACCATGATGTTAACAAAAAACATAGAGTACCTTCAAAGGAGCACAGAACCTATTCCAAAAGGACACTGAAGCATTTTAGGATGATAATACTTCAGTCAGATGTTAATCCACTTCTATTGCAACTGAGCACTTTTTCCAGACTCGAAAATAGTACTGGCAAAGTCTTTTCAGAATTGAGACAAATGAAATGTAATTTTTTCTCTTTAAAGCTGTGAACAATGACATTTGATTTCTCAGACTAAGGTCGTACACCTCCCATTACCCACTAACTACTACCAGCGAATTGCAGGTTTAGGAACCTCCGCTAACCGCTAATGCAATCTTCCGCTTCCCTAAAGCCGTTATCCGCTATGCTGACTCCCTTACTAACATTGTAGGCGTGGCAATGGGCGTGTCTTTTGCGCTTTCCGCAAACTAGGTATCTTGCGATCGCTGGTTTAGGATGGCGGGTAGCGGGTTGGGGGTAGCGGATTGCGGGTAGCGCAACCTGCTCTTAAAGGCAATGGCTACTGACGCACTGATTGGTTTAACAGGTGGAACGCCCTAACCACTCCTTCGCATAATGTAGCGGGTAGCGCAGGTAGAGTAGCAGGTTTAGGGAAGTGGAAGATTGTGTTCTTTGCAGGGAAACGCCCCTTCCGCTACCCGCTATCCCTTAATAGCGGCTTTAGGAGATTTGACAGAAGATCGGCCCATAATCTCAAAGAGAATAAATACATCAAATTTAGTTTGATTTTGTAGACTGGAAAAAATGTCATCTCAGGTTTGTGCCAGAGACGGGGACTACAAAGATGTTACTATTGGTTTGAAACAGATTTTACTCAATTTGACAATAAAACTGCTCTTGAATATGTTGGGCTGTGTTTTTTTTATTTATTTTTTTTTTTTACCCAATGAAAATGAGCTCTAATACTTTAATATTTAATACCAGGATAAATACACATTCTACAACATGCATAGCTTAACATTAACTTATTAACTTAATTTAATCAAGTCTGACATGACTGGGTAGTTGACAGCTGTGATACTCTCTGGGTAAAATTGAACAGGTCCTGTTTACTATCAAATATGTCAAATTAAGCAAGAAAACCAGTCCCCTGTTGTTTTCTAATGCCCCTTTTTTCATTAGTACCTACTCGGCGCGGCTCGACTAGACCCGGCTCGACTCGACTCGGTCTCAGTGGTTTTCCACTGTAGTTCAGTACCACCTCGATGTGGGTGGGGCCTTCATGGTAAGGTGGCCTGAAACGCAGTGACGTGTTTTATATGCGGCAACTCTGGTCACGTTTGCGACCATAACAATGGAGGACGTCGTTCGTCATTCGACCATGGAGTAGACTTGCCGGCCATTCTTCGTTTTGTGAAGTAGACAATTACAGGTAAAGTAAAATCGCTGTTGAGTTTGTTGTTGCTGAGTTTTGAATATGGCGGGTGTGGAGGAGTCGCGTTGCTCTCTGGCCAATCAATGGCCCGCGGCGTGGTGACGTTGTATTCTCGGCCCGACTCAGCCCGGATAGAACCCCAGCCAAATGGGTACGAAAAAAGGAGGGCCGAGCCGGTACTATGACCTAGTGGAAAACCTCCAAAGCGGGGCCGAGTCGAGTCGAGCCGCGCCGAGTAGGTACTAGTGGAAAAGGGGCATACTTCACTGAATTAACTTTAATTTTCAGGCTCAAACCAAACCACAAGTGTGCCTCATATCACATGAAGCAAACACCCACATGGCTTGAGTTCAGGTGTGTTGTAATGAGAATTCATGCCATTTTATAACACACACAAAAATGCTCCCATGTGCAATTCTGTAAAAACGTCAGAGTGACGAATGGGGCATGCACCGTATTCGGGTTTGCTCATTTTTGAATGAAACAGGTCTCCAGGCTATGCAGCAAGAGCCAGCGCTAATCCTCACAACCTCCTCACACTTCTTCAGCTTGTGTCAACAGCACTGTGAGTCAGTTAGCCATTCATATGCTGCTACAGATGGTCCCATCCCTCTTCTTCAACTCAGTTGCTGACATGATTCATGGGGCTCTGTGTCTTGATTTAGGGTCTCTTTCATATTTCTACTCGCCCACAGCAGAGGAGCATTCCTCTAAGATACCCCTGAGGCAATGACCCTGGTTTATCTGCCTCAGAAAAAGAAAAGGAATGAGCTCAGATGGGCAAAACTGAGCTTGAAACAATGCTCTAAAACATAAAAACATACTGCTATATAAGAAGGGAAAAAGTGAACAAGCCAGAGTCTCTTGGGCTTCCTCACAAAATGGGATTAAAAGTCAACAACAAAATTAAAAGTCACTGTTAAGTGGACAGCCAACATCGTGGACTCAATAGATGTAACAACCGAGGTCTCTGCCAACTCATTAACAAACCAGAGAGTGGGCCACTTTATCTTTCTTTTTCAACTGTAGCTATTACTCTGTTGGTATTTCTACTCCCAAAGCCACATGAACAAGCACATCCCTAAAAATTTTTGAAAAAAAATTAATCCCAGGTGATTTTTTTACTCACCCAATCTCATTCTATGGCATTTGTACAATAACAAACTTGCATGTTTCCCCTTCCGTGAGCCACAAAGATTTTTCTCCAATTTAGCCTCTACAGGCTTCAGATTGCCTTGTCAGAGAGAGCTTTATCAAAACACTGCGCACACCACTTCCTTATCACTGCCAGTAAATTACCTCAGGATCAGATACAGGCTGCCAACTCGCAGAAACTCAACTTGGCAGACACAGAGCAAAAAAGACAGAAACAGAAAGAAAAGAGTGAGAGAGGAAGAAAAGAAAAGTGTCAAGAGATGACCAGAGCAGGAAAGCGACCCCATGGAAACAGATTTCAGCTGCTCTCGAAGGCCATCTGATGCTATCTAAAGATCATCTACAGTCACCAACGTTCGCTTTTGTACAGGTGTTTGACACCCACTCAACAGCTGGTGTCAAGCAGCTGTCAAGCTCAACTTTTCTAACCTGCAAGCAAAACAAAAGAGGCTTTTCTTCTCGATGTAATCAGTCTGAAAAGCAATTCTCTCTCTGACCAAATAAAGCGGTGGAGAACAAGGAAAATGTTCTGACAAAACAAAAAACAAGTCAGTCCATGAACATGGATTGGAAAACAGAAACGGCATTAAAAATGCAATATATTCAACTACAGCTGGTCTCTTCTGATGCACCTCGAGAGTCCAAAACAGCTCGCTATGGTTACTGCCTTCTTTAAAGAGCTAGCTTGTTTGTTTGTTCGTTTTCTCCTACTTTTAAAATAAGTCTGTAAACGTTGTAAAGATTATTTTTAGACTATAATTTTCATCTCTGGCATTGAGTAGCCTGCAATTGACAAATTGTAATTGTTAGCAACAGAAGCACATCCAGAGGTGTTTAAAATGTCCAACAATCCTGAAAACTTTCTTAAACAGATGCCAGATCCGGCTGATTAGTTGCATTTAGAGTTTTGAGGGTTTAGTTTAGCACTTTCATTATTCAAAATACAAAATCAGATTTCACATCATATTTAAAATGACTCAGAATAGTATACAGACAGATCCTTTTTTTTTTTTTCGTTTCTTGTTTATTTTTTTGGAGTGATTCTAAACAAAAATGTGTTGGGTTTTGGATTATTTAATGAATTTAAAACCAAATTTAAACCAAAAATTTGAAATTTAAACCAAAAAAATGCAACCTATATTTTTTCATTGCACCCTGATCTTCCCTGGTTTGAAAACTCTGGTTTTCTTTCTGAAACAGACACATATTTCCTCAAACATTTCCCAGCATAAATGACTGAAATGCTCGGTTTGCTCTTACTACAACAAACTTTCCCCCTGTGGACATGAATCAAAACACACAAATGGAAGAAAACATGTGGTCAATTTGTGTATCTGAAGATTAATTTTGGTTTCCTGTTTCCTTCTGAGGATGTCTTTGTCCACCCCAGTGTTGAGTCGGCTGTTGCAATCAAACAAAGTAGAACCAAAAAATTACATTACTTGAAGGCACAACATTCAAATTTCAACCGGCGAGGATGATTAATCATCATCACAATGTGCTGAGAAAGTAACAGTTGATGTTGCTCAGAGTTACAGTGGGTTTGTTTCCTTCATATCAGCCTTCATATCAGTTCAGGTAATTGAAAAAAAAAAAAAAAAGTGACCTCAGCGGCTTCAGCAGTGTTGCGGTTGAAGGTATGATTAAACTCACAGTGAGGCATCTGGATGCAGGCAGCGGTCTTTCACACGCGTCACGGGACACTCTCACTGTGCTGCAGACGTCCCTCCACTTCCCTCTGCAGCATTGTGCGGAGCAGCTCCAGTGTGCTGGAACCGAGCAGATGGTGAACGTATGCAGCGCTCATGCATGTCATCATCACCTTCATTAGCTGAAGGTGACACATGACATCATCAGGCCCGTGTGTGTGTAACGGGGGCTCAGAAAGAGTTGTGTTGCCTCTTTTGCTTCTTTTCACAGCAGTGTGGTTCAAGGTTGTTTATGGGAGGTATTGTGAGTAATCACAATATCTTTTTCCTCCTCCACACACAGACAGAAACACGCCTTACGCCAGTTACTCCACCTCAAGCCTCCCCCATGCTCACCTCCTCCCAACATTAAGGTAAATAAGGGCTTCCAGCAGAGAGCCAATGAGCACGGGCCACTGAGCAGAGATGCATGTTTGTGTTGCCTTCCTCCCAGGACCTGGCTCGTTTATCTTGGCTGTCAGGTAAAGGGCAGACTTAGAGAAGGTGAAACTTTTTTTTTTTTTTTTTTTTTAATAAGGCCAGCTTGGTTTTCACAGAAACTGCAGGACAACATAACAGGGACAATGATAAGAGAGAATGTTTAGTGTCAAAGTATCCAGCAGTGTGCCACTTTGTTGTTGGAGACATTTGTGTTTACGTCAGAGAACTGAAAGAGCTACTCAGATTCATTTTCAGGGAGACACCAAATTCAGACTGAATACTATGGGAGGGGAGATTAATGGGAGCATATTCACACCTAGATTTAAGATAAGGTCAGGAGCTAAAAAGGAGGTTTTAATTATAAAGAGTTGCTGGGTCTTCTGTGGGTATAAACTCCCAGATAAAGGCAGAAAGCACCTCCAGTGACTCCCATGCTTTTCTCTAGGATGAAAAAAAAGATAGTGCTGAACAGATTGTTTGGAGAAAGAATAAAGATAAGGGCTAGATTTAATGGTTGTAACTTTTTGTGAAGTAATAAATACTGAAACAGTGAGGAGGGGAAAAAAGCTTCCTTCTAAAACTGCCAATATTTCAAATGAGCACTACCAATGTTTTCAGAATTTTCTCCAGGCTAAAAGTGCATAAAAAAGAAACAAATTGCACAGGTAATGAATACTTAATGACTACTACATTTTTCACTTTGTGGCAAGAATTGGGAAGTATGTTTAGTTAACAAATGAGAGGAATAAAATCAAAGGAACAGAAGTTATGCTCTGTCAAAAGCTGCAGCCCTGAGATATACCGAGACAATGATGCAAAGATATCAGGCTTTGTTTCCCATCAGAGTTCTACGAGAGAGAAATGAACGCGTCTTCTGGTGAATAGCGCAACATGGACATGGGCGACATGTAGTCATAAAGTTGATATGAAACAAGACAGAAGACAATTCTTATTCATGTGCAGACATGCTAATAGCTAGTTTCTGTAAGTGCTGAATTCAGCATTAGGCTTTTAGCTTTTATTCTATATTCATTATGATTGTCTCAGTAACAGGAAAAAATAAGCACTAAGGCGACTCTCTGGACACAAATCAAGGAAAGAAATATCAGAATCTTTATTGCAGATGTCCGTTACTGTAATTGTTTTATTTGTCTACTGTTTACTGGCTTGTTGTGCAGAAATTATCCCTGCTGAGAATCACAAGACAGAGACAGCGTTTACTATCTAATCAGAACTGCAATTTAATTACAAGCCTGCACTTTCGTCAGTTAATTTATTTTTTTTTTATTAGATTTTTTCTTTTTAAACAATAGTTGTTTTTGATAAATCACTGAGATCCAGGGTTCGCTCACTGAAAGTGCGATACCTCTGTTCTCTTTGTGAGCATTAAAATCACATTTTTCCCAACTCTTTGTTCCCCGTCTTTCAGACGGCCTCTGATTTATGTCCGAGCTAAAGAGGAAGAATGCTCCGAGGGGACCGAGCCTGTGTGTTTGGCAGTAGGCAGAGGCAGGGTCGTATCACACTCGCGGGTGAGGATGTGCGGTCTGACAGCCCATCAGCGGACAATAAGGCCTCGGCTGTTAATGTCCTGCTACCTGGCACGCTGCAGGGTCACAATCTGCTCCAGATGCTGGAGGCAGACGTCCAACTTGAGTTGGCAGAAAGAAAGGGGGAGCATCAGTGCTCGAGAAGCAAGAGGGAGTGGTCTCACTGAAAAATGAATGGGACCAGACAGGTGCACACACGCATATACATCCACCACCTGCCACCAGCCAACTCTGAACTCACTTCTGCACAGCGCTCTCACTAGCAGTTACTGTAGCAACATCATGGATAATGTCTCAACGCAGATAAATGAAATCTCTCTTTCACAACGCGCAAGATTGAAAATTTATCTTTTCAGAGCAATCATGCATAATTTTAGAAAGGGCTCCAAAGCAGGCAGCTGCATAGGCACGCGCACACACTCACACATCTGCTTGCTCACAGAACAGGGACTTATGAACTCAATTTAGTCAGCCAGACACTTTTTGATTCTGTCACTCGGGATAATCGTCAGGATGTGGTGCTCTGACCAAACCCCTGTGTCTAAACCCAGGCAGGATATAAGGTCATGTTGGAGTGGAACTCTAGCCACGCAGCACGCAGACCTCAAGTGCTCCAGTGGTTTTGCGGTTATCTGCAGTAGCCAGCTGTCGCAATACAAAGCTTTTCAAGAACATCCGCTCTGCTCTTCCTCTGCTTCTCATCTTTCTCCCCTCTCTCTCTCAATCAGAACTGCTTAATTAGCACACCCGTCTTTGTCCCCCCGTCTTTTGTCTGAAATTCAGGATGCACAAAGTTATTAAGCACTGTTTTGCATTTCATATTTTATTTACTGTCAATACAATTCTACTAACTCCTGGTAGCCTCTAATGAAGAGGTGAGTCTGCACCCTGTTATTTATTCATTTTTATGTGTTAGAGGGAAACAACTCTCTTACTTTCATGCACGAGAGTGACTAAGAGGACAGTTATGCATAATATATTTGACAGTGCATGTTTAAAAGGTTATTCCTTCCGTTTAAAATTAGGTCAGTTCATCACTGCAAAAGAACAGGGGAGGAGGCTGTTAGACTTGATGTTCAGCAGTGTGTCTGTTTATCATTTAAATTTTGTTTTCTGTCTGTCACTGTCAGGAACAACATGGATAAGAACTACCAGTGCACAGCATACATCATCAAAACTGATGCAGAGAAGCAAGGGGGTGATCTGCAATCTGGCACGTTTCTGGTCTGCGTGCCATGTGTGCAACACAAAGTGCAGAGCTCCACCTACTGGTCAAACAGAGCCTGCGACAGCTCCGAAGAAGGCTCGCAGCCAAAGTGCAAGAAGTTATGACTGTCATTTCACTGAGTGTGCCAGTGCAGCTTTGCCAGCAGGTTTATTATGGATGAAGACCTGACACTGCATGTGCACTATACAAGCGCAGACGCAGATATTATGTCTGTTTCAGGCTGTATATCTGGAGAGTTTTCTGCGTGGACAAGTAGTAGAATTATGTAGGACAAATATTTTTTTAACCCTGCTGTTTCATTGAAATGCTCCACAGAACTGGAAAGCATTTTTTTTAAAAAAAGGAGAAAAAAACTTGAAACACTCTTTTATTAACTTTAAAATTTTTCATTTTCATTTATTGTCATGAGAATCACAATGTAAAAAATCCAAGAAAGAGAAACCAGACATAAAATTTCTTTTTTTTACAACATGACCCTTCAAATCTGGTTGAAAGCTGTTGAAGGTGAGAAATATATATTTAGTAGAAATATACACTCTAAACTGAGGTGTTGGGTCGCTGGAATGGGCACCGGGTTATTCCCAGTAATGATGAGATTAACAGCAACTAGACGAGAGGATTTTAATAGAAGTGAAGTTGCAGCGTAATCCACTGTTCCACAAGGCTTACATTTAATCAATATTGTTAATTAAATTTTATTAAACTTGATAATAATTAGATTAAAATTATCATTATTATTAGTTGGACTGGATTGAATTGCATTTAAATTAATTAGACTGAACTTGACTATAATTTGATTGGTCTGAAATACATTTGACAAGATTTGCCATGTTTCTCTTTCAAGTTCCCTCTGATTACATTTGTTTGAATTTGGTACAATCCACACAAACTGAATTTAAGTGAACACAAGAGAGTCTTGAGATTTTACTGGAATCTGATTTATGATTTAATTACTATGAAAAAAAATGCTTTCAGAGTGTTTCAGTGTGAGTCATGGTCTGGTTTTATGGGTCCCAGGCATACTGGGCATAGAACAAAAAAATAGAAGCAGACCAAATAGAGACATTAGCTGTCTCCATTTTGGTGTTTTGACATCACATATTCAATGGATCAGACTGAATATAGAAGGAAACATCACATTATTCAGTTCTGGAGTTAATTCAAAGGGTAGAGGAAACAAAGGAAACCCACCTTTATGACCTCTGCCGCTTTAATGAGAGCATCATTTACAAAATAATTAGTGCTTTGAAAAAGACATGAAATTAGGGAAAATGCTTATTGAGGTATTAAACTGAATGAGAAGTAGTAATAATTTTCCAACATCCCAACATCAACAATCTAAGATAACAAGTAAACGCTGAAAGTTTGGTTCATGAATTTTTCGATGAAGCTCAATCAGTCACTGCAGAAATATGTTACCTAAACAGAGCAAACTAACCCAACGCTCTTGATGCTTCCTTAGAAGATTCTTATTAACACATCTTACTGTTATTACATTTATACCATAGCAGCTCTTTAGTGGAGAAGCACTGAAAATGATCCAAATGACAAAATAGGGACAAATGACAAATAATGATAGGTTGTAGGGAAGACAGTTGAATCAAATTATTCAGAGATCAACAGAGCAGCACAGTCATACATCTACACAATCAATTGGTTCCTCAGCTAACTGACCGCACACTGCGACGATGCCTGCTCTACACCTCCAGGACTCTTATTACCATGTAATTAACCTCCTCAGAATTAACCAGGGCAGCAAAGACATGGGAAAAGTCAAAAGTCAGCACTCAGACAGCATAAAGGGTGGCCTATTAAATAAAAGGCCATGCTCAAATCTGCCCACCTGTCTCAAAGCATCTTTTTGAAACCCTGAAAGCATTCGCACCATAGTATTTATCACTATGTGTTAAATTCCAACAGTATGTAAGGTCAGGTACCATTTTATCATGGAAATAGAAAAAGGATTGTGGACTCAATAAGAAAAAGGCACCTTGAAACATAAACATGCCCTCAAACACATGTTGTGCGTCCGCAGCCGTGAGGTAGAATGAAGCAGGTGGAGAGGAATTTACAGCCAGCCAGCACTAGATGAGCTAATCATGAATAAACCATCACCAAAGCAGATTTACTACCTTGCTCAAGTTCCCAAATAAGTTGGCAGTTTAGATTTTTTCTTTCTTTTTTTTTTTCCTGGTCAGTCCTTTCAGTAGAGCAAGTCAGTGGTTTGATTCTTTTCCCAAGGCTTAACTGCTGTCCTAATGCTGTGCATGTGTGTGTGTGTGTGTGTGCGTTTGGGAGCTTTTAAAAAGTGGGTGGCTTATGGCAACCTGGCATTCCTTTTATGTGTATCCGTGTATCCATGACAGACGGAGAGGTATGTGGGAATACGTTAACCTTTCTGCTCAGATGAGGACAGCGTCTCCAAACAATGTTTGGAACAAAACATATTTAGTCCCTTTATCTCATGACTTTCAGTGACATAAAGGAATTTAATTTAGCATTTTAGGGGGTTCTTTGCTCTCGTATTGAAGTGAGGTTGTGTGAAGTGCTTATGAGTAGTCGACATCTTTCCGTAGCAGACTGTGGTCAGTCAATGGAAGGACCTGATGGGAGAGCAAAACTAACAGCTGCTCAGGGGACACGTGACAAATAAATCCTCACCTTCTAAAATGACTCAGTCCTAGAAAAAAAATAATAATTTCAGTTCAAGTAAATGTTGTATTGTAAATTACTACCTCACATCACTTTTGCATTTAAGTTATTTTTATTTTGTCACTACGTTGCAACATGTGTTGAGGTGCAACAGTCATTTGTTCTCATATATGCCTAACAAAACGACACTTCCAAAAAAGAAAAAAAAACATTTTTGTAATCGACAACAGATGAAATTACTACATGTGTGAATGAGAACACCCAGAGTGATAGCCTGACAGAAATATCATCTCCCACTGAATTTTGTTTTCAGCTCTCCAGCAGTGTTTTTATCAGCTCTCGGCTAATTGGTTTCATGGCCTGCAGCTGTTTTGATCACAAATGGCTTTACATTTTCACTGTAAATTACCTGCCCACCACTAAGCAGCAGACAGACAGAGCTGAAGCTTAAGTAGCTATAGAGCCTGATATCCCCCTCAAGAGTTGGTAGGGTGCTTTTCCAAAAAGAGAGTGAATAATGGAGCCAAAATGTAACCCCAATTAACAATAAATGTGTTCTATAAGTGCAAATGTTCTCTTGGATGCCTCTTTGGTAACTTGTTTCCATGTTACTTCAGGAGTCCTGAGAGAAGATCCCAAACACTTGAACTGGCCTGCACGACCATCTTTCCCTTCACACCTGAAAGAGGAGGCTGGCGAGGAACAAGTTCACTTTGCTCCAAAGTTCAGGAGGTTTACTACTAGATGTCATTAAGCATATAGACTACATTAATTCACTTTTGCCTTCAAGAAGTGGTTCAAAAAATTTACTGCAAAAGTTTTTTTTTTAAGTCAAGTTCCTCATATCAGGTAACACCTCAATGATTTGTGTGTATCGTGACATTTATTAATCATTTTATGGATCATGTGACATTCTCACAATGAACATAACACCTCACAAAACTCCACATTGGTTCAGCTGACTCAATGTGGGATGAAAATTTCTGAAATTTCAGATAAAATTAAGTGTCTCATAATTAATCTTCTAGTTAATATAATTCATTATACTAACTAGAACCGTTCATCTTCTTTCATCATGAGCCAGAGCTGGACCTGACGACAGAAGGATATGGCCACCAATTCTCTCCTAAAGCAAAACTCCATCAGCTCCATTCACAGGGACGCTGAACTGAAAGGAAAGCAACTCCCGTTCTTCCTCTATCGTCTTATCTGATTGTTCTTTATCTTTTTGTTTACCAGAGACCCAGATGAGGATAAGCATTAAATCTCCCTTAAATCTGAGTCTCCCGAGGCGTGTTTTTCTTTGTGCTTGCCCCTTTTTTATTAAAAAATACAAAGCTGTGGTGCAACACATTTCTTCAGACCATTCAACAATCTGTGCCAAGACACACAAAGACCTGTTATGAAAGTCTTACACACACAACCCAATGTACAGTTTCTCATACACACAGCAACACATCAACTGAGCTAAAGGTCCAAGGTCTCCGAGGCCTCAGTAAGCTTCTGTAAATCACCCTCCATCCAACAGTGAGTCCCCCACCCCCACTCTCTCGCTGGATGTTAGGTTATGACCCATAGGCAGTGGGTTATTTGTTTCTTTTGTCTCAGCCTGTCTTAACTTCCAGCCTTCCACCTTTGTTCTAAGCTAATAGAAAGAAGCGCACAATAGCAGGTCTGCAGGAAGCTACTAAGATGCAGGCCACGCAGCTCAATAGGTCTTTCAGAGCCTTGTTTCTTAATGTCTCTTAATTTCTCAGCTTTTGTCGTCTACGTTTTCATTAATGGAATCGAAGTGATGCTAAGTGAGATGAAGTGAATGTATCTTTATCAGTAAATTCAAGTATGAATGTGGAATAGAAAATGGAAGACTTCAGTTGAAAGATGCCCACAGATCATAAATATTTCCCAGAGGCTGCTGACAGATGACAGACAGGCTGCAGACTACTGGCTGGCTTCTTCCTCCAGCTTCAAAATACACATCTCTATTCTCAGAAACGGCTGCCTCCTTTGTTAATAGAAACTCAAGGCCTTACAGTGGAAAGCAGCAAAAGATGAAAGGAAATTGTCAATGCAAGAATCAATCCTAACTTTGATAGCCTGTGTTAATTTTTTTATGGGCATGCCATCCACGTCATTAAGCTTGAAAATCTATATGGTTGTCAAGAAGCTCCTGAGAGAGTTTCCTCCTCTTTTCCCTGCCCCTTCCACCCTACCTTCACACACCACTTTGAAAAAATCTCAGCACGGCTGTCATCATTTACAATATACCATCTAACCTGAGCTGGTAACCTCAATGGCCCACCTGCCGTTTCTACTGTGCTGACAGCAGCTGACAGTTTAGAGGTACAACCGCAGACTGAGGATATATCACGGGGTCCTTGAGTGATGACAGCACGTGTTAGATCGAGGGCTGTGATGTAATGGAGACAAGGCCACTGACTGATACCATGATAGAGGCCAGAGTGTGTCAACCTGCAGTTCAAAAGCATCCATATCCAAGAAATATGTCTATGGAGCACCAACAGCAGATACATTAATTCTCTGTCTGTGTCATCTTGTCTGTGGGAGCTATATATGTATATAATAATCACGTCATTTCAGAACCTTAAGCTGCTATTTAGATTATTTCTTCATCCAAAATTGGATGTGTATATAATTATGTCTGTCTGTATAATATTTATATATTTCTTTTAAAACTTACATTGAAACTTAATTTCATATCTTGATAGCAAAGTACCAAGGTTTGTGAACTGCACTGATGGGCCTATAATAGCACAAATAAAAATAATTGTTAAGTATGTTAATCTAAGACCAAGGAGGTGAACAATAGCAACAAAGACATAGTGACTCCTTAATGTTTCTGTTCCATTTGTCATACATCTGCATTACTGACTTATGTGAAACAAACCTTTTTACAATACTGGTTCCGTTCCAGCAGGGCTGCCCATCACCGGATGAAAGTTCTCTCATACACAGCTCATCTGCCAGGCCAGCGTAGAATGTGAGATAGAAGCGCAGATTGTTCAGAAATTCCCTGAAAAGGCACACAGAATCACATTAGCTGTAAATCTAACTAACTAAAATCAGAAAATGAAACTTTGTCTGCATATCCACGAACTTTCTCATGATGGCGAACGAGTCTCCTGGCACCCTGACTGGAGCTTTCATCGGAGATCCTGCTGCTGTACCGGACGCTGATTGACTTTTCAGGCTTCCCGTTTGGTGGGCCGCACAGTTTCTGAACCTAATACCAAGAACACAGATAATACTGAACCCCAGACACTGAGGAAGGAACATGTATTGTAAGAACTTGCAAAATTTGTTCAGCTGTACTGATGCCTGAAAAATAAGCTTTGTTTCATATGGTTCAGTGACAAATGCTTATCCTGAGACTATTAGTGAAGTCAAGCATATCATTAGTTTCTGACTGAATTGCATGTTATGCATCTCATGCAGCAGGAACTCCTGTCATCCACTAGATGGAGCTGGGGTGTCTCAGTTAACAGAGCAAACATCCCAGGCCATTTCATTCAAAACATACTGGATAACTACAGAAAAAAAGGTTAAATTAAAAAAAAGACTACGTGATTAAACGTTTATGGATAATGACAGTTATGAAAAAAGCCCTCCTGTGAAAGGTAATGATTGTGTTCAGGAGTACTGGTTACTCCATGGTCTGTCTGTCAGTTTCATTACTTTTTTGGATTGTAATGCTGCTGCCCCACATGGAAGTATTTCTGGGCAGTATAAGTACTTAAATTTCACTTATGTGTTGCGGTGTGAGATATATGCAATGTGAAAGAATTTATTAACTTAAGACTTCATACCTGTCTGAAATGGCGCAAGGAGCTGGAGCATATTCCAGAATAGAAATTGGACTGCATGAAATCCTTTATCTTTTATTTACCCAATCAGATTTACAGGTGGTATAAAACCCTAGGATAGTTTCAAATCTACCATGCGAAACAATAATATAAATCTCTCTGAATGATCTAAACCTGTGCTGAGAGGTGAGGTCCATTTTTCTGAGCGTATCCAACGGCTTCATGAAGCAGCACGTGAACTCCCAGAAGCACGTGCTCCAAATCTTGAGCTCCATGCATCCTGGTTGACAGGCCTTCCAGCGAGCGTACAAACTCCCTCCACTGGGTGTCAATCTCTGCCATGCTTGCTAAACACCCCCGCACCACGTTGAGGCAGTAACCCATGCAGGGCTTGGACTGGGTTAAGCCCTGTGGAGCAAATTGGGATCAGTGCTGCCGGTAAAACATTTTAAAAATTCAGATCAATATGCTCACCTCTGAGACATACATCCATACCTGGCAATGAGGACAGTAGTGCATCTTGAGCAGGGCCCGCCTGCACTCGCGGCTCAGCTGTAAGTGGTCTGTGGTATTGATGACCTCGATGCCAAGATGCAAAGCCTGAAGCAGAAGCTTCCCAGAGACCCCAGAACGAGCTATCTGATCTGCAAGAAGGCCCGGTGCCACACCAAATGGTTTGATGTCACGGCTTAATGACCTCACACACTCAGTGTAACCTGGTGATAAATCACTGAGGCCTGTGTTTATCACGTAGTCGTAGACCAGCGGGAAGAGGGCATCAAAGAACCGCTGCACAAACTCCACTACGTTGAGCTCAGACCCCAGCAGGAACAGACCCCAGTCGGTGAAGAGTTCTCTCACTGGGCCAGCAGCCTGATCAGCCATGTTCTGATAAGACACCTGGAGGACGGCGTTGGTGTGATTCTCCGCCTGCCTCAGCAGATCCTCAAAGGTCTCTGGGGGATGCAGAACAGTAAAGATGAGAGAGGATCTTTAATTAATTTCAACACATTACCATCTTCAGCTTCAGGTTTCTTCGGCAAACGATCGAGCCTGAGGAAGGGAGGAGAGGAGAGGAGAGGCGAGACCCCAGGATACTCAGCAGGGGCTGCAGTTCTCTGCATCTTTTCAGGAAGAGGGGAGAACACATGCAGGGAAGCAATTTGTTCTCTAATGAAAAGTTTAGCTGACATAGAAAAATATCAAAAAAGGAGGTTACAATACATTAGAGTGGGGACAGCTGATGGAACATATGAACAGAGCTTCATGCAATCTAAATGACCCACTCCTGTCAAAGTAATGTAATGCCAGTCGAGTTAAGAGACAGATTTTAAGAAACTGAAATGAAAGGTTAATCGTTATGGTGACAATGAACAATGGGATTTTGCATATCAATTTCTTAGATCAAATTTTTATCAAAAAAGCACACACACACACACACACACACGGAAGAGAAACAAAATCAATCACAGTTTTGTAAATAAATAAATAAATAAATAAAAGTAAGCAGTGTTGTACCTGAATGCGTTAATTGAACGAAAGTTGATGAACTAGTTCATATTTTTCACGAACGTGAACTGAGCGCGTTCACTTTCTCCTTCACGAGCGTGGGGCGTGAACGAGTTCATTTGGGCAGTTGTGAACGACGCTCTTTCAAAGTTCACGCACGGTCAAACCGTGCCAGGTTTCCAGCGAGCCCCATTTAAAATACACCACAAACGAGCCTGATATGTATCTGAGGAAAGTAATCAAACATGTCAACAGGGCTGTCGCTTCTGTCATGCTAACAATTACGTCATCAAACGTTTAAAACGATCATGAAGGAAGATGAGAGCTACAGTTACCCAGAGCTGGAGGAGACCCCAACTGCCAGGGGGGATTGAAATATTGAAATGGGGGTAAAAAAAAAAAAAAAAACATTTACACCTTAAGGACCTATTTTTGTCTTATAACAAAGACCAGTTGGCAGAAAGTTTTTCCTCATATTTTTAATATACTGTAGAGCAGTGATTCTCAAAGTGTGGGCCACGGCCCCCTGGTGGGCCGTCGCGGGACTGCAGGTGGTCCGTGAGAGGTCATTAAAATTAAACAAATGTATTTAAAATTTTAAATATGTTTTTAATTACTGTAAAATATTCATGACATGATTAAAAAAAATATTAAGAAGTAATAAAACAAACTAGTTAAGTGTAATTCTACTGTCATCTTAACTTAATATGACAAGTGTCACCTTATTTGTTGACCCCTTACATTAATATCGGATCATGGTTCCTTGTCCTTGTTGATCACAGTTGTGATTAATGGTTTCGGTGGGCTGCGGAGATTTTTCACATTTCAAATTGGGCCTTGGTATTCTGAAGTTTGGGAAGAGAGAAGCTGAAACAGAAATTACAGTTTTACATGGGCTGTCCCTTTAATGCTCATGTGAACCCTGCTAATTGGTTAAGGATTCTGAATTGGACCAATAGTTTTCGACAGTTAAAATGGATAAAATAATTGTCGTTTGTGGTGGGGTAGTATATGGGCAGTGGTAATCATTTTGACAAATAATTGCTCGCAGCAACATTAAAGAAGAATTTTAAAAAATGAGCTAAAAATTGACTATTTAGTTCATTTTTTGAAATGGTGAACTGAACTAGTTCATTTTAATTTCAGTGAACTATGAACTGAACTAGTTCATGTAGAAAGTGAACTTGCCCAACACTGCTCTGGAGTCACCATGTTCCAGACGTTTCAACCACTTGCAGTCTCCAGGATCAGTGTTTAAAAGTGGCCAAGGTAAGAAAGTTGAACCACCACTGAATAAGATTCACACTTAAAAGATAGGGCCAGTAAATGTCCCCCCAAAAAAGATCATTTTTCAAAGGTTTTTGAACAAATTAAATGAGGGTGACATACAAAGGAGCAGATTGAAGGTACAAGATCACTAATAGGCAACATTTCAAGTTCAGCATCTCCAGGCTGGCGGTGATGATGTGTACGGCTACATTCTACAATCTTTAGGAATGATCTAGTTAAAGATTTTAACGTTGAAGATGGACAGAAAATTGACTTTCAAACCTGCTGCCGGTGTGTGGAAGGTATTGGCAGCAGTGGTACAAGCACAGCATTAAAAAAAAAAGGCCTAGACAAGAAAGATGGTGCTCCATGATATCCATCCGAGCACTCCACAATCTACCTCTGCAGCGGATGTGTCAGAGAGAACCAAATAATGATCCTTTCTCTCACAACTGAAATCTTCTGAAGGATGAGATTTGATTGAAGGCCGGCTGCTGCTTCAGAGAAGTTGGTTGTGAGCAGATAGAAACAGTTCCCCTTCTAAGGTCACTGAGAGGGTAGGCAAAAAAAATGTTTTTAGCCATTTCATTTACAGTATATTTTGAGTTGTTTTACTCTGTTACTTTAGAAAATAATATATAAATACATTATTGATAACATACCATATGCAGCATCACATATGTTTATACACTTTCTGTGAACATGAGGAAAGAAGTTTAGCCAGCCGATTTTCTTTGCTAGACATGAAGTAATAACCTCAAAATAAAAAATGTTTAACTAACACAATAAGCTTTCTTTGGTCTCCAAGTCTCTCCTTTTTTCAGTGTTTGTCTTTGCTAATACCTGAACCACGGTCATTCTCACATCATGTGCTTGTCATGAGTTGTGAGGTAACAGTCAGGGTAAACGCCTGGAGCTACCCAGGGGGCTAAGAGTTCTGAGAGGGGGGCAGCCAATGTGATGAGGGCTTAGACGGTCCGGTGCTGTATAATGTGCACCGATGTGGAAAGATTGACCGAAAGCCCCCTGGTGAGGCCGGTTGTGAGGGGGGAACAGAGAGCGGTCCGGCACACCTACAGGTACCATGTCTGAAGCTGGAGCATTAGACCCTGAGGTGCCAGGAACCAGGAGCTATATCTCTGGTCCTCGGTGATCTTGTGTGAACGTGTTATGTCTAGAAAGAGCTGAGGCTAAAAGAAGCGTATGCACCTGTGCGTGAATTAAACAAAGAAAAGAAAGCAGTGCCTCCTACACAAGTTGCTCTCTGGTCAGAGAGCAAAGCAAAAACCAGAGAGGGACTGTGCAAAGAAAAGGCACAGACAAGAGGAGCAACTGCAGTGCAGTGTGTTTGCGCGTGTTTAGTTGAAAGAGAGCACAGCCACAAAGATGAGCAGAGAAACAGAGGTAGAAATATGTGCTCATAGAGTACAGATTAAGAATATTACAGCCCTCAGGTAGCAGAGCAGACAGAGTTATGGAGGGTCCCACAGGGGATTACAGCACATGTTTCATGGCAGGGGTTAACTACAACAGATCATAAAGTTAATCAATCCCACCTGTCAAACCTCATTACAAATATCTGCACAGTAAACAAATTTGTCTCTCTTTTATCTCTCCCTGCTTTCCTATTATGCTTCCAAGAAAATAGGCGTCGGCGTCAAGTCACTCAGCAATTGTGCTGCCAAAGTAGATGTACGTTTAGAAGAAACAGAAAATCAGGACAATGAATCTTTAAAAGCGCTACTTGTCACAAAACAGTAAACAAAACATGCCGACACTAACGAAGTTGAGCCCTAAATTGTGGCATTTTTACATTTTTGACATGTGGACAAATGCATCGACGGCATGTTTGTTTGCGAGACTGGCTGGTGCTGGGCGAAACCACTTTTTTACAATTTAAAAATCTGAATATATGAGGCAAACTTGAATTATATGATGATCAGTAAAATGGTGCCATGAAGGTTTAATGTCCTCACACACAACTTGTTAATTGTTCAAACGGTAATAACCCTTTCATGCATAGGGGTCACTACAGTTGAGAGCCATTCAAGAGCTATTTTCTAGTAAATGTATGGGTTTGGGTGGTTTAGTTGCATATATGTTGCCTCTGTGGAGTTCACCAAATATTTTTTTCTTTTTTTTTTTTAAAACCATTTAAGCATCAAAGGGTTGACGATGTTGTTTCTCATCAAAGGGAGTGTGAAGAAGCACCTCTCAGTTGGAGGCCTTGACCACCAGCCAGGCTTCTGGGTAACCCTGAAGACAGAATTATCATGAGGGGAGGGAAAATGGAAAAAAGTATCACTTGTAATGGTGATGAAAGGAAGCCATCTTCCGCCAACATTTTATATGTTGAAATAGAGTTATGCAAGGCTATCAGACACCTCTGGGACAAATACACTTCTTTAACTGCTCTAATCAGTGTGTGCAAGGCAGCGGAAAACATGTCACCGATAGTTTACGGCTCCTACAGTTCTTGCATTTTATGTTGGTTCAACTGACTCTACACTCACCAATTTTGTTTATAGGCAATAGCATGTCAGCCCTTAGCTAAAAAGCTCGAATATATCCCACAATCAGATGACAGAGGCACAAAGAAGCAACAAGCTGGTAAAAACAGCAGAGCATTGAGCGACTGAGGAGAAAGCTGGTTCCCTCTGGGTTGATATTTCTAATTTCATTCACTTATACATATACTTATACATATTTATACAAAACATTTTGGAATTTTCAAAAGATTATCTGGTTATGTTTCAAACTGTTGAAAGCAGATCTAATAAGAGCACCACAATGTGCCCGTTTAGTTCGTGTGGGTTTTATTTGTTCAGTGACCTGTTAGACAAGAGCAGACCTGTTTGCATTTCTGGTGAAGGGAGGACCAGCAGTCAAAACACTCTTCAGAGAGGCACATTACACGTTGCCTGGATGACTGAGAGCCTCTTTCATGTTCGTTCACAGGTCCACAATTCATAAAAAGTAGATTCTCCAAAATGAAAATGTAATTTTATGAAATACATTACTAACTGTTAAATGATAAATCTCTCACACTTGTTTTTGCCACCATGTCATTCTCACGTGTTCCACATGAGATAGCAAGAGCAAGAACAATAAACTTGTTACATCATGAGAAAGAAGTTTAGGTATCTACTTTGGAATTTAAAAAAAATGGAGATAACACTGACAGAAGTCGTCCTTGTCTCCAAAGACTAGAAAGACTACCAAACTAGACACTAAATATCACTTACATGATGACACAAGATCGATAAGCATGACAACACAAATACCCCACTGAAGAAAAACCTCAACAACAAAAGTTGTTTTAGGCAAGGGAATGGGTGAAAACCTTCCTCTGCTGTGGACAGTGGCCTTTTGTGTCTAAAAAAAAAAAAAACAGTATAGCAATTGAACACTTGAATTATTGCAGATATGCATGGTCGATGTGATGCAACATGAAAAGTATTTATGGTGTTATGCATATTGGTATGTGAGCATGTGTTTTTTATTCATGAATCATCAGCTAGATGTCTTTATATGACTCTTTTTTTTAACTTTGACACTAAAATAACACCACAAACAGAAAACAGACACAAATTTATTGAAGGAAAACCAGCAAATCCATGTCAGCCAACACAGCGAAGATATAACAGTCATAAAATATCATAAAGGCAAAAGTAACAATAACAGGCAAAGCGTTCAAAGCATCATTCTTAAAATGGTTTGAAAAGAAAGTCAACAGCTTAATAATTAATACTGAATAGAGGGGGTCGCATAAATTCAAAAGGAATTTGGCTCAGTGAGGCTTTTTTTTCTTTTTTTAAGTACAGAATGGGGCAGTATTTCTGCTGCAGGTTACAGATTTACCGTATTTTGAGTCCAACTGGAGTTTTCCAGTTTTGAGCTAAATAGAGGATGGAATATTGAGTAACCATCCTGTGCATCTTGTGGTCAATAAGAGGCCATTACAGCATGCCACCCATTACACAGTGTGCACTTCTCTAATATGCTGGCATATTAAATAAATTCTCATTCATGAGTAATTCATACTTGAAAGCTCAAGTATCCCTGGTTATCATCCAGATGTATTGGCTATTATATACCAGTCATGAAGCCCAGTCACTTAATGTCCTCTGTTGCTGAGCTTGTCTCCATGTCTAAAGGGCTTTTGAATTTGATCCCATTTTCTTCCTTTCTCCCATTATTGCAGCTTTCCTCATTTTCTTTAATGTAGGATGATCTAGTTAACTGTGACAGGAGAAGTTAACTGAGTGATGAGTTGCACTTTAGGTCAGGGTCCCTGGCAAGTGGAACAAAAATAAAAGTACATATTTTTGTTTCAGCCCCTTATTTTGTCTTGTTTCTCTCTGTATTTGAATGGTTCACAAAGCAACAGGGAATATTTTTACCTAAACTGAGAGGACAGAGGGCTCAAAGATAAATTATGTCGCTATAAGATAATTATCCATCACTAATACAAATTACATGCAATGTAATAGCGCAGAGTACACCTTACAGACTGTTGTGAGTGTTTGTTTTACCACAAGAGGGCGACATTTTTCATTTTTTAATATACACTGCATCAGATCAGAGCTTGTCAAATTGACATGACATAGAGCCGCAAAAAACAGATTTGGACAAGTGAGGCTTAAATAAAGAGTTTTATGAATATAAAAATATAAAACAGCTCTACACTAGCCCCATGTACTCACATCCCATGTTCAGGTACAAAAAAATAAATAAATAAATAAAATAAAACATTTTTTAAAAAATGCTGCAAGGGATTTTATAGGTTGAATTAACACATGAAGATGAAGGTCAAGTTTCATAGCACAAACAAACCTTGTTGTGCCGGCAGAAGGAATTTTTTAATGCTTTACAAATCACTCTGCCTGCTGAAAGTGGAGCACATGATATGAACAGAACACATCTATGAGCTACTCCGTTTGAAGCTTGCCATGCTTTCAGGTTTCAAGCTCTCAAATACCACCAGCTAACCTGCTGAGCTGCTGAGCAACGCAAAGATGGCTTTTATTAATGTGATTCATCCTCTGTGAATGGCTGCAACCACAACAGAGGAGCCCTGTGACATCTGATAGGCTGTAGAAAAGGCCACTCTCAGTAGAGAGGATGAGTCAGTAGAGATCTGGGTTCGGCTCATCCCAAAGCAAAAAAAAAAAAAAAAAGCCACAATGAAAGTCAATGACTTCAAGGGTAGCACAGTAAGTACAGTAAACAGAAAACTATGTGTTCTTTGTAGCTTGGAAGGAGATGGAAATAAAGCACCCGCACTGGCACTCTTTGTTTTTTCAAGATGGAGTCTGATGACAAAGTCTCAACAGAAATGTTTGTGGTTGCTAAAACTAAATATTCAGGCCGTCTGCCAAGTAATGGAGAGACACATCCATAACAATGCCTTATTTTGTAAGTTCCCCCCGGAGGACATTTCTGACAAAATCAAAATCACATACAGAAAATTGCATTTCACAAGGAAGAGCAATTTCCAATAAGAATAATTTTACATTATTCATGTTATTCATCATATATAGATTTTTTTTTTTGGTTTGTTTTTCTAAATACCCTTGACAGCCACAACATAAAAGCCACTGACAACTGAAATGATTAACAGTGATCTCTAAACTATCTTGTCAAATGCTCAAAGAGTGGGATATGTAGTGAACGGTCGGAAGGCAGGAGAACAGCTAAATGGGAAAGCATGAGGAACTGGGCGATTTTGACGAGAGCCAAAATTGGTATGCAGTGGCTAACACCCAACAAGCACAACAGAGTCACCCAAGCACACTGATGCACATGGGGAGCAAAGGTTGGCAACAGATGACCCACTGTTGCATAAACTGCTGAAATTGTTTATGCTGGCTGTGACAGAAATGTGTGAGAATGCACAATGCTTTGCATTTTCTCTCTGCATTCGGTGCTTGATAGATTCAAACTTATCTGAATACGCACACTGGCCCCCATCAACCACCAAGGGTCCCTACTACATGCGCATCTGAAAATGTAATTTAATGCAACAGAAGAAAGTGGCCTTATCTGTTGAGTGTTTCCTATCACATCATTTGGATTACTGTGAGCTACCGTGTGGTTCAAATGGGAGCAGGATGCACTACTGGGGGAAGCCAAGCCAACAGATGTAGTGTGATGACTGAGGTAACATACTGCTGGGAAATTTAGTGTCCTCCCCTTCATGTTACTTTGACACAAGTGCCGATCTAATGTTTATCACACCCCACAGAAATCACTTCATGGTAACACTACTCCCTAAATGGGGTGACCTCTTTCAGCTATTGCAATATAAAAATTGTTCATTGTTCAAAAAGTTCATGGAACATGACAAAGTAAATAAATAAACTGACTTTAAAGCTACTGGATTAAAAAAAAAAGACTCCCTGTAATCTCTGCAAGAGGTTGTGTTACAATTTTCCAACTTATTTTCCAAAATCTATTCAATGTAGGATTGTCAAGGTTTTCATAAGAGTTTCAAATGTAGCTTTTCTGGCATGACCAGGAACATTTACACAAGAATGCTAGTTTGTGATGAGTGGGAGTGAAGCTACATTATTACAAATCCAGCCATAGTTTCCCAGTTCTCAGCAGACTGGTTGATAACCATACTTCTCTAGCAGAGGACGAACAACCCAGATGCTCAGAAAGCAAACAAGAATATAAGAAGAAGAGATGGCAAGGCTAGATAAGTAAAATCAAGATATGACAACAATCACTTGTGTTGACTGGAAAACTAACCTGATTTTCTAAGAGATTGAAACATAACATAAAGTGTTATTCAGTGTATGTGCTTGAGTGTAGCATACCTACCCGCTCTGACTTAGAAACAAACCAAAAAAAAAAAAAAAAAGTGTTGGTTTGTTTGTGTTGGTACGTGACAAGCATGCATGAAGAGGAGGCAAGCGGAGAAATAAACAGAGAGAGAGAAGTCCAAATCTGATGGCTCACATGAAAATCTTTCCCCACAAAAGCTTCAACCCTCTAGATGGCGGAGAGTATCTGTCTCTTTCATAACTTGGCAGGAGCAGCCCTGCAAACACCAACAGGCTGACCACTCTGACCCGCACACAGCAGAGAAAAAGCTTCTTGAAAAACCCTACAAAGCCTTCAAATGCTCTCTTTTTCCATCTGTCTTCAGTTTTAAAAAAGAAGGTATTGGTTGAAGTGAACACAGTCACCTGCTTAGAGGTGTTATAGAAGTTTGGTGTGGGCTCAGGTTTCCTCAGATGATGAGGGGGGTTATGTTCAGATTTATTTGGTTAAAGGAAAGGAAAGGAAAGGATCTATTTTTCTTGCATGGAATCAGGCTCAGTTTACCATCAACCCTTATCTCTTTGTACTTCCTCCTCCACATCCATAAAACATGCTCCTCAACTCATACATTAGCATTTGACAAACACATATTTAGCCAAAGCAAACTCAGCCCTCATGCCATAAATCTGACAACGCCCACCTGAGCTGTAACAACAGCAACAGCCTTCATTCTGTGTACTGTACCCTTGTTCCTCTCCATCTCTGCTCTCTCCTGATCCCATCTTTCTTTATTCCAAAAGGCTTAAAAGTCAATATTTGAGGATCTGTTGCAGCTCTTGAACACTTCAAAGTGCACGGAGCTCCACTGCGAACACAGCCTTTAATATGCCGTTCAGGAAAAGAAGCAGAAAGGGTCAATAAAGTGGGGCACAAGCGTTTCTAGTAGGGAGACGTGCGTTTGTGTGTGTGTATACATAAATACATTATATATACGTATATATATATATATATGTGTGTGTGTGTGTGTGTGTGTGTGTGTGTTTCATAGTCTATAATGAGAGGCCATAAATGTGTTTACAGAGTCATATTGTGGGTCAACTGCCTGCAGTTATGATTTAAGTTAGTCTCAATAAATTAATGTAAGACACTGTAATGTTATGGGAAAATGAATGTATGTGAGGTTTGTAGAAGATTAAATATCTCCTCACTCATGACATTGAAGTAGAAACACACATCAACTCTAGTACATGTGTGTCTTAAAGACTGCTTTATAAGTGTGCACACAGAAATTGTGCCAAAAAGCGAGGGAAGACAGGCAGGATGAAAATCACAATATCATAATAAAGCTTTCATTAGCTTTGAAAGGTGGTTCTGTAAGAGACTGTTGAAGGTTTCCTGTAGCTGGCCTCAGGGAGCTGTTAGATGCCAGTGAAAGAGCCAACAGGGCTGTCATAAGCCTGAAAAGAGGGCCTGCTGCACACAGCATGCCAGTGATTACTCTATTGAGCTGGATAATTATATTAGATGTATAAAGAGATGATATGGACCACGCGGTTCAAGGGTCTGAAAAGCTGAGTAATTTCACCCGTTGACTGGCCAACAAAAGAAGAGATACTACGTCACTGACGAACTTACAGCAGCAAATTAAAAAAGACAAGCCTTATTGGAATTACCTCGTTTTCTGCATTAACTGGCCTTAAAATGCGCTCGGCTCTTTACCAACACCACACATATGGACAGACATTCTGTGGCTAACCAAATTTCAGACAAATAAAAAAGCAAATGTAATCACAATTGTTAAGTACCCAAAGCCCAGGCGAAACAAGAAAAGAGAAACTTTGCATTTCATAACTAGTAAGATCTCTGTAGGCAGCTATAATCTAAAAAACCTCTTTCTGGCAGCTCTGTGTGTTTTATTCCCAGGATGTCTGGAGTGAACTCTTCCCCAGAGATCATTCCTAAACGCCTCTCCAGGGATACGGACTGGGCTGTAAATGGACCACTGCAGAAATATCTTTTCTTTGTTCACAGTCACTCTGTAAGGGATTTTTTTCTTTCTCTTTTTTTTTTTTTTTTGATGCTATGGGTTATTCTCCTGGGCTCCAGCTGACACCCACCCATACTGTAAGATGTCTTAAGAAATTGGGACTCATTTTTCTGCTGGGAGTACACACTGATGGACAGACAGTTCATTTACTCACCTGCCAAGTACTTTTTGTGAGGCTGGCTTCACACAGGGTGACATTAGGCCTGATAATCCTCAAGTGCATAGTGTCAGTCTGGTCCCAATTCAACTGGAGCCCCTCAATCTCAAATCATGAATATCAAACGTGTTTGAAATTTACAACGTGGAAGAGCAGAGCAGGTAGCGTCACCAATGAGATCCGGTGCGTATCCATTTTAAACCCTTTGGCATATCCAGTTATGAAAGTGCAACTCCAGACAATCTCCTGAGCTGTTTATCCAGGCTTCGTTGTTTATGGATGGAAATGTTTTATTGTACTTTGTGGTGAATGTATGTAAAAACTAAGATGTAATTTAAAAAAAAAAAGTCAACTGCTACTTTCCTTCCCTAAGCCTGAAGGAAATAATGGTAATTTTTAAGACCACATCCTTTATTACAAGTACATGCATTTTTTGGGGGAAGGGACAAAAAAAAATAACACCGTTTTTGAGTAATTGTACAATCCACAGGATGTGAAAATACCAAAATGATATAGAACTTCAGAAATTATTTACAGTGTGCAACTCAGCAGTGAAAAATGACAGTTTGGAGTGCTGCTGTCTGTCATTTACTTCCCCTTCCCAAAACCAGGAACTCGCCACGGATGTTGTAGTAGACTGCTAATTACATCGCATTTATGGTGCTGTGAAGCATATTAATGATGGATGCAGTACACAGTATGCAGTACATACTGCGTAGTATGCGTAGCGCTGAGTATGCAGTTTTGAAAACAGCAACCACAGCAGTACTCACAATAGGAAAAGGAAAATTATCCAAATATCAATGTCAATATCCGTCTTATCAGCTGAATAAGCCATCAGACATTGGACTCCCAGCAGTGAAAACAACATCTACTGTTTTTGTCATCCATGCCAGTATACTCATGATAAGCAGAGCAATTATGCCATTATATCAGCCATGTAGCAGAGTATGGCCGGGAGCGGATAAGAGAGTGGGAGAAGACAGTAGGCTTGGTGTATTGCATTGTTTGGGATTTCAACGCCCAAATAACTACAGCTTAATCCCTGAAGATTCCTTCGTTTCTAAGTAAATACTTCCTTCAATCTGAATGAAAGAAGTGAATTGTATTCTCCAAACAACTACAGTGAAACAGAGAAGTACAAGACAAAGACAGCAGTTCTGGTGGGCTATAAATAAAAATACAACACCATGTTTTCATCAAAATTACATAATTGTGTTATTATTGTTTTCCTTCAGTATCGGTGAGAAAAGGTACTCATATTCTGAACCCCTCAGGTTAACTCCCAGAATAAATCACTTTTTTCTTTTGCTCATTAAAATTATCGTGACATTCATCTTCAAGACTTTTGGAAATGAACCTATTATGACTCAAAACATTCACTTTAGCTCCACAGTCACAGGGGGCATATGACCCCACTGGTCTTCCCACTGCCCACCACTACGTTAATCTAAAAAAGGGGAGGGGGGAGAGATGTGCAAATCTATCATAAAATCTCTCATAAAGACTTCCTGTTGAGCAGCGAACTGTATCATCTAATCTCAAAAGTGGCCTTAAGACAACAGCCAGCAGCCATAAATCTCCATTTCAAATGGGCACACAGGAGACTCTGAAGTGCTGACAAGCGTGGGTATTTTTAGGGCTCCTCTCCATGCAGTCAGAGCAGTGTGTGATGAAATAGGGTGCTTAAATGAACAGACAAGATGCAAGACAATGTAAAACAGCAAAGCAGTTACTGTAGCGTTAGGTACTTCAAAAGACTAAAACTAACATTACAAAAGACATAACTTACATCACCTTATTCACTTTAGTTTGTAATGTGCAATAAAGTGACAAAACACCAACTGAAAATCCAAAGAAACACAATTCAAAAAGGGCTTTCCAAAGTAAAGATCTTTTAAAACATTAGCAACTGGGATTGTACCCAAGCTTGGGTTTTCTTCTTGGCAGTGTTTTGTGACCATTTTTCAAATTATAGTAATATTGTGCACCTGTTCATAAAAAACAGCAAGAATGGCATTTGTTTAACGCAAGTCAATAGATCAACTTTCTGTGACTTTTTAATATTTTGCCTGTGAGCCTGTCTTTGGTGAAAGGCAGTTTACACCTTGATCAGGTCACCAGGACCACGCAGTCAAATTAAGTTACACTTTAAACCTTTTTTTGCAACATCAAACAACTACTTGTGACATGAAGAAATGGTGGTGTACTGAAGGTCTTCCTGAGGACCCACCTGATTGTGCTTTATCTTTCCTTTCAAGCTCTATGTCATCAATAGATGGTCCAGCCACACAAACACACACGAGTGTGTGACAGGCTGCAGGGTCTCTCATTACTAACTACAGGACTTCTCATGCTGTCGTGAGTTTCTGATATTTATTGTTTTAGATTTCTCATCCTGTCTATTTTTTGTTGTTGTCTTCACTGCTGGCTGTAAAACAAATTGCCCCCATCAGATTTAGAAAAATAAAATCTTTACCTTACCTGACCTTTCTGAGTTCTTTCCTTTACTGGATAACTAGAAAATATACAATTTCTTGTACTCAGATGTGTGTTAAACTTACAATAAGAAACAAAATAGAAGGTCATTTGGATCATTTTGCACTCAACAAAACAGTTTTTTTTTGTTTTGGTTTTGGTTTTTTTATGTCATATTGGCCTTCTGTCCTGCCCAAAAACCATCAAAACCACATCACAAGGTATGGACACGGACTGGGTAAACAGATACCAAAACAACTGAGTTTCACATCTCCCTCTATTTATCTGCCCTGAGAGTGTGGTTTCCAAAACAAGATGAGCGTAATCCAGGCACAAATTTGCAGTGTTTTGTTGTTGTTGTTGTTTTCTGAAGAGAGACATTTTGTGAGCTGTTTGGAATGCTGCGTTTTTGGTTTCCTTTTGGGTTTTGGCCATTTGTTTTAATCTGAGCTGTTGCTGCTCTAACGTGATACACAATGGTTCCTAAAGAAAAGAAAAGAAAAGAAAATTGTGTGCCATGACAGTGATTCTATCCAGACCAGAATATTGACAGTATAGTTGTTCATTTTCAAATACTGGTACTGGAAATACTTGGATCATGAGTATTTACAGTCACTTTATTAGGTGCAGCTTGTTAGTACCAGGTTGGACGCCCTTTTGCCCTAAGAACTGCCTTAATTCTTTGTGTCATACAGGTGCTGGAAACATTCCTCAGAGATTTTGGTCCATATTAACATGACAGCATCACGCAGTTGCTGCAAAAAGTTCTTAGGCACTACTAGCCTTCATTTACAGTGATGAGGAGACAGGAATCTGGGGAATAGGGGGTGGGAAAGGGTCACAGATCGGATCGGGACTCAAACCTGCAACCACTACAGGAGGACTGCAGCCTCCGTATATGGGCCATCTGCTTAAACCACTAAGCTATGCAACAGTCCAACAGTTGCTGCAGATTTGTCAGCCGATGCCAACTTCCCGAACCAACACATACCAAAGGTGCTCTATTAGTTTAAGATCTGGTGATGGTGCACTACCCTGTGGGCTGTAGCCATCAGAAGATGGTATGCTGTGATCATAAAGGGATGGACAAGGTCAGCAACAATGCTCAAGTACACTGTGGCATTTAAATGATGCTCAGTTGGTACTTAGGGGCCCAAAGTGTGACAAGAAAATATTCCCTACACCATTACACCACCACCAGTCTGAACCGCTGATCCAAGGCAGAAGGATCCATGCTTTCATGTTGTTTACATCAAAGATTCTCAACTGGTGGGACGCGACCCAAAAGGGGGCTGTGGACCCGTTTTCTGTGAGCCAGTCCAAAAAAAAAAAAGAAGAAAACACACTAGCATCGCCATTTGTTGCTTGTTATATTTTTTCATTAAATATGTTTTTCATGTTGCCATGTTGCCCTGTGATGGACTGGCAACCTGTCCAGGGTGAACCCCTGCCTTTCAGCAGAAGAGAGTTGGGATAGGCTCCAGCAGATCCCTGTGACCCTGCAGAGGGTTAAGCAGGCATAGATGATGGATGGGTGGATGGATGTTGCCATTCTGTGATATTCTGTACTATGTCAAGTTTAAACTGCACCATCTTTTCATTGAATAACATTTTCAGTAGTTGAAACTTTTCCTCATTTTGGGTTGCAGCTTGTTATTGAGGGGTGATGGTGGATCCCAAAACCAGACCACTTGAGAACCACTACACCAAATTCTGACCCTACTCATCAGACCAGGCAACATTGTTCTAATCTAATGTTGTCCAGTTTTGGTTGTGCGTTCAGTGATAATATTGTGCACATGCTGGTTATAACAAGTGGTTATTTGAGTTACTGTTGCCTTTTTACACTGTAAAAAAAAAATCGTAAAAAAACGGTAATTTTCCTGGCAGCTGGGGCACCAGAAAAATACTGTGAAATAACAGAAAATTACTTTCTCATAAAAAAACAGTTTTTTTTTCCATAATTAAAATACAGTTTGTAGTTGTTAGGTTGTTTTTAACATTTAATTAGAAACATTTTCACATTTTAAAACAATTAAATTACCTAGAAATATGGTAAGTAAATGCTGTATTACAAATAATAATGCTTAAATTTACAGAAATGTGCTGTTATTAATTGGTTTCAATTACATTATTTTATGTAAAGAAGTTGTAATAATAATTTGTGTTTGATGTAATATAACAGTATATGACGCAAAAAATAATGTGATTCATCTTTCTAAACATGTCAAAAAACTGTGAAAAACTAGATATTAGGTTTAAAATTGTTACAATTTAAGGACTGTAGCCTTTGCATTGTATTTGTGACCAGTCTACAATACCTGAAGAGCCATAGCACTAGCAAAAGGAGTATTTTGTCAACTTCCTGTTTTTGAACAGCACAAGTTTTGTTTTGCACACTTTAATAAACAAACTCACGGGTACTCATTCGAACACAGACAGACTTAACTCAGGGTGACACAAATTAACATGTTAAATGTAAGGGGTATGAATCAACAGGGGGTCAAACCAGCAACAGACTTTACATGGTAGCATTAAATCAAATAGCTAACAAATAAACGCAGATAAGCACCTAAACAACCAGGGCTGCAAAGGATGCTGGGAAATGACCCAAAAGGATCTGCCAGATCACTAGCGGTTTTACAGTTTATTCCCTTAAATAACAGACAAATATTTGTGAAATTACGATATAAACAATAAATATATGTATTTTTAATGGGTTTTTTTTTTTTTGTAAAAGAACAGAAATATTGTGTGTTTTAACAGTTACAGTGATTTAATGTTATTTTACATTTGACATGTAAAATCAGTCTATTTTTGTAAATTAAATGGTATTTTAAAAATACAGAAAAAATCTGTAAAATCGACAGCAAAAATCTGTTATAATACTTTTTTTTTTTTTACAATGTATAATCTCCAATCTGTCTCCCCATTCTGACCTCTGACATCAACAAGACATTTTCATTCACACAATAGTTGCTCACTGGATATTTTCTCTTTTTCAAGGCTATTCTCTGTAAACCCTAGAGATGGTTGTGCATGAAATCCATGGAAGACAGGGGAACCGTAGTAGCAGACTTTGAAGTTTGCTTTTCAAAAATGGAAAAAAAGTCCCCAAAGAAAACCACTGTAATAAAGGTCAAAATGGTAGAGTTGTTTGTCCTGAATGACCAGCCCTGTTGGTCATTGAAAATGTCAGATTTCAATGTTTAATTTGAAATTAGAAGCCACAGTACAGTTGAATAAAGGCCCGTTGTCCAAGTGTGAGTGATGCTCTGGCGACGATTGTCTGACAGTCATTCAAGGTTAGTAGTAGTTACAATTTTAGTTCTTTTTCTATCCTCCAGAGAACCAGGCTGTTTTTCATTGTTTCATTCTGTTTGGATTCATCTGCTTGGTTGCAGCTCCAAAGCTCCATTTTTCAAGTAGCTGTAATTTTCTTGTTCTCTTGACTCTTTATTTGTCAAGCACCCAAAAAGAAAATAAATGAATTCCTTTCAGCATCCATGAATTTCTGCAGGTACAGAGAATATTAACAGGGTTAGAAAACTGCCCTGCTAACAAGCATGTCTGACACAGAAGCTGCAATAGATGGCAGAAGAAAAAAAACAGCCACAGTTAGTCTGACATTATGTCTCTGCAGTAGCCCAACGCTTTTACTGTTGAAGGCTATTGACTGAATAATCCTCCTTCCCTCTAAATCCTCATCCTCTGACTTCAAACACTGTGCAATGACTTTCTATAGAGTCTGGCATCCTCCCAACTTTCTCTCCTTCAGTTGGTCATTCTTCTTCTTCTGTGAATTCTTTTTCATCCTCTGTCCTCCCCTGGATCAACTGTCCAGCCTTGAATCACAAAGTCAAGCTCAAATTCTGTGGGAATCTCGAAGAGAGGCCCCTGCAATGGCTAACAGCACACACACACACACACACCAGCACTCCTCTGATAAAGAGTGACAACAAAGAAGGGACGCTTATAAACCAGGAGGACAAAGAGTCTGCTAAGTGACAGATCCACACAAAGGAGTGGCGAGCAGGTTGGAATGAATTTGAAGTCCAGCTGTGAAAATTAACCAATAAAAACTTAAAACAAATCCAACCACCAGGCTATTTAAGCAAGTGTTTGCTTTACATATCCATCTTGTGAGGTTTGAAAGCTACATCACAACAAAAACCTGTTTTTGTAGGATATGTTGGAAAATACAATACTTAGTTTCCACTTGGCAAAGTAGACTTATTGGTGCCTCTTTAGACTTCACTACATGTTAATGTATCTGGAGATGCACCAGGATTGTACTTAATTGCTGCTAAAGTTAGCCAGAGGCTGTACAGAGAGTCTTTTCAGAGTTGGTAATCAATATGAAGAGACAAAAAATTTAGCTGGAAATTTATAAGAGCATGCATTTGGGCAGAGTTAGTGTCCAAGGAAGAAGGAAATCCACATGACTAATTAAATATATGTATAGGTGAATAGTTAAGTATTTCAGGAACATCAGTCTCTTGGCTTACATCATCTGCCATCACCCAGTTAAAAGAACTTGAGCATTTTGAAGGTCCAACGCTGACCAACACAAGTTGACCACATTACTACGCACTCAGCAAATCCTTTACAATGAGAAAAAAAACTGGCATCCATGTCTGTTTCAGGTCTGGATCTTTGCCTGCACAGTGGAGCTGGTGGTGACAGATTACATTTCAGCTGCTCATATAAAAATATCACAGTTTTACCTTCAGCGTAACGATGCATGAATTTACCGCATTGCAATGGATGGAGTGTGAGTTATAAATATGTTTGAATGTTCACTCTTTCTGCAGAAAGAGAAGTGAGCTGAAGTTCACAAGCCAGTGTTCTCATAGTGCCAAGTCCAGGAAAATGGGACATTCTGTCGTTAAAACCTATGCCAAAAGAGAAAAAAGCTAAAAGAATTTGCCATAAAGAAACCTGATATGACGGTGCTAAAAGCGATAGGAATACTCAACCAAATCAAAAATGTTCAGCACTGCAAGCCCCACCCCAAAGATTCCAGGTGATCCTAAAAGGTAATACCTTCATTCCACGGCCATTTTTGGGGTGACATTTCTTACTCAGAACTCTGTTTAGCTCATGGTTCATTCGGCTGAAATATAGAGGCCCTTAAAAAGTACAACCTAAAAAGAGCTCATTTTCTCAAAAAGGTCCCTGCAGTCAAAATGTAGCCAAAGGGTATTCCTCATGTCGGGACCAATGGTTTGTTAGTAAACAAAGTTCAGCTAAAGTTTAACCTTAGTCATGAAACAAAGTGATGGTTGCATTGAAATTTTAACTAAAACCTAAAGAGAAAAAAGCTGAAGAAGATTTAAGATATTTAATTCCATCCTGAGAAAGGCAGGAATTTCCCAGAAGCAGCACATCCATCTATCTGCAGACAGTTCACTAACACCTCAAATGTAAACCTAAAGGTGGCAGTAAATGAAAAGGAATGTATCGCCTATGAGCCAAAACCTCCCTCATAAAATGTTGTGTCAATCCCTCCAGTGACAACTCATCAGTCAGGATAACAGGATTCCCTCTCGTGGGAATTTGAATTCATGCGCAACATTTCAGAATTTCAATCTCATATGACTCATCACCAAGCTGAAATATCTCAAAGCAGTCAACTGATTTAAAAAAAATGTTTTCTTCCTTACTGTAGCTTTAAGTGTTCTTTTATATCACAAGTTTTATACAGTGAGGTAAACCAAAAGAGTGCCCACTGTATGTATGATGGCCTGCCAGCTGGTTTAGAGACTAACATAAAGAAGGTTCATTTTCAAGACAACAGATCCTGAAGTGCAGAATCCTATAAAAAGGAGCATATTTTCCCTGACTAAGGCAAGCAGCCAATTTGTGACCAACATAGAAATTTTACTGGAAGACAACAGTGTTTTGCTGAAGTCAGTGATGCGGAGCTGCTCAGGGCTGGTCACAGCACAGTATCTGCCTTTGGTAAGAACTTGCTGCTTTGAACTTAAAAGTCTTGTTGAATTATGGATTGCAAAGAAGCAATTAGTTATATAATGTAATAGCTGCTTTAACACTGCTTTTAGAACATCTCTTTGAACAATAACCCTTTAAAACACACCCTGGTAATGACACAATATTAAAGTAGGAACAGGAGAAGATTTTTTTAGTGTGAAAGGCAACTTGTCAGCATAGGATTTGAATAAAGTGAGCTTGTAGCAAAAAGGCCAGAATGTAAGAGCGCATGACCCCCAAAAAATGTTGGGATGATACAGAAGAAGCAGGATCCATGAATTGTTAAGAAGCAAAAATAGGCTAAGGATTTGTACTTTTTCAACAAACACATGAGAAAATAATTGAATTTTAAAAAAAAAATGCTCTTCAAAGAGAGATTGGAAAAGATTTGCATGTTTCTCTTTCCATCCCCATATATTAATGAACGATTCCAGAAATCTGGAGCAATTTCAGTGCTTAAAGGGCAATACTTTGTTCCTACGCGCAACACTCCTCTGATCCCATATAGCTATTCAGCATACAGGCTACGCTGGTTTCATGCACAAGGGAAAAGATAAACACCACTCTGAAGTTCAACACTTAGATGACCCTTTGATAATAAAGATAAATTATGTTTCTAATTGCTTTTATGTTTTCCACATTCAGATCAGGGATCTAAAAATTCATATGATGGAACAAGGTCTCTCCAAAAGACAAGAAAATATTGCAAAACTTGCCTCAAGGCCCAAACAAACTCAATGCAGGACTTTGAATCTCCACAAGCACCTGAAGCCTCAGGGAAATGTCCCAGTTGTTTGGTGATACGACCTTGCCATAGGAGGCTGCAGACACTAATTTGTAAGATTGTTGGTTTCAATTAATTTTGAAAGTCATTAACGAGGTAAACTAAGTTCTCAATTCTGAAAAACTACAAGCGGCTATCTGTGGACTAATTCATACCAAAGCTGTTTGGTCCAGAATTTTGAATTTGAATATTTTCACCTTGTTATAAAATAAAATGACAGCCTCATCAGAACAACTGAAACTGCTCTGATGAGGAAGTGATATTAGTATGGAAACTACTATCAAATCTACCTAGAAGAACGTTATGACGAGCTTTTTCCAGTATCAAAAAAAATAATAAGCTACAGCAGTGATTCCCAAAGTGTGGGCCGCGGCCCCCTGGTGGGCAGTCGTGGTACTGCAGGTGGGCCGTGAGAGGTCATTAAAAATAAACAAATATGTTTTCAAAATCCTCGGTTTATTTGCATTTAATTTCTGTAAAGTATTTATGGAATGATTTAAAAAAATTTTTAGATGTAATAAAACAAAGTGTTGAGTGTTATTCTTCAGTCATCTTTACTTAATATAACAAGTGTCACTGTATTTGTTGATAACAACTGATATCAGAACGTAGCTTCTCGTCTTGTATGTTGATAACAGTTGTGATTATAGGTTTGGGTGGGCTGCAGACATTTTTCACATTTCAAATTAGTGGTATTGGCCGATGTATCCTGAAGTTTGGGAATGGCTGAGCAAAAGAAATCCATGAGTAGGAGAAAGTGTTTTTAATTGGAAGGAGGATTGAAGAAGACAAGAAGTAAGTGAACTTGTCACTTGTAATGTCATTGTACTTAATTCAGACAACAATGAATGAATGGACTGATGCAGAGACGCATAACAAACCCAACTGGAAAATAATCAATTCATTAGTATTTGGGAGATCCAGCTCACATAGTTGACAACAGCGGGATGTTTGGTAATGCTTCAAAGGATTGTGCAGCCTTTAAATTTCTCTATGTTTCTGCACACACATTACTGGATTTTGTTTTTTTTTTTTTTGTCAAAAAGTTGTAAAAGTAAACCACTCAAATAGGTTGGAAAATTATAGAATATTTCATATCAAATATAAAAATCAAATCTTAAAAAGTTTTGAAAAAATAAATCCACAAAAAAAAAAAAATAATAGGTTGACTTTGGTGACATGACACCAATATTGTGTGGCCATTCTCGTGTGAGCTCCTGTGGTGTCTGGCAGTAGAAGTTGGGAGTGGAGCATTTGGATTCTCAGGGTTGCAGGAACTGGTGCTCTGTGGATTATCAGAGATTACAGTCTGGGCAGGTTGGAGGCCTTCAACCCCACTGAGGAGTAATGACGCTCCAGTGGTTGTTGCTGGTCTGCAGTAATGAATGAGTGGACGGTACGTGTCAATGAACCATCCACAAGAGCAGCGAGACATTTCCCATCTTAACCCATTTTAACAAGATATTCACAGTAACTCACTTCCCTCTCATTGACTGTCGCAAAACAACAGTCTGTCCTTAAATAACCTTTTCATCTTTATTTCCAACACATTTTTTTACTCAGTCAGATGCGTTGTATGGGTTTTATAAAAGAAATGCGAAAGGGAAAAGTTGACATTTAGTTGAACTTTCTGTCCGGTTGTTGCATGATTCATTTTGTCTACTCTTCAACCAGATTAAAAATATGTTTTATTGGATTCAAACGCAGGATATTGTGGCGCACATACGCATTTGCTAATTCAGTGGTGAGTTCATCTGACTTAAACACAATTTGTCCAATGAAAGAGAAACTCCGCCACAAAAAAAAAAAAAAAATGGACATCATATTTCTCATCAGTAGCAATGAGGCTGTGTGCACCTCATATGACTGAAGGTACGTTGCACTAATCTGATAATTGACAACATCGTCTTTTCACTCACGCTGCGGGGCCACTGCCATTCAACTATAATTCTTTTTCATTTCAAAAAGTAAAAAATAGGAAGTGGATCATTTAAACACTGGTAAACAGAAACACAGCTGGCGTTTATGAGTGTAAATCGCAACTCCTGACAACAACAGGATGGCTCTCCACTTGAGCCAGCCCAGCCCGTTTATTCCTCCATAAATCAGCACCACATGAACTCCCAGCCAAACAGAAGCTCGCAACTAGAAGCAATGCAAATAAAAAAGCAAATGCCGACTGCTCGTGTCTGCTGGATTCCTGCGTCTCATGTTGACTTGAACGTTTTTCTTTCTTCCCAAACTCAAAACCAAAATGACACACTAACTGGAAGGAAGACCACAAGCCGCAGAGTGTTAATGGTCACCACAGCTGCATGCCACAGACATTCAAGGAACAGGAGCATTAACTTTATAAGAGTCACTCTCAGCTTTGCATGAACCAAATTAGTTAACCCCAGCTATCGCCTTCAGTCTCCATGCCCGACACATCATTTGACGTTTCTTTCACAGAGATTTCAAAGATCTCCTGGCACTTTCATTCATACAAGAGAAGGTTGTGTGAAGGAAAAACTTTGCAAAAATATAAAAAAAAGAGATGAATGCATCTGTAATTCTAACAACATAGGAACTGATGGACGTCACTGATTGAATATTTTCTTGGCTAATTTACTGTATAATGTGTATTATGTTCAAAATAAACAGTTTAGAATGAACTTGTCAGTAAATTGGGAACCGGAAATCAAAGCTTTAGACTTCGCCAGTCCACTTTTTTGGCCTCATCATATATCACACAAGGGTATCAACTAGTTGACGACATCTCTGGAAGACTCCAGGGAGTAACTGTACACTTGAGTAAAACCAACAGTGCAACATTTCACACAGATGTGTGGATTAAACAAAACAAGAAACAAAATACAGGTGTTAATTTGTATATTTTGCATGTGTTTTATGTAAAAGCTTCACATTCTAGCAGAGAGAGGAACATTTCAAAATAAAAACATCCAACCCTTTTTTTGATACTGTAAGGACATGCCTACTGAAGAGCGTTTAGAGGGATGTCTGTTTCTCCAGAATTCAATCTAACTATGACTAACCACCACAGCTGCAGGGAGTTTTTCTTGACTGCTCTCTACACAAAATCAAGTAACCTCAAGCATCTTAACAGCTGATTCATTGTGCGTCCCATTTGGCTTTTATGTGACTCCTGCCCGATGGGGCGCTGAATTGCACAGGTTGGTTGCCATGGATGTGAGACAAAACTTCAATGGTGTGGAAAAAAAAAAAAAAAAGAAATATCTCCCCTAAAGCCCTTCCCAGCAGGCTGCATATCTGTGCATTGTGTGGACAAAGTGCAGAAACTTCACTACCTGCTGAATGAAAACATGCAGTCCTGAGAGGTTTACTGACAAACCAGGAGCTGGTAGGAAAAATAGTGATATGCTGGCGGGCTCAAAAACCTTTTCTGACAGTTTGTGCTCAATTTATCCTCATTCTTTCAGTTTTTTTATATCCTATTTGCACAGCTGTCCTTTGGCTGTGAAATAACCCCAAAAGCACCACTAAGGCTTATTTAAGGACACAATACTCAAGTAGCGCAGCTCATTTCCTTTAAAAAAAATAGAAAAAAAGTCTAAAAATCTTCACTGTATGATGAGCTGCATTTTGAAACACCTCTCAGTCTACACATTTGCATTACTCGCTTTATTAAAGTATTTATCATTTTTCCTATCTAAAGATGCTAAGTACAAGATAAAAGATGAAGATTTTTTTTTCCCTCATAGCAAAGCCAGGAAAACTTAGGACCCAAGTTTTCTAGGAAAAAAGAAATAACTGAAGCATTTATGATAGCATTTTATGGGTCTGTGTCATTTCTCTGCATCTGAGTTTCAGACAGTTACTCAGCTACATTCCTCATCCCCCCCCCCCCCCCCCCCCCACCACCCCACCACCACCACCACCACCCACCACCACCTCCACCTCAGCTGCATCATATAAAGAAGCCTAATTGAAGGCTTTGCACAAGATAAATGACCACATTAGCTGACCCTCTTTTAACTCCTCCTTCTGCCAGTCTATGGTTGCAATGCATTATCCCCTCCACTTATCTTCTGTTGTCTCTAAAATTACAGTGCGGGCTGCCAATCATTACAAGACTAAATCTAAGGGACTTGTATTTCTGCAACAGCCCACCCCCCAACTAACGCAGTAAAAGATAAATCTCTCCTGTCGCTTCTCCTCCTCTCCACCGTATAAGTCTTCTGAACCATAAAGCGGAACAGTAATATTGCAAGCATCGAAGACATAAAATTCTTTTTATTTCAGACTATCTGTAAGATTGATGGGCCCTTTTCTTCTTCCCTTAAAATCTCAGAAAACTCAAAACAAACCCAACAGTCCCAAAAGACACAGAAAAAACAATTCACTCATATCAATTCAGCATCGCTGAACGCACACTGGATCTGAACAACAGATTAAATGCTCAGTTTGTGATTCTTTTGTATGCTAATACGCAGCAAAATTGTTTGTTTTTCCACCCTGTTAAGATCTAAGAACTTGCCAAACATTTCGGTCCTTCTGTGATTCCCATAAAGATTGTACCACAGTAAGTGTTTTCCATGCGACAAAGACTCTTAAAACATCTTCTGCCAATTAGAACAACGCCACGTGGGTGGCTTGGTTATGTGTGTGTTGTGTGTGTGTGTGTGTGTGTGTGTGTGTGGGTGTGCGTGTGTGCGTGCGTGCGTGTGTGTGTATGTGTGTTTTGGCAAACACTCTAGACTCCAAGCCAAAGGTCTCATTCAACATTTGAACAAGGATCAACTTTCATCAGGACAGATTTATCTCAATAGCAAGGCATCAGGCTTTGACAGGTGGAGATGGATGAGTTGGTTTGTGTGATTTGGTTGAATTACCAAACTTTTGTACTTGAAAGTTTGCGTTTTTCTATCACGCTTTGTAATTTCTCTCTGTAATTGGACCAGTCTCTTTGAAGAAAGCACATTTGGATGTCAGCTTTGGCTATGAATGTGCATTTAAAAAAGAGAGAGAGAGAGAGAAAAAAAACAAAGTTGATGCGACAAAACAAGAATTATCTTGGGTTCATAGAGTCCATAAAGAAATAAAAGTCCAATTAAATTTACAAATCACTGCTTTTTTTTCTATATTACTTGACATTTTTTCTGAATTGAGGTTGTGCGCTAAGGCACCTTTTTAACTATTTTCATATAAGTGCCACCTTCTTTTGCATTTGTAAATAAATTTGTTTATTTATTTTAATGCACAATGTTTTATAGCTGTTCCCACAGTATACAAACAGGCATTAGGGATTTCAAATTGATTAAAGGAGTGGGTGTGAACATGCATCATGGCCTCTGTGACCCTGAACACTGGCCATGCCCATTCACTTAGTGAAAATTCTCCTGTGTGAAATAGATCGGAGATACCCCTCCCAAGAGCAGGAATTTCCACTGGTATAGAACTTACCAAACCAACCACAATGGGCCGGTAGCAGACTTCATAAGATGACTCAAGATCAAGAGCCACTACAGTGATCAATTATTTTTCACGCGATTAATGGGGACCGGCGGCCCCCCGCGAAATTCAAAATCCATGAACTGGAGCCATAGCCCCCTGAGCCTAAATAATGTGTTTAAAATTTGTTTGAAAACCACAAAAAAGTAGCGAGGCACTGCAGTGAAACAAGACAAAGGCTCAACTGTGGTCTTTCTGTTACCTTCACAGCCTCTGGTCTCTGAACCGTAGTACAGAAACGCTGGTATTGTAATATTTTTGGCGCACAACATCCTGTGATGCTTGGGTGATGCGTCTCAGCCAATCAGCGCACAGATTCTAGAGTTCTGAGCCGTCTGCGTTTCTCGTGTTGCTTACAGGAGGCTGTAAGTCATCGTTTGGTGTTTTGCTGGCAGCTGCAGCCTCTCCTCTGCTGTTTTTTTAATCATATATTTCTGAAAAATCCACAAATAACTAAAACCGTGGAACTTAAAGCACAAATTGGCAAGGGGATCACTGTATTGCAAACAACCAAGATGAGTAATTGAAAATAACACCTTGGACCAACTAGTTTTTATTCCAAACCTGACAAACCAGCATTCCTACTCCACTGGACACCACTTTCAACACCTTTTGATAATCACATGCTTTGTTTCTCTGATTGGTTGTACCCCTATCTGATGGCGTCCAGAAGCAGATTCTTCTGGACGCCACAGTCTGTGGTAATGAACCCTAGAAATTTAAAGTTGAATCTTGAGAAACCAAGCTGATTCTTTGTTTCCAAAGGGAAAAGAATTACATTTGCTGGCCAGGCTAACAGAAAATTGATTATACACACGCATTACATATTTATGCGCTCATCTACATTACACATTTGAATAACAGTTTATGTTTTCTGTCATTTTAATTTTTTATTTTATTTTCATTCATAAAATAAAACCTTAAAAAATAAGATGCTTGGCTAGGTTCAAGCATTATTAGCTACTTGGCTTAAAAAAAAAAAGAGCTTTTGAACATCTGATACATTCTCTAAATTTCTAAAAATTTTTGTTTGTTTCTTTGTTTTACCTTCCCCCTTCTTTCTCTCTCTCTATCCATGTCCTTTCTTTCAGAAAATGTTTTTCTTTCTGAAACCTGTTATGGCTCCCCTGCTGACAAACAAGGCAGATATAAAAACATAGAAAGAAAGAAGGAAATTTTTTTGCCCCAAGCTTACTAGGCAATGGGTCCCACCCCCTCTACCAAAGATGCAAACACTGTGTAGGCACAGAAGAAATCTCTAGCAGAAATACATTTATTTTAATGTTGAGCTGTGGGTGTCACCGAATATTTTTAGATTCTTTGCCTTATTCCATATTATAAAGTTAAGACCACGCTCGACAGGCAAAGTGGCCACAATATAGATCAAAAATGACTGTTCTTTCTCAGTACATATTAGTTTTTAGGTAATTGTATATTATCAAAGAAAATTACAACCAGAGTAGACAAAACATGGAACAATTAAAATATGATTTTCAGAAGGATTTTTGATGTTTTTCGTTCCTCTAGAAGCCCTTTCTGAAGTAAGGGGCCTCTGGAAGGTTGTGTGTGTAAACAAAGACTGATCACATGTTTCTAAGAGCTGTCTGGGAGTTAAACAACTGGGGATTTCCCTAAAGGAATATACCGCCATGCACCTTTTTGTTTGGTGGGATTTACATGGCAGATTGGAGCAGAGAATGGTAGCAGATCCAAAACCTAAATCATTATTCTCCTGCCACATATCACCTCAACAAATCCTCCAAATTTTTTTTTTTTTTCTTTCCCTCTTTAATAAAAGCAGGTGGTTAGATATTGCATTCATACATCAACCAATCACCATACTGTACAATGTACAGTGACTGCAGAATTACGAGGACAGTTTCCTCCATGTTAGAAAAGCTTCTATTCTTAAAGGTGCATCTCTTTTTTTTAACTGTCACACAATTTTCTGACATGTTGATGAAATGGGAACATACTGGTCCAAATACCACGGGAATACATAATAAAACCATCTTTTCCAAACATTACGCCTCTGTTCAAAGTTGTATAGGGTGGAGTCAGACACTCCATTTAAACCCCCCTTATCCTGGGATGAACCTCTTCTGAAATCGGTGTTGCAGCTTTACACAACCCACTTCTGAGGTACAACAAGTGCCGCATGATGTGAAGTTGGGTAGGGAAAATGATGTGGATAATTCTACCCTGATCTGGGTCTGTGATGTCGCATCATCTTGTTAATCTGAAAGGCTTACTGAAAAGCAGTCCCCAAACAAAAGTGACAAGGCAGTGTTATGTCTTTCTGAGCTGTATGCTTTTGAGTTAGTAGTCACTTCACCCGCCCTACATACACACACAAATGCTATCAAGCAGAGAAAACAGGATTTCTTTCATTTTTTTTTTTTCCCTTTTTAAGTAGAAGCTAAGAAAAAAAGACCCTATTAACGGAGATCTATGGACCATAATCGACTGCAGTTCCTGTAGTGTTTACACATCAAAGAGGGAGGGAAAGGCTGCAATAGCGATAAGAACTATAAAATGGTTCATGAGCATGCTGGTATTAGGTATTCTCCTAACTCTTTCTGAAAGAAAAAGTTAATTCAGTTTGAGGAAAAAGTTGCTGTTTTATGTTTCTGAAAACCACAGATGCATATTTCAAATATTCTAAACTGTTGAAACACACATGAATCAGTTCCTGCATTATCAGATGCAAAGATCAAACACATTTGAAACTAACAGGAGTATTTTCCTTTTTAATTGCACTATATCAATATTTTTGATTGCACTATATCAATATTTTTGATTGCACTATATCAATATAGAGACAGAGAGAAGGAAGTGGATTAAGTTGTGGAAACATAAATTTGTGGAAACATAGAGACAGAGACTCCACTGGGTGAAATCATTGTGTCTTCAGCTTTGTTTCTCACTGTATGGTTTGTTTGAAGCACCAAAACAGCTTCATTAAGGATATTTAGGATAAAAAATATATATATATTGGTTTAAGATGCAGCTTTTCAGAAGCCTGTGGACTGTGAAAATACATGCACAGGCAACTAAAGGTCTAACTAAAGGAGGATTGAAAAAGCATCCATGTGAATGTCGCAATGGAGTTTTTCCCTGCAGAACAATTGTGTTGTAACAAGATGAGCACTGTGCTCACTTTATTTGTCAGTGGCTTTCATGTTACGGGTCATTGGAGTTATATTTGGGATCTGCAGAACAACTAAGAAAGAAGCTAAAAAAAAAAAACACACAATATTACAAATAATTAATTGCAGTATTTTCAAGACACTACAATGTAAAGAAAATGAAAAATAAAGAAAATTAGTTCTAACTTTAATCGGGAAACTTGTGATGTGATTCTTTTGCGGAATAATTCAGACTCTTTCTAAGAAAATTCTGAATCAATGTACAAAAGAGCAGCTATTGAAAATGGCAGAACACTTTAAAATTGATGCGAGACTCAATACGAGATTGACAGACTCTGTAAAAGGCATTTTGAAGGCCAACTTATGTGAAGCTGGAGTTTGGCCTGGTCCTGAAATTACCGACTTAGAAACTACAAACTGTTACAGAAATGAACACTTTAACTTCTGATCAACAGAAGGAACTATTATTGCTGCAGTTACAGCATGAGGCACTTTAACAACAAAAAGAGTTAGAACTAGAAAGAATGAAACAGAACAAGCTAAATTATAATTAGAACAACAGAAATTGTTGAACTTAAGGAAGGTAAGTTGTGTTCTGAGGGTCTCTGTGAAAGCAAAGTTTTTGATATTTGTAAAATTGCTCCCAAAATTCAATGAGAAGGATCCAGACACTTATCTTTATATGTCTTAACATCTTGCCTACTCAAGAAGGCGGTCAGATGGTGGGAAAAAACTGTTGCTGCAGTGTATTTTTACAGGTAAGGCACAGGAGGCTTTTGTAGCCTTAACATCTCAACCGTGTCGGGTATAATAAAACTATGAAGGAGAGTGTTAAAAGCTTATAAACTAGTTCCTGAGGACCTATAGACAGCATTTTTGGAGCTGGAAAAAAAAAATCAACAAATAAAATGCATATGGAATTTGTGAGACTTGGGCACACATTTTGGTCATGGGTGTTCTGCATCAGAAGTTTTTTTTTTTTTTTTTTTGAAGGTTTGATGTTGAATAATTGAATAGTTTAAGCAGTCTGTCCCTGGCTATATAACTATCTTGCATCAATGAAAGAAAAGTTAAGACTCGGAGTAAAGCAGTTGTTTTTGCTGTTCCAGAGTGATGGGCCGCATCAGGGTAAGAAGAGAGGCAGATGAAGTGATGCACCCATCATTCCTAGTGGCTACTGTACCAGCCTGTGGTGGGCAGTGTTATGATCTGGGGTTGCTGCAGTTGGTCTGGTCCAGGTTCAGCAACAGTATGAGCTCAGAGAAAGAGGTCAGCTGACTACCTGAATATACTGAATGACCAGGTTATTCCATCAATGGATTTTTTCTTCCCTGATGGCATGGGCATATTTCCAAGATGACAATGGCAGGAGTCATCAGGCTCAAATTGCAAAACACTGGTTCAGGAGAGCATGAGACATCATTTTCACACATGGATTGGCCACCACAGAGTCCAGACATTAACCCCCTTGAGAATCTTTGGGATGTGCTGGAGAAGCTTTGCGCAGCAGTCAGACTCTACCATCATCAATGCAAGATCTTGGTGAAAAATTAATGCAACGCTGGATGAAAATAAATCTTGTGACATTGCAGAAGCTTATCGAAACAATGCCACACTGAATGTGTGCCGTAATCAAAGATAAAGGCGGTCCAACGAAATATTAAGAGTGTATGACCTTTGTCTTTTGGTGACGACTTTTTTTTTGACCAGGCAGTGTACTATTCAAATTGATTTATAGTGCAGCTATGATTCTAAGATATAACTTAAATAACTGGAGGTCTATTCGCCATTTGTATCGTGCAGGCTGGTTGTTGGAAACAGACTCTTGTGTTTGTTGACTGATGGGACTTGATGTTGACAGGGAACTCTGTTTGGCTTGGCAAGAGCGAGGACTGGCTGCCATTCCTCAGATGAAACAACGCGCGTTTCACTCATCCAGCGTGTATTTCATTCGGCTCCCAGCTCTTGCAGCCCTGATTGATCAGAGCCATCAGTTAAAAAGTTAAGCTGAAGTTTATAGAATCAATTACTGTTTCTTTTTAGAAAGATATCAAACTGCAATAAACAGTAGACTATTCCTCTGTTCAACAGGAGCTTTGTGTCCCAAAATGACTGTGTTGTTTATAGACCCCAAATGCACCTTCTTGCTGTCACAAATAGCCCATAAATCACAAAATATAGATGAAACTATTGATCAGAACAGCACAGGAAGCATTTTTACCCCTATCTGACATTTTCTTTTCTTTCAAAAGCTATTCATCTGTTTCATATATTAAAATATTTACATTTTCTGTAGCTGGTAATGAGGCAAAACTAAGTTGATGGAAAAACACCAGCCTTGCACTTTAATGATGGAAGAAATGTTTGCAAATGAATCTTAACAGCATTTTAGATGGATCATGCTTCAAAAACTCATTAAATGATGTCACACTAAGGATTTTATTTCAAGTTCAAAGCCTGAACTGGCGAATGATACATCTGACGGCAAAAACAGGGCAATGCCCCTGCAAACCGCAACTAAAACACTGTGATCATCCAAGACTCTGATATAAATCATGAGTTTCAGGGGAGGATAACAGCCTGTCTTTTAACTGAGAGGCGTTGCTAAAGTGAATTGGCTTAATGACACGTCTGAGAGCGTACGTTCAAGTCATAAGGTCTGTATTTGTTGCCCACCCGTTTTAGCCATCATATGATGGCTATCAGCTAGAGGGAGAGGAGCAAACCACACTGGGCAGGCAGAGCACAAACAGAGGGGCAAGTCGCTACCTGTAAGTCACTGCTGAGTGAAAGGACGAGAGGAATGGAAAACAACACAAACACACATATTCTCGGGTCTTCGGCCTATTTAAACCTGGGTCTGTAATGGGCCAACTGTTCTCCAGTACTCTGATCATGAGGACTTTATTTGAGGCTGGATACAGTGAAGCTAGACCTCTTTGACAGGAAGAGAAGTCCCAGACAGAAGTCTATCCTTACAAACGATCTCCTGAGCTACTAGGAGTAGCCAGCAGAGAGTATCTAACCTGAAGATCAGATGCTAGAGGTAGATGAAGAAGGACAGACACAGCTCTGTTTGCTCTGAAGTTAAGCCTAACTCAAGCACGCACGCACACAACGATTCAACACCCACGCAAACCCCCGAGTCCTTGATGTACACTCCAGCTCGGACCTACACACAAACATACACACAGCACATGAACAGGAAAAACATTTGCACTCAGTGTGTGTTATAAAGTTACAGCAGGGAAGTCTAAACATGCAAAAAGCAATTACCTTGAAAAGCAGCCACGTAGCGTGATATCATGGTCTTAAGGGTGGAGCTGGATGTCTGCAGGAGGCTCTGGATTTCTCTCCGCGCTGCCACCTGGTACTTCTCCTCCATCTTTTTGGTGCAGCATGTCAAGTTCTTGGATGTGCACACCTGTAGGTCTGAACCTAAGAGTTGTGGAGATTATTTGTTAGAATCTATAAAAAAAAAACAAAAAAACATCCATATTATATATATAAAAATTTAAAATGAAGAACTACAGACAATCAAATCCAGGATTAATTAAAAAGGAGAATGGTAGCTAGGTTTCCATACTTTTCTGTGTGTGATACAGTCAGAAATGCTCAGTAATAAAGTAGAATTTAACAGTAGCTAAAAATATCTAAACCCATTTGTTAATCAATGCGTTTTGCACTTTGAAGATACCCCCAGAATAGGTACATTTGTTAAACAGTCACTTCCTGCTGTGCCTTAAATCCATTGCTATGTTTTACCAATCAGGGCAATTTAAAGTTAGATAGCCCATCTTTAAAGTAACCCACCTTCCTTTACACCTCCTAAAGACAAGCAAATCAGGTGGATTTGCCCCCTAAACTGACCTTACAAATAAATAAATGTCCAATCTGAAGATGAATCACTATGTGAGGTTGCAGATCAGGCTAATTGTACTCTTACATTTTGTAGATACTGGATGAACAAACCTGATGAATCAACCAGATGAAAAGCAATTAGAATTAATCATGTGGGAACCATGAATATCTGCCTCTCAATCTATTTAATATTTGATGCCTCATAAAGACAGATCTGGGCACCAACACAGCTCTGACTTTGAAGTTCTTAGTCTAAACCAAAGTTAAAGGCTAAGCTACAGTCTACTCCCGTCACAGAGGCACAGCAGATATAGCATGTACACATAATAATCAGCAGGATCAATGAAATTACTAGATGTTATCAAGAAACTGATCACATCTGTATTAAATATCACCGATCATTCTGGCCAGGTTTTTTCAAAGCTACATTTGTAGATAGAGTTTTATAAAACATCAGTTGAAAGGACACATCTGTTTGGAGGCACAGAAAAGGAACGGGGAAAATCAAAAGGTCTAGACTCTGAGGAAAGATCTAGATCAAAGAGCTATCACCTCAGCTGGATGATGTCTTGAATTTTCCCTTATGAAAAAGCAAAGGTAATCTGCACATATCCGGCACAATCAAAACATCTTAAAGGACACCCAAAACTCTGCAAAGGCCCTCTCAGACATGCCCAGGCAGAGTGTGCAGACTGTTGCCAGAAATGCTATCAGCTCCCTGCGAGGTGCAAGAGCGAGCAGAGAGCAGAGCAGGCGATGGCACACGAGCTGGAATTCAAAGTCTTCCAGATAAGAGAACATGAAAGTGCCCCAGGTCTTGCTTTTTCAGCCTAAGTGCATCCCGTGCCTATTTCAAATTCCCACCCTGCAGACAGGAGCATTTTTGGTTGAAGGGAAGGACTACTGACTTTTCCACACGTCTGGCGCAAGCTCCAGGCAGTTCAGCACCTCTTATCACACCAGCAGCGCTAAAACATTCAAAAATCTCTGATTCATGGAAATCTGGCGGCTATTTTAAGCAAGCTTAGACTCAATTATAGATAACTGCTAACATCACATTCAACCATCAACTGTACCAGCTGATTTCTCTCGTTGCACTTTTGATGTACTTCACTACCTGAGCCTGAATCCAACAAGGAGGACCTCTCTCACAGAAACAGCATCTTTCAGTGAGATGTGATGGCGCCTAAAGAATTTCTTAGAGGTTTAAGGATGTGTTGGAGAGTTTTTTTTTCAATGGAATTTGTTTTCACAGATACAGCAGGGGAACTGTGTCCCTAAGTTTATAGGCTGCACTTTGTGGCAGGATGGCAGTCAACACTGTTGACCTTTACTTTTCCAGAAGCAGCAGCAAGCCACCCAGTCAATGACAGCCCACATGAAATATCCACACCCATAATTCACCCCCCCACCTTTACACAGAATTACTATAGTTGACGTTCAGAAAGCCAAGTTTACCTAACTTTACACACAATAAATCCTGTTTATCCCTGCAAGCCACTTATCTGCTGTAAACACCCAGAGGGAGGAGGAGTTTCTTTTTAGTCTGGACCAAACAAATAATCTCAGCAGCTTTAGTTTCCAGTGTCATGGGGTTAAAACAGCATGATTTCCACCAGTTCATGCACAGTTAATTCCATGAACAGGCTGCTCAACAAACATGTAAAAAATAAACCAGTTCGTTTCATTATGAGCCTAAGATAACCAAAGAGTTTAGTTCTTACAGTGAGAAGACACATTATATTCTCCCTGAAAGATTTAAGCCCTTTTTTTTTTTTTCAAAATTGTACACCTCCTATTACTATAATAACTGCGCACACCTTAAAAGGTTTTACAACTTATACTTAAAAGAGACCGGAAAATTACAGTTTCAACGCTCCATAACAGATAATAAGCCTTCCTGAAGGATGTTTAATTTCTCTGAAGCAGTGGTTGCTATGACAAATAAAACTGAAATATAATGCGCATCTGCCCGCTCTCGTGCAGTCCTGACCCGTGTACCTGTTGTGGGACTTGAAGGCAGTAACTGGTTTGGTCCGATGCCCCTTTGTAGGAAAACTTCGCGGACTTTGTCACATTTGTTGGAGTTTCCTTGCGCGGATCCGCAGCAACATGCGAGGACAAAAACGCTGCACATCCACAGGACAGTCATTTTAATAAAATCCAGGGTTGATGGTCCGGAGAAACTAAGGACAACTTCCACGCAGGCGTCAATCTAGACGCCGGTAGGTTCCAGGTGAGACAACATGTCGGGGTTCAAACACCGGAGTGGAGCTCGCGGGAGTTCGCGTCTGTCCCGCTAAACCTTTAAATTCTGCATCTGATCCAAAGTTGCAGTGTGACTAGTCTGGTGACTGCATGTGGTCCAAGTCGGCTGGACCGACAGCAGAGGCGGTACCTTCATATTACCTGCTTGCGCTTCACGAATGGATCCTGAGCAGAGGAGCAACCGGACAGCGCCACCTAGTGGACCACTTAGTTTTAACTTCATGATTGTCAATCTATGCTTTTCAGGAGACCGTATTTATAAAAAAATAAATAAATATATCACACCAATTTAGGTTCTTCATCCAATCACATTTCCAGTTGTAACCCTTTATAGGGCATTCAACAAAACAATTTGTGGGCTATTTCAAAATTTTAAAGGCTAATGTCATTAGACAATACTGTCTACTAAACTTATAGACATTGACCCAATGTATATGCAGTTTATTTCAGTTATTAGAAAACGTTTTAATTTTAAAACACAAACTTTCCAGTGTGTGCATGTGTTGACGTTACCAAATATAACTTGGTAGGTTAAGGGTGAATCTACAATATCACTCAATCAGAACCCAACCAGATAATGAAGTGGACTGAACTCGATCTGAACCCATCTCCATGATCATTTTGTCCGTAATGAATAATTTTACACAAATACAAAATTATTTGAATTTAGGAAAAATTCATTTTATTATAACCACAGAACTTTAATGAGAGTACAGCTGCTGTGACGCTTCAGCTGCACTATTACCACAGAAAAACCAGAACTTTCATATCCATGTGCATTTACAGGTACCATTTCGGTTACTATAACCAATAATGGGAGTGGAATGAATGGGGCCAGACTTACTGACAAATTTTTCATCATATTATACAAGACAAGCATTTAAAGATAGTTTTTCTTATACACCATTCCCAAGGTTAGGAGCTTATTCTTGAGGTAAAACACTTGGCGCCTTTTTTTTTTAATATGTTGTCAGAAATATGTATATTATTACCACTAGAATAAGAAATTCAAAAAATTATTGAACATATTAGAATAAAAATAAATAAATAAAAAACACACATTAGAGTTCGCATCTTTAATACAATTCAAACAACCTCACAAACTACCAATTTGAAATACACTATTTTAATAATCAGACAGGCCAAACCTTTACAGATGAGCGTTACAGTTTTCTAACAGACACTGATAATGGTCAGCTTCATCTCCTCCGTCCTTTACAGGCCGGGACAAGTGCAATACCTCCAAGAGTACAGCATTGCTACTAATCCCAACCTGCACAAGAGAGGACATCAAAATGTGCAAATACCCACTTCACAATAAGAAGCAGTACTACGTAGAAGAATATGGGTCATCAACAGTCAGTTTTGCATGGATTTGCACAGCAAACATCAGTTAGAGCTGAATGCAAACCAGCAAAACTGACCATGCAATGATCAACAGATTTGTCCTCGATTATGCATATCAGGCTCCAGACAGATACAGTTAGAAGTACTTCAAGTGCTTACATTGCAGTAGATTGAGAAAAAACACTACCTGCACTATAAGCACTTTAGTACTGCTGAAACTGGAGTCGTTGGATGGGAAATGGCACATACTCCTGGGTTTTTAAGCCGTATATTATGTAATCAGGTTGTGTTTGATGTGGCACCCCCAAAACCAAAAATCTAAACAGGTGGAGAGCAAGCAGGCCACCATCAGTTTTGCATAGATTTGCACAACTCATTTATTCTTGTAGTGCAACTATGCAAAACTAGCAGAGAACTGCGAGATGTTTGAGCCCAATTAGAAATTGAGAATGGTCTGGTGGTGCATATCACAGCCCCTTATGCCAGAAGGAGCACTTAGGGCAGTAGGTGCTAGTCTATTTCACTATCTGCACTAGATGCACCTTAGCACAAAGACAGTACTTCAAATGATTATTACATCAAAAGAACCTGCACATCAGTGTCAGGGTATTGCTGTAAGTGCCTCCACTGCAGTAGGTATTGCATTGTACTACCTGCACTGTAAGCACTTTGACAATACACAGACAGATTGGAGCATCATCGCCTTCCACCACCACCATGAGGGAAGGTGGTCACACTGCTCCATGATGTGAGACGTCATGTTTGGGATCCAGCACATCGTGGTGGACCTGAAAAGAAAACAGGGACACAAAAGATAATTCATTAAGACGATTAATGAGAGATATTTTAGTAATGCAACAAGTTACACCCCCACCCTGGTGTGTGCACGTGTTAACGAGTTCCAGCAATCAAGTCCGAAGTAGATTTTTTTATGTACTTATTTTTTTAAAAGGGAGATGTCGTCCTCTACCATCCGAATCAGCGGGGGCAAAAGACGTTGCAGCTTAATGAAGTAGCACGAGGTCACTGAAAACTTGAATGAGCAGCACAACCTGCGGCCCGCGTTCGCTGCAGCACAGCGGCGCCTGCGCAACGAACACTGTTGTTTACCCCTCCCCCACCGCTCCTAACATGGCGCCTCGAAGTGCGCCAACCTTTAGCAGAAACGACTTTAAACCAACTAAGATCAACTCAAATCTAGTGTTACACAAAGAAACTCAAGTTACGTGCCGCCTGGGAATAGGGGGGAAACCACGGCTCGAGGCTTCAGGCGCTTTAAAAGTCGGGAAGACCGCCCGTATTGGAAACGGCAGCGGCTCACGGCTGCCGTTTGCCGTGAGCCGCTGCTGCGAGCTCGTGTTGGCTTTATTAAAACACGGCAAGCCGCGATACTACAGGAGCCCTGGTGACTACCTGGAAGGGTGTTGGGGAGTTATTTTACCACTGAAAACGAATAGCTTACTTACTGTCTTTTATCGATTAAGATAAAACATCGAGTTAGGACACTCTAGCTTTTAGCCAAAAATAGCAAGCGCACGTTCAAAAAAAAGTCAATAACACGTTTGTCCAGCTTAATTAGTAGTCCTATACCTTTCTCTGGTAATACGCCCGCTTTCGTAGTGCCATATTTTCGTTTTTCACTCCACAACAACTCTTTAGTTAATGTGGCTAAGAGGCTAGGCTAGCTGGGCTAAAGCGCGCGGCCTACAGCTGCCCCATGTGCTGCTGCTTTGTTCTGGGGGGCACTTTAACTCACACACCAGTGCACTCGACAACGAGCAGCAAATTGACCAGAATCACAAACCAACTTTACGAATATCACACTATAGTGTTTATAAACACCCAGGGATTACATGTGGCCTGATATTTTTTAACTATGAGCTGAAGTGCAGAGCAGAAAGCTCCGAATAGCTTTTCAAATCTCCCTCATTCCCTCAATGGTGGAGCTGAGGGGGCTGCCATGCGCCTCACGTTACACTGTTTTCATCGCCAAAATATCATTTATGAGTTTATGTTTAGATATCATCACCGGCGTAGTAAAAATACGTACCGGAATGGCTTTAACAAACCACTACGGGGGATTTTATTTCACCAAAACAGAGAATGAAACATGAGCCCAAACCTGACTTCCTTACCGATAAACATGCGCTCGGTAGACACTCACCAGCCGAAATCCACCATCTTCGCTCACTTGCTTGGGCTGCCGTGTAGTCTCACGCCGACAAAAAGAGACAAATAAATACGCAACTCTCCCGGAAACTTTAACACTGGAGGACGATAACGAGACGTAAAGTGAAATTAAGACCGCTGGTGAGCCAATTTGTAGCCCGGAGACGCTTTTTAAAAATGATTACTGGGTTAAGAAAGTGGCGCGAAGGCGACCAGTTGGTAACCATGTGGGTGAATGAAGGGCGGCTCCCACTGAACGTAAATATCTAGCTACAACCCCCAACTCTCCTATTAGCATACATAAACTACGGTACTTCCGACCCACATCTCCAACCAGCCTCCACCTCCCAGGAGGAGGGAGACACAGCTCCGCTCTTTCTAATGGCCTTTAATACACAATTGCATGTGCGCATTAGAGAAAACAAATTGCATTGCACTTCTATGGCCATTTAAGTTTCGAAGAATAACGAAACGATATATGTGATTCCCTTGACGAGGTGATTTTAAATGTAAGTAAATAGCACTGAATGGCGAAAATAAGTTAAGCGCATTATATTCTTTAGTTGCCTCGTGTGAAAAACTGAACAAACTGACCTGTTGCTGCTCTACAAATAATCATAATTAGTCAATTGTGTCTTAGTTTTGCACACACGTGTACGTTATATTAGTACAATATTTATTAAGCTTAATAGGCTATAGGTAAATTTTAAAAAAAATGTTTTTTTTTTCTCATTTTATTCTGAAAAAAAAAATGTTTCACAATTATTCGGATTTTGTTCTATATTTAAAAAAAAATCTGTGCAATAAACAAACTGATCATAGAATGAATTTCAAAGCCACAGAAAAATCATACTTTTAAGCAGCATTCACAAACAGCTGATGAATACATTTGTATGTTTTGGATGTTTATAGTTTTATTATGATATTATAAAACAAACAGAAGCACGTTTTAATTTCAAATTGTAAACTTCATTCGGTTTTAAGAATCACTAAAACAAGACATCCAAAAATGGTTAACATCATTATTACAGAAGTAACCGTTCAACAGCAGTTTCAAAACAACTGATGTTAAAGTTTGATGTAATGATCATTGAAGCAAATAACAGAAAAGACACAGTTCAAAAGTTTTTTCTATATAAATGAAACACTTTTTTAAACATTCTCCTACATTATTAGTCTAACATTTTTGCATTTTGCCTTCAAAATATTTCAAAGCAAATTTCACAAAATGAAAACTTACGGTGCTTGATTTTGAGGGTTTGAAAAAAGATCAGTTACCTAATTTAGGTTCAGAAAATCTCAGTGCCCACAGGGAATGTGTCGCATGCTCATTCCCTGGCCTTTCTTTGTTCTCAGATTTAATATAAACCAAGAGATATTTCAGAGATTTAACAATTCAGTCATAAAACCACAACAGAAGTACTGCAGCAAATTTTTTAGCCCTTAAACAAGACATAGGACACAGTCTCAAGCTCCACAATTTTTTTCTGCAATAATGACACTAAAATCTTTATGATTAGCAGATGCATTAATGAAATATAAAGAAGTGTTTAAAAAAAAGACAGCTTCCACCTTTGCAGTTACAGAAATTATATTTGTACAATGTGACTCAAAACAGACTTGACTGTATGAACTCCTAAACTTTATGTACTTTCTCATGTGTTTAATTCACATTTTTTGCTTCTGCAAAAAAAAAGACATTTTAAGATTATTTTAACTCTTAATATCAGAAAGGTCTTGTTGTTTTTATTTTTAACCATTTTGAGCTGCTGACAATATAAAGCCATTAATGGTAGAGAATAATTTGGTAAAATGTCTCAAATAATACAGTTAGGATTTTGAGTTAATTATAGTCGAGCAACTCTTTTTTAACACAACTTGTTTAGATGTAGTTACGAGCAATTTTTAAAGGAAAAACGGACATGTTAAGATTATAATACAAATTCCTTTCCAAGTCAGTTGCCGATTATTGATCTTCATTTCTACCAGACAGTCCTCCTCTAAACCTCCCACATGGTCTCACTTAATTATTGAGAGCCCAAGAGTAAATCCTTTACTTTTCCTTTACTTTTTTTTTTTCAATTTCTACAATTATTTTAAACACTTATTAAGCTTAAATGTTTTGATAGCTTCTTCCATCACCAAAAGCCTCAGGTGAGACCTCCCTCATGTAGCTTTAAGATCAAATAAAAGAAAATCCCACTAATTATGCCTTTGTTCACTACATAAATATGTTAACACTGTGCAATAAATGACAAAAGAATTGTTTTCATGCACTTCCAACATAATAGAGTTTAATAACAAAGAAACCAAGGATTATCCCTTCATCGGTTCATCTGAATGTATTCCTCTTTTCCACTATTTAACTAGTTAAGAAAATAACAGAGGTCTGACAAAAATGTATTTACTGGTTTTTACCTAAATAAAAACTAAATAAAATCGACTCGCTCATACTTGTAATTTGTGGGACACAAAAGCGCTGACGGTGGCACATCCTTGGAAGGACACATGAACTGCAGACCCAGGCTTTCTCTGTTGAAATATGTTGAATTGTGTGAGTTGTATCAAATATCTGAATGTGATACAGTATATGAGCTGGCCAGCAGAGGGAACTAGCAAACTAAATACTGTACTATAAAGACATGGTTGTTTCCAACTGTAAGAGGAAGCACTTACTTCCCTATCAGTGGAGTTTCTGTTTTTTTTTTAAAGTCGGCCAGTTTTGCAACGCCGACACTCAAAGTAAATGACGGTGGGCTCGAGCTCAGCAGCTTCCAATAGGTTCAACATTTCCACTTGTGTGATGTGTAGATGTGTTCAGTTAACTGTTCATCATCAAACATGTAGCACATGATTTGTGGTCCACTTCCTGAATGTTTTGCGTGTTTTATCTCAGCTTTAATCCTCCTTCTTCTGACTGACCAATAACTGGACAACCTCTCACCCTGACACCAGAATAGCAGCTCTTCTCAACTCCTCTGTGGGAGTGGAAGCGCTCAGTCATGACCCCCAACCCCCCACACAAGTCAGTAGTTCCTCTGCATATGGAAGTGAGGTGGGGGGTGGGTGGACACAGGGAGGTTGAAGACTTCACTTTGTCCCATGGGGTCAGATAAAAGCTTACAGCTTTGCTTCTTTAGACCTCTCCTTCTGCGACAGGCTCCACGCTCCCTGAACAAGTGATGTAAAAACATTTATCCAGAGGAGCAGCAATCAAATGCACAATGTTATGTTAGACTGAAATACAGAGAAATAATTAAACAAAGAAGCAGGAACACATGGACACAAGACCGCTGCAGTATTTTTGGATTTATAACTCAAAGCGTGGACCATCCTGATCATACACAAAACCAAATGCACCACACATGCAGTACTCATCCTATTCAAGCCTGTTATTTAATATCAAAAACATCCCCTCTGATGCAGCAACACTTCTGGCTAACTTTTCCATAATGGCCCACCACATCTTAGCCCCTCCCACATGAGGGGCCACGAGCCCGGGGGTCTCTGTTTTGTTCTTCCTATAGAAGCCAGGCCACCATTGTCTCAGCGTGACCCTGAGGTCAACTGAACTCACCTCGCCCGGCCACAGCCCATTCAAATGTGAAGCTTCACACGCAGGACAAAAACATCTCACCAGAGCTTGTATCACTTCAAGCGAGGGGGTGGGAAGACAGACACGGACAACAGACACAGCGATTCAGAGCCAGAAACTAGTTTGCATTTTTTTTTTTTGTTTGTTTTCTCTTTTTCTGTGTAGTTAAGACATAAAACGTGAATCTAGACAGGATGAAATGAGTATCTCCACTGAAAACTGAGTGGTTTAAACTGGCTGCAGTGTGACTGTCTAATAATGACAATTATAGAAAGTAGTAATGAAGTTATCTTTGACACATTTTCGGCTCATTTGAATAAATCTCTTGCCAGAGGGGAAATTACATTTTGCTGCAGAATGAGGTCGTCCACATCCGTCAGCTGCCTGCTACTGCCAAGTGTGGAAAAAAAATACCCTTACCCATGTTTTATTGCACAATAAAAAAAAAAGAAAAAAAAAAGTCTAGTCTAGAAAAAATCCAGTCAATATTTATTTTTTCCACAGGGGCTGGTCAATTTGAACTGAGTTTGGTGCACAGAGCAGATGTACTGAAGATCTTGTCTGGAGTCTTCCTGTCAGAGGCAACAGTGTCCCTGGTGGAGAGGAAGCTTATGGAAGTTGACAGGTTGAAAATGTGCGACATGATGTGGCTGAAAGAGCATGAAACATGTTCACCCATGGGTGCCTCACAGGGTGCCACAGGAGAGACCGAGAGACAGTTAAATGAGTGTTTTGTGTAAATACGTTTTCTTTACCTTAACTGAGAGTCTAAGAGCCTGTTGCAAGTTTACAAAATGTTTTGATTTTCAAAGAAAGCACTGCCATCTGTTCACAAGGAAGAGAGAGGTTCAGGGACGAGAGATTTTCTTTCACTTAGTTCACTCTTCACTAAACTACATAAAACTACCAATTTTTGTTTATTCCAAATACGTTAAGACACCAAGATTATCGACCGCATGTCTAATTAAAGAGATCAATTTCACCACCCTGACACACACCTAAATTATATATATATATACATATAAGAACATTTGGAGTTTAGATTTACTTTGACATTGATCACAGACCACATGTGCACTCTAAGAAATGTCTGAAAGCCCTTTTAAATATAAAGCAGTGGCTCTAACTGCTAAGCAGAACCACAGCGGGTCTGTTGGATGTTGTAAGCTACATTACCTGAATTCATCATTTGCTCTGCTGCTTACTCATTTTATGACCACAGTGAAGACTAAGGGAAGGTCCTGTGATTCAAACTTTCTTTAACCTTTATCCTCCATTCAATTACTTCCTGCAGTGTCTCATTTTGACCTTCACTTGTTTTGTTTTTTTTGTTTTTTTTAAATGGGACACAAAAAAACAGAAATTGACTTGAATTGACATGAATTCAAATCGAACTGTCATTAATCTTTGAACTGATATTCCTACACACGAGTCAGACTAAGATGAGCTGAATTGATCAAAAACTGATCATGAATCCCTGAACAATATTTTAATTTAAGTAAAAGCCACAGAATTATTTTTCAAGTCATTTGACAGAATAGAAGACAAAATGTATCGAGTTCAATGGTGAAAAAAAATCTGCAAACTGGAGTGTAAAAAATATTTCCTTCTACATTTAAACAAACTGAAAACACATTTGCTGTACATCTGAAACTGCCATATGTGGTGATAACAAATTTTCTTTTTAATAAACGCTCCAAGAATATCTCACAAAACAAACCAAGTACATCTAACAAGTTATGTTCCTCTCACATTGTCTCTTCACTCAAAAAAAAAAAACATTTTGTGCTACAAGTGCAGTGTAAAGAACAAACAACACCGGCCTCTTTAAAGTCTGTGGATAGGAGCACACAGCTCTCGCACAAGCTTCCCACACTCGACAGGTGTATCCATGGAAGTTCTGACTTGCAGACAGCTTCCACAGCAGTTAAAATGGTTACCACCATTTTAAATTAAATAACATTAACAGAACAAACATTAGACTTTGTAGTAGATGTTGGTGGGGCTCTGGGGCATTATCTCTTGAACTATATACACAGGAGGCCCATAGTCACTGCTCACACGCTCATAGTGACGGCAGATCATGCTGTCAGAGCCCCGACTAGGAAAGACAACATCACTGCGGTCTGAGCCGTTGTTGTCGCTGCTGATGCTGTCCCGCTTCGGCAGAGCCAGAGTGTTGAGAGGCACAGAGGCAGACTGCTGGTGTCTATCAGGGACGCAGCGACGCTGGTGGTACCTCCAAAGCAATGCCAGCAGAATAGTGACGACCAGAAGCAGGACCACAGAGCCAGAGATGAGCCACACCAGAAGTCCTGGCCCAGAGCTCCCACTCTGTCCGGTGTCAGCGCCCACACCTGTGACAGGACAAACAAGGGAGAAAGTAAGATGACGAACAGACATGGACATGTAAGATGGAGGCTTAACAGCAGTTTTACTCAGTTTATTCCCTGTTACAGCACAATCACATATACTAGCAAAATATGTGATGACATCCTCTGGCTTATGATCAGAGGAAGTTTCAGTACAAGTTCTTAACTCTTCGATAAAGTTTTGGCCGTTTTTACATTTCTGTTCATTATGTTGATTCTATTTGCAGATTCATAACATGGACAAGAGCAGGAATTAGATATATGTCATCTTCCCATTGCAGAACTATGACATTAACCATGTTAATTATACTATACACAAATCAGCCAATATTATGACCACTGACGGAAACATGAGTAAGTACTGTTCATGTTGTTACAATGGAACCCTTTGCTAGAAAAACCTGCATCCTGACATTCACATGAATGTTATTTTGACACTTACCTCCAAACTAAAGATTTTCCCAACCAATCACACCTCCCAAATGGCAACATCATTGCCCAGTAGCTGCCTAACATCAGCAAGGCAGCTGTGGGCCCCTCAACATTTTTTTTTAAGAAGGCACTAAAAGAAAGACTCTGATATGTTCATCTGGTCTTCAAACTCCCCAAATACCAATCTGATAGCATCGGTGGGAAGTAATCCAAGCCCACAGGCCCTCCACCCACAAGTATGCCAACATCCCAGTAGCAGACCCTCCAGGACACTCTCACATGTTCTTTGTTCAGACCCCGACTGCTCAGAGCTCTTTTATGTTATGCCTGTACAGTGTATATCTCATATCTTTAAATTGTATTATTATTTCCCTCCAGTGACTGGACAAAGAAATTACACATTCTGTGTCCAGTAAATTAATTTTTAATTAAAAAAAAAAAAAAAAAAAAGTTTAGTCAACACTGGGCCCCAGAAATGTGGTGGGTGAAATATATAGCCTCATAAAATAAAATGCAACAAGTCTAAAAACTAAAAATTTCAACTGTGTAACAATAGAAACTGAACAATTTCATGAAAAATGGATAACAGATTTTTTTTTTTTTTTTTTTTGCTTGTTTACCTGATAAGAATTTGACTGAGTGAGTGTGTTTGGAGGTAAATAAAAGATCATAGTTTATTTGTAACCCAATTCTAAAGATTGTAAAGTTAATTCTACTTCAGCTTAAGTCTGGGCAATATTTTTGGTGCGTCTTCGTGCAAGCTTTACTTTTTGTGTTCTTTTCTTTTAAGGAGGTGTCTTTGGTTTTGGACTTGGGTGGTGTGGGTGGAAATCTGGTCGGAGACTCCTGGAGCGTTGAAGATGCATCCGAAGAGTCTGTAATATAAAGCAAAAATGTATGGATATTAATACGAGCCCACAACTCCTCAGCATCACTGTGTACGTGGGCTTACGTCATGTACATCATGATTCCACAAGCATAACTGAAACTACAATGATCACTGAGTCAGTCATTCATGTTTCATGTCAGCCATCTCTGAATCAAAGGAAAAGAAAGGTTAAACTCAGCAACGTATTGAGAAAAAAAAACGAAAGAAATGCATACAAAAGGAGCAGCACGGAAAACATTTTCTAACCCAAACAGGCTATGAAGAGTTCTGTTTTCAGTCACAGCTAGTACTTAGATTTTCTAGTGAAAAAAAAAAAAAAAAAGTCAGTCAATGACATTTACATTCTCTCCACCTACCCACTCATAGCACATGATCGAATGCAGCCCAGGGGTTTCTCCCAGAGGAATTTAGAATAATTAACATGGACAGGTTTACAGTTTAATATTTTCCTCTGCAGCTCTGTGGGAGTGTGCTGGAGCGAAACAAAACTACAACTAATCAGGGAATTTTGATTCGGAACGAGACGGACAGTGGAGGAAATAAGAAGTAACGGGGGTGTGACCAATTACATCAAGGTACGTCTACATTACTTGAGTCTTTTCTTCTCATGCCACAAACTTCTTTTTATCATTCAATTAAAATATATGAAATTAAAAAAAAAAAGAAAACGAGACTTAAAACTACTTGACAAGTAACTGGATGAAGCATCTTTCAAAAATCCTGAACAAACTTCAACCATTCAGACGAACCAAGCGGAGCCCCATGGAACTAGTTGGTTCGGTGTGAATGGTCATCAGTCCTAAAAACCTGATGCCTGAAGCCAGCAGTCCAGGACACCGACTGGTCCAAGCTTCTGCATTTCAGCCACAAATTAATTGTTTGTAGCCCGACAAGATTTTCACAAGGATCAAGATGCTTTGAAAAACTGACATCAGTCAGCTTGATCCATAAAATAATTAACTGTACAAAAGGTAATTAAACTCCCATTGTACTAATATGTCCAATGACCAGCAAAGCTTGTGACAAGAGATCCTAGGGTCCCCAGATCTGCTGAATGAAACAATCAGTAAATGCCGACTGAAATTATTATTGTAGGAAAGATAAGATTACTTAGTATATCATGAAAAACAGCCGTAACTGCAACAGTGTCTGTTTAAACCAACATGACTCACACAACACTGTGAGACAAATACAAACATGACCTTAGTAAACTCTTCCATCTGAAAACTTTTCTGAAAACTGAAAAGCATAGATGGAACTGGGTGCTTTTGAATGGACTTGAACCCCTGTATGCTGGCATTTTAAAAATTCCATCCACTAGAACAGAAGGTTATGAAAGAACTAGAATGAGAGAATAAAGTCATTTGAATATGTCAAAGAGTAAATCTTTCAGATCTGCTGCTGCTCATTTTTATTTTTTTTTTTAATCATTTTTATTTCATGGCTCTAGTGGTCTTTATCTACACTGTTCAGACCGGAAAGACAGGTAGAGCAGAGAGGGGGAAGACATGCAGCAAGGATCCACAGAACCTGGGCCAACTGAACAATGACTGTAGCCTCCAGAGATGGGACACCTGCTGATGCAGTCTCCCCTCGTTTGGTCGGGTCCAGGTAAAACGAGCTCCATCAAATACAACTTTAGATTCTTGCTTAAATGTGAATGGATACAGTAAAAAATATACAGCAGCTTTGATTTTTTTTTTTTTTTTTTTGTTAAAGCTTCTTGCCCGTAAAAGGAAAATTCTGAATTTTAAACTACACTAGGTATATTATTAAAATGCAAAGGAGTAAAATTAAGTTCAAAAAGATGTGAATCAAAGAAATCACGACCGTTTGCAGCAGTCAATTAATGTTAGCAAAGGGAGCAATGAAACGACATCCCAATAAACTGCTATTTTAAGCCTCTGACAAAAAAAAAAAAAAAGTCAATGTCATTCTAATTAAGTGATAGTGTGGATATGGTTCCTACAGACAAACAAAGGTCATTTATGCACACACACAAAAAAAAAAAAAACATTAAAAGGAGAGTTTGCACACCCATCTCTATCAGGTCATTTCCACCTCGTCATAAGTCCATACAAGTCAACTACTGATGTCAAACAAACTTTAATAGATGCAAAAGGAGGACAGTTCATGACCTCCGTTTCCACAGAAATAGAACAATACATGCATATATTTATGATAAAATAAGCATCTGTCAGAAGCACAGGCCTGAATAGCCTTTTCTATGCACTTTCTGTATCCGTATAAAGTTAACATCATCTCAGTTTTACACACCATCCATTAAGTGGGATGACATTTTTAGTCTTGTCATAGGCTTAAAATACCGTATTGGTCAGAATATAGGAAGATATTTTATTCTAGAAATCATATTCTCAAAAACGGGGGTTGTCTTATAATCGAGGGCTAGACTTTTCCGTTGTCGTTACACACCTGCGCCACTAGATGGAGCCGCACTGAAGTAATCAGTAAGAATGGAGCATCACAGTGAACACAGATCTGATATTTATTAACATAATAAACAGCAGTTTATTAAATAGTACTATACCTTGATCTTCAATAACATGGAAACCTGACACATACCTCTACTTTAAAGTATGGTACCATACTTCCTAAAAAAGATGAAATCATTTAAAATGTTTAACAATACAGCAGAATGTTATCTCTGTGTGAGTTTTTCTACAATGATTGTACAAGAAGTTGTTTGATGAATAACCTTTTGTCTTCAACATATTTTTATTTTGCCAAAAGGATATCTGAAAAATAGGGGTCATTTTATAATCAGAGTCGTCTTATATTCGGGCCGATACGCATATTTCCGTATTGATTCCATATTACACCCTATACTATTATTAACTGCCATTTTGATGCAAACACATATTTCCTTTTCACTCAAAACCACTTCGATTCACGTCATTGCCATGCCTAAAAAAATAAAAGTTCACACTCCTTACCGTCTACAAATAGACATCGGGTTGTATTAGCTAGAATGTTCCTTTAATGTACAAGGCTTCATGCAAGATTTTCACTCATGTTTTACATTTATAAACACACACATACACACACTTCTCCAAGTGCTTCTAATCCCTGCAGCTTTTTGTGTTTCTCACCTTCAAGGAGGTGAAGCACAATATGCAAACATCCATGCAAGAACAACGCAAAACACAGCATAACAGCAAACATTAAAAATTATTAAGATTTGTCCAACCAAATACAACCAAAAAAATCTATATTGTGACCTTTGAATAAATGGCAAATAAACTAAAATTAAATGTTCTCCTTTAATTTAATCTATTGATTTCTGGGGACAGCACACATTAATCAACATTCCTGTGTTTTCTCGTGTCAAGCATCCAACAGGCTCACTTCACACTGGAGTCCTTTAAGTTTTGCTTCGGTGTATTATCATTAATTCCCCAATGGCCTTAATTTAAAAGTCCTCAGCTCATATTTAGCATCAGTGTACAAAATACTGGATACAAGAGAGTTTTAAAAGCATGATCATTTATCCAAATATGTTACAAAGGCATCAACTTCCACACTGATTAATAGGATTTTGTTAAAGTCGTACCCAGATTAAAATAACATTAAAACCAAATCTGATTTATCCAAGTGTTCTTTTGCTGATGAAAAGGTTTGTTTATGCCAGTAATATTTGTAAACACAGCAGGAAAGCTGCTCCATATTTTCAGTTATGATCAGCCGAAGAAGCACACAAAATGCTGATTTTTCATCTCCGACGCTGAATGAATGAATAATTCATAAAAATAACACTTCACATTTCTGAGGTTAAAGAAAAAAATAATAATTTTGTGCCTTAGATAGAAAAACATAATAAACTGATGCAGCGTTCCTAGCTGATTATGTGGAGTTAAATGCACACTAATGCAGCACACGCAGAAACAAGGACATTATGTTTTTTCTTCTTCACATATAAGGATGCTTACTAATGCTGTACAATAGGAAGTGAAAAATGGAAACAATAGCTTTGTGCGTGAATATCACTTTACATACACAGTGATTTATCCTGACTGCATTTAGAGTAACGAGGAGCATTGACACATATTCCTGCTTCATTCAACTTTCACAAATCTGAAAAGAGGATAAATTTATTTTTTTCCTCTTAAAAAAAAAATGGACAATTGGCTACTCTGATGTTAAAATGGAGTGGGAGGTTATTGACTGCCATTTCCAATGATCGCATGCAGGATAATACTAACGGCTTTAAGCTGCTGCTGGTTTGAATGAGGGATTTGAGAAAGTAATTTATGATGGCAATCTCAGTTTGAGAAAAAAGACCAGACTACCAGATTATCCATGCAGTTAAATCAAAGAGAGAAGATATTATTCCATCACACAGCCGGTGTTTTTGGTAAAACAACTGTCGTTGTTCTTTTAGTGGTGTGGTTTGCGTTTATTGTGTTTGGTGCTTACTCTGGCCGACTCTCAACACCAGCTTCATGGATTTGGTCCTGCACGCCCCTCCGTTGGTATTATCCAAACCTTTCAGAGAGCCTGTAGAGGTGGCTGATAAACAGACAGGACCGTCAGCGATACATCGTTTCATTCTCATTCCTGCACTCAGTTTTAGTTGTGTTGTTGCACAAGAAAAAGCCACATGAAGCACAAAGTGATGCTGCATTCAGTGTGAAGATGATCATACAAGTGCAATTGCCTCTCTGCAAAAGGGCTGCACCAAGGGGGGGGGGTTAATTTATTCCAGATTTATTCCAGATTTATTGTAAATCTGGAATGGTGGACCCCATTACTTTCAGCTAGGTGCACCTGATAAACTGAAAACTGTGTCTAATGTTCTCACTGAATAGACTAACCAATGAACTGACTAATGATATCAGCTCGACATGAAGCATTGGCATAAAAAATGTAATGAATAAATGATGTTTCGGCCTTTTAAAGAAGCTCTCATTGCAAAAGCTTAATTTCTATTTAGAAAAAAAAAAAAGTCATGCAGAGACACACCTCAGGAACTCTGATTCACCTCTGTCACTCACACACACACACACACACACACAGAGACTTGTTAGCAGCATTTAGGTCAGATAACATCTCACAGGCTACAAGCCACGTAGCCATGAAAGCTCCCATCAAATCTGCCTGATGCTGTAAAAGCCTTGTGTGATTTGGGGCATGTAAGCCTTAGGAATCACACTGGCCTGCCAGAGCGAAGTGTGCTGTCAGAGCGGGGCGAGTGGGCGAGGCTACACAGGCAGACTCGCTCTCCATCTCATGCATCACTTGCCACTAAGATGTTGGCTTAACCGACTGCGGTCTAATATCAAGGCCACATTTTTTTTGATTCTCATACAAACTGACAAATTCAGGGGAAGGCTGAGGATGATGGCTTCGTCTCTACCCAATGACAGAAAAGGAAACAGTTGCTTGCACTGATTCAAATGTTGTTCCACCTGTAGGAAACAGCAGCATGTGATTTTAAGTGTTGCCATATGTTGTCATGCAGTTTCGGGCGTCACTAACTCACAGGTGATGTAATAGTCCCTTCCCTTGAGGAACTCCAGACCCCAGAGGTTGGGGCTGAACTCCTGAAACTTGAACGTGAACTTTACATCCCGGCGTGGCTTGTCACAGTTCAGCAAGGGCGTGTCCATCTTGTCAATAATGCAGCTTTCCATCTGGCTTCGAGAGACCAGGTAGACTTTATAAAACTCCTCCGTCTCCCCACTGGAAGAATCTGCCCGTGGACAAATAATGTCCATCTTGTCCCCTATTTGAGGGTAGAGCACCAATCCCAGTCCGGGAGTAAATCTGAGTAAGAGAAAATCATTTTTTGAGTTTTAAAAACAGGAAGGCCTTGAAAATCTCAGCTGAATTCAAATGATACAATTCTTTGCTTAAAACAGTGGAAGAGCTTTTGACTTCTAGCATCAACAGGAGGTGATCTCTGGTTTCAATTCCAGAAAAACTAAGAGGACAAAATAAAAAGGAAAGAGGAAGCAAAATTCCCTTCACAATATTAAAAGAAAAAAAACCCTGACGACTGCATCAGAGCAGCAGACCAAGAAATTAAAGATTTACAGTTTTCAAACAAAATTACATTGCCAACAAGTTTTCAAAGTGAGTTTCCATTTTTGTCATTTTTAAAGCATCGATCCCACAGGATTTGCTTTGTTTTACTGTTTACTCACTGATAATATAATGTTAAAAACAATGGTTGACTGAATAATTAGGAAAATAACAGATAATCTGTTCAATTTTAAAATGGACATCATGAAAGGGCAGAAAACCCCATTAAGAGGATGTAATTACCTGCTTACATTATGAATCCCTCATCAAAGCTGTCACTAATCAGTAATCTATCAGTCAGCTCAATAATTGCAGGACTGTTGCTTGTGGTGCCTCAGCTGCTGAAGCGCCCACATTAAAAACTGTTTCTCCTTTAACATAATCAAATAAATGAAGCAGTGGCACAAAGTTCCTCTCACCTGACACCGATTCGGCTTGACTTACTTTGTGTTGGAGCCGCTCCAGTGGATGGACTCCAGTGTGGCAGCGCGACAGGAGCAAACGATGGCCAGCAGGATCACTGCGCCGCAGCTCCGCGCGCTTCGCCCCATCACAGGAGTGAAACCGCAGGTACGCCGCGGCTCGGTATCATGAAAGAGAGGGAAAAGTCTCGGGAATCTGTTGCCTCTTCATGCCTCCGGTGGCTCCGGGTGCGCGCCGAGAACGCGTTTCAGAGTGAAACCCCCCCAAGTTGCGAACCTTCCTCCTGCCTCTGGATGAAATGTTCCACATTGCGCGTAACTGGCCAGAGAACCATTCCTGTGACGAAATCATCCAGCCGAAGCCTGAGACTGTGTGGGGAGTTTTAACCGTCAGCTGACTGCCCGGTCCGCCCATAAACAAGCTCGGGAGTGGGAGGGCACATATTGATCAATGTTTAAATTAACATACATCCATTTTTTTTTTAAAGCTTTGAAAAGGAGCAGACATTAGTTCTATAGTATTAAAGCCTCTTAAATGTCTTATTTTTCTCTACTGGTCTTTCCTCAAGGCTCAAACTTTTAACTCACAATATCCATCACAGCTTATATTATCTTCATACACTTTGAAGGAGACATTAAACCATTAAAAAAATAAATGGCACAAATTTTCAAAGGTACTAATAAAATTCTGTCAAAATATCACAGAGAAACAATACAACAGCTCCATTAACCATGTCTTTACAGCTCTGTTTAAAGCATCTAAATTTTCTTTTATTGTGTTTAATTATTTTATTTATTGGGGGAGGGGGGGCTGCTGCATGTCACTCTCATCTGGGTCTGTGATGTCACAGCATGCACACCTGAGGGAGTCCCTACATGAGGCATTTTCAGTTTCCGGGTGTTGATGGTTTTGATTTTGTAGTCACTTTAGACACTCAAATATATGTTCTTAAAAAAAGAGGGATCTTCCATTTAATTTAATTTTCCTGATTGTTGTAATCCATGAAGGAAGGTTAAACCTTAACAGATTCCAGTGGTATAAGGGCCCTCGTATTAACTCCCCCTCAAACCAGCTGCCACATGGGGAACAGCTACTCTGAGCCAGTGTAGGTGCTAATTAAAGCCAGGTGTGTCTGAGAGCCTCCCCTCTGATCTACTTTAGCCACGTGGAGCACAAATACTACTGACTTTTTCCTGCTGTTCTCTCAGATGTGGCACTGACTTTTATTCAATGGTCCGTTTAGATAGTTAACCTACTCCTCTTCCTAATGGCATAGTGTCTATAAATAGGATGTAGCTAAATATTGAACAGGAGCTCCGTATGCCTCTGTTTTTCCTGATTCAAATGTTGTCACTGGCTGTTTGAATCAGGTGCTCTGTCTTAAAAGTGGGTTCCTGAGGTTGAAGTGGTTGCTAAACCTTTCCATAGTGATGGTTTAAAGGTTTTGTCAGATACTGATTGTAAAAGCTGTTATTGGATTAAGATGTGACCGACTTGTGTCTGAGCAGATCTCTGGCCTCTCTTCACCCCTCCTATGGACCAGGACAATGGCTGTTTGGCCTTCAGCAGCTCTGTGACAAACAAGAGCATTCCTCAGAATTTCATGTTTCCTCTTTAGGTTTAAACATTTTATTTTCCACACTGGGTGAGACTTTAAAACTCTTTGAGTGCTTTTTTGACTGCTGCTGAGACTGGTTGTTTACCTTGAAAAATTATTTCCATAAATCTCTGTGAAGGAGTTGCAAAAGAAACTGTAAATTCCATCCATTATTAATAATTTTATTTATTTGTTTTTTGCTTTAAAAACCTACTCTTGTTTTGTTCATTTACCATCACTTCTTCAGATCTGCAATGTACAAAACCACTTCCATTTATTTTTTTTTGTCTTAAATGGCAGTAATCTTCACATAAAACTAAATCTTAACAGTTCCAATAAAACACACAAGAATCAAAGTTTTTATTCTTTTCAACAAGGCAACTAAAATTTAAAACAAGAATACACAGATTTGACTGAAGCATTTTATGTGGATAAAAAAAACACACTATTAAAAAAATAACTATAAAATGATTATTACTTATTGCCATGTGTGAGGGAAAATTGATATAAAGTATCAATAGGAAAAGTATGGATTCTCAAACCCTAAAATACTCAATACAGGGTTTTAGTTGAAGAACCCTGGTTTTCACTAATAAGGAATGGTATAAGAAAACTAGAATCTGTAAAGTAACCAAAGTGTAATGAAGTACAAAATTAAAAAAAGAAATCCTCTATGATGAAATTTAAAGATGCACACAGTGGTAAGATCAAGTCCAACAGCCTGAAATTTGTTCTTGAGTGTTTTAACTTTGCTAGAATCACTACAGCGACTTTGAGATCAGCTCATAAAGATGACCACACATAGACACAAACACATTTCTGAAGGGCCCGTTCCTCTAAAGTTCTATAGACAATCTGAGCTTGAAGCTTTATGATGTTTAGTTCAATACGATCAATGCATGAAAATTCCTTGCATGGATTGATTGGGATGGGTGGATTTTCTTTAGAGTCTCATTTATTCTCTGTGTAAGTAGTTAAGGCTGTAATCCTCTCATTTTCAGGGAGTCTAGACTAATGACACAGTGGTTTAAAAGATTACATAGGACTTCTGTCACAAGACTAAAGCAGCACAACTGATGGTTGAACAGGAGAGAAATGTCTGCATTTCTGTCATGACAGACTGGGTTGCATGGATTCAAAGCGCTGGCAATGTTTCCCATATCTATAATTCATTCAAACCTCCATATACACCACGCGCACACTCAACATAAATGCAAAAGTACTTTCTCATGCAAACACATGCGTGTTCAAGTTTGGCTTTTTCTAAAAACAACCTTCAGACACACGAGCTCCAGATGTTTGATTTTTATTTTCTTGTCATGCATTTGGTTGCCTTCAAAAAGATTCCAAATATAACCCAAGCTCAGGTATCACAGAGGTAAAACTGTGCATCTTTTTATCCGAGGTCTTTCTCAAGTAATCCATTGGCGAAATGCAGAGGAAATACAAAGAAAATGAAAATAAATCCAATACAAACCTGTAACCAGATTCAAGTTTGTTCAGTGATGTACTGACTAAATTGAAACAATTTTTCCCAGAATGTATCTCATGTTGACAAGTGGCACGAGAGGTTTGGTAGAGTTAGAGAGGATGAACATTCATCAGAAAACAGCACCAAGAAACAAACCAAAATGATTCAGCAACAGCCCTGGCATTAGAATGATTCTAGAAATGGGTTCCAGTAATTGAGATGCAAGTTTGCTTAAAAAAATAAAAATAAAAGCAAAAAAGGTTGGTGAGAAAGTTGTCTGAGGTTCTGAGACAAATGAAATTGCTCGGAAATTCATGAGGACATTTCAGTATGAAATGAAGGAAATACAAATTATAAACTAGGATCATGATGTCAAGACTTATATCTTCTGGAGAATTCTCAATACAAGGCAGTAGTCAGGTTTGGAAACACCTTGGTCACCGACAAACAGAAAGCTTGGCAGACCAACTTAAAGGCAAAGCTGTTTTCTTTGACATTAGGGATTCTAGAAAAGGTCAGATGTATGAACCCTCAATTCCCAAAAAGTTGGGATGCTGTGTGAAATGTAAATAAAAACAGAATGCAGTGATTTGCAGATTTCATAAACCCATATTTTGATACCGATAGAACATAAAGATGTACAAACTGAGATACACAGGGCGATGTTTACCATTGTGTACCATCCTTTCTTTGTTACCTCCAACAAGGAGGTAATGTTTTTGTCGGTGTTTATCTGTCTGTCTGTGTTCAAGATAACTCAAAAAGTTATGGATGGATTTTGCTGAAATTTTCAGGAGTTGTCAGAAATGTGAAAAGGAAGAACTGATTTAATTTTGGGTGTGATCCGGAAGAAATCCTGGATTCTGGATCACTTTCAAATTTTCGATAACATAGCGGTCAATGGGGCCAAAAATTTTGTTTCTCAATATCTCCGTTAATTATTGCCTAAAACTCATGAAATTTGACTCAGGGATTGACAATGGAAACCACTATCAAATTTCCAAGGCTGATCCGGATTTGATCCAGAACGCGGATTTTATTGCAACCTGTAAATCGCTATATGGGGGAATTGTTGCGCTTGGCGGAGGTCTGCGCTCTCTGAGTGCTTTGCTAGTTTAACAAGTGTTTGTAAATGTCTGAGAAGTGAGGAGACCAGTTGCTTGAGCTTTAGAAAAGGAATGTTGTCTCATTCTTGTCTGATGCAGGATTCTAGCTGCTCAACAGTCCTGGGCCTTTGTTGCCAGATTTTTTTGTTTTATGATGCACAAAATGTTTTCCGTCGGTGAAAGGTCTGAACTACAGGCAGGTCAGTTCAGCACCTTATTAGTATTATTCTATTCTCCTGTGAAGCCATGTGTCATGGATGCAATATGTGGTTTAGCATTGTCTTAAAGAAATATGAATTTTTTCCTCCTAAAAGAGACTTTGTCTGGATTGGAGCATATGTTGCTCTAAAATCTCTATATACTCACCAGCATTGACGGTGTCTTTAAAGATGCAGCCCACACTATAGGCATTAATGCAGCCCCATAACATCAGAGATGCAGGCTTTTGAACTGTCCACTGATAACTGCTGGTCCCTCTCCTCTTTAGTCTGTAGGACACCGAGGTCCATGGTTTCCAAAAATTATTTCAAATTTTGATTCATCTGACCACAGAACAGTTTTCCATTTTTCCTCAGGCCATTTTAGATGAGCTTTGGTCCACACAAGAAGGTGGTGTGTTCACACATGGCTTCTTCTCTGCGTGATGCAGCTTTAACTTGCATTTCTGGGTTGCTTGGTGAAATGTGTTCACAGACAGTGATTTCTGGAAGTGTTTCTGAGTCCAGGCAGTGATGTCCTGTAGAGAATCATACCTGTTTTAACGAAGTGCTGCCTGAGGGCCTGAAGATTATGCTCATCCAGTTTTGACCTTCAGTCTTGTCCCCTGTGCACAGACACTCCTGATACTCTGAATTGTTTGATGATATTGTGTACTGCAGATGGTGTGGTCTTCAAAATATTTTACATTTTACATTGAGAAACGTTTTTCTGAAATTGTTCCACAATTTTTAGACACAGTTTATTGAAGATTGGTTAACCTCTGCCCATCTTTATTTCCAATAGGCTCTGCCTCTCTGAAATGCTCCTTTTATACCCAGGCATGTTACTGACCTGCTGCCAGTTTACCTAATTAGTTGTCAAATGCTCCTCCATTTTTTTTTATTTGTGTCAGTTACATTTCCAGGCTTTTGTTGCTCCTGTTTGATTTTTTTTTTTTTTTTTTAGATCTGTTGCTGTCATCAAAGTCAAAATGTGATAATATTTCCATGAAATGGTAAAATGTCAGTGTCAACATCTGATAAGTTCTTCATGTTCTATTGGGAATAAAATATGGGTTTATGAGATTTGCAAATCGCTGTACCGGTATTCTCTTTTTATTTACATTTATTTTTTTTATTTATTATTTACAACTATTTTGGAACTGAGGATGTAAGAGTCCATAGATGTGTGGTTTCACCTGTCATCAGAAGAATACACTAAACTCCATGCGCTCTGTCTCACATCTCATGGCCTCTTACCCTATGACTGTAAAATATTCTCAAATCAAGTGTGTCCTCAAAGGAACTGTTTTAAGTCTGTTTGATGAGTAAATACAATCCCCATTAGGTCCAGGTTCAAGCAGAAGAGGCAAATATTTGAGAACTAAAATATATTTTATTAACTTACTCATGAGCAGAATGTGTTGGGCAGGAAATTTAAAAGGGGGAAAATGGAAGGTAACAGGAAAAACATTCAACACTGAAAATTTGCCAGAGAGCAAAGAAAATTAGAGAGAGAGATTATTATCACGAGTCAGTATCAGTACCCAGGTGTGAAACACAGACAGGAAGTCAAACTAAACCGAATCCACAAAGGAGGAAGTGCCTCAAATTAATATAGGAAATATAGTTAAGACATAAAACAGAAACCCAAAGGAAAAGACTGACACTAAAACAAAAATGCAAAACAAAAATGATGTAAAACCAAAGGTCAACACTAAAAACAACCAAAGAACATAACAAAACCCATGAACCATGACAGAAACGAGTGGGACAAGACCATCTTTAGACCTTTAAATGATTGAAAGAGCAGAATGCTGTGCAGCTCCAGAAGGGGGACATACTGAAGGGGAATGAACTGAGATATTAGTTTTGCTCATTAATATTGAATTATAGCATTAGTCTAATCTTTTTTTTTTTTTTTTTCACATCTCTCAGCTGCACAGTGAGTCCTTCTTGTCCAGTCAGATCCAGTAGTCTCTGCAGTTTACAGATTATTTAGTTGTGAAAGCTCCCAAGTTAAAGCTAATGCTAACATGTTAGGTGTCAGGTAAGAGACAACCCCTATCACGATTAGCATTAACCTCAACCTGGGACTGGGCTTGAAAGAGGTCATAGCTTCTTCACTGATGGTTCTGAGAATATCCTGCAGGGGGGGACAGACACATGTGTCAACGCTTGACTTTGAGAGCCAACTGTATTCATTCATTTATTCATTCAGTCGTTTCAGAAGTAGTAGAGCTACAACACAAAAAAAAAAAAGTAAAAAAAAAAAACATAAAACCTGCTCTGATTAAATCTAGACCTTTTAAAAACTGCACTGACTGTTCAGTCATTTCTTCATAAAATCTGACTTTAGCACCGCCTTAGTTTAGCACCTACTGCTCTTCTTATATTTCCATCTAACCAACATGGTTTAAGATTCTTATCCACTATTTGATACATTATCCACTGAATTTCTTTAGTACAAATCAATTTTTGGCAGTTTAAATTTCAAATTATATGCAACATCGAGATTAAGAGAGCAGTTCACTCAGGTATCTAGTCATGAGATGACTGGAGTCCAAGTTCTCTGTCTCTGGAGACACAGAGAAGCAGTAACAGGATGTAACAAGCGCTGTTATGCCGATTCTCTTATAACCAACAGATTCATCTAAACTGTGAATATGTCTGGAAGTAATTCTCTCTAGAAGTGTGCTGCTGTATAGTTACTGACCTGTCTCCACATCAACAGCACTTCCTCTTTCAGGTGCTCTCTTTGCTCTGTGGTTCCTCTGTCTTCTCTCCACCCGCTGAATTTCTCTAGCTCTCTCTCCCATTAAACAATAAACCAGCATGTGGGTTTGCTTGTCTTTTATATACTTGTATGAGTCATGTGAAATCCCCACTTTATCGAAATGACGATAAAGAAGAAAGAGAAAATCACGCAACAAATTCTCAGTCCAATGCCATTTGTTTTATGTAAATGCTGCCTACAGAATGAAATATATTTGACTGGTTGTTTCTTGTTTTTGTCTGCTGGAATGACAATACATTACAAAAGATGACAACAGCTTGACTTAATGAATCTAAATTCATTACACATTCAAATACGCAGTCCATCAAACACAGCAAAAGTGATTAAATGGAAGACTGAGTTTGAGCCACAAGGGAAAACCAAAGCTCCCTCTTCATTTTTGTAAGATTTTAATAAAGATGGAGACAATTTTAGCAAAAAATTTGAGACTCAAATTGTATTTACAATGCTGATGGAAAGTTTTCAGACTCTTTTTTTTTCTCATTGTAACTTTATTGATTAGAATTTCCTTCTGCAGAAGGTTTTCTACAATGGCTGAGCAAACAAAAATGGATTTGAAGTGTTTGATATTTACAAAAATATTAAAAAGGCCGATATATATATATCTAAGAATTCAGCTTCTTTCATTCCTCTTGGCAGAAAATGTCCTTCAGGTTTGGGTTCATCTGTGCGTTCTCACATCTCTGATTATAGATGCTCGACTGTGTCCTTCTCCTCAGTCTGTGACATGGACCATCAAGATATTCAAGATATATATATATATATATTCTTCTTTTGTATCCACTATCCTGAATGGTCTCCCAGCCTCTGAAACATAAAACATCCCCACAATACCAACATCCCCCTCTCTACCATCACCGTGTTTGAATGTGGAGATATTTTAATGTTCTCGCGCAGATTTATGGGTGTCTAAAGTGGCTTCCAAACAGATAACTCAGACATAAGAAAAGCCTTGTCAGTTTGGGTCAGCCAGAGTCACAACTGTCGTACAGTCAACGGTTCAGATTTGCAGACGTCTGTCATCACAGATTGAGAGCAGAGTAGAATATATCCAGCCTCCCCATTTTAAAAAGGTACACCAGCAGAAGAGGTGTGGTTGCTCCCTCCGCCCCCTCAAACCACCATCTATGAAGATGGGTGTGACGTTGTGGTTGAAACCTGTGCTTTTGTCCTGTATTCCTACATTTTAACCAAAGCATGTCATAGAAACAAAACTAAGACCTCAGACAAGTGTATCACCTTATAAAACAAAGGACATAATACAACCAGAATTCCAGAAAAGTTGGGATGTTTTTCTTTTAATTTGAATAAAATGAAAACGTAAAGACTTTAAAATCACAAGTCAATATCCTGTTTACAACAGAACATAGATAACAGAACAAATGTTTAAACTGGGAAATGTTACACTTTTATCCACTAAATGAGCTCATTTCAAGTTTGATGTGAACGTTTTTAAAAAGATTCAGCAGGGAGAACATCTAGCAACTAAGTTAAATTGATATCAGCTCTGTAACATGACTCGCTAGGGATGTCTTGGAGGGACAGAGTCTCTCAGAAGTAAAGATGGACAGAGGCCCTCCAATCTGTGAAAGAGTGCATAAAAAGATTGTGGAATACTTAAAAACAATGTTCCTCAACGTCAAATTATAAAGGCTTTTCAAATCTCACCATCAGTGCATGACATCATTAAAAGATTCAGAGAAACTGGAGACAGCTGTGTAAGGAGACAAGGCCTGAACCGTTATTGGATGACCGTGGTCTTTGGGTCTTCAGATGACACTGCATCACTCATCGTCATGATTGTGTCAATGACACAAACCATAGTCAGTAACACAATCCACTGTACCATCTGCAGATGCCATCTAAAGTTATATCATCAAAAGGAAGCCATATTTGAACGTGGTCCAGAAGCGTCGCCGTCTCCTGTGGGACAAGACTCATATAAAATAGACTGTTTTAAAGTGGGAATGTTTTCTATGGTCAGACAAGTCCAATTTTGACATTGTTGTTGGGAATCACAGTCCTCCAGGCTGAAGAGAAGGGGAAACCTTCCAGCATGTTACCATCATTCAGTTCAACAGCCAGCATCTCTGATGGTGGTGGGGGTGCATAACTGCATACGGTTTGGGTAGCTTGCATGTTTTCGAAGGAACTACTAATGCTGAAAGGTATATAAAGGTCTTAGAGCAACATATGCTCCCCTCCAGATGACATCTACTTCAGGGAAGGTCTTGTGTATTTCAGCAGGACAATGCCACATACTTTAGTAAAAAAAAAAAAAAAGTATACTATAAAAGTATATATGTACTGCAGCGAATACAACAGCATGGCTTCATCAGAGAAGAGTCTGGGTGCTGAACTGGCCTGTCTGCAGTCCAGATCTATCACCTACAGAGGACAGTTGGTGAATCATTAAACAAAAAATATGTCAAAGACAACCAAGAACTTTTCAGCAGCTGGAAACCTATATCAGACAAGAATGGGACCAACTTTCAACACCAAAACTCCAGAATCTCATAATCTCAATGCCCAGACGTTTTCAAACTGTTTTGGAAAGAAGAAGAGATGAAACACCATGGTACTCATGCCCCTGTCCAACTATTTAGAGACCTGTAGCAGGAATCAAATTTAAAATGAGCCCATTTTGGACATAAAATTGTAAAATTTCTCAGTTTAAACATTTGTTGTCTATGTTCTGTTGTGAATAAAATATATTGGCTCATGTGATTTGAAAGTCTTTTAGTTTTCATTTTATTCAAATTAAAAAAAAAACATTCCAATTTTTCCAGAATTTGGGTTAAATGTTCCTTTTAAACCCTTCAAGGATGAAACGGGTATAGAAAATGGATGGATGGATGTTTCTTTTATTAGATCAGGTCCCAGATGGTCTGAATCAATCCAAGAAGACTCCAGGTCAAATGTAGAAAATGGGACATTTAAAACAAATAAACAAACAAAAAAAAAACAACAACTGAAATTAGATTACATCTCATAATCCAGTCTTGGTTTTGATCTGGATAAAGCCATAAGTATGTCCTACCACAAACATTTCAGTGGGATTGGATACCTGCAATGTATGTAATGATCTATAAATATTTTCTCCTGATGTGTTCAATCATTGCAACAATAAAGACAAAATCTGGCAATCAGTTAAGTTATTTTTCCCATAAAATAATCACCCAGACAGTTCTTCATAATAATGACTGTTTAAAAAAATACAGTCATTTTAAGTCTGTCAGTGTTAATACTTAAAATGACCTCATGTTGGCTATTCAACCTAATGGTCTTTACTAGCATGTAAAACCTGTGACAGAGCACTGGTGATCAGGCCCGTCGATAGGGGGGGACAAACGGGTCTGCTGTCCCGGGCCCAGGGAGAGGGGGGCCCACAACTGGGCCCTCATTAAATTGTGGAATTTAATGAGGGCCCATCTAACATTATCTTGTCCTGGGCCCAGACAAGACTGTCAGCTGGCCTGCTGGTGATTGCTCGGTCTGGTAATCTTATCAGTGTGTCTCAGTCCAAGATTGCTTTGAAAAAAAGGCACAGTAGTAAAGATGTTTCTGATTTTTGATTGTACGCTATTTAGATTCAGTGCCTAAACATTCAATTCTATGTATGTCCAAGGTTGATGGGCTTGTTTCAAATTTGATTCCTGCTACAGGTCTCTAAATAGTTGGACAGGAGGATGTTTATTATGCTGTAGCATCTCCCCTTCTTTCCAAAACAGTTTGTGTTCCTCACTTGTAAGTTGGTTTGCTATGCTGTTGAGTTATTCTTGTACTTTTACCCAGGTCTGTGCCTTAAAACCCTGTGGTCACACTAGTTTATGCACCATTCTTCCAGTACCATGGCTTTTTTTTTTTCACACTGACATAAACCATAACCATCCGCTGTGAGACCAAGACCAGGCATTTTCCTTAATCATGTCCAAGGATTTCAGCTTTTACCAGTGCATCTGTAAAAATATAGAAAAGGACCACACAGATATCAATGTGATCTTTGTGTTTTATCACAAACACACCCACACATGTATGTCTATATCTATCTCTTTCTCTCTCTCTGTACACTAATAACTTATGGAGAATGTGTAAGAGTGTGAAAACACAGGCAAACTGCCATAAACATTGTTTATGACAGTCTCCTGTGAAACCAAACTGTTGCTCGAGAGTTTGTGTACTGTTTCTATAGAGAGGCAACAGTTGCTTCCTTTTCCTTCAGAAATAAGGCTAATTTTAAATCCCCCTCTACTTATTAATTCTACAGTGTGTGCTACATGCCAGTCGTCATCCTCTTTTAGCACTGGCTATAAAAAATTAAACACAGCCTACTTAAACTACTTTAAACTCCATCAAACAGCTACTTTGGAATGTTAAAATTCATAAGTACAAAATATTTATTTAGTTTCTGCTCTCCAATATCTGGAGCTGCTTCATCACCATCATTTAAGTTTTTTTTTTTTTTTTTTTTTTTTTTTTTGTTCAGCTCTGAACTGCTTAACTGGCTTTTTTTTTTAGGTTTTGAGATTTGAGAAAACGAGACCCATCAGCAGCTCACCCAAATTCAGCCATGCAATATATCGAAGTCTTTTCAGTTGAATTATGAAATTAAACGTACTGCAGTGGCATAGAGTTTATAAGTTATCATGTTTATATTGTGGTTAGATTTCCACCAAATTTCCATCATCACAGAGATGGAAACGGTAGTGTTTCTTAGATATGTTTAGCTTGTATTCCTTTTTTTTTTTTTTTTAACATTTTAATCTTTAACAAAATAGATGTTTCATGACTTTTCAGCAGATTTTTATCAGTCATTACATAGAAGTTACAATTGGTAGGAACTGTTAGCCCTCATGCTTCTTCAAAATGAATCAGGGGAGTCCATTTCTCATCAAGGTACCTTTTATATTGAACACTATGACTCTGCCGGGTCTTGAAATGAATAGGATTTCTGATTTCTGTTTGGCACTTATAAAGAGTGTCACCTGTGGGGCTTTTGAAAGAGACCCTTTATTCTCTAAATGACTAAAGGATGCATAACAACTATCGTTACAGATTTCATATGCCATATATAAAATGGCCCAGATATCTAACTGTCCTGTAGTGTTTGATTGTGGTAACTAGGCATAGTATAGTCATAGAATAGTCATTGTGGTCTATTTCTGAGAAAGCAGGTGCCTCCCCATCCTTTCTCACTACCCCCCCACTCCACCCGTCCATCCTCAACACCGACAAAAGCCCTGCGTGACTCTCTGGCTGTACAGTTTAGCTTCATGCCATTCTTATTTCTTACATCTATCTTTTGGACTTCCATCGTGCTCATCACATTCCTGTGAGTGTGTCAAAGAGGAAACCGAAACACTGATGTAAAAGTTGAAGGGAAAAGACAAAGTACATGAGGAGGCGGGGGAAGGAGCACAGATGCAGGAAGGGGACCCCCCCTTAACATACTGGAAATTCACACAGCGTTTCTTAAACATGTGAGCAGCCGTCTGTGTAAGATTAGAAATGCATGAAGGTAATCACTCTATTAAAAAAAAAAAACATTTGAAGAATTTTATGTGAATCTTACATGTTTTGAGAGACCTGAGGTTTCATTGAACTGGTTAGTTTAACCAACATCCTTTAAAGGGCAGAGCTTATCCCAGGCAGAATAAAAACATGAAATCTTGTCAAGCTGAATCACCTTCACTTATAATCTTGCCTACTTTCACTTCTTCTACAAGCTACTAATGAAGCAACCAGAAATTAAATCTAGTTCACGTTAGTTCATGAGAGACAAAAAAAAACAAACGTTCTTTTTTGTTGTGCAGTCTTCTGTTTCCACGTGGGCACCATGGAGACCTGATTTCACTCCGCTTTCCTGTCAGACTTAGGAGATGCATGAGAGGCCCGGTAGAGTACAGCTGATGTGATCAGATAACATTTCCAACTTTCGATGGCGTCATCCTCTTCTAGCCCACGTGTTGGCAAAGTGGAACATACGTAATAAACCTCAAATCTTCATTTAAAAAAAAAAAAACTGCAAAGTTTTAGATTTGTGAAAAGAAACATATTTGAATTTCATGTCATCACAGACATCTGATTTAGAGCTATTGTCTTATGGCTACACAGCACAAGTAACAAAGCAACATAGCACTGGTATACTTTCTTTTCTTGAAAATAGCATTTGGTTTCACCAACTCAAAAACCCATGTCTAAAATTAGAAGATTTAAAAGAAGCGTAGGCTGCAGCTTTAGAAGTGGAAAGATTGATGCTGGTAATCATTCCACACATACTTTAAATATATACACATCTCTCCACTGAACTTCGGATTCCTTGAAAATCATCATGAGATTATAATCTTACTTTGAAGATTGCTTCAGGAGATATTCAATACAATACAATACAAATATACTTTATTGATCCCCCGAGGGGGAAATTAAAGTTTCAAGTATTCATATGAAATTTTACTGACATGTGAAGTAGAAAAAGAATACCCCTAAAATTTTAATATAAGGACATCTGGTCCTCACCAGGTGTTAAAATGAGGTTACAGTCATCTTAAAAGCAGATGGATACAACCTCAGATGACCAACACGGGTTAAAAAATGTGTGTCAATATCAGTTTAACAATAGTGATTAAATAGGAAATGAAAAGGGGAAGTACAAGCCATGTGTTAGTAATCCAAAGCATTTCATGAATTGATCATTATGAAGTGTACAGACACGTCTAGAATAGCAGAGGTTTCAGCAGTTTGCTGGTCTGGAGCATTCAGGTGTGTGTCATGTCAGGGAGGAAAGACATCAGCAATGATTTCAAAGAGGCAATGGTTGCTGCTCATGGAAATCACAAGGGATATTAGGTCATTGACACAAAATATGGAGTCATTCTGCAGTGAGAAAAGTTATTGATAAATGGAAAACATTCAAGAAAGCTACCAATCTTCTCAGGAGTGGATGTCCCACCAAGTTTACTCTGAGGTCACACCATGATATGCTAAGGGAAACTGGACAAGAAAAAAAAAAAAAACTAAAAGTCATATCTAGGACCCGACATGCACCAGTGAGCATTTTACAGTAAATACTGAAGTTCATGACAATAGTTTGAAAAAGAAGTATAGCTTGTCTGTCACGGCTGCTCGGAAAAAGCTCCTTTGACTTAAAACAACATAACATTGCTAAGGTTTCCCAGCTGCATCTGAACAAGCCGCAAGACTTATAGAAAAATGTCTTTTGGATCAACAAGTCCAGAGCAGATATACCTGACCATAATAAACAGGGTCACATTTGATTAAAAAAAAAAAATACATAAAAACACAAACACCATAGACCACCTGTCAAGCACAGTGATAGATGAGTGATGATTTGAGCTTTTTTTTGCAGTCAGTGAGCTGACCATGAACCTCTCTGTCAAATCAAATGGGAGCTTGTTTTGTCCAGCATCTGATCAAAACCTGTTCAGAAGAGAGAATTTTTAAAAACAACCAAGATACAAGTAATTGAATGGAAGCTCTGGTGTGGTGTGAATGGATGAATGAAGCAGTATAAAATGCTTTGTAGAAATAAAATGTTCTGTGTAAGGTGGGTGGCTGGTGGTTCGATCTTGTCTCACAGCGAGGACGAACCTGACTGAATTTTAGCTGGAGCCTCTCAGTAAAGTATTTGCATATTATTTCTGTGCCTTCCTGGATTTTCCCTGGGTGCTACAGTTTTAATGACACATGGGACAGGCTTTTTCTCACACACAACCCTGAACAGGATAAACAAAGTTTAAAAGACCATGAGTTGACTTTTATTGAATTTCTCTTTTATATATTACAAAAAGGTCCATAATAGTCAACATTTATTATAGAATTTGTCATGGTTATCTTTCCTCCTTATATTTTAGCTCATTATTCAGGTTCAAGAATTTCCAGCTGCTACCTATTTCTTTCAGGCCAAAAAATGGTCAGCTGTGGTCACTGAAGGACCTCTCTGAACCGGCAGCAAGCATTGGTTGACTGTGAGCAGACTTGGGATCACTGTTTTAAAGAAAAGTCAAGTCATTGTCAGTTGTCAACCAAAACTCTGAGGACATATTTGCCCTTACAAGAGTTCTAAAAATCAATGGCTATGATTAAAAAACATCAGATAACTCACATTAGTGCCACTTAACCTTTGAAAATACAGTTTATGAAAAGTATAGCAAGGTTTTGATTTTGATTAGAACTGCTTTTATGTGAGTGTGGAATTCCAGTTTTCAAGCTTATTTTATCATCTTATGTCCAGACAATCTCAAGTAAAGAAATGATAACCAGTACTCTCATTCCAGTTTTTGATCATTTCCCAGAACACATTTTAAAGGTTTCAAAGTGGTAAATCAGCATTGGGGGTAAATTAAGCCTCTAAAGGTAATGTTAGCTAGTTTCTCTAGTGACCTTTGATTTCTTTGCTTGAACCTTTGCAGAGTTTATGGCAAACCAGCTTGATGGGTTTCTGACCCATCAAGCAACCCTGAACCCTGAACAGGTCACAAGTCCATCGCAGATCTAGTTTTATTGTGTTTTTATGGAACTTCCTGATCCCGACTAGGTTTAGATTTCAATAAAAATAATTAGTTCTTAAACTTTCAATTGTAGTGTTCAACTTTATGCAGGGAAAAAAGAAATTAATTTAATGTTCATAAATGTTATCTAAACTGTCACAACCAAACTGAGCGTTTTAACAGTTTATAATGAGAGTGATAAATGTACTGGGTTTATAGACTCGACTCCTCTAACTTCACAGATTCTACGCTTTAAATGGGTCATACAAAACATCCAGATTTAAAATAAATCTTAAAAGAAAGGAAACCTGCAGAACCTCCCATTGGTAAATTATTTAACACAAATGACAAAATAACTAAACACTGTTTTGATATAAGAGAATTAGTTGTCATGGTAACAGTTCAATGCCTTCCTTTAATTTGTTTGTCCTCAGCAAATAAGGCAAGTTGTGTGTTTTTAGTTTTCACAAGTCAGTTATCCATTATATGTGAGGAAAGACTGAGAGGCCCACATTTCCATGTTTAAATGAACCGTTTCAAAATCCTGATCTTTATAAGTATTCTATCATGGAAAGTCAATCCGTCAGAAAACGTTTTCTCTTTTTATTGTTGCTGTTTTGTGTAATTATGTTGGGTTTTGTTTTGTTTTTTCATAAAGGTTGTTCAAGCTAGATTTATTAGATTTGTTCTAAGCCTTTACTTATTTCAAGTGAAACATTTAAGAAACAACATTATAATTTAAAACTGAAGAGCTCGTATCAAGATCAAAATGTACAGAACTAATTATCTCAGATGAGGTGCCTCTTCCTTTATCCAAAAAACTCTTCCAAAATAAACTCCCGACCTTTGTTTCAGTTATAAAATATGCCTTATGAGAAGTTTTGATCTTAAGAAATAGTCTCAGACTGCTATCCGTGGTCCTTTCTGGCTTTAATGTTGTTATTTGTTCAGTGAAACAGAATACAAGCTGATTACAGAGATGGAACAAAGATTTTTCAAACAGGCACTAAATTAATATTTCATCATACGCATCCTGCTGGTGTTCATGTTTTTTGATTTTGTTTTAAACCTTCAGATAATCTGTTCCACTGAAACCCAAGAACTGAATTTATTTTCAAGGCATTATTCCTTTTTTTAATGAAGTTTTTTTTTTTTTTTTTTTTTTACTATTGTTAATTTTCTGTTATTAGTCATTGATGACTCATTAATGTCAAATTACGACTTATCATTTCCATTTTTACTTTCCAGAATTAGCAATATTTTTTTAACAAGTCCTCAAAATTAATTTTTTTCATAATTGCAAATGAGATAGGTCTGAGGTGTTTTTTTTTTTAGGGCATGAAGTTTCTTTATATGTGAAACTGAAGGATCATTTAAACCCTACTTAAACAGGGTTACATGTGATATTTAAAAAAAAACAGCACTTCTATCATTTTTATCATTATGAAAAATGTGCATATTCAGTTTTGTTTTTATTGTAAAGATGACTGTGAAAACTTTGCTTTTTAAATGTTCCTGTTGACGTCATACTGAATGCTGGTGTACTCAACTGGATAGCATTACATGCTTTTGTTATATTTAGTCCACAATATTTAAATACAAGGTTGGAGGAAAATGTTGGAAAACACTCAAAAAACAGGAGTTGAAGGAGCTCTACATAGTGAGGAGTCATTAACTAAACATTTTAATTCAGAAGTTGAAAACTTTTCTGTGTTTTATGTCGTTTCTGATGGTGTGGTTTGGAGGTAAGAGATGCCTCGACAGCCACGTGTGAGAGACAACAGAAACCGATCATTTTTCTTTCGAGGGGGACGCAACATAGAAAAGACTAATTAAATTTCCCCTATTGTTTTTTGAAATGAGCGTCACTGCCATCTAGCGGTGAAGATCAACTATTACACCATAATGCTATTTAAAAATGGAGGCGAAAGGCGTGGCTTTAATAATAGACGTCATAGTGTATCAAGATTTTACTGTTGTTCCATTATTTACACTTAATCATGTCATTTTACTGAAGAAGCAGTCTTGAAACTGTAATTCTCAGAATACTGGTCATGCTGCTCTAAAAAACTAGATCAAGTAGATTGAACGTGAGCACAACATCAGAGTATGAATATGAACTTTGTTCTCTGATAAATGTAATTTTAAAAAAAGAAAATGAAAGAGAGAGAGAGAATAAAGATGCAGGAATATAAAGTGTAAGAGTAAAATCAAGAAAAGCACTCTCAAACCCCCTCCACAGAAATGAAAACAACAACACATCCTTGGAGAGACTGGATAACTGAAAACAATTCCTTTTGACAATGAATGCAAAGAAACAAAACTTAAACGTGAATGTGGAAATGTTCACATCTGGCGATGTTTTGCAGAGCTGAACACCTGCGCGGAACTGAATAAACCCAGATTAATGATAAGCAGCACATAAGTATGAAACTGCTGCAGCTTGATTACAACCCCAAAAACACCACAAAACCTTAGAACAACTAAAGATAGATAACCAGTCAGAACAGCTTGTTTTTCTAGTTTTTAAGGGTAGCCTGTGACTTTTTTAAAATTTTTTTAAATTGCAACATTCCTTCTGTGAGACCGAATTTTTCTTTATATAAAACTGATTTAGTCCTATGTAGTGTCACGGGGATCTGCTGGAGTCTATCCCAGCTCTCTTCAGGTGAAAGGCAGGGGTACATCCTGGACAGGTCACCAGTCCATCACAGGGCCACATGTAGACGAACAGCCACACGCACTCACAATTACTTCTATGGGCAATTTAGAGCCACCAGTTAAACCAACATGCATGTCTTTGGGAGGAATCCAGAGTACCTGGAGGAAACCCACACAAGCACAGGAAGAACATGCAAACTCCACACAGAAAGGCCCCTGCTGATGTTTGAACCAGGAACCTTCTTGCTGTGAGGCAACAGCGTTAACTACCAAGCCACTGCGGTGGGACTTCCTTCCATGAATACTAATCCATTTTACCAAAAGAAGTGTCTTTTTTTTTTTTTTTTTTTTTAAAGGGTGTTCTGAAAAGAGCTGTTCATTAAAACGATTCCTTTTTCAGCATCTGGAGAAAATACAAACTTGAAAACAGAGTTAAACCTTCTGCTTTAATTGCGATTTAATATTAATATTATCTGTCTTGAAAAAGTTGAAAATGTTGATACAAAGTGATGCACAGCCATGAAAAGTAAAAGCACACCTATCATGTCAGGTCATAATGTAATAAACTTTCTCAAAGGGCTGTATGCACTGCTGCTCCCCAGACCTCCCCACCCCCCACCCCTTTTTTAAACATGGATTTAAAAGAACAACCATAAACAGAAAATAACTAAAGGTAGCACACAACTGAGTTGGTGCAGCAGGAAGACACACAATATATTTAGAATTTTAAAAAATGTAAAAAAAAAAAAAAAAAAAAAAAAAAAGGTTTTGAAATGATTTATACCTTGGAGTTAGATAAATCTCTGTAACAGTTCGGTGTACTTATTTCCTCTTTATGCCTCGAAGGCAAAGCTGATAATAGACATTTGGAGTTGGAGAAAATAGCTTTTATGACTGAAATGACATGTGAATGTCTGTCATGTCAGTAAGTAAAAATGTGTGTGTTGCAATCACATACAGGAAGAACAGAAAGAGAGAGAGACAGAGGTAGTGAGAGATAGAGAGAGAGATTGTTATTAATACACATAGCTGACACTCCTTTTCTCTTTAGGAGCTTCCCCGTTTCTTCAGCACATCAGGCAGATAAAGCAGGTAAGAAGCAACCTTTATAACTGGTATTCACATGATCTGAAGCAGCTTTTTAACACTGACTTCAAGTTGCTGACTGTAAATAATGCTTTATAGAATTATTGGTCAATGATAATTACACAAAAAATAATAAATAAATAAATAATGTATTGAGCTTTTAACCTGAATTGTCACAGGAACTTTGTCATGTGTTCCTCAACACCAGAGACAATCTGACCACTGAGACATGAATCTGTGTATGAAGCTTCATACATGACACTTTGGCCAAGCTGCACATTCATGCAGGACCTTGTTGCTTCCTGATTCTACAACTAATTCCTTTCGCCTTAATCATTACTGCCAATACAAATACTATGTGCATGCACATGCTTTCATGACTGGTTGTCATAGGGATACAAAAAACATCATCACATTATTTGGAGGCAAGACCTTGCATGATTCACCGATAGGTTTTTAGAAGCTGAAGATTTAAGGATGGGTTTGAGTCTGAAAAATCTCAAGCAAATGAATGATTAACATCTTTTTCTCGACGAGAAACATGACGGGCAAAAACAGAAGCCCTTCAGGGAAGGACGTCTGTGGTGTCATGCTGGTTTTCTATGTAGACACATTTTAGGTAATTAATATATGTGCAATCCATATACAAATGTAATCATGGATATTTCAAATTTTACTTCTTGGTCAAGAGCAAAACTTACCCTAAAAAAAGGAAAAAGAAGAAGGGACAACTGTGTAAATGGAAGAATGATGGGGCATGTCAACTGTGTTTCAGCTCAAGTCCAGATCACTTCAGTAGCTGCCATGAATGGAACACATGCAGCAAACCAGGTTCTGCAGAACTCCAGCAGCTCTTGGAAGACGGAGGCTTCGAGAGGAGTAGAAATTACTGTGACCCTGCTTATATTCCTGGTGAGAAATGCTATGCTGAAATTCATGACAGTAACTCCATATATAAAGCAGAGGATACTGAAAAAGGGCTGCCTAGTAGTACAATTCAGTTGTAGGTGGGATTCTGTTTTTATGGATTAAAAATATACATCTTGTCTACATCCCTTATTGTTTCTGTCATCTTTATATGAATTCTGCTTTATCACACAGGTAGGTGAAGTCTAACAAATGTGCACTTAACCCACTGATTTATGTCTTATTTTTTTATGTGACTTGAAAAATGAGGTACAGCATATGAATTTGCTTTAAAGGTTAGTCTTGAATGGATGTTATTGTCTTTCTACAGAACCATACAAGCTGCTGGCTTTGAAACAATCTCAATTTTAAATATGAAGTACTAGTATGTACAAACTCTTTGTTTCTTTGTATTGTTCTGTCAACTTGAATCTAATTGCTGGCTGCCTCTTTTTGGTACCTCAAGGTGGGCATACCGCTAAATGGGCTAGTGGTTTGGGCCCTCGGACTGAGGCGTAATCATCACCTGGTACGCAGAGGCAGTACTGAGGAGACGCGTGCCGCCAGCAGTTTCCGGGTCTACGTTCTGAACCTGGCCGTGGCCGACCTGATTCTGCTGCTGCGGACCCCTCTCATGTTGGGTTTCATTGCTTACAACTACAGCTGGCCATTTGGCCACGTCTTCTGCCGCCTGATCATGTTCCTTCGAGGCCTGGGGCTGTACGCATCCGCTTTCCTCCTGTGTGCTGTGGCCCTGGAGCGCAGCTTGTGTCTGCTGAGGCCCGTGTGGGCCCGGCTCCGAAGGCCCTCCTGGGCCTGTTCCGCTGGCCTGTGGTCTATTATGGCTGCTGGCCACCATTCTGTCTGCCCCCTACCTCTACTTTGCTGTCCTGGTGGACAAAGATGGGAAATACTACTGCCTGGAGAGCGGGAAATCCAATCTGGGGTTGTTTGTTCCAGAAACCATAGCAGGTTTCATTTTGCCCCTGCTGGTGTTCCTGGGAAGTAACCTGGCTGTTTTGCTCAATATCAGATATGCTGTGCCTTTAACGCCTACGTCCTCTTCTCCTTCAATGGCACGCAAGTTGACCAGGATGTACCACGTGCTCTTCTTCACCATGCTCCTCTTCCTCACCTGCTGGGTGCCTTATTTTGTGTGTCGGTTCCTGTTGGCTCTGGTCACCAACAGATTCTCCTCTTTATTATTCAGCAGTTAAGGGCAAATACATATCTCTGTACTTGGTGTACATCAAGAGTGCTCTTAATCCCGTACTCTATGTGTTTGCTGCCAGAGGACTGAGCCGCGCCATCAGAGCTTCACTTGTCTCCACTATAGAGCGATTTTTCAATGATGAATCCCTTGAATCCATACGAAAAAAGTCACTCAAGAGCTCGATGGCCGAGAGGCCATCAGGGGTTTAGCATTACTTATCTATTTGTGAAAACTGTTGTCTTTCCTCCCCACCCCCTGCCTACCTATCTATCCCTGCTCTAATATGAACTGTGTAAATAAAATTTAAGTTAAAGACCCAGAGTTACTATGTTGCACTTTAAGCCAGTGTTTTCTAAATGTGTGAAATCAATGGGGAAATGGATAATTTTTTTTGCATGTAGCAAATAAAAATATGATCCTGATATACAATTTTTACTCTCTTTTCTATTAATTTCATTAACAGAAAAATACATGTGACAATAGAACAAACACGAGAAGTGAAAGGTACGTTTTCCTTACACTGATTTTGTCCAACAAATCTGTACTTATATAGTCCTAAATGGTGATAATTCTCTTTCATACAAAGATATTACACAAATGTGTCCATCTTCGACATTATGCGCCTCAACCGTTTCTTTGTTGCATACTTCTCACATATAATCAACAGTATTGGTGACCGATATTTCTCCTTATTCCTCCACTTATCAGTGGCAGTTCTGTAACAGTGCAGACTTTTCATTTTGTATTTAACAGATGAAAAGTAAATCACGGGTCCTGTCCAAACCCTTTTGAAACTGCTACTGTCTTCTTTCAAGCAGTCTTTCTTTTTAAGGCACTTTGTTCTATTGCTCAATATCTCCTAAACACTACAATCAACATGGTTATTTCTATTTGTCCAGTCTGTTAAACAGGTGGCTCTGGAGGGTCCCTCTAACTGGGTGACTTTGGCACTAAAAGTAGAAGGGGGAAAAAAAAAAAAAAGATGGGATTCCAATAATTTGTCAGGAACACAATCTGCAGAGCAGTGCTTGAGGCTGTTTCGACTACCAGCTATGAACAAGAAGCTGCCTCTGTTCGGGCATGCTGGAATCACAATCCCAAGTGACTACGTGATATGTCTTATCAGCAGTAAGAAAACACTTGGATCAGAATATGAACCAAGGTTTAATTTGACGTTTTCCTGGCCCGAGAGTGACAGTTGTTACATGTTGATCCACTTCAAGGCAGTGATAATTCTAGTATCCTGTATACCAGTATCATAGATTTCCATATTCCAGTCCACATGTGTAAAGTTAGGTTTATAAAGCTGCTGGTTGTCAGAGATTTTTTGGACTCTCAATTGTACGAGTTGAATATGCTGCAGGACGCTAATTTGGTTTTTAAGCTAATGCACCCACAACTTCACAATTTATCGCTGTATGTATAAGCAAACCTGGTCTTTTATAATAATCCACCATCCATCAAATAACACCTCACATACTTGGCATTTTTAGACAGGACGTGTTTGAGACATGCATTTGCCTTTAACTGTATAACATACAGAAAATTTCAGTATGAAAAAGAAACTGATCTTTATTTGGAACTACAGCAGTAGTGTAAAGAAATACTATACTGACATACATTTTTGGTTTTAAGGCTCAAATGACACCAGAGACGCTGGATATCTGAGCACTTTTTTTAATCAAAAGAGAAATGCAAAACATATATATCTGTTAAATGCTCCAGGAGGAGTATGAATTCCAGCTTACTGTTAGAAATTAAACACAAAAACAACCCCGTGTTCAGGAAAGAAACGCCCCAGTGGTTTAAAGAGCTAATCTGCAAAGCAACACCTGGGCATCCTGGGCAGCCTCCGGTTTCTGCAAAAGTTCCCCTAGTTTCCTGGCTGTGGTCTCACAGTCACTGTCCGACATGAACGGGACTGAAGAAAACAAAATATATGCAAGTTTTAAACATTTCTTCACAATGCTTTAAGTTTTTTTGTTTTTTGTTTTTTTAAGTATAAAAACATTTGTTTTTATAAAAAAACACTATTCAGAATTCAAATGTCAGCATGCATTTTGGAAGACAGATTTCATAGACGTTCAGAGTATTACAAAGACATTACAACACACAACATGTTTAAACATTTCAGCCAAATGCAGAGGAAGTGCTCTCTTTCACATCTTATTCATAAGAAGTGAAAGGCTTCAATGAAGCGAACAGTTATTGTGCAATAAGGTCAACTCGCTAAATATTGTGAAACAGTGTTCTTGGCCACACTCATGCTCACCTCTATCGTGCCATTGGTGTGCGAAGGAAGAGCAGGAAGCTTGAGAACATTTTGAGCAGACACTTGCAAAATCTGTTTGAGCACAGGAAGTGATTATCTGTTAAATTGTACCCACATCAGAAAGACCACATACATATTTCTCTAATGTAGTTCACATATATCATTCTAAATGATAAACAGCATTTCTTGTAACAGCTGCTCAGACCTGACCTCTCAAACGTATGTCATATTAGATCCTGACTACAAGCAACATTTAATCGTTCCATCTAGGGATGCACAAAAGCTGTTTTTTAAAACCGATAACGATAACTTTCAGCTCCTAAAGGCTGATACCGATAACACTCACACATATACCTAAGATCATTACATCAATACTATGAACAAATTAAAAAATAGTTTCGACTTTTTAAATGAACAGATATTTATTTTTTTCAATGAAAAACTATTGGCAAGCCTTCTCAAACATTTTCTTAAAGCTATCAAACAAACCTATTTGATATCTCACATCAACTTAAATAAAGTGCATTACTGACTGATATTAAAAAAAATAAAGGCTCCTTGAACTGATGGAAATACATGCATCAAAATTACAAACTGAAAAAGATTAACATTTAAAGGATTTTGGCTTGTGGTTCCATTTAAATTAATACCTTTAATTAAAGTAAATGAGGTTCACTAGTTTTTGTTTTTTATTTTTTAATCTCATGGAAGCTTTAGATGAGAGGAATGAGGGAGAGAAGGGGTAGACTGCTGATGGTTTGCGTTAGCATTAGCTTCCGTTAGCTTCCGTTAGCTCACATTAGCGGGATTTTAAAACTCCATTGATGTTGTAAGGTGGCCGATCGGGTTTTACGTATTAAAGCTTTTGCTTGTGCCCTCCTCGTAGAATTCGCTCGGAGGATTTGCCAAACTATCTTCTTCTGAAACTTTAACGAAGTTCCACGCCGCCATGTTTGTTGTGATCAGTACGCTGTGTTGCAGGCTGCATTCAAGGTGTAACGTAAATTCCGACGTTCCCTCGTTTGCTAGTCGTTCTTTCAGCCTTTTTTTTTTTTTTTTTTATGTGTAACATGTGGGAGAATACTGCGAATATCAATTAAAGTCAGCAACTACCAAAATTATGACCGAGTTAACGAGTTGTTTTCTGGCATGAGGGGTATTCTTGATTTTCCTTATTGAGTAATCGTTTTTCTGATTATGCCGACGTCACATGAACATAACATTCACTGCCGGTCATTCAAGGCTCAGAGGGAGTGAGGCACTACCGTGTTGACAAAAATATATGTTATCGGGGCTATTCGTCGTGATATCAGACTTATCGGGATGACGTCATAATTTCCTATTATCGGCCCGATAGTTATCGGTCAAATAGTTATCGTGCACCCCTAGTTTCATCCATCCAAATCTACAAATAATGTCTAGACTCAGTTGTGTAAAACAGTCTCAGGTTGTTGTGAAGACATGCATTTGACTACTTCTGTTTCCAAAGAAACTCAGTTCTGAAATATTAGGTGGTGAAATATCCTACTAAGTCAAGTAAAATCTCAAACAGTCATTGTCAAAGTGATACCAAAAAAAAGGATCAAAGAATGGACCACAAAACTACAAGACACCCATTTCTCTATTTGTTACCATTTCTCGTAAAAACATGTTTAAAAGGTATAAATGTTTTTTTTAATTCAGTAGCCTAATACCACAATATCTTCTTTGTATATTTTATTTCCTTTGCTGACATTTGTCCAAAAAAAAAAAAATCAAAAACCAAGAATGTCATTCACCTCATTGTTCTAAATGAAGATTTGTTGTTGAATAAAGCAGTTTCTCTTTCTTTAATGGATAAAAATAAGGAAATAACACATTTTTCAGATAGAAAGTAAAAGTGAATAGCCTATATAACAAATAAATAATAGCAGTTAAAACTATCAAATATTCAGGCTATGAAATGTACGAGCTAAATTACATAAAGAAAATAGCACTTAACTATCAACTGTGTTGGCCATGAAGATATACAGGCTATATTATATAGACAAAGAGACTAAATATTCAATTTAAAGGATGTGAAATATACAGGCTATGTCACATAAGTAAAAACTAGGACAAAAATAACCGAATGCACATGCGAGAGTGCAGGTAATGTGGTATGTTGCGTCTTAAAGCATTGAGTCTGGGGCATTTTCTGTCATACAGAGATGATGTGTTGTGCAAGCTTAAAAAAGCTGCATAACCCATGTTTACCATGCTTGTGTAAATGTTTTGCACCTGTTCAGCCTTTTTCTCTTCCTCCTCCAACTCCTGTCTCAGAATACTGCATGAATGCTGCAAAGATGCAATCTCCTCCTCCGTCCTCTCCAGTGCACTGCTGACAGCCTTCAAGTCTTCCTGGACAGCCAAACCACAACATCAGGCCATACACAGAGACATCGTCTCCATCATTTCTATCCACTTTCAAGATTTCTGTGCAAAACCCATCATATGAAGGTTGAATGGAGATAAAGATGCGAGGGCTGGATAATTGCAATAATGTTCTGATCTGGTACTCTGAGCTAACAATACATGAAGATCTGAAAGGTTCAATCAATAACATACTTTTAGACTCAGACAGCCCCAAGAACAGCAACAGGGTTGTGTCCATTTAAATACATTTCAAAACCATGAGTAGCTTCTTAATAGATTAGCTTCCCATTTATTCCACTAAAGCTGCAACTAATTGATATTTTCTACTTCTTTTGGCATTGTTTTGGTAAAATCTCTCTTCTTTCTTTTGAAATATATTTTCTCTTATAAACTGACTGAAATAAAGATACTTAGAAATCATGATAATTTAGTAACCAATATATTGTGTGAATATAGGCAAGACAATTAAGTTATTGGTTTTATCATTGTTCTAATAAGCAGATGCTTACGTTCCAATAATCCTACAAACAACAACCCAAATTCCTCAAAGATGCTCATAAACACGTCACTGAGGCATTGAATATTAATTAAGTTGAATATTTGATGCCTTTGCAAGAATCCCTAATTTGATCTATAACCTATGAGAGAGCAAGGCATCATGTAAGGTCATTAGGAGGAAGGGAATCCTGAAGGAGAAATTAACAGAGATTTGCTGGTACCTACGTGTGCTGGTCCGTTCCTTTACATGTGCTCTTTGTTTTTGCCTTTTTTGTCTAGTTCTGAACAAATCGAAGCACAAACACCCGCGACATTTCTTTCCTCCCTCCATCCATTTTCAAATAAGTAATGTTTAATTGTGATTATGCCTCATTTCTCGTTTGTATTTTACTGATAAAATGTAGTTTTAGAGACCCGTCAAGGTGACTGAGTCACTGTGAAATCCTGGAGTATGTGTGAAGCCTGCGTCTGTGATGAATCATTTGAACAAAGAAATAACTTTAAGACTCCCAATTACAACACAGCGAGTCCGGTTATCTGAACAGACGAATGAACAGCCCGACTCTGAATTCATTTTTTGGGTTAATATCTGTGTGAATATCTTCTTTGTTCTCACCCTCAGGGAGTTCAGGGTCTTCTCTCCAACCTTTGACCTCTTGGCCTCCTCCTGGTGGCGTTGAGTCAAATGCATGAAGTCTTTCTGTTTCTGCACTGGTACTTTCATCTGTTCACACTGACCCAAAAACCTGAAAAATGTGGAGAGAAATGTGTCAGTAGATCAAAAAACAAATTACAATTTTAATCTTCCTTCCTTGTAAAGTAAAAATAAAAATAAATTTACCATAATGATGTCTCAATCGATGAAAGAAGAAGAATATGAACTTGATAGAGCTTTAACCTGCATTTGTGGATGGCACAGCGAACTGTATTCTTAGGCAGTGATTTCTAGAAGCGTTCCTGACTTCATGCAACATTTTCCATCACAGAATCATGCCTGTTTTAATAAAACGCCACTTGAAGGGCTGAAGGTCACAAGCATTCAATACTGATTTCCAGTCTTGTCCCAAGCACACAGAGATTTCTCCAGATTCACTGAATCTTTTGATGATATGATGTACTGTACATGATGAGATATTTAAAGTGTGAAAAAGTCATTTAACAATGAGGAAAATTATTCTGAAATTGTTTCAGTTTGTAGCTGCAGTATTTTGTAGACTGAAGGCCACGTGCCCATCTTAACTTCTGAGGGAGCCCGACTCTCTTAACTGCTCTTTTTCTATGCAATTATGTCACTCACTTGTTGCCAAATCACTTGATGAGTAGTAAAATGTCCCTCCAGGTAATTTTTATAATTACCACCTACTTTTCCAACCTTCCTATCCTACCTTTTTTACTGGGATCTGCTGCCATCACATTTAAAATGAGCTAATATTTTTCTTCAAACATTAAATTTCAGTGGAAATGGTTACATCTAACTTTCAACATCTGATATTGTTTCTATTTTCTATTGTTAATGGTATATGGGTTTATGAGATCCACTATCCCCTGCTTTCTGTTTTTATTCATTCACATTTCACAGTTTTCACAGGTTTTTCAGAACTGGACTTGTATGTTCACACAATTAATGTATACACCTTGTACACACATGTGTAGATTCATTGTACCAAGATATGTAAAATGTAGTAATTTTTTCCAAATTTTAATGTTGAATTGCGCAGTCCTAATCATATTTTTCAAATTTTAGGCTCACGAATGAATAATGTGAGGTACATAATATCTACAGCTTGTGAGTGCAACTATATATATAATATAATATAATATCTTTCATTAAATGGCTGCTGTAAACAGGCAAATTTCCCTGATGTGGGATTAATAAGCTTAAATTTCAGAATAACTAACTAAATAAACAAACTAAAGGTAAAATAAGAACTGTGAAATGTGGCGCAAGCGATTTCTCTAATCATGTTAAATGAAATAAAAAAATACATACCTATTAAATTATTTTCATATTTCCGGCACCACTAGCAACTGAGGCGCAGTTTTTAGCAGAAGCGATGCAGTTAGAAAAACACAACTTGCAGTAAATGAAATAAAGGATACCAATTAAATGTATTTAACATCCAACACATTGTGTCAAAAAAGTTAAAAAATAAACAAATAAAAATCGCTTGATTGTGTTATCTTGCACAGTTTTCAATCTGTTTCTATGACTTAAATACAATCAAAGCTATATGAATGCATTTCAGCTGTTTCTGGGAATTTCCCTTCTAATTTTGGATAAATGCTTACCTGTTTTTCATTATATTCAGATGTTCCTGGGTCTCTTTCTTCTCTGTCCGGCTCAAAGCTAGAGTTGCTCTGTCAACACAGACAGGAAAGAAAAATGATGTTTTCTATTAATTCACTGTAAGTGTAATAACTCAGGAAGTCACCAAAGTCTGTAATAGGAAACGCATTTTAAAAATCTGAGACCAACACTGAACACTGAACTCTGAAATTTCAAATTTCATGCCCCAAAATGGCATAATATGGATTTTTAGTTCAGCTAGAGGACAACAAAGGAGTTCATCCAGTTAAGCCCGATTGTTTTTACACTTTATGAAAAAAGCTGACATAAAAGAGGACAAATACTATGATTCAGCAAGACAACTACTAAATAAAGCGCAAAGCCACCATTTTAATGCAGTGGAAATTAAAAAGTAAAAAAAATATGAATGCATGTAGACCAAGTGCTCCATTTCTAGTCTCCATATTTTTAAAAGTGGGTGCCACTTTTAATATTGGATAGAAACATATGTGTGTGTGTATATATATATATATATATATATATATATATATATATATATATATATATATATATATATATATATATATATATATATATATAATGTAAAAGAAGGAGATTCACTCCTAAGGGCAATTTAGATTTGCCAATCAGGGTAATATCCATGTTTCTGGACTCTGGGAGGAAACCAGAGGAAACCCAGGCAAGCGTGGAAACACTGTCCAAACAGCCCACAGAAAGGCCTCAGCTCAGTCTCAGATCAGGAACCTGCCAGCTGTGAGGTGACAGTGCAAACCACCAAGCTCACAAGGCTAACATGAGGCTTCTTTGTAGTAAAATTGGTATTTGTGAACGTCGCCCTATACTGTAATCCGTAACAAAGGTTTCCCACGGTAATCGCTGGCTTATATCAGCTACTGATGGCAACATTGCCAACATTTTTCTGATGTATTACAGGCATTCAAAGTGCAAAAATGGATGCAAATTATCAAAGGAAATTAGGTTGAGATGAAAAGAAGAAATATTTTGGTTTCATACAATCTGCAAAGAAATAGAAATCAAATACCATTTTGTTTTTGTCACTTTTTCTTTTGCCCATGTCATCCCAATTTTTTTCTGATTTGAGGCTGTAAACAAAGACTCTGATTTCTTTTAACAGGATTAACCCATGAGAGCAGGGGAAACTTGCTTTGAGGAATATATTGCCTACTTTCAGATTACTCAGACAGGCTTCGTGGGTAAACAAAGTGGAAACTGTATATTATACCTGTGAAACTCACAGTATTGAAAGGTCCAGTATGTTCTCGATCGCAGTGATGGAGGACTTCGGCATCAGCTTCCATTTCTCTTGAGCGTTCATCTTCTTGGACACTGGATTTGAACCTCCTTTAGCTATCAACAACAGGAGTAGCAGTTTTAGAAACAAACTTCATTAACGACGGGCTTTTTTGTTTGTTTGTTTGTTTGTTTGTGCATCAACATTGTCAGCTAAAGGCCAGTCCGAACCTTTCCTCTTCTGAGCTGGTTCTGGATGGGTGACGTGTCCGTTGTCATCACTTTGCTCCTGGTACGTAAAACATCATCACTCAGTTTTAGATAAAGTTCAACCGAGAGGCAGATCGGTAATATCAACATGAGTTCGTCTATCGTACCTGACTCCGTTTTCCTGTCTTTGTGGTTCTGTTTTTCAGGTTGGGTGCTTTAGATGGGCTCGATTAGAACCTCGTACAGGCTTCATGTCGTCAACAACACAGCTAATCTGTAGAAGCTAACATGAATTAAATAAAAACTACTCAAGCAATAGTACACCTGTGTGCTTTCATTTTCGCGCTGCTCTTTTCGAACGTTTAAGGCTCCAATGCGCATGCGTCGTAGTGTGAAACTATGAGAAAATGCACCCAGGCTTTAGGCTGCCAGGCACCAACTCCTCTGGAAGTACATCACCACGGACAACCGGAAAAAAAATTAGACTAAAAATAATCTGAATTATATACACAAGAAAACACAGAGTTTTCAGAGAAATTTAGATTCCAGCATGAAAACTAATCCTAAATGCAACCTGTAAGAATAAAACTTGGGGTACACTGTCAAAAGAATGAATTTTATTGTACTTTTTCCTTCCTACATTCATGCAGGTATTTGTGGATGGTGCATTTGTATATACATACATAAATACATTTTTTAAAATCTATTTCTTCAAAGTAAGAGGTTTACATCCAATTTCCTTAGTATTTGGTAGCATTGCCTTTAAACTATATGGGATGTCACGTTTTGGGTTTCCTTCCACAAAGCTTCTCTCAATAGTTTTCTGGAAATTGTGGTCCATTCCTCCTGACAGAACCTGGTGTAACTAAGTCAGGTCTACTGGCCGTCTTGCTTGCACACACCTTTTCAGCTCTGCCCACAAATGTTCTATGGGATTGGGATCAAAGCTTTGTTTCATAATACTGTTAAATTGTACATTACTTACTTTTTATTTTTATTATATTTTATCTTATTCTATTTTTTATCTTATTCTCTGCATGCACAATATTTTTATCTATTTTACTCTATGTTGAATGTTGCAGCGTTACACCGAGACAAATTCCTAGTTTGTGTAATACTGTGTACTACATGGACAATGGCAATATACCCCATTCTGATTCTGATGGCCACTCTAGAACATTGACTTTGTTGTCCTAAAACAACTTTGGCAGTATGCTTAAGGTCATTGTCCATTTGGAAGAGCCATTTGTGCCCAAGTTTTAACTTCCTGCCTGATGTCTTAAGATGTTGCTTAAATATTTCTACACAATGTTCTTTCCTAATGATGCAACCAATATTCTTAAAGTGCCCCGTCTCTCCTGCAGCAAAACACCCCCACATTGTGATACCGCCACCCGTCCGTGCTTCACAGTTGAGATGGTGTTCTCAGGCTTGCAAGCTTCCCCCCATTTTACTCCAAATATAATGGTCATTATGGCCAAACAGTTCAGTTTTACTTTCATCAGGCCACAGGACAGGTCTCCAAACATTAAGGTCTTTGTCCCTGTGTTGTCCACATACAACTCAATTACCAGTACAAATCATTAGCATGAAGTTTTAAAACAAGTTTTGGACATTTTTCAAATATGCACAGATTTCATAAATTGAGATTATCATCAATACCACTGTGTGCTGATCTATTTTTACTTTTTTAAATAAAACACACTTTGTAAAATAAACAATTTATAAAAGGCAAAGATTTTTCTTTTTTTTTTTGACATTTTTATTCTTAGTAATGACACGGAACAGCCACCAAAAACTAAAATACATAATCTTGTCTATTAGTTTTCATGAGAAGCTGAAGTTCAATGATGTTTCTTTAACAAAATATAACATTTAAAAAAAAAAAAAAGAAGATTTCAAAACATGACTGAAGGCCAGACCTGTTACAAAATTCTGGTTGTTTCTTCATATTGTGTGGTCTGGATGGTGCCACAGCAGTGTATCAGCAACTACCGCTCAAGTCTGTCATACCCTTCCCCGGAAAGTGAAATTTGCCCGCAAAGCGTCCATGGCTGTGCAGGTCGAAGGGACTGAGCACCTTCCTGATGCCCAACATGTTACCCTGTGCTATCTGCTTAAATGTCCAGGGATTCTGGTTGTTCTGCTCCATATCACTTTGGATCTTTTGAAAGGCTGCAAGGCTCTCTCTGCTCATTACCTGAAATAACACACAGAAAAAGTATGAGTAAAATATACAAAAACAAATAGATAAATAACCAAAAAAAAAAAAAAGATAATGCTGTCCGCATTTTCTAAACAGAGTTCAATAAGATATTGTATTAAATCGTCTCTTCTGTTTTAAGACATCAGCACTCAACTTACATCAAGAGTTTTTTTTTTCTTTTCCCCTGATATCTATTAAAACAGCCGACTGACAAAAACCAACCTTGATCTGTGATCTCACCTTTGCAGGGAAGGGCAGTTTCTTGGCAACTTCATTCAGGACATGCTCGACCTCCCCCAGCTCCACCTGTCCTCCCACCTCCACAATAAACCGTCCATAACGGACTGGCGTCACGTAGTGGTCGATCGCTCCCTTGCCCCCACCCATGCGCTGACCCAGACCTTTACGTGTGATCGGCTTATACGGGCATTGATGCGCCACCGGGCAAATGTTTTCCGGGAATCCATCTTGCGATTGATAGTTAGACGCATCATCTCTAAGTGACCCCAATGGAGGTAGCCCCCACCCATAGCCTGAGCAGCAGAGACAAGAGAACGACAAGTCACTTTTTAAAGCTCCGATTAACCACTCACTGGGCAACATAGACTTACATGTGTAAAGAAAACAAGGAGGAGAGATTATTTAATTAAAATAGGGACTATGTTACATAATATGTGGTTCACAGGCTTCATACACAGTGAGTCACTCTGATAGTGCATATTTTTAAAAAGACGCTGTATAACAGTATATAGGAAATCGCTAAACATTTTGTAATAACATCCTGTTAGGACTATGTAATATGGAACATGTCGCTTTACTTGTTTGGCAACACAGAAACTGCAAGTTTATAATGAAAGGTAAATTAAGTCTACTCAGCTATCAGTAACCACTCAAAGGCAGCAGCCAGACATAAATGCTCTCACCACAATAGCGTACTGTCCTACTGTGAAACCATTCGCTGTCTTGGCTGGGCCTTGGATATCCCAGAGCTTCTTCCTCTCTTTTTTGGCCTTTTTTAAGTTAGGCACTTTGTTGAGAAACTTCAGTTTGGGTTTTGCTGGCAGCACGACATCTTCAGGGACGGAAACAAGCACAAGACAGAAACAACTCAATGTGGTTAATGTGTTGAAAACAGGTTTGGAAACGTCGACTGGACAAAACAGAGAAGTGACTCTTTAATATGCATTTTCCTTCAGATGATTTCTAGTAATTTCCTCCAGCTCTGAAGTGAAAAGCACAACTTTACAAGACAAAACAGTGGAGAACACAATATTTAAGTGATGCTGTATTTTGTGTGTTGTGTTGTTTTGTTCTTTAATGCCTTTGCTGTATTTTCTCTTTTGTCACTCTTTAATTGTTCAGTCTCTTTTTTACAACTGTATGGATTTCCTGTTCTGGTACTGGCTTCAGCTCTATTTGGACAGGATTAGTTTTATATAAGGAAGTGGGATACCAGAGTTTTTACTCTCATCCAAATGTGCCATCTCAAGTAAATCATAAAGGACAAAGTCAGTAAAGATTACAACAACTTCTACCATCTTGTAAAAATTCCTGCGATAACCACCTCAGGCAAGTAGTAATCCTGCACAAATAATACGCAAATATCAATTTTCCATCATATCCTGCTTAAAGGTAGTTACTGGCAGCTTTTCCAAATATAGAGGTGCTTGATGCAGCACTCAGTTGCGCTCAACACAGTCTCGTTAGCAAAACTGAAGTGTTTTCAGCATATGACGACCACTATTCAGGTAAAAAAATAAAAAAAAAAAAAGATTGAAAGCACAGCATTTGTGTCAGCCTTTGATAAGTGCCTATTACCAACAGAATTTAGTCAGAATTTAACCAGTACAAATTTACTGAATAGAATTAACTGTTCAATCAAACCTAAACGTATTGTGTATATCTATTAGTACATATGGCGGTGTGTAAATTGAATTACTCCTCCCACTTCTGGCAGTTTTACTGTGATTTCTTGTCCTGTGCAAATTACTTATTCAAGAAACACAAGAGACAAAACAAGCCTCACTGCTCTATGGAGCCCCATTTGGGTCATAATTCAATGAATAAATGAGTATATTATTATGAAATACAGGCCTTTATTATTATGAAATACATATCCATTATTATGAAATGTTTCCCATTATTATGAAATATATGTCTATTATTATGAAATATTTCCCATTATGATGAAAAAATGTAAATATTATGAAATATATTTTTATTATCATTTAGTCTTAGTTTAATGCATAATAGTTTATTTCAAAATGGCTTTTTTTTTTTTTTTTTTTTTATCTAAGGATGAGTTTTTACATAATGGCTTCGGGTTTCATAAGAATGAGCTCTTACATAATGACATTTTGCCACTGGCGGGACCAAGTGGTTGACCTGCACGCTCAATGGCTGATCCTTCTCCATTCTACACTCTGACATCGACTAGTTTTACCCGTGAGGTCCCGTTAGCAGCGGGCCGTGGCGTCATCAAGGTGCGCTCCTAGTCCGATTGTAGCTATGGCAGCTTGGACTGAGCTATGGAAAACGTTGACGTTTCTTAGTCAATGTTAACTTTTAACCGTAAACTGAGGTGCCTTCTGCCACCTGCTGCCCTGGAGTATATACACTGCACCTCTCGCCCACTATCGATACTCACTGTTCTATTGCTTATGCCTGAATCAAAGAGCAGCCGATCACATAAATGGCTCCGCCCTCTCTGCTGTGATTGACACACAAATCATTCTTATGAAACACAAAGCCATTATTATGTAAAAGCTCATTCTTATGAAAAACAAAACCATTAACATAATGATGGGAAATATTTCATAATAATAAACGCATGTATTTCATAATAATACTCATTTATTCATTGAATTATTACCCAAACGGGGCTCCATACTGCTCGGGTTATGTTCTTGTATTTATCCGAGGTGGCACGGTAGGTTTGTTGAAAAGCCTTCTCTATGGACAGTTGTTGTTTTGCTGCCGTTACCTTTCCGGGGTGTACGGAAAGCGTAATATCAGGATGATTACGCTGGTGATGTTTGTCTATATGGCTTGTGTTTCAGTTTGAGTACGGGACATGTCTCAAGCAGCGTTTACAGACTTTGAAGTTTCTGTTAACTGTTCACTCCCTCGCCGATTTATTCAACAGCAAAACCTAAATGCTCCCACAGCGGCCATTTAAATACGTTTTAAATAAGTTTCTCCCAACTTCTCCGCTACGGCTGGCCATGCCTCCTTGTTTTTTTTTGTTTTTTTTTTTCCATTTCCTGCGTAGCCAACCGGCCAAAGTGTGATAGGTTGGTCACTGTGAGTGAGCGGAGGCGAGTGGACATTGACATGCAGTGGCGGACCTGTTGCCTAAAAGGCACGCACGCTCACGTGCAAGTCCAATGCAAAATTATTGGAACATAAATCCTGCAGGACATAAAAGCGTATTGTCCCGTGCAGGTCGTACCGAAAGGTTCGGAATTTTACCGAATACCGTTGCATCCCTAATTATTAGATGGCAGGACTGTGAGCTTGTGTTAGGGACTAAAACCAAAACAAATCAAAACAGTTTTGAGTTTATAGCTAGAATTGTATTTCACTGATCCCTTATTTTTCGCGGTTAATGGGGACCGGCACCACCCCCACCCCCCCCCCCCCCGCCCCCCCCCCCCCCCCCCCCCCCGTGAAAATCAAAATCCGCGGACTGGAGCCGGAGCCCCCTGGGCCTAAATAATGTGTTTAAAATATGTTAATCCACAAAAAAGTAGTGAGGCACTGCAGCGAAACAAGACAAAGGCTCAAATGTGGTTCTGTTACCTTCACAGCCTCTGGTCTCTGAACCGTAGTAAAGAAACCGCTGGTATTGTGCACACTACATTACCCATAAGGCCACCTTCTTAAAGGGGCCAGGCTGGCTCACAACATTTCTTCGCTGTGAGAGAACGTGCACAACATCCTGTGATGTTTCCTGTCATTTTTTTCTTGATTTTTTTATTATATTACATATTTCTGAAAAATCAGCGAATAACTAAAACCGAGGAAGTTAAAGCGCGAATTGGCGAGGGATCACTGTATAGACTTGCAGTAAAATGGTGATCAATGTTAGCCCCTACACTGTGGCTGGCATTTATACATGTGCATTATTGTTTACATTGCTCTGTAATTACACCTTCAACCACCAGAGGGCAGTATGCAGTGCTGTAGCTCGCAGTGCTAAGTTTCCTTTTGTTTACTTCCCGTATGTGGGTCAGAGGACAGCAACGGTTGCAAAAAAAAAAAGGATTTTTACATGAGTTGGAGCTGGTATTGAAGACAACAACAAAGAAGTCGCGACAGGAAGTACAAAGACGAAGGCATAGCTACAGCACCGCTTTGATGCAGAAGTATAAATCAGCCTTAGGGGCTCCTAAAAACTAACGATTTTGGGATGTTGCAAACAAAAAAATCAACATCATGAAAGAATCGTAGGGATATTTTTGGTCTTTGCCCAAAATCGGCTGTCCTACATTCTACAATATGAGCGGTTTGATGACAGCCGTCACACTGGTCTTGCGGTCCAAAGACGATTCTGATCTAAACGTCTGACAGTGTCAGAAATCCTAAGACTCCATCTACTTATCAGTCATTTAAAATGTAACTTGAAATGACGCATTGATTTTAGCGACCTAAAACATTGAAAAGAACTAAAAGAACCCAAAGTTGGCCTCTTTCTCCAACCATGACACATTCTTCTCCTACTTTTTTTTGAAAAGAACTTTGGCACATTTAATAGCTAAAATGGAGCAGTTTATTTCCTATGCGCAGTTTCTTTACTGTCAGTGGCATGCAGATAACACAATTACACATCCACCCACACCTCTACATCAGTAGTAGGCTACAATTCAGGAGGGCTCATCAATGCACAGTCTGCACATATCATTTCACTCAAGATTAAGCAAATGCAAATCACATCGCGTGAGATGTGGTGATCTCATACGACTCCAGAAATCGTGCAGTGTATAGAAGCCCCAACATTCGCCTATATTTTACTGATCCAGTTCTATGCAAACAGAGGCATTAACCCTCCTCTTTTTAGGCCTGTTGACAGTAGTTAGCGCAAATCAGTAGTAAACTTGTACAGACTTATGACAATGCAGCAACAAACAAACTAACATTGCTGTTCAGTCCTTTTGATACACTTCCTGTACACAAAAAAAAGAAAAGAGTTAAAATTACCTTTGTCTGACAGGTCCCTACTTAAGTGGAGTGACATTTCTGTGCTAACATGAATTACCATGTTGCTGCAAATGGATATGCTGTTGTAACTCAAAGCTGCTGCAAATCACAATGTTTTGGTCCAATGAACGTTTACACTCCGTACCATCCAATAATATACATCAGGTTGTTTTCAGGTTGTCAGAATTATCCTTTAATATTACAGATGTCCTTTAACCTAACTCTTCATGTAAAGCCAATCCTGTCCGAGAAGAGCTTTTTTGATTCCGTACTGAACTCTAAAATGTCGTCACATTTTCTAAAGATGTTTCTGTTTCGATTGTCATCTTGAATAAAATGTAGCTTGTTCTGTGTAAACTCTGGCTTTACATTTTCTTGCAGTGTTTGTTTTCACCCAGTTGTGCTGTGTTTTAGACCTCATGCTTATAACACTCAAACATGTGATACATAAATATCAAAATCCTGTGTCTCAAGAAGAAGCTGCAGATGAATTGCAGCTTGATAATTGATTACCACTGTAGTCTGGAGGGATTTCATAAGTCTTCAACCCAGCAGTGAGGAGTTTCAGGTGGCTCGCCCAAGGACCTGTGAGGAGAGGCACAGGTGACATTTAAACAAAATAAATCCTTGCACAAAACTGTCAAACCTTACCACAGGTAGGCTGCTACTCATTTTTTCTCTTTTTTTGTTATTTTGTTTTTGAAACTTGGACATAAAACAAGTCTCTATAGTCGATATTTAGTATAGTTTTAGGATTTTTATGATGATCTGATATCTCAACATCTGCTATGGACTATTGATTTCTGACTTTGTCAGAAAAAGACAACAAAAAAACAGTTGCTTCATATAATACAATGATCTCATGGACACCATAGTCGGTGAACCCTTTTAAAACCACTTATAATGAATAAACTGACGTCATAATGTCATGTACAGCGCATTAGCTCCGCTCAGCTTAGATATTTAATTGGTTTAATTAAGATTTCTTTTTATTTGGCCACGCAGTTGTAAATAAAAACATCATCTTGGCCAAACTCTCTTCGCCTCACATTGAATGAAAGGCAACATTGGCTAACTCTTCTTACCTGGCTGGTGACCGTGAGCTCTACAGATTCCCGTCAGCCCACCGAGCGCAGCCTTAACGACAGATATCATCGTGTGAACGTTGAAATTGAGACGATAAACACCTAGGTGTCACCTCATGTGGTCCATATACCAGAGTTTTAAAGGATTAGCTGATTATCAAATTCTTATGACCACCACGCTCTCTGCAAGGTCGCTGCCATCACTGAGCCCAAACATAAAGTTCAATGGTTCCGCCAGAAGAGCAGCCACTTCCTGTTTAAGTATTTTTCACAATAAGAGCATCTGCGCTTCTAAGCATAGGAACAAGGGACTTTTATTACTTAAGACTGGGGAGCAAATGGTGCGCTGCTTTTACCTCAGAAGTGGAACTTGAAATAATGTCACAAATGAGTTGACCATGCTTTTGTTGCGAAGTCCAGTATCACCTGGGTACCTGCAGTAATATGTCATAACTGCAGACCACGTCTGGGATATTAATTCAGTGCCTGTGTCGGTGATTTGTACAGTTAAAATTCCACCGTAAATGACCCACTCTGTTCCAGCAAACACAGAGGTTATGGGATTATTTCAATCTAGTGAAAATACACATCTCAGTAATTCAGTTATTTGTTATTTATAGTCTTTAGAAAAATAAATAAATCAAAATCCACTAGTCCAGTGTTCTTCAATCTCAGGGCCTCCTGTCCTGCATGTTTTAAACATTGCTCTGTACACAACTGATTGGATGACCATCAGCTCATCTTCAAGGTCTACATGAGTCTGCCATTGACCTACTAATTAGAGCCAGGTGTGTTTGAGCAGGGAAACATCTAAAACATGCAGGACAGGGTGTCCTGAAGACCAGGATTGAAGAACACTGCTCTGTCCACCTTCTCTGCCTCATTCCTCGTGTAATGACATCAGCTGTGTGTGGTATAATGATAATTATGTTATATTATATCCACCACACTTAGAAATATGATAAAAAGAAAAAAAAGACATCAAGAAGTTAATCAGAATTAAGCTTCACATGGAGAACTATGAAAAGAAAGCTGCACAGAGCCAGTAGAAGAGTGATGATGAGATGATAACATGTGAAGTAACGTGTGATAATAATCTTTATTGTTCATCAGGTTTCAAACATCTGACAGCATTAAGTTTTTACTAAAACAAAGCTTCAGTAACAGCTGCTTTTCTGTTTATTGTGACCCTGGCATTGCCACTGAAGTCCAACTGTGGTGTATGATCAGACACATCCAATTCTTCGATTGGAAGCTGTGCACAGACTGCACAAGGTGTCGTTGATATGCATATCTGGCACCAAAGAACATTCATCTCTGTGACACAGAGCCTGTCTCCTCTCTGAGCGGTATGATGACTGGACATTCGCATGGTGTTTATATTTGCATATAATTGTTTAAACAAATGAACGTGGAAACTTCAGGCATCTAAAAATTGTATAAACCAGACTTGTGGCGGTCCACAATTATTTTCCTGATATCCTAGCTGACTTCTTTTGATTTTTCCATGATGTCAAACAAGGAGGCAGTGTGCTTGAGGTGTGCCTCCAATTTACTCAAATGTTGTCAATTAATCTATTAGAAGCTTCCACAGCCATGAAATCCTCATCTGGGCTTTCCAAATTGCTTAAAGGTATATTAATCTTAGTCTATATAAACATCTGAGTTTGAAGAAAGTAATAAAAAATAACTCTGTGGTTATTCTGGCATTTAGCAAAGAGAAATAATTTTTGTTTAACCCTAATTGACCAAGACAGGAAAACTTTAGTCTTATTTAATGTCAGACAGTGAGGGACAAAAAAAAAAAAAAAAACGTCTTTTTAAAGAGTATGTAATCTTCGGGTTTCAACAGTATGTGGTTTCTGCTTTCTGCGGTAGACAAGAGTGACTCTTTTAAAACTACAATGTCTTTTTTCACACATCTATCATTGTTCTTTTGCTGTACAGAGGGACAATAACAGAAAGCAGGGCCTCAGTACACTATTTGTTGCATTTCTCCTTTTAGCTCAAGACAGCCTAATACGGTATGAATTTTGTCCTGATGAGACCTTTTTTTCCACAGCAAAGCAGTTGTGGGGCTGCACCCACTGGACACTCTGATGTGTAAATGGTTTGATAGCCCATCCCAGCTGATACTGGGTGGGACCAGTTGAGGGGTATAATGAAGACACAGGGAACCATTTGGACATTCATTTAATCTTTAACAAGTTTAGAATCTGAAATTAATTACCTTTTTTTTTTCTTATACCATAGAATACTGGGAGAAAATCCATGCATACCCAAAGAGAATATGCAAACTCTATACAGAAAAGGCCCCAACCAACAATAAGGGATAAAACCCACAAGTGCACAGAGGAAAATGGAAATGATTTTATGGTTCAAAGTTTATTGAGACTTCAGAGCATGTACATTAGATAAATACATTGGATTTTTCCGCTGAACTGTAGTAGTTTTCCATGGGAAACATCAAAATGGTTTGACTTCTTCATGTTTTTTTTACATAAAAAAAACAATAATAAACCACTATAAGAACACCACATTTATCAAAACCTGTATCTAAAAAATGTATGATACAGAGAAGATGAAAAAGGCTAAGAAAACTGCAAAAATACAAATAATAATCATAAATCAACAGAGATTTGGAGACTGATAGGAATGTGCATCTGTTGGAAATAGATGCAAAGACATTTAACAAATAGTTTGCATTCTGTCAAATGGCACTTAAAAATTAAACATATTTGTCTTTTCAAATCCCCATGCCAGGGGTGGGTAAATCCAGGCCTCGAGGGCCGCGGTCCTGCAAGTCTTAGAAGTTTCCCTGCTTCAGCACACCTGATTCTAATGAATGGATCGTTAATGGTCTTGTGCAGACCTGATGACAAGCTGATGCTGATTTGAATCAGGTGTGTTGTGGAAGAAAAACATCTAAGACATGCAGGACAGTGGCCCTTGAAGACTGTGATTGCCCACCTCTGCCCTATGCAATACTGTCTAACACTGACAAAGCGCAGCCTGTGACATCTTCCTGTGAACACAAGCAAGTCATTTGGCTTATCTCCTCATAACTGACATTAAAAATTGTGTACCGTCCACAGGCATGCCTTGATGCATTTCCTTCCTCAAACAACTGCTTGTTTAAAGTTTCCAACTTGTAAAATTCACACATAGTTAACATGCTTACAGCCTTTGGTGTCCCTGTCTTCACAGTTAATACCTAAGTCAAAAAAAACAAAAAAACAAAACAAAAACAACAACCAAGAGCAAAAAGGGGCTGAAAGCTGTATTTCTTCTATTTTATCAGTCATAGTACATACCACAGCGTGATAATTTCAACTTCAAGTCCACACTGGTAAATGTGTTTATTCTAAATCCCATGGTAGAGAAGATCATATTTGGGGATATTCTGGGGATCTATGGGACTCTGGACAATCATTTTCCCCCGCATGGCTCCTCTGTAAATCACTTCAATCAGATCGATGAAGTCTTGCTTAGTTTTGAAGCTGCCGACGAACTTGGTGTGATCTGGAGAGCTGAAGAACAAACAAAAGCCAACAATCATCTTTCACGTAAGATTATTCTGATTCTTTACAGTGTACAAGTTAGTGTAACATTGTTTTCTTGTATGCATGCATCTTCAAAGATCCAATAAGAGCTCGACAAGTTTAAGTGTATCCTCACAAGGCAAATATGCAAATATTTGCTGACATTTGTGCTTGAGGTGATTGATTTGCTAAAGCAAGTAACAAGACAACATGGACACAAGGGTTTGTCATCTTTTTCAAGTACATGATTAACAACAAAATTAATAAATAGAGCAGTGTAACAGACTCAACTTAATAAATAAATAAATAAATAAATCTAGCTCTATAAACTTTCATCTCCGAATATGTAACATCAGCTTCTCTGCTGCATTCACAGTGTTTTCTTTTAGACCAAAACATTTTCAGATCAACTGATTATGAAGGAGCGTACCTCTATCCTTGTTTTGACATGTGAATGATTTCTTTCTTTAAAAAAAAAAAAACTGCCTTAGTATATTTCCTGTGCTTACCCATAGTCCACTTTCATGTGCTGCCCGTTGAAAAAGAAAACAGTTGATGGGATGTAGCTGATGTCAAAGTATCTTGTGTAAATAGGAGCTTTGTCCACATCAACAATGTAGACTGATGCCATGTTACTCAAGTCGTGGGCAGTTTTTGACAACTATAAGAACAAAGAAAAGGAAAATTACCAAAAGTAACAGAGTTTTGACCCATGAGCTGCTGTTTATTGTCGCAAGTAACGTCCCGCTTACAATTTCATCCAGCTGGAGACAAACTGAGTCTTCATCTCTCCCAAACCTCAAAACTACGACTTTTTCCGCCACGCCTTTGATAACTTCATCGATGTCTTTTTTGCACATTAATTTCGGCAAAAACAGACTCATCTTCGAGGTTAATACAACTTACTCCGCTTGCTCCCTGTTAGAAGGAAATTACGTCATTTAATGCTGTGCAGCGCCGTAACGTGTCCGCTCGGAAACTACGTTTAAAAAGTTTAAAATTGTGCTGTAATAACAAATTATTTTTTGCTTCATATCAGGATTAAATAAATAATTAAAAGTCTTAATTTTTAAACATTTTGCTTTATGTAATGCTGCTTTCCTTTATCATGTGTTTCCTTTGTTATATACGTCACATTATGGTGCGGCACTGTGTAACGTGACCTTTCTCCAGTATTGGCTAAACCCGGACGTAGACACATGTGGACTAAACTATGGAAGGCTTCAATGAGGATGCGGGTGTTAACTTGTTATAATTTCATGAAAAGGGGCAACCAGGAGAACCGTCTTGGTAACTAATTTTTTCCGTCGCCTTTTACAAACATAGTGGCCGTTAAAAAGTCGTACTTTAGAGAAAGCAGCAGCTTAAAGCTACTTATTTACAATGTTACGGCAAATCATCACCAGAGGTTGTGCTGCAGTTTGTAAGAGTAGTGGTTATTTGACATCCAAGAAGCGAGTGAGCTGTTTTCTGCCGGTCAACAGTATCAGACTTCGCCAGGCATCCATCCTGAGTTGCCATTTTAGTACTGGGGGGCCTGTGTTGAAAGATGCCCCCCAAATGAAAGGAGACAACCCCGAGGAAACTGAAACACTGGACTTGGACAGATGGAAGTCTATTATGAAATCCCATGCTACATGCAATGAGCAAGGCATCAGTGAAAAGTTGGAAGCAAGTAAAAATGGTGAAAACCTGAAAGATACTGGAGATGATTTAAAGGATGGTTCTTCACTTGAGGCAACTCGTCTGTTGGTTTCAATGTGGCAGCAAGCTGGTAGGCTTGTACCTCAAGAAATGACTGAGGAGGAGGTACAGACACTGGCAGACCTCACCACCAAGTCTTCCAAAAAGAAGTACCTGAAGTTCCTTGCTATCAAGGAGCGTTGCAAACTGGCCCACAAAGAGAAACAGCAACAGAAGAGGGTTGAAAGAGAAGCATTGATGGAGGAAAAAAGAGCACTGGACAGTAACTCAGAGGAAGAGGATGGTCAAGGTAGGAACAAACTGAAAAACACATTGTTTCTCCAATTCTGGGATCGTTCCCTGGATAAGCTGTTGGCTTGGAGAAGTGCCCAGGCCATGATCTTTGGCCAGCCACTTGTATTTGACATGAGCTATGAGTCCTACATGTCCAGGCGGGAGATACAGAATACAGTGTCCCAGTTGCTGGAGGTGGAAGGATGGAACCGACGGGCCACTGAGCCCTTTCACCTCCACTATTGCAACCTGCAGGCAGATGGGTCCTACAAGCAGGAGCTGCTCAGGAGATACGGCACGGAAACCTGGGACCGTCTCCTCATTACCAGCTCTGAGCTTGAACACGTTGATCTTTTCTCAAGAAAACAACTTGTATACCTCACCGCAGACTCTCCAAATGTCCTCCGCACCTTTGACCACTCTAAGGTCTACATCATTGGAGCGCTGGTGGACCGTTCAGTCCAGTCAGGCTTGTCACTGGCCAAAGCCAAGCGCCTCAAGCTGACCACAGCCCGTTTACCACTGGATGAGTATCTTCACTGGGAAATTGGAGCCAAAAACCTGACTTTGGACCAGGTGATCCGTATCATGCTCACAGTCAAGGATACTGGGAAATGGGAAGAAGCATTCAAGTTTGTGCCTAAGAGGAAACATGATGGTTTCCACCAAGAGAAGACACAAGCAAAGGTCACAAGTAACACAGCCAGACGTCTCATAAAACATGGATCGAGAGAGAATGGTAGTGGGTTTGTTAAGTCTGGCGAAAAAGATGATGGAAGGACATTTTTGAGTCTTCACAAATCAGACAGAAAGTCCACATTCAGTGGTAGAGACAGAGTACGGACATCATTTAAAAGTGACATGGAATTAAGAAAAAACGGACGTAAACATATGACTTGGAGTCATGATAAGTGAAGTAAACACATTTTGATTACTGAGGATATGCATGTCAGGAAATGTTATTTCCAAATGTCAGTAAAAAAAAAAAAAAAAAACATGGCAAATACAATGTTGAAACTGTGTTCCTAGACAGGGATACAAATGATAAGAAGAAGCTGTATTCAAAAGGTAGAAACTTTGGAATTTATTTTAGTCTTGGATGGAAAACAAAATGTTCATGTTCACTGTAAATAATAAAATCTCTATTGCAGCCAAAAAGCAAATCTCTTCATTCAAGAGGAAGAAACCAAAATATCACACAGCTTGGTTTTTGACCAAAAAAAAAAACAACAAAACACAGTAGCAGCTGCATATATTACTGATCATTTTATAATGTATACAAAAAAAGTCATTTTTATTTAAATAATAAACCACAAAAAAACCCACCTCACCCAACCCGTATGCCACATTAAAGGTAATAAATCTGACAGCAAGGATGAACCTGCCAATACTCTTCTTACTACTGAGAAAGTTCAAAGGAAGTGGAATCACAGAGTGAAGGCTCAATCATATTTGGGATGTTCTTTCAGCAACAACACTGCACAATTATAGTTTAAAATAGTACCATCAGTCCCCTTTAAAAATACTTAATAGATATAATGAATATAGATGTATGAAATAACAACAGCATTCCAAGTATAACTGACAAAATTAAAGTACAGTTTTCAAAATCTGAAAGCACCATTGTATAAATAAAAGAAAGCGTTACCTGCAGAATAAGAGGGATCCAGACTTATTTTCATGTACAGTTACAGTGCAATAATTGTATCTGTTAAACTTTCTATATAGTAATTATTATCAAGCCCCAGGCTCACACTTTCCATTTCAGTCTTTTTTCATTTGCTACTTTCTCATTAAATTACAAATATAGGAATTTGGAAAATAAAATAAAAACACACTAACCCAATTTTCCAGTTAAACAAGAACTGAGTGTGTCTTTCCAAATGCAACACTGAGCACACATGCCAAAGATGAACATTATCTGTCATGGTGAAATCTAGGCTACAATGGATCCAAAATGTATTCCATTACATCAATGGTTCCTGAAAAAACAATTTATTATATAGTTTTTTAAAAAACAAAACAAACAGCAATTTGATTTAAAAAACAATATCTGAAATGATCAAAATCTCACAGGTTTACGGTGTACTGGAACCATTAATACATTGCTTTTTAAGGAAAGAAGTCACTAGATGCAGAGCACCAGTATCTCCAGGATTCCACCAAGTCCTCTGAAATAAGCTCTGACCCGCTGATATGTCAGGATGGTTCGGCCCCCATCTCTTCTCTACAGCACCAGGATGTCCCCAGTGCAGCGCTCACAGCAGTTAAAGGTAATGTTCTCATAGCGGGTATAAGGGTGAAACCTGCCAATGCTCTTCTTACTGCTGAGGAAGCTTGAGGAGGTGGGATCACTGAGCGGAGGTTCTGTCTTATTTTCTGAACAAGAGATCGGATCTAAATTTTTCAGCACCTAAGTGGTTAAAAAAAAAAAACTGTAAATCTCTAGGAATTTTCTTAGGAAAAGGAGCAAGCATTGTGATAAAAAAAACAAAAACAAAAAAACAATGGTAAGATTTGAACAATAAGGAGCAGGTACCTTTTCAGCCATTTTCTCAGCTGGTGTGCTGCAGAGCTGATCGGCTGCTGTATTGTTGCACTTGACTGTGGTGCTGCTGTTGTTTCCCAGCAGGTGGGAGTTGATGGCATCAGCTAGCTTGTGATTAGCTGCTGCTAGCTCTCCTGTGCTAAGGGGCTGTGCACTGGGGTAGTATGTCTGCTGTCTGCCCCACTGCAAAGACACCAGGAGCTGCTCCAGAGATCTGGTACAACAAAAGCAAACATCAGCACACAGAATCATAGTCATTACCACCTACGCTAAAATCTGGTGTGCTACACTACCGTATTACAACATTAGGAATCCACAAGCTCTTGAAAAGACTCATCCTTGGCCTTTCTGTACACAATATATCTGAAGTATTCTGAAATCAAACATTCAATTTGCTTGAATCACCTTACGTGTCATTATTATATAATTAGTCAGTTTTGTCCCTAGCATCTCATGTTCGGGACTTTTGTTATCTTTTTGTTCGGACTTAGATGTAATGTTCATACAACTACCTCTCCTGTGCTACTGGTCTCATTCATGGATAGTTTCTCTTAACAGTCTGTAGTACATTATAGATGTGAACAACTGAATGGTCAACAAATGAACAGTGGACACACAAAACAACTTTCTTGAAATACATTAATACCATCAGTGGAAAAGCCACACCAGCGGTTATCACAGGACTTTACCCTAGCACACTAACAGAATGTGAGTCTTCCTCTGTTTGAACCTGAGGATTTTCAACTAGGAAGCTACTGTAATAAACACGCTACCGACTTCAGTTACTATAGATCAGTAGTTCTGTTACCTGTGAGCGAGCATCATCTCCCTGGAGAACTCCTCTCTTTCTAGTAGCAGGTCCTGAATAGCTCCTTGAGCCTCTCTGGTCTGTCTTTGCAGAGCTGCTCTGGCATTTGTCAGTTCCTCTGCCATGACTCTGAAGAGACAGCATTGATATGAATGTTTTGTCAGCATGATCATGGGGATCACATCATGTTTTAAGAAGAATAATATGATTAATTTCTCTGACTAAGTTGAAATGTCCTTAACGGATGCATGTATTTTTTTCAAAGATAACATCATGTAGTGTCCAACAGAAAGCATTCCATTCCTTGTCATTTTCAACTACTGACAAAATTACTTTGAGCTTTTCTCACCGGCTGGCAAGGAACTTGCTCCTCCAGACATCGCATTGAATACTCATTCGCTCCAGCTGCTCTGCAGTGTGTGCTAGACTCCGGCCCAGAGCCTCATTCTCCAAAATCAGCTGGTTTTTCTCCCGTGCCAGGCGCTCGACATGGTACTGAAGGTCATCACCCACAGATGCTACCAGGAGTTTCTTAAGCTCACGGTTCACCTGGCACAGAAAATGGCAATTCAGTTCACTGTATTTCTATAGTGCTAATTTGTAACAAAAGTAATCTCAATGTACTTTACACAGAAAGCTAATGTTATTAAAAACTCTTTTCAAAACACTTTGTTGCTAAAAGGTACATAGAAAAACCACCCACAAATCACTAACATTATGCATTAGACATTTTTGAAGATTCCATGGTAATTTTATAGATCAGTGTAGTTAAACCCACAATTTCTTCCTGCATATTCTGACACAACAGCAACATGTCTTGTATGTTGATTCCATTGGGGCCTTACCTCTGTCTGCACGCGGAGCTGATTTGAAAGGCCTTCCTTGTCCTGCAGCAGCCTACGTTCAGAGTTCTGCAGCTTCTCCAGCTCCCCTCTCCGGTCCTCCACCAGAGGCAGCGTAGGGGAGCCCTGCTCCTCAGCCTGCTGCCCTGCCTCTCCCTTTCCTTCAGCAGGTCCTGCGCGACTGCTCCGAGTAATAGCAGCTCGTGGAACGATGATCCTCACAGCCTCCACCTCAGCACATGCCTCTCGACTCACCTTGCCCAAGTGAAGAACTCCAAGCGGCTGGGGGGCTAGTAGGGGATGCGACGTAGGTGGACTTTGGACTGTGCTTTGGGCTCGCTACCTTGAGGAGAGGAGCTTCAGGCAGGCTTGGTTGCGGGGTGTCGGCGATAATCTCCAGTATGGGTGGAGGTTTTTCAGTTTCCATGCCATCTCCAGCACCTCGAATGGGCACGTTGGCAGAACCTAGAGTATTAAAAAAGTGACTTTTTTCTTTTCACTTCTATCTATGCGCAGTGATCCAGACAGTGATGAGCTATTTTACATAGCCTTTAAAAAAAAACTGTGAAACCACGATTTGAAAACCATGTACAGTTTGTGTGATGTGGAGTTTATGCTCATTGGTCTTATACAACATTGAATGAAGATATGCCTGACCATGTATGTATGAAATCTAGCAAGCATTAAATCTAATAAAGAATCAATCTTGTTGAGCAATTCTTGAGTCAAATCCTTATTTAACTCCAAATGTTTCAGTGTTTATAAACAGTGTTACCACATTGGAGCAAAATGGCCAACTATAAAGTTTTCGACCTTATTTCATGGGTAAAGAAATTGAGTTGCACATGTGAGAAAAATTTGGGTTGGTTTGGAATCAATCTGGCAGTTTTACAACTATCATTTAAGCTCACCTGAAACAAAACTCAAGTGGATTTTGTCCTTCTAAGTCAGTGACGACTGTAACATCACACTTCTTTTAGCTGTGCTAAAGTGGGTGATTAGATTAGTGATCAACTGGAGCAAGCACAACATTCATTTCGCTGAGCCTGGCATAGGCTACACTCATAACAAAAACAACATAAGAAGGCAGAAACAACATACTAAGAATAATAATTATTTTCACAATAATAACAATAACAAACAGGTATTTAAAAAAAATGCATAAGCATTCACAGTCAAGTCCATCTAAACTGCTGCCTATCTGTCATCTATCTGTGGGTGTTTGTGGTTGTCGCCTGTCTGTCTTCATATGACCAGCAATTGTAAATTGTTTGGTTTAATTGCTGGAGCTGTAAAGATGTTCCCCATTTATGACGTCACCAAATGACTTTGTAGTAGATGCAGATGTAGTGGTTAGCTGTTGTGGTTTCTTTTTGTAGAACTTCTATTCTTGCTTCGACTCCACTGCATGTATAATGATACACTAACGTAAGCCAATAAAGATGCTAAAAATACTGTAGTGTACCACATGAACAGAACTGGATGCCAAGGAAGTAAAGACTCTGGGACTATGGATGTTTAGGTTCTGATTACTGATTCTGCCATTTTTTTTTGCCCAGTGCGATGTTCTACATTAAAAATGTGTTTGTTTTAGGATGTTGTTGCTAAGCTTTTAGGGGTAGAGATCGTCATCTGAAAAGTATAGTATCCATAATCACTTCTGACTAGCCGTTTAAGATTTCTGGGCAACATAACACTGAAGAAATTTGACCTCTTTTGTGAAAAGCTGTTAAAATGAGCTGAACTGGTGGCATGTTTCTTTTTGTTTAGCAACAGCAACAAAATCGGAAATTACAACTTCAAGTGATTCCTTGGCTTCTTAAAAAAATTCCCACATTCGTAATGTGATTTAGAAAAACAAAGACAAAGAAAACTGGTGGATTACTGGAGGATCTCTTCTGCACAAAAGAGATCCCGGGCCACACAGGCAGAAGACTATTATTGTAATAACTCCTCGTCGCTTTATTGCAGCTTGAAAGGGAACTTCACACAAGTGCGTGCGTTAAACAATAAATGAATATTAAATAGTGAATAATACGGAGGAAGAAAAAGAAATAAAAAAAAAATACGAACCTCTCACATCAGCAGTCATGGTGAAAGTGGTATCGGAGGGACGTTATAGTAAAACCCCGGTGATTCTTTGACCTGTAGAAAACAACAGAGAAGAAAGTACTTTGTTTTCAACTTTACAGGCTTTCTGTATTTATGGCGGCGATCAGAAATGCCGCTAGTCAATAATCAGAGATAACAGGTGAGTACTGATAACATTACAAAATAGCTAGCCGGTGAGCTAACCTGCTAATGCTAACCGCTTGGCAAGAAGTATAAACATACAAGAGCCGTTGACGATACACGTTACATTCACATTTATGATAATTATACGAGTTGGATAATTACATTACCGTGTTCTACGTGAATCAAAACTAAATGTCGGAAACGAACTATGACCATACCGGGTAGGGCTGAAGGAGCTCCTGTTTACTTTTCCACCGGACACAGTTGGCCTTTCACGATGGCTTCTGAGCCGTTTTTGCCCCGTGGTCGGACTGTCAGGCAAAACTTCCTGTCAACTAGGGCGTCGATAAATAATTGAAATCGACATTCAGAAATTACCACCGTTGTAATCTTTCCCATGTCAGTTATTTCAGTTGTTGAAATATTCATTAAATGGCCATAAATAATTAACCTGTGCATTGCATTTCACTTATTTTAAAACCAAAAAGACACGTACTATTTAATTGGGGAAAAAAAATCCAGTTTTAATAGTTGAGCATAATTGCAGAAAACCCCTTTTTAGTGATCTATGAGGGAAAAAAAATAAAGCAAAACTAGAATAATCATTTATTAATCGTTATGGTATGACAAGTTAAGTTAATAATGATATTGAATTGAGGTCATATCCAGCTCAACTGTCAAGGTTCCATATGTCAAAAATGTAGTTTTCGAAAAGGTCCATCGTGGGTATTTTCTTAACCTGATAACTGTAGCAAGAAAAATACTTACTTCAGAGGACCTGTGTCACACTTCAACATGCCCGACACGAGCGGAACCTTTGTGCTTTGTAAGTTTGTTCCTCTACGGATGAAAATATATTGGAAGGTTCCTCCGTGCTCTGTCTTTGTTGTGTTCAAGTAGTTTCGTCACCTGTAGAGTCTTAACGTGAATTTTGTTGTGAGCTTGCATTGTTATTATTATTGTTAGCATGGGAGTACACGGACTGTGGAGGTTGCTGGAGAGTACAGGGAAACCCGTCAACCCTGAGACACTCGAGGGAAAGGTCCTTGCTGTTGGTATCCTGTCTTTGAAGTGATCTGTGTATAATTCTCTGTGTCAGTGTAGGATCTTGATATTTTTCATACATCTTTGAAGTGCATTACTGACTGTTTTAAAATCGTTACAATAACCTTAACCAGTCACTGTTAGATATCAGTATATGGTTGAACCAGGCAGTGAAGGGTGTGAGGGACCGTGAAGGCAACAGTGTCCACAATGCCCACCTCCTCACCCTTTTTCACCGCATCTGTAAGCTGCTCTTCTTTCGCATCAGGCCAGTCTTTGTGTTTGATGGGGACGCTCCTCTGCTGAAAAAGCAGACTCTTGTAAGTCCATTACATATTCCAAGGGAGCAATTCCCACCTTCCCTGTCATTTCGCATCACGTGGTTTGTCCATGCAGGTTTTGAGAAGGCAGAGGAAGGAAGAGCTGACCCGTGAGTCCAAACAGACCAATGAAAAACTTCTTAAGACCTTTTTGAAGAGGCAGGCTATCAAGGCTGCTCTTGGAGATCACAGGTAAGAGACGTGGAAAGTGTGATGGTGAAGTTTCATCGTGCCTTTCTGCTCTGTCTTGCCACCTACTCATTGAGTAGAGTCTAGTGTACTGTGTTTTGTATCAAGTGTTCCACATTTCTCCTCTGCCACAGTAAGGATCACCTACCAAGCCTCTCGAGCGTTAGAAGAAATGAGGTGGACGACATGTACGTTTTGCCAGCCCTTCCACCAGCAGAGGAGAAGGAAAAAAGCAGGTTATGAGCCAGTTATATTTACAAAACACAGATTATCTTCCAGATTAGTTGGAAGGCTCCTTGCTGTCAGGTGACAATAAATGCCTTTCTTATACATAATGTGAAAAGGCTTAAAATGCTTCATTGTGCTACTTATTTAAAGATAAGTAACAAATATCTAAATGTTAATGATCTTTATTCTTTTAGATTATGTTATATTCACTGCACAGCAGTGCATGTAGTAACCAGTGTATTTCTTTTCTGGATTTGACTCTTTTATCTTTATAATATCGTAATAATAAATATTCAAAAGCATTTTCTTCTTTTTTCAGCTCAGAGGAGGAGGGGGAGGAAGACAAAGAGTGTGAGCAAGTGGTTGACAATTATCACCTGTACCAGGTAAGATAATCATGCTTAACAGAATCTCATTGTGGAGTATAACTAATGGTTTGTGTTGAAGAGTGAGTTACATCCCCATTGCTAAAAAGTTTGTGACACTGTGTAAACTGTAAATAACATTAACTTATAAAGAAATACTTAAAGCCTTTAGTAAAAAGTACAAATCAAATCTTCTTGTTTTGATGTATTAATTTTTCAAGTGTATACTTAATTTGAATATAGCACAAATGTAAAATTGACAAAAGAAAACCAAGAAGCCATCTGATGGAACTTATTCCAACAAATATAGCTGTTGATAGTCAATGTAATATTGATTCTCTTTTTACATATATTTTAATTTAATGATACTGTATCATAAATTTGTGTCATATCCAAAATATCTTGACATTATTCATATATCCTTATTGTCACGGGTTTGCGGCTTTAGGACTCAAATGCAGAAGTACGGGAGATCAGGATACTCCAACAAAAGTGTTTTACTTTCAAAAACCAAAAACTTAACTGAGGGTTTCACAAGGTAGAGGGACAGCAGAGCAGGAACACTGGGATCAGTCAGAAGCCAGGATCATGGGAAGATAGACAGATGAACCAGCAAAGCAAGAAAGGACAAGTCTTGAATAAATCCGAGAGAGATGTAGGTGTAAACAGTCAGGGAGATGAACAACAGGAAGTAGAACAGAACTTTAACAGGGGAAAGACAGACTTTCAAAGTAAACCAGGAAGTAAAATTAACATCAACAGAAAGGAACAGACCAAACCAAGAAAGAGCTGAAAAAAACCCAAACCCAAACCCAAGAGCACATAGATAAACCCCAAACACTTATGATGGTAGGCTTTGTTACTCAGTCTTTCATTGAATGAATTCCCTCTGTAATAACTCACATTTGAAGCCAGATTGCTCTCTATGAATCAGGAAGAGCTGTACGAAAACCCCAACTCAGTGGACATCAACTCTGAGGAGTTTGCCAGCCTGCCTCCTGAGATGAAACACGAGATACTGAAAGAAATGAAGGAGTTTTCCAAACGACGGCGCACCATGTTTCACAAACCTCCAGAGGTACTCCTCAGCCTCATTTGCAAACCCTCTCTGCTCTCTTTTTCAGCACTTAACAACAGTTCACCCTCTCTTAGGATTCAGGAGACTTTTCGCACTACCAGCTGGCCGGCCTCCTGCAGAGGAACAAGCTGAACCAGCGACTGGAGGGAGTTGAGAAAGAGATGAGCCAGCGCAGTGCCGGTACTGCTCCGGAGCTCTGCCAACAGGACGGAGATCAGCTGAGTCACATGGTTGAGTCAAATCGATTGGTTTCAGAAGACAATTCTCACTATATTCTTATTAAAGGTGAGGCAGACAGTATTTTTTTTTTAATGTTTAGTTATCATCCATTGGATTTCTCTGAAATATTGCACAGTGTTTGACATTAATTAAACCACACTAGTCTAGCAAAATAGATTCTTTAGCTCACTCATACTAAATTGTTTTACATGTGCATTGGCATCATTTTGAAATCTTTTGAATGTGATGGCTGTCTAGGAGGTAGCGGATGAATCTGTAATGTTGTAAATTTGCTTTTGACAGCAGTTGTTGTTCATAAAATGTCATGATTTTGTCATTGATCAGGATTTCATTTAGTAAAGTAGACATTAAAAACTAGAAATGGAACCTTTTCCTTTAAGTAATATATAATATATCATGTCACCCACACAGGCTCCAAAAAGAGTGAGGGTGCTTCAGAGAGTCAACCTGCGGCTGCACCCTGGGCTGGGAGCTCCCTGTCAGGCTGCAGAAAAAGGCTGGCAGACAGACCCGAGCCCCTGTGGCGACCCGTCGGTGAAGATGAAGAGGAACCACAAGCGACCTCCTCAGCAGACTCCAAACCCTTTTGTGGCAAATTCATCTCAGGGAGAGACACCCCCCCCTTCACCTCGGACACTTCAAGCAATCCAGGCTGCTATGAGCGATAGCTCAGATGAGGAGACGGGGCACCAGGTTGAGAAGGATGGTAGCGTGTCTCCACGTACACTGCAGGCAATCCAGCAAGCTTTAACTGAGGAGGAAGATGGATCACGTAGCTCCTCCACCAAACCTGCACCACAAGTGGTCATTAGAGTCTCAGAGGATGACACACAGCCTTCACCCAAGGAAAAATGTGATTTACAGAGGAACTTAACAGGCCAGAGTCCACAAAGCAAAGACAGTTTGATTGATAGTAGCTCTGAAGATGAGATGGAGGAAGTGATTGGACAGAGAAATAAAGCACTCCGGTTTCGCAGTGTTCCAACAACCTCCTGATCCAGAGAAGGAGAAGGAAAAGGAACATGTAAGACCAGCAGACAAGCAAGTAGAGGTGGAGCAGAACCAGTCAGACAAGAAATCAGTGAATGCTGCTGCTGAGTCCAGTCAGAACACATTACCCATCAGTCTCTCTCCTCAGCCATGCGTGAAAGCTGTCAGGGCAGAAACTGAAGCTCGTCCTGAACTCTTAGAGCAGAGGAAGGACAAGCTCACTGAAGCTCCAGAGGAGGCGCATGAAGCTAACACTAAGTCAGAGCGCACAGAGGAAAGCGAGTCTGAGGGTACATTCAACAGTCAGTTTTACAATTAACTGCACTCAGTATTTATTCAATCAGAAAATGCTAAAATATATCTGTGTGTTCCTCAGAGAGCTTCATTGAAGTGTCAGAGGAGGAGTTTAAAGAGGAAGATGCAGACAATTCATTTGTAGTAACTGGAGAGAAAAGACCTTCAGATGAGGTCTGTGAAGATGGGATGAAGAAGGAAGAAGAGTCAGAAGGAAGTTTGTCCGAGGCTCTCAGCCATCCAGCTGCTGCTCTGGATTCAGACGAAGCAGAGGATGAAGAGAGTCAGAAATCAGAGAATGAGGTGAAGGAAGGAACAGAGTTAGAGAACAGACCAACACCAGCATTCGATGAATGGGAACACGTTAACATGGTTTGTATTTGACTCCTCTGCCAGCTGTGCATTTTTTACTTTTCATACTTTTTCATAACTGTCATATTTCTACTCTGCATTTTTTTTTTTTTTTGCTATTTCTTGCTCTTTCATATATTTTAAGTTTTCTATTAATCCTTACAATAATAGTCAGATTATCTGATAATGACAATAGTCATAATGCAGCCAGATCATATTGTTTAAACACCCTAGATTTTGACTTTGATCCCCTTACTTTGAAGAAGGCAGTTTATCCAAATAATCAAGTAAAATTACCCCCCAAAATCTTTGAATTTTAAACTTTTGGGGGGGGGGGGGGGGGGGGGGGGGGGGGGGGGGGGGGGGGGTCAACACTCATTATACTTTCATTATAGTGAGATGGAGTTGTAAATCTTTCATCTTCCAACTTCATCTGTGAAGACATACTTTCCTAATGGAAAAACACTTTATGGTAGTCATGCACACCTTTTTTTTATATTATTACTTAAACATTTATGGGTTTTTTTCAGTTGTAAAGTAAATGCTTGTGGAGTAATTTCAATACTTCTCTGCTAAATAAGACACAATTTGATTATATCTGCAAAGACTGCACACTGTGCAGACATCCAGTTGCTTTGTTATGTCAATTAAGTGTGATTTTTGTTTTTCTTCGTTGATTTAACTGTTCAGTGGGTCAAAATGCACAGTGCTGTGTTCATGCCATGGCTGTGTGTGTGTGTTTTGCTGCAGGATGAGTTGGAGGCTCTGGAGAGTTCGCTGCAGTTGGAGCAGAGCAACCTGAGGGAGCAGAAGCAGCAGCAAGAAAGAATGGCTAACACAGTCACTGGGCAGATGTACATTGAAAGTCAGGTGAACTAAAGAAACAAGAAAATTGACATTAACACATGTAGTCAAACATAAATTGTAGAGTGCAACCCCTCATCTATCCTTCTCTTCTGAGAACAAAGTAAAATTCTCCATGTAAGCGCTCACGTATTCAGTCTGCCACTGCCTGAGATCTGATGATCCACAGCAGGTGTGCAACCAGCAGGGGGATACATTTCTCTCTTGTACATCTGCCAAACAGTGTCAGAACCACTTTGTTTTTTTAAATAGTATTACTTCACCATCCGTGCTGTGAATCTGCATGTGTTAAGCCCGTGTCACAGCATGTTTATGTGTTTGTCAGGTCACTCACACTCTTAAATTCACAAGCTGACTATACTTTTCCTTCATAAAATCAGCAGTATTATTAAATCGTCAAAGGGGTAGATCCTTACTAATCTTCTCAGCTGTTTTGATAATGAGCTGCTAAGAGCAAAGGAATTAATATAGAAACACACAGAAACATACAGAGACTCCTCAATGCCTGTTTAGATAAAAGATATCATATATATATATATATATATATAGATATATATATATATATATATATATATATATATATATATATATATATATATATTCTTTTTTTTTTTATCACAGCACACAACATCACACCAGGCAACGTTTTTCACATCACATTGTCCAGTTTGGTGACCTGTGTGACATTGTACCACAGTTTCACACACTTAGCTGACAGGAGTGGGACCAGGTGTGGTCCAATCATCTATTGTTGCCTCAAGGTTCGATGTGTCATGCGCTCAGACATGCTCTTCTGCATACCTCGGTTGTAACGAGTGCTTATTTGAGTTACAGTTGCCTTTCTATCAGCTCTGGGTGCATTTATTGTAGTCCTCTTTAATCTACATGCGATCATCTGGGCCAAAGACCTTGGAGTCCTGGCTGTCATGCATGAAGTCCTGGTAGTGGAGCTCCAGGTTCCTCAGGAGCAGCCGGTACTCCTCTGGCTTCACGGTCTTTAACATTGTATGACATCAAGGCATTTGCGCCCACAGAACTGCCGCTCACTGGATATTTTCTCTTTTTCGGACCATTCTCTGTAAACCCTGGAGATAGTTCTGAAATACTCAGACCAGCCCGTCTGGCATCAACAACCATGCCACGTTCAAAGTAACTTAAATCACCTTTCTTCCTCATTCTGATGCTGGTTTGAACTGCAGCAGATCGTCTTGACCATGTCTACATGCCTAAATGCAAATGAGTTGCTGCCATGTGATTGGCTGATTAGAAATTTGCATTAACGAGCAGTTGGACAGGTGGACTTAATAAAGTGCCCGGTGAGTGTGTGTTTGTGTGAGACAGACACACATAAGGCATTGGGTTTTTTTGTGAAACCAGGAGCTGCTGCGGCTGTTTGGCGTACCGTTTTTGGTAGCTCCGATGGAGGCGGAGGCTCAGTGTGCAGCCCTCGACCGTGCTGACCAAACACACGGCACCATCACAGACGACTCGGACGTGTGGCTGTTCGGAGGACGGCATGTTTATAAGAACTTCTTCAGTCAGAACAAATACGTCGAGCACTACCAGTGCAGTGACCTGCAGAACCAGCTGGGTCAGTGGCTGCGTCTTTTGTGGTGTGTGTGTGTGTTTATTCATATTTAAATACAATCAAGTCATTTCTTCTCATCACAAAATCAGCCACATTTAAAACTGCTTGTTCATTTCAGTTTAAGTTTCACTTGAGTTTATTAAAGAATTCCTGAAATGTACAGCATGTTGTTTTCATGTTGTTACTTGCATGTTTTAGAAACACGCTAATCTAGATTTAAAAAAAAGAGAGAAAAATTCCATTATAATATCATAATACATCATGGGTCTGTTAAAATGACTTTTATATTATATCTATATATATTTACAGTTTACACCCAGATTTATTCTAATTCATGTTGTGGAAGCTGAAGGTGGTGTTATTGATTGTCATTATTATTAGCTTTTTATTTTGCTCGCTGAAATTAAAGTGTTCAGTAGCAATGACACACATTACATCACTAATTCAAAAACCTAACATTACCCAAATAAGAAGAGGTGTTTGTGTGAGTAATGAACAACAAGCTTTCTGCAAATCTTCTTTTTTTTTTTTCACTTTTTGATGGCCTGTGATGTTACCTTTCTCTGTCAGGTCTGGACAGAACTAAAATGATAAATCTGGCTTACCTGCTTGGAAGTGACTACACAGAGGGCGTGCCGGGAGTCGGATACGTGACCGGTATGGAAATACTGAATGAGTTTCCTGGACCTGGTATGGAGCCTCTAATACAGTTCAGGTGTGTGTGTGTTTGCTTCAAGAGTTGATTGTGACCATGATTGTGTGTTTTTATGCAGTGTCTTATCTGTCCTGGACAATATATTTTATGCAGTATCCCTGAAAATACACTACGTTACAAAAGTCAACAAATTCTTGCACCTCTCAGTATTGACGTGTGGCTCTCATGGCTCTCATCCTTTTGCAGTCAATGGTGGTCAGAAACTCAGGAAAAAAAACGTCTGGTGGGTGATCCCCGTGATACAAAGGTTAAGAAGAAACTGAGGGGCTTGAAACTGCAGCCTGGATTCCCGAACCCCGCTGTGGCTCAGGCATACCTGCACCCCGCCATTGATCAGTCAGACAGCTCCTTCAGCTGGGGACACCTACAACTCGACATGATCAAGGAATATCCTTTCTCTGTTTGTGAAAATGGTGTGTGTGTGTGTGTGGCTCTTTGTGAGTGTATGACGTTTCCCTAACCATTTCCTTACATTCTGTCTCAGTCGTTTTGGCTGGAACAGTCGAAAGACAGAAGAGACTCTTCAACCTCTGATTAAGCAGCTCAGCAGCCAGCAGGTAACTGAGAGAGTTCCAACTAGGACATTTGGTAGGAGGTACCTCCTAATATAAAAACGGAAAAGATAAGTTCTAAAGTTGGTATATACTAAAGGGTACTTATTTATGTGACATATTGTGTGAAGGAACACAGTACCTAAATAAGATAAAGAAAAAGGGCTGTGTTGCTGTTGTGAACGAGAGAAGTATGTGAAAAGTTGTAAGTTTAAATGAATACAGTGCCTTCCAATTACTGCTGTGAAAAGATTATACAAACACTTTGTGTGTAAAATGTCTGAGAACATCACTCCCTGGCCAACAAAAAAAAAAACCTGCCGCCTTAATATTTTGTTGGACCTCATTTAGCTTTGATAATGACAAGCATTCAGTGTGGTAATGTTTTAATAAGCTTACACAATGCCACAACATTTTGTTTGCACGGAGTGGGATCAGTGTTTTTTTTGTTGTTGTTGTTGTTTTTTACAAAATCTGATGATGGAAGAGTCAGACTTGTCCATCAAGTCTTCTCCAGTATGTCCCAAAGTTTTGGAATGGCATTAAGATCTTAAGATCAAGGTCAGGTTTATTATTAATACACATTTAACACCTGCCATTGACCTGTACTTAAAATTGGCAAAGACATAAAGAAAATGAAAATCAATGTAAGACAAGAATAAATAAATAAATCAATAAATAAAAGAAAAATAATAAACTTTTAGTGTGGAATTAAAAGCTGATGTTTTCTGACAAGACTGAAGTGTTGCAGTCTACCTGACAGACTGGGACAGCTGGTTCCATCATTTTAGGGTTGCAGGTGAAAATGCCTGAGCCAGCCTTGACCTCTGTAGCCCTAAAAATAAGTAGATCAGTAGAGCAGAGTGACCAGTGGAATATACTCGAGCAAGAGAAATAGTCGAGAACAATGCTCAAATTTTGAATACATATTAATCAATGTCTCTTATTCATTAAGAGAGAGCCCCTTTTAAACCAATATATTCTGATGGTGTCACCCAGATTAGTTATTCTGCTGACCTGTCTTGTCAGCAAACATGCAAAAGAGGGCAGTCCTGCAAAGCAATGGAACGGGTAGTACAAAGCCAATCTCAAAGCTAATCTTTCACACAAAATCTCCAGGTTGATTGGGTGCAATTGAAAAAGTCTATAACAATTCCAGTGTTTTTCATTCATCTGTCACTGTCTTGGTTTAGACTCAGCTGCGGATAGACTCCTTCTTCCACCTGCAGCAGCAGGAAAAACAACTGATCCGCAGCCAGCGACTCCGCCGAGCAGTTACCTGCTTAAAAAGAAAAGAGAGAGAAGGAGAGGATGAGGAGAGCGAGGAGGAAGGACATTCTCCATCAAAATCTAGAAAAGAGAGTCTGAAGAACGGACATGGACAGAGGGAAGAGGAGAGGTCCGTGACGGACGGAGGGTTCCTGTCCTCTGAGGTAGTTCTTGGATCCCCTGTTGCATCACTTCAAGGACGTCTGCGGCGCTGGCCAGGAGTCCGTTCCTCAGTCCACCAAGCCTCTTCCTCAGAGGGTCAAGCGAAACAGTAGCAGCAGCAGCAGCTCTGATGAAGACAGTGATGGTGATCGGAAGGTTGCCATGGTTACAGCCCGATCTGTGTTTGAGGGCAGCAGACGAGGCCGTGGAGCAAAAGGCACAAGAGGAAGAGGAAACATGAAGGGAAGAGGGAGAGGGAGAGGGAGGAAACTGTGATTACCTCAAACTTTACATGGACATTTACAGTAATATTAAATATAAAATAAACACACACACACACACTTCCAGATGTCTTTGATATTAAATGTAATATTTATGGGGTAAACTGATGAATTTTTGTTGATACGGAATTTTTTGAACACTTATGTTACTGAAGATATATATATATATATTTTTGTCTTGTTTGGAGATATGCACGAGAGGAATGACATTTTGCATAAAATCTTTGACGTACATTTTCTTGATGGATTTGTTTCTTCTTTTGTTGTGAGATTGAGTCTTCTGTGTTTTACTTCAGCACACATCCCTCCTATTCATATAAAAGGCAACATATATCTCAGTCTAAAAAAAACCCAAAGATTTCTGCACGATCTTCTATTTTAACTTTTTTAGCAGACGGATCTTTTTTTTCCTTCCTACCTCATTGCTCCCCCCTTTTCCTTCCCAGCCTCCAGCCAGCCAAGGCAGCTGCTGCTGTCTGTCAGCTTTACTGCTCTGGACAGGCGTGTAAGTATACCCAGAGAGCTAGAAATATGGTTAGAAGTTGAGGCACGTATGGGACTGTTGGACAAGGAGTCGGGAAACACTCTTTATGTGTAACATTAAACCATAGAGGGTGACTGTTGACAGCCTGCCAGAGATCACAATCCACAGTGACCCAGGTCCAAAGGGCTTAATCCTGGACCCCCAAACCAAGTTGACAGATTGTAAAGTAGATCTCTATTTTTGGTTGTTCTTACCTTCTTGCATAGACTCCTTCAGACATGGAGACTCGAGAGCGCAAAGCGACAGAAGAAGACTCCAAAACAAAACTAGAAGGTGAGAATAAATCTAATAATTCAGTATATTTATGAATGTAGCTTGCAGTTGTACTGAAATATTATTTCTTACTGGTATCTTTATGACAAACAAAACAGGCATTTATGGCCACGAAAGCTATGAATCAAGCTGCGGATCATTGACCAACCATGCTGAACCTCTGGTCACTTGAGTGGGATTTCCTGACCTTTTCTTTAAACTGGTGTTACATAACTGAGGTTGTGGGTTGGATGCTCTAACTAACTGACAATGCTGACACATGACTGGAATTTCAAACAAATGCAGGTGGCTCAAAGAGGCATTTAAAGCCCAAATGTGTATCCCAGTGCAAGAATCCAATTTTAGCTGTGATCATCTTCTTGGTTTAGACCGTAGCGATGTCTCTTGTAGGTGGTGTGCAGCGTTTGAAAAAATGAAATACAGTGATCTCTTATTTTTCACGGTTAATGGGGACCGGCGCCCCCCCCACAAAAATCAAAATCCGTGAACTGGAGCCGGAGCCCCCCGAGCCTCAATGATGTGTTTAAAATATGTTTAAAAACCCCAAAAAAGTAGTGAGGCACTGCAGCGAAACAAGACAAAGGCTCAACTGTGGTCTTTCTGTTACCTTCACAGCCTCTGGTCTCTGAACCGTAGTAAAGAAACTGCTGGTATTGTGCTATTTTTGGCTCGTAATTAGCGGGTAACACGCTAACAACAACAAGAGAAAAAGTCTGGTTTTCTCTGCATGGAACGAGCACTTTATTCTGGCACTGCAGGAACTTGTAACATCACACAGGTTGTATTGTTCGGCTCCTGTCGGTTAACAGAGAATGTAAATCTATACACGCTGGGCTGCTGTTTATGCTCACTACACTTTTCATTTAACCCCGTTTTCTTCTGCTGTCCCACGACACACACACTCCATTACCCATAAGGCCACATCATTACCCATAAGGCTACCTTCTTAAAGGGGCCAGGCTGGCTCACAGCATTTCTTCACTGTGAGAGAACACGCACAAAATCCTGTGACGTTTCTGTGATTTTGAACATTTTTTTATTATATATTTCTGAAAAATCCACGAATAACTAAAACCGCGGAACTTAAAACGCAAATTGGCAAGGGATCACTGTAGATACCTGTTATTTTTCTTGCAAAGATACATTTTCTGCAAGACTTGTTACATGCAGTCATGGAAAAAATTATTAGACCACCCTTGTTTTCTTCAGTTTCTTGTTCATTTTAATGCCTGGTACAACTAAAGGTACATTTGTTTGGACAAACATAACGATAACCACAAAGATTGCTCATAAGAGTTTTATTAAAGAGCTGATATCTTACCATTTCCCATGGTTTTCTTGATTATAACCTAAATCACTTAAGTTTTTACATCAATAGCTATGGCGTTGTACTGCCAAAAACACTGCTTTTATGCATTCAGTGTTTTCTTTTCTGTCTGTTTTAGTCACATGATGACATTTAGTGGTACCAGGTATTAAAATGAACAAGAAAGTGAAGAAAAAATGGTGGTCTAATAATTTTTTCCATGACTGTAATTACAGGCAAGGCAGGGTTTCCTTTTCAGATCCACTCAAGCTTTAAATCTGGAAAATCTCCAGCATTGAGAATTTTTAGTCCAAGTGTAATTAACTCAATCATCTTTTCGTCTGCATGTGTACTGCTAAAGATGTCTGGGCCACTGCTCAGCTACTTCTAGGCCACACAATCTTCATGCACTGACTATTGAGGCTGCAGAGATGAATTACATTAAAGCGAAGATTCTGGAGTTAAAACAACCCTAGGTCTATTATTAGATTGTAAACAATGCAAGCTTTCATCAGGGACCAAAATAACAGGATTCAAAGCACGTTTGAGTTCAAATACAATATACAGTGGTACTAAAAATGGCAGTTAATAGTCGAGCTATGTCAAAACATTTTGCATTTTTAAGCCTCTGACAAAAGTCAAAAATGTCAATCCATTTACGTGATCGCATGGACTGGGTACTTACTGGTAAAATGAACTAATTTTAGCTTTTCAAGTGTATGAAAAGTGTATAAAAAGGACTTTGTACAGCCAGCTCTGTCCAGTTATTATTCGTCCGTATAAGTGATTCAGAAGCAGAGGCCATGAACTCTCCTTCTTTTGTTTCTGTTGACAGGAGAAACTCGTGTGCCATTCGGTAGTCGGCTTGTACAGACCTATAGCAAGATGGCAAAGACCAGAAAGAGATGCCTGTACAAACAGTCCTTTTTATATACTTAACCACTGTGCAAACCAACTTCTAAGACTGGCAACTGTCTTGATGGTTTTCCACATGTAAATTATCTGTCTCACTGTAGAATGATGGTCTCCCAGTTGTTTGCAGTTGGCCTTATGGCTGCACTCTGATTTGACTGGCAGCAACAATTGCTTCTCTAAAATCATTGTTGATGTCTTTCCTCCTTGGAATTGTGTTAATACACACCTGAATTTTCCAGGAAGTGGAGCAAACATCTGCTTTTACAGAGGTGGTCACATCTGCTGTTGATTGGTTAATTAACTAAAATATAAGTTAACAAATAAAAGTAATATATTATTGTGTTGTTGATCATCAGAGGTTGTAGTTACCTAATCTTAAGACCATGTAAGGATCAGAAAAAGTTAACTGGTCCCTGTTGCCAGATACGGTCATAGGATGACAGTGTTATTTTATGCACATCATAATTTATGAATCAGCACGATGCCTGTCTTCTCTACAAAGTAGGTGCTGCTGTGGATGCAGAGCTTGCCAAAGCTATTATGTCTCGACGTTTTCACCCATCTGTCATTGGCCCTGAGACCTGGGAGGGATACATCTTTTCTGATCTGGAGATCCGTATCAAAGAGTCCACAGACTTGTACGGAGCTGTACTCTGGCCTTCGGTGCGCTCAAACACTCTTTAATTGTCTGCTGATTGACTTCCTCTTCATCTTGACGACTGCACTGAACTACAAACTTATATCCTCCTCACAGGCAATGGTGCTATGTCACTTCCTAGAGACCAACCGAGACAAATACAACCTGGCAGGAAAAAATGTGATTGAACTGGGAGCTGGAACTGGGCTTGTCACCATTGTATCCAGCTTGTTAGGTACTGAAAGGAAAGAAAAAAAAAAACTCCAGTCATTTGCTGTGACATATTCATTTTTTTCTCAGTCTTTGGCAATGTTTGTATCTCATCTCCTTTAACACTCAGCTGTACTGTCTTTTAAGGTGCAAAAGTAACATCCACTGACCTACCAGACCTGTTGGGGAACCTCCAGTACAATGTAACACGCAACACCAAGGGTCGATGCAAATACATCCCTCTGGTATGTTTTACATGACATAATACTCTGGTGTAAACATACCAAGTATCAGTAGCAGATGTTGCACCATGTTTTAGTTTTTCTCAGCATTTATTTGCACAGAAGACAAAATTAAAAGTGTCAGTCTTTGACATTTTTAGTGCAGCTCCCACTGAAATTTGAAAAGTTCTCTCAGAGAATGCTTCTTTAGCATGGTTTAATTACCGTCAAGTCACGCAGTATGTCTTTCCAGGTCACTGAGCTCACATGGGGTGAGGAGCTGGATCAGCGTTTCCCTCGTGCCACGCATTGTTTCGACTATATACTGGCAGCTGATGTGGTGTACGCCCACCCTTACCTGAAAGAGCTGATGGACACCTTTGACTACCTGTGCCAGGAAAACACTCAGATACTATGGGCTATGCGTTTTCGACTGGACCCAGAGAACAGCTTTGTGGATCGTTTCCAGCAGCGTTTCCATCTCGAGGAGCTTTATGACCTCCCCAGTCTTAATATTAAACTGTACCGAGCCTGGAGGAAGGACAAGAGGACCAAGGACCCACAGAGAGGCTGCTTCCTGAACTGTCAAACACACAGAATATTTAATATCCATTGAAAGTGTATGGACTTGTAATAAAGGTCTAGCTGGATTTCATCCACCAGCCGCATCACCTCACACTTATGATTTTGGCTGAAGCCTTTTGATCTATATTATTAGGAGCTCAGACTCCAGTGTTTACAATGTTCCCATCACTGTTGGTTTGTCCCAGCTGAGCAGATGATGTTGCAGAGTAAAGCTGCCTTTTGTGAAAGTTAATAAACACAAGACACATCATTTTTTCCTTTATAAACAAAATGTATTTTGGATTTTCTTTCCTTTTTTTATTCTCTTAAAATGGTATTTGTGTTATTCCAAACAATCCTGCATTACTTAGGCTACAGTTCTGAATTGATCCAATTGTAATTTTGATTTTGATATTTAAGTAATGACAATGTTTAAACAAAAAAAGAAAAAAACAGTTGCTCAAAAATGAGTTGCACTTGAGTCTCTCAATATTGTGGATCTTCAGATTTTATTCAGCTTACAGTTTAGTTATCCCGTCTGCAACATTTGCAGTCACTTCAAACACTCAAAAATACGTTGTCAAACAAAGATGTTTTTTTTTTTTTTAAATATATGTCCCCCTGAAAACTAAAGAAAAGTCCACAATCCATCGTACACAATACAAAACCACTGCACACACTTTACAAAAACAGTGTACAGCTGGTGTCAATGTACCAAAAAAAACCAACAACAAAGTGTTGAAGATTAACTTTTTTCTGATCCTGTTTTTATATAGGTTGCCAGAAACTTTGATTTGAAAACAGCCTTGTGTGATGTCTGTACATTTTATTATAGATAGTCACTTTTCATAGCTGGAACAGTAGCATAATACAAAAGTCAATAGAAGTATAGCTACATTTTTGAACTAGAAAAGCACTCGGAGAGCTCAGACCTCAGATCAGATCCAGATCAGCCATTGAAATTTGATAGAGGTTCCCATTGTCAATCCCTGAGTCAAATTTCATGAGTTTTAGGCAATAATTAACGGAGATATTGAGAAACAACATTTTCAGCCCCATTGACCACAATGTTATCGTAAATTTGAAAGTGATCCAGAATCCAGGATTTCTTCCGGATCACACCCAAAATGAAATCAGTTCTTCCTTTTCACATTTCTGACAACTCCTGAAAATTTCATCAAAATCCATCCATAACTTTTTGAGTTATCTTCTACACAGACAGACAGACAGACAGATAAACGCCGGGAACATTACCTCCTTGGCGAAGGTGAAAATACATATTTTAGAGCTGACAGACTAGCTCTCGGGGTGAGGGCCCAAAAGTAAGACACCAAACAATTGTTGTACAAACTGAATCGTTGTTGATGTTGTTTTTTTATTCCCACACTTAGAAAATAACTTTCTTGGGTAACATGTCACCAAAAAAAAAAAAAAAAATTAAGAAGGTCTAATTAAAGATCACACCCATACTGGGCAGTATGTGTGCTGCTTCGGTAACATGAACGTCAGTGTCATGCACAAATGTTTTATATTCTGGAAACTCACCAGTTAGCTTGATTATCTTGGAAAGAGTAAGATTGAGTCACTTGCTATTAATGTGACCAATTAAATCTGATACTTTTATGATCCCAAATCCTCCAGCATTCTCAGGGTCATTTTCACTCCAGTCATTCTTTGTCTTTCTGCCCATGTGTTGGTTATGTGTTTATGTGGCTGCAGAACGAGAGAAGTAGTGACATCCTGGAATAAAGTGGAACATGTTATCTAAGCACTGTCAAGATAAACAAACAGGATGACCCAAATGCAGACTCACAGCAGTCAGACAAATCCAGAGCTAAAAAAATATTTTGAACATAAGGTGATGCATGGATTAGAAATCCAGTAACACAAAATCCAATGTAAATCCAGAAGGCATGAAAACAAAACGCGGAACAAAACAGGTGAAGAGCTTAAAACAAAGACAGAACAATCACAGGGACAGATGTGAATAATGAAACACAGAGGTAAAAATACTGAGAGGTGTCATGACAAATGAACAACATGTGATGCCAGTCAACAGAGACCAAGAGTAAGGTCAAACAGTTGAGAAATGATCTCCAAGGATCTTTTCCTAAAGACTGTCTTTTGTTGGAAAATACCACGGGGCTGAAGAAAGATGGGAGGAGAAATTCATGAGGACTTAGGTAAAGACAAATGCTGTGATGACAATCCAGCCACATTTAAATCCAGTGAAACAGCAGTTAAAAAAAAATATATATATATATTCTAGAAAATTGGAATCATGCACTTTGCCTTTATGGATTATTATCACATTGTTTCACAAAGGCTTTTTTTCAATAGATATCATATTAAATATTCTCACTTATTTTGTTTAGGGTCACAGGGATCTGGTGGAGCCTATCCCTCCTCTCTTCAGGCGAAAGACAGGGGAACATCCTTGGACGCACCGCTAGTCCATCGCAGGGCCACATATAGGCGAACAACCACACATACCTACTCCTTTGGGAAACTTAGGATCACCAGTTAACCTAATGTAGATGTTTTTGTACTATAGGAGGAATCTGGAGAAACTGGAGAAAACCCAGGCAAGGTTACCAATTAAAGAAAAAGCCACAAATGCACACAAATACACGAATCACAACTACTACGAATGGATGAAAATATTCGATTAAGGAATTAAGGAATTTGCGAGAGGAACCCTGGAACACATCCTGATCTCCTGCCCAAAAGCGCTCGGCCAAGGCCGGTACACCTGTTGCCACAACCAGGTGCTGAAACCAATTGCATGAAAAGAAAAGGACCAAGTACAAACCCCTAGTCATAGACTGTCATGCACAGGGCTGGAAGGTAAGATGTACGTCCACCGAAGTTGGCAGCAGAGGATTTGGTAGGGTGCCCACTCCACAAAGCCCCAAGTGTCCTGGGCATCACTGGAACAGCGAGGAACAAAACCATCAAGAACATCACCAAAGCAGCTGAGAAAGCCTCAAGATGGCTCTGGATCCGGAGAGGAGAACCATGGGGACAAGTGAATGGCACCTGAATTAAAAAGCTGCGGTCTGATCAACCTGTGGCTGGGTCACCTGAGGTGAGGGTGTCTGATGCTGAAAGACCCGAAACACCCAGTGACCCCAGTGACACATCACTGATGTGTTCAGGTGCATCAGGTGTATTCAAGAACTGTCTCCCTCAATTAGATAAATGATTGTCTTGTGTTTCTGAAAGGTATAGGAAATAATAAATTAAGTTTTAAAGCTCCATTCCTTAGCATTTTCTAAAATTATACCAGCTCTTATCATGAGCACCACTTAGATGCTTCAGGGTTTTTTTTTTCATATAATTATGTTTTAATTTAAGTACTGTTGTGTACATTTGAACACAGTGTGCACAAATGTGTGCCATACCATTTTACAACCGTTGGGCTCTCACTGGAAAAGACAGTTGCAACTTTCATATTTGGCTGCATCTCTCCCTGTATGTAATGGGAGGTTAAGGTTGTGCTGTCTTCAGCACTAAAGACGTACCTGGTGTCCCTCTTTTTGACCAAAAATGCACAGTCATTTTTCCAAAGGTGCATTTGACACTTTCCAACACTTCAACAAGATGGTGACCATTAAAGGGATGACACTTCAAGTGTTCCGCACACAATTTTCCTCACTATCATAAGTGCATCATCCGGGTACTAACAGTGTGCGGCATAATGGAAAAATTGTCAGTGTGAACATACTTATCCCCTGAAAAGACCACCACTGTGTGTTATCTGATGTATCAAAGCACCCAGAAGTCCCAAATGGATTTCACATTCGTGGATGGATCAAGTTTGATGATAGCTGAAACTGGGAGATGATGCTTCGTATATGTAACTGATGGAGGTGTAATTGAGGTTAATGTTACTGCACCCCCTCCTTATATCAGGGGGGTGCATGCCAGCCTGATCTTGTTACTGGCCATCTCTGCTGAAGTACTTGAGGTCATTGCAGGAAAAGCAAGCAAGCAAGCACAACGGAGACACTTTGCAGTCACGTCCATTTTAAATAGACATTTAGTCTGATGGCACTCCATCTCAGTTTCAGTTATCGTTGCAGATGGAGTGTATACCAACAGGTATTAAAGTCAGGGTAACAGTTTATTCTAAGTTTGCATTTTAAGAATTTCTTAGCACATGGAAAGGCAATGTATGCCCTGAATGGGGACTCCTCATCAGAAAAAATATGGAGGGAAATTAATCTGAATAAAAAAAAAAAACACTTATGAAGGGAAAATAACCCACAGTTTGCTCATGATATTGTGCTCATCTTTATGTCACAAAAATTCAAAAATTTTATTTGTCTCTATTTATCTGGGGGCAAGCCATAAAAACTCAAAGAGTATTTGATTTAATTAAAGGTTGTCAGCACACATAAATGCAGTCGACTTCTTCTGGGATTACACATTTGATCTTACTGGAATTTAATTGTGCTTCTACTGTTTTAACAGCAGTTCTGCCTGCTAAGAGGAGGAATTACAGTTGCTGACAACAAAAAGTGCTCATCCTTTAACGATTACATCAGAAAGCCTCTTAAAAACAAGGTGAATATATACTCTTTGTGATGGCTATGGGTACTTTTATAAAATGCTGCCAAATGAGGCTCATGAGGTTTGTATTTTGCACATGGTTTAGTTACAACACGCAGTCAAAGGCTCTCTGTGAAGCCATACACCAATCATGCATTGACCTTGCTTAACCCCAGGTCCCTGGGACTATTTGCAGGCTACAGAAATGCATTACTGGCATAACATGCAATATTGGATTTACTTATACCCAAAGTCATAATTTAATTATTGCCTAGTTATTTGACAAATCAGTGAAGTTTACTACAGAACAATAGTAGGGATTTACAAGATAAGCATTCCTTCTTATAAGAACCAGTATGAAGTTCCAAACCGCAGATCACTACCAGAGAAGTCCTGAAGAAACACTGGAAGATATACCCACACCTGGTGATACCATGACATTCCCTCCATTCTTTCTCTCCTTTTGACTCTCTCCTCCAGTCATCTTTGTATGTTTGAATCCACATGCGCTCTGCTCCTGTAATGGGGCTTCTGTTTATTTCTCAAAGGCACGGCTCTAAAAATACCCCTGCGCCCTTGTGGTGGTGATGATGGGTGTGTCCAGCAGGATGCTGAGTCTCTATAAACACGTCGTTGGTGGTCTCCAGATTCACTTGGACTTTGCTCGACGACCGGAATTAAAGCAGCAACAGGTGGGTGAAATGTTACAGGGAAGAGACCTGGAGCCAGATGCAAAAACATCAGTTCGGTTTCATGTGTGTGACTGGGACCGTGTGAACGCAGGAAGGGAGAAATATAGATGCGGATTCTTTCCTTCAGATTTCCAGTTTCAAGTTGTGGGTAGGCTCTCTTTTATAAATGTTCATGAAATATAAAGCAACGGCGTGACTTCCAGTTCCATTTTTAACCATGAATGGACGCACGCACCCCTTTTCAGTCAATTCCATATCAGGATGTAGTTAAAAGTAAAACTTAAATGGGCATGAGAATAAAAGCAACAGAAAAAAAGCAGCGCAATTTTACAGAATGTGAAGTGTCAGCAAAGGTGGAAATCATTTAATAAGTTTCATTTAGTGTCTCAGATCTGAATTCACAGGAAATATAAAGCCTTTTTCATGGCTAGAGCCTGTCACAGCTGTCACATGTTGAGAGATGGGGGGGGGGTCCACCCTGGAAAAGTTCAGAGCCCCACCAGGACCAACAACACCACACCCTAGTTATGCCAGGGTTTACTGTTTAAAAAAGGAAAGAAAGAAATAAGCTAAATCAGACAAAATTTCTTTTTTTTTTTTCTGGAACAATTTTGTCTTGCATTAAATTGTGTGATATTTCTTCTCTGAGTTATGAGGTGTGCACACTCCTTTAGTTTCTGTGGAGTAAAAGGTCTATGCATGGTTTTTGTGTGTTGATCCTGCATTTTGTGCTCTCAAAATATTGCCAAAAGTTATGAAATACTTAGTCACGGACTGAACATTTAAGAGCAAATGCGCATGCTCATTATGATTTTTAAATCTGATTTTTATGAAAAAAAAAATTTCATATTATCTGTTAGTGGACAAAGGGAATCTTTCTATTCTAAAATATATTTACTAATTGCTTTCAACTTTAAATGATGCATGTTTTTTCTTTGCATAGTTGCATTATGTTTCTGTCCAACAGCACAAAACATTTCATATGGATATAAGTGCTGAAGTAGAGGATCAAAAGCAGGAGGAAGACGTGGATGAAGAGGATAAACGGGAAGAAGAAGGTATCGTGAGACATTGTGGTTCGCAGCTTTGTTTCAGGTCACAGACATCTGAGTGTGACTTTCATTTGTTTCAGATGAGTCACAGACGGAAGAATCAAGCAGTTGAGAAGCAACGAAAGGCGTCGCCCTGGGCTCCATGTTTGTACTCCACAGTTGGTCAAGAAGTGTACAACTATGTTGGACAGGAGATCGTCATCAAAGAGGCTCTGGACTCGTATGCAGGCATGATATGGCCCGCTGTAAGTAGTTAATTCAGGTTGTAAAGATTTTAGAGCACCCTCTTTAGAGGTTGTCTCTTTCTACTGATGCAAACACAGATCTACATCATTTACACAACGTATAGCTTGCCGACAATCACAATTCGTATAGTCTGGTTACTTAATAATTTTGTAACCTAGGTACTGAAATTGGTTTCCACTGGGTGGCATCACCAGTTGAAACCGGTTGTTCCTGCTGCATCTGGGGGTTTTGCGTGTCATATAAACTTGCAGTTTTTAAGTAACAATGTGAACTCCCACTGACTCAGAAGGTGCTGATTTTGGGAGAAGATAAGGACAAAATAGGGAAAGAATATCAATGTGCAGAAAATCCAGGTTATGTTCCGGTTAGGGCTGGGCAACGATTAAAATTTTTAATCGCGATTAAATCGCATGATTTCCCTGATTAGTCACGATTAATCGCACTGTATACAAAAAAATCAAATAATAAATTTAAAAGTAGTGTAAAGGTCACTTTTATTTAAATAGTGCCATAACATTTGTTGTTCAAACACTTTTAACATCAGCACTTGTCAGTAACACATACTTTGTGTAAATCTCATCTTAAAAAATGTAAAATAAAATAAAGCTTATTACCACTGCCAGGACATTAATTGTCATCCTGTTTTTTTTTTTAATGAAAAAAAAAAAAAAGGTCTAGCAACAAAATCCTATCAATCTAGAGGCCACAGCCATAACATTAAAACAGGTCATTTCTGAGGTAACAGCAGAAACTTTTAACGGGGAGTTCAACTTGTCAGTGGTTACAAATAACCTTGTTTCTGTTGAATCCTCCCCTGGAAGAACTTTAAAATGAAAATGTTCATGTTAAAGTTCTGTAACTTTATCAATCCAGTAATTATCTGTGTATCATTTGTTTTTTTCCATTTTCGATTGTCAATCAAAATTTAAAAAAAAATAAAAAGTTATTTTTTTCCGTTTTTTAATCTAACACACACAAAAAGACTCTATTTTTAATATTTCAATTTAAGGAAACAGGCCACGGGGCTGAATTTGTTTTTCATATTTTACTGTCTGGTTTATGTGATCCAGAAATGGCTTTGTTTTATTATCAAGGAATAAACTTTCTGTTGTCATTACACATCTGTGCCACTAGATGGAGCCTCACTGAAATAACCAGCTAGAGAATAGCACGACAGTGAACACATGGAGCAGATCTGATGATAAATGGAGGAATGACGTGATCGTCTTGAACAAAGGGGTTTGAAACCATTGTGCGAATACTGAATACTTAAGCTAAATGAAAATTTCAAGTTTTTATTTTAAATTCATTTACAAAACACTCAACAAGTTTGCTTTTGCCTCATCCTCACAGAGCATTGTGTGCAACCAATGAGGTGGAAATAAATTATGTCTATTTGAGGATGAACCTGAAAAGGGAATATGAAAAAGGAAAAAAATAATGTGTTAAATAAAAACAGAAGGGAGAAAGTACATAATAGTGGCTATAACTCATTCCAATTATCTATATAGACTCTTTTACTGAAAATAAGAAAGTAAAAATATTTTAGATTAAAGGGCAATGTTTATTGAATTTTTTCAGAGTTCAGTGGATATGATATAGGTTTGTCAGCACAGTTTGTTTTAAATTGTCTTTTTAAAACATACTTTTCTTCTTAAGTCCTCATGAAAAGCTTTTCTTAAGACATCCAGGGATAACATCTGACAAAAGAACTTCCTCACATATCCAATTACAAAATTCTACCATTTTTGTCCTCAGGCTGTGGCTCTCTGCCACTATCTTGAGACCCATCGAGACCAGATGGAGTCTTGTGGACAAGGCAGTCCTGGAGATCGGAGCCGGGACCGGCCTTGTGTCTGTTGTAGCAGCGCTCCTCGGTAGGTAAATAGATATGAGCTTGTTCTCATGGATGGACCAGTGAATTTAGAGCAGTTTTGCTCTCTGTTCTCAGGTGGCTGGGTCACAGCCACAGACCTTCCAGACGTCCTCAGCAACCTGAGACTGAACCTGTCCAGGAACACCAGGAGCCACTGCAGGCACACGCCCCAGGTGGCAGCGCTGTCCTGGGGGCACGACCTGGAGCGCACCTACCCTTCGTCAGTCTACCGGCTACGACTACGTGCTGGCAGCTGACGTGGTCTACCATCACGACTTTCTAGACGAGCTACTGGCCACCATGAGGCACTTCTGCAAACCGGGAACAACTCTGATCTGGGCCAACAAGGTCAGGTTCGAGACCGATCTGACTTTCACAGAGAACTTTAAAAAGGCCTTTCAGCACGAGTTTACTGGCTGAAGATGGAGAATGAAGATCTTTGTGGCAACGAGCAGAGAAGGAGAGGGAGAAGGTGATGAGTGTATAAAACACAATGAAGCTGAACTTGACTGTGCCAGTCAGGAACATGAAACTAGCATGTTTGAAGCTGAAAGAGATCAGCGTAGAGAAGAAAACGATTTTGAGACCAATGAGCAAGACGGGGAGAAGATGGGGAAGCTCAAAGATGACAACTATAGAGAAGATGACAGGGATGAATCAAAGGACAATTGTTCAAATGGCATTTCAGGTGAATCACTGTTCAGTTAAAATAACTCATTTGTCCATCAAGAAATATGCCCAGGCAATTTATTTCACTACAAGAATATGAAATTAGGATTTAGTGACTTCATTTTATGTGGTTCATTCACCCAAATTGCCCAGAGACATTTTCTTTCCTTGCATCAGTGATAATAAAGAGAGTTTTAGCTGTTTACAGCCAATTATGCCAATATGGAACATTTTCTTTTCTCCAAAGATCTGTTAAAAAGTGTTTACGCAAACAGAAAAAAAGTGGACTGCATTGCAGTCTTTGGTTCAAGTATTTTGGTTGAACAGAGGACTAAAGTGAAATGAACTGCTAGGTGAATTAATTTTTTTTTTCCATTGTGTTAAGGTTATTTGATATACTCACAAAATCGCGTCGTTTTAATTATTCTTTTTTTATTTGCACATATCAAACTACCATCTGCTTATCAACTTGAATTATCATACAGTCATATGAGTACATTTGTCTATAATTTGGTTTTTTGCTATGTTTGTTTAAGCTAAAAATACTTTTTCTCCCCAGGACATGAGGTTGGGAAACAGACGGCTGGAAGCCAGAGCTGGGTCCCGAGTGTCATTTGCAAGCTCGGGAAAGATGTCTACCATTACGTAGAGCAGGACATAGTCATTTATGAATCCATAGACTCTTACGGAGCAGTGATGTGGCCAGCTGTGAGTATTTTTGTTTCAGTTTAGAAATGCAAGAAAAACCTAGTCACCTCAAAGTTACCTCAGTTATTCTTTCCCGTAGGCTTTGGAGTTGTGCTCTTTCCTGGAAAACAACAAGGACACGATTAACCTGCAGGGGAAGGAGGTGCTGGAACTGGGAGCAGGAACAGGACTAGTCACCATTCGTGGCCAGTCTGCTTGGTGAGCAGTTACTGCACTGCATGTAGCATAAAACATGACACAAATGGGCAGATTTACTAAGAATGTGCTGCAAACCATAAATTGCACCAATGGGAGAGTGTAGTTCTGTAAGCGTGGTTCCCAGTGTAACTTTCAGGGGACTGACAATAAACCACTTCAGCACAAGGTGGATCAACAAGCAAAACATCTAAAGACATTTGAAAAAGTTGGGTCGTTCTATATTTGGGGGTCTAGACTTTTTTCAACACCTAGGCTGTTACATCCACAACACCAGGTGGCACAACACGTTACATGAATGTGTCTGTTACAAATGGAGCTTTAAATATATAACAGTTTCAGACATGCAGAAAGACAGTGAGGTCCCGAACAAAGCGGCTCAAAAGGCAGGGTGTTGTAACAAAGGAGAAGTTTTGATGCCAACTTCATGATTATGACAAATGCTGCAATCATCAAGCAACTGCCAAGAAGCAGCAAAATATGTTACACGATATAACTGCATTGCGATGGTGAACCCCTAAAGACTGATAAAAAGTTAAAATAGTTAAAAAGAAAAAGAAATAGAGGACTGTCCAGCACTGAAGCCACTCCACAGTTGAAAATCTCAGAAATCGCTAGAGAATTGAACACATCTCCCAAGTTTAGAGCCAGCCTCAGATGGTGCAGACAAGTATTACAGCAAAAAAAAAAACAAAACAAAACAAAAAAAAAAAACAAATGTGCTTGTGATACAGGACAAGTCTCACGCCAGTGGTAGATCTTGGATTTGTCCTTTTAAGTAGGGTCATCTTATATTCAGGTCGATACAGTACTTTTATTGCCAAATTCGCCATCTGCAAGGGAAACTCCCATAAATACAGGTGCTCCACATCCAGGTGCAAACACTTGGGATCTTTTTCAGGTGCTATAAGTTTATGACAAGTGCAGAGTGATTGTAAGCTGTTTGAGCTACAGCTTAGAAAAGCTGCTATTTAGACACTATAATGACCTCTTTATTGCGTTGATGGTGACGGATGTCAAATCTCTGCATCATTAGGGGGTTCAGTCACAGCTACAGACCTGCCGGAGATGTTGAGTAACCTCCGAGCCAACGTGATGAGGAACACCAGGGGCCGCTGCAAACACACACCACAGGTAGCAGCTCTGCCCTGGGGGCACGACCTGGAGCACACCCACCCTTCGTCAGTCTACCGCTACGACTACGTGCTGGCAGCTGACGTGGTCTACCATCACGACTTTCTACACGAGCTACTGGCCACCATGAGGCACTTCTGCAAACCGGGAACAACTCTGATCTGGGCCAACAAGGTCAGGTTCGAGACGGATCTGACTTTCACAGAGAACTTTAAAAAGGCCTTTCACACGAGTTTACTGGCTGAAGATGGAGAAATGAAGATCTTCATGGCAACGAGCAGAGAAGGAGAGAAAGAGGAGACGTGAATAGAATGAATACGACTACATGTTACTGGCTTCAAGCATCAAGGCTTAGAAGTGCTTGAAATAAGAGACTGTGGTGATGACTTCACTTCTGCTTTCAAGTTAAAGGGCTTGGTGGAAAGTAGGTTGCACAGGGGAATCAAACTCATGCAACAACAAACCAAGATTAGATCAGAAGCTTGCATGTCAGTACAGGATGTGTTTTATGAACCTGCTACCTGCATCTATTTTGTTTTCTAGATAGGCTCTCTTCAGCTTCTACATAAACAAGCAAGTATTAAGATGCAGATATCTAGGTCACACCATTAGATCAGCCTTTAAATAAAAGCTAATCTTAAAAATTAATAAAACTTTCATGGTAGGATTGCTGTTTTTTACAATTTACAAATAATTCTGGTTAATCCAGATAATGTCTCAATGGTTTCACAAATCACTTCTATTCTACTGTTTAAACCCAACTTTTCATTTAACCTTACCACCATTGCCAAATTATACCCATATTAAGACTTTTACAATCAGGCATTGTGATTGTAGTCATTCATTAGTCATATGAAAGATGCCAGAGTAAATCTGAAATAATTAGTGAAAATAATGATTAACGGCTACCTTCCAAAAGTTTCCATTTGAACATTTAGTGCTTCCATGCACTCAAGGATTAGCACTTAATTACTGCTATATTATTGGAAATAAAACATGCTGATGGGTAAAAGAAGCTACCTAAGGAACATATTTTAATGAGGAAAAGAAGAATGTGGCCGTCTTTATGAGTCTGTTTCACTCAAGACATGTTTTGTTTTTAGTATGAAAATTGCATTTTTACACTTCATTTGCCATGAATAAAAGTGACCACGGGTTAAGACTTGACTTTTTCCAAATCATTTTATTCAGTGTAATTGTTTTGTTTTGTGAATTAATTCCATGTAAGCTCAAAATAGCGTGACAGTAGCTCAGGTCTTCTCTGCATCATCCAGGAAGGATGAGTATAAAATAATGCTAAGAGCATACAACCTAAACTCGTAACATTCTTTCAAATATTAGCATTTACTATATTTTTATGGCTATAAATATAAACACTCAACATCCATAATAAGCATTTCTGATGTGTTTCCTGACACCTGCAATGTGACAGCAACAAGGAGAAGTCCGTTTGGTGTCAGAGGTGGACGGTGAAGTCCTGTGTTGAAAATTAAGGCCATTATTGGAGAGACTGTTATTGGCAACACGCACAGTAAAGAGCTGAACCCTGAATGCAATGTCTGTCTGAACAAGTACAAGCACGAGACAGAGGTAAAGAACGAAGTGGGAAGAGAGACCCGAAAACGACGATGATGTGCACAAATTCTGTCACAAATGATTCCAGCAAACCACTGCACACATTGCCTGGACCGAGGCCACAGCAGACACAAGTGATACAAGTTACAGATTGAAAACAAAAACATGAGGAGCTCTCGTTATGAAATTCACCCCAAGAAAAACACTTTTACTCTCCAGAAAATTTGTGGCTCTTAAGCAGTTTCTTTTAAGTTTTATGCATGGACATCCCATTTGTAGGAAAGATTAAAACCAGCATCAAAGAATGAAACCAAGGCCTCCATGTCTCCACCACTGGCTCTCATTTAAATCTATTTCCTTACTCTAATATTCTCATGACTGTTGACAATCAAACCAGCTCAACAAAGGAAATCATATTGGTTAAACTGATAAAAACAAGTAAAAGTAAATCACAACATGGCTCTATAGTCTGAAAAGTAAAAGGTTTAGTTATGGGATATAAAGTGGTATTTGATAAAGTAGTCTTTCTGTTACATGATGCAGGTGAGATATGGAAAAGAGATAAAACAACCCACATCAGTGTTTGTGAATGCTTTAGCAAATACAGATCAATAATTATCTTGCATGATTTTATGTTTTGCATTTTCAGAGGCATTTCACTTACAGATCAGCAGTTCTGTCAATTTCTATCTGACATTTAAAACAGGTTCCTGGTGGGGTTATTGATCATTCTAGAAATCATAAGACCATTCTTGGGCATCTATACTGTTTAAGCATTATGGCTCTTACCACATAGGAGGTTGAATTTTATATAAAACATTTTCATTCTCCAGCTAAGGCAAGAAAAAAAAAAGGTATTTCTACTCCTTGATCCAAATCTGAAGTTCTCTTTTTGCTGGACAAGTTTGAAAATTAAAGAAATCTGAAGTTGAGTATATAAAAAGAAGTGAGCTTACAGAATAGTACATAAGTACATAAACTTGGAAAGAGAAATGAAAACTTGTGCCTTCAAAGAAAAATGCATCAAAAGTCCCAAACATCACAACATTCAAAAGATTTCACAGGATTATGAAGTATAATTGATCTGTAGTTAACTAAAGCAAACAAAACTACTGATGTGGCCTCTTGCAGCCATTAAAATTTAAAAACACCCCTCTAAATAGCCATATTCTGTTCTGTCTGGACAAATGTTCATGTATATAAGATATGCTCACAGGTATACGTTAAATCATGATTAGACACACATTCATGAAAATAACTAAATATTTTCAGAAGCATGTTTTGGGGTTTAAAAAAAATCTTAAAATTGAAACAAACTAAAGTCTGCTTCCACATAAAACTAATTTTCCTTACATCCTAGAAGACATGCATATACGCAAAATACATCAATTAGAATATTTGTCTTATATACCTATTGCATCTTAATATTTGTATGTGTGTATGTACATCATTTAATGACACTGTCTAAAAGTTCCATCATTTTGAATGCTTCACACAAAACTAATACTGAGAGAAGATCTGACCGTGTAATCTGCTCTTAACATTCTTCTGCTGCCCAAAAACTGCATCATTGTATGAGTGAGGTCTGGTAGAAGGTCGTCAAATGTGGGAGCCGGGTAACTGCACCATGAAGCGTGTGGCCAACACCTCTGGAGGTAAGCTTCCTTCTGCTTTGGCAAGTCAATGACAGCCTGATTACTGTGCAGACGCATCGTGCTGCTGATACGAACTTCAAAAGCACATCTGACACCAAGACATTGATGGATGAAATGACTGCTGACGCATGTGACAAGCTGTGCAGCAACCAGCGGCTGAAACCGTCACGCTGTTTTCATCCCATAAGAAAAGGTAAGGTACATAAAGAAAGGCACCTCAATACTGTTTTGAGTTCTGAGACAGAGAAGATTACACACCGACAGTATCAACTCAACTTGTTTGGAACAATAAAAAGGAAAAACAAAAACAAAAAAGAAGAAATTAAGCTCTGCTCAAGCAGGTTCAAGGAGACTCTCCCTGCCTTCGTGTGTCCAATCATCATGCAGCAGCAGGTCCTCTTGCATTCTCACTTAACTGTTTTAACGGCCAGTTTGAGCTTTTGTATCTTACAGTGAGTAGATGGGGTCACAGTCTTTTTTTTTTTTTTTTTTGTTAAAACTTGGGATACATCCCTGAAGTCCACGCTGGCCTTGTTGGTTTACAGTATTTACAAAGGAAAACAACATTATTTTGATATGGAGTCAGGACAAATAAAGGTGACTGGATGTTAAAACCCTAAGTCAGTGAATGAGAGCGACATGGAGAACAACACCCACTAAAGATGCTGGCGACAGTTTGCAACCTTTTTAACTCTGAATTTTGCCCTTTATCTTTTGGTGACAGAATAACTGAAGAAGTGAACTGTTTATAAGTGACTTCTGGTTCAAACAGCTTTACCAAAGGATAAACTGAAGTCCTTGTTTTACAAGGTGCCATGTCCATCAAACCATTTACACTTGGCATTATCCTTTATTTTGGTGCTCACCCACATTTGCCTTTTAAAAACAAATAAAATTTCAGGAGGAAGCTGGTTGGTCAGATGCATAGACCTTGTGACCCTAAGGGACATGGACTGTGTGTAATGCCATGCTGCCCATGCGTGCGTGAATCTGTGCCTAGAATGGTGTGTAGTCTGTGGGGTACATGACAGGGAGCCAGTTCTCGCTGAAGGCAGCGCAGTGCGACCATCCGAGGTGACGCATGAGCTGAAAAACAAAACCCAGAGAGTGATTTTAGAAAAACAGTGCACAATAGTCACTTGTAGTAAACTCAAATATGCAACTACTCTGCCGTTTTTCTTTCTTTTGCTATGCAGTAGAAACATAACCAACATAAATACATTTCAACAGTTGCTTATAGTGAGAAGACTCTAAAGCACAGGTACCTGGATGCAGTTCTTCATATTTTCTTTGCTGGGCTTCTCCTCCACCATCTTGGATGCATATTTCAAGGCTCGGCCGTACATCTTGTTCACAAGAGCATGTTTGTATGAAAACATCAAAACCTGGACATAAGAGAGGCAATAGGAAGAGCAAAATAAGTTTACATGAACATTTAGTGATTGTCCAGCAGTTTGGTACATCTGTCCCTCCATCATTTATGGAACGTGCTGTGGTTGCACTTCAGAAGTTTTTCCATGTTTAAGGTGTTTGGTGCAGCTGACAAAATATGTTTTCCCACCTTTGCCACACTGAAAGCAGGACATGAGACATGTTTATGTGTCAAAGTAAACTTTCATGTGAATGCCAGAATGCATGTTTTCCCTGCAGAACATTTCACAGTAATATGACAAGGAGTGTAACTCACTTAACTTGTCAGTAGTTTTAATGCTATGGCTAATAAATCTTTTTGTTTTCAGTCACTTATGTTCCAAAGAGCTTGGGTAATTGTCAAAGATTGGGGTAGGAAAGTTGTAAGGAAATAAGACATTTTTGTAAGTCAATGGGCTCAGTACATAAACACCAAGAACAAAAATATATAATAATTTTGATTGTTGGCCTTTTAAACTAACATAGATTTTTCTTATGTTCTGCCTTAAGTTTTTCCCCCTCACCTTTGAGTCAGTTAGCTCTGCCCACTTCTGCACTTCCCAAAATGCATCTGTCAGGGCCTTGGCCAGATTTTGCAGGACGTCGTCTGAACTGGTGGGCACCTGCTCCAGAGCTTCCTGTGCTGCTCCTTGTTCTGTAGCAACGGCACCTGCGCCATCCTGCGCCTCAGCGGGCAGAAAGAGCTGGTCAGCAAGAGCACAACCTTTCCTACAGAGCGCATCCAGTAGAGACGACTTCTGCTTCTCCATGTCACTGAAAAACAGACGCTTGGTGATCAGTCAGCAGTATTTTTATGATAGGGGAGAGCTATATTGACCTAAAAAAATATATATATATCCTGGACACTGGTTAGAATTGACAAATTTTACCTTTAAACAAAAAAATTCAAAAATAAATTTTAAAAAATTGCGTTATTGCTTTTTTTTTTTTTTTCCAAGTTCACAATACTGCCTAAATGACAGTGACTAGATTTATTATGATGTGAGATGCTATCAGAATCTAGGGAAATCCTGACCTCTAAGAACCCAGCTATTTAAATTAATAGGAAAATAAAGCAGAATCTTTCAATTTTAAGGTTTCACATAGCAGGATATAATGCTGATTATAATGCAGAATCAGTGAGTGAAAAAATAAGAATACCCACAGATTGTACCATCATGTTCAGTTTCAATATCTATAATTAGCTTTAATAAAATAATCATCTTTTATAGGATGTTATATCTCTCACATTGTTTTGGAAGAATATTAACCCTCTCTTCTTCAAATTTCTCTCAAGTCACTTTATGGTTGTCATTAGCAAGCATCTATTTATATACTGTTTTCTTAAGGTCTCACTGAAATGTTTTAATTAAGCTGACATCTGGAATTTGGACCACTTTACACAATCATTCTTTTCATTTTTTAGCCCTTCTGTTGTTTGCTGGTGTACTTGGATTAGATTAGATTAGATGTACTTTCATTCATTCTCCAAGGACAAAATTCACAAATTGGGCCAATTGTCCTGTTGCATGGCTACATTTTAGGCAACTTTTGTTGTCAAACTACCTGATATTTGACTACAGTATTTTGTACGTGAAGTACTCTGGAAATACCACCAACTTGTGAGCCCACCTGAAACGTCACCACCCCAACAAGGTAATGCTAACTGAGAGCTAACTGCTAAACCCAAGAAGTTGCGGCGCAATCCGAAACAAACAAAGCTGGACAGTGACAGCGGTTGTTGCCACCAGTTTTCATCTACTTCACCTAGGTCACAGAAAATTACGGAGTCCATTGCCTACTTTATTTGTCGGGATTTGAGACTGTATTCAGTGGTGGAAAACGCCGGCTTTAGGCGCATGGTGAACGCGATGGAGCCCCACTATCCTTTTGTCTTTTATTCATTTTGTCCAGCATTTGTAAGCTGCCTGTCAGCCATATAATGTGTAATTGATGCTTTCAGTTCAATTAATTCAAACAAAGTTATTGGAACACTCACGAGATGTCACCAAAATCACTTTGTCCCGTTAAAATCTTTCGGAAAATGATGTAAATGTATTGTAAGATTAGTATTGATATATATTGTATCGTATTGCGAGATTAGTGTATCGCTACAGCCCTAATCATGAGGAAAGAACAGTATGGAGAAACATTGAAGCAACATCTCCAGACATTAGGCAGGAAGTTAAAGCTTGGGCACAAATTGTTCTTCCAAATGGACAATGACCCTATGTATACTGCAAAATTAATCTAATAAATAAATAAATCTAATGTCAGACAGTGAGGAAAAAAAGATGTTGGGTCTTTTCATAAAGTGTATGTAAAGATCTGGTTTCTACAATTCAAACTATCCAAAAGTTTTACACACATCTTAATAGAAGCAGCATCCGGTCGAGGGTCTGTCTTCATGGTGAGGTAAACAGCCAAGGATGTTGGGTCAATATGAGAGATGACGATGTCTGCAGCCAACACAACCTCTCTGAGACGTTTTACACGCTCCTTAAAACAAAAAAAGAAAGAAAGGTAGTGAGCAAAGATGATTGCATAGTTCAAATGTAATACAATGGTTCCTTCATATACCATTCCTCTCCTGCTGCTATTACCTTTTCTAAATCCAATTGATGGAGTCTTTGCATGTGCAGTGGAAGATATTCTGAATAGCTTTCAATCAGTTCATCGTAAATGGAGCTGGAGTCCAGCCTGAACATCCAAAATGACAGAATGTTGAGTAAGAAATGAAAGAATAAAGGGGGAAAACACAAAACAAAAAGTGAGAATTGAGGGGAAAAAAGATTAACTGATCTCACTTAGTCATCCACTGAATCTTCAAATCTCTCATGGCCTCTGCAAACTCCTCCTTCACATCTTTCTCTTTGTCTCCTTCCTTGTCTTTCTCCTTCCCACCATTCTTTGTTTTGTTTGGAGAAGGAATTAAGTGGTAGATGACTGGTATAATATCCTGCATGGAAACACAAATAGAAGCATTGCTGAGTCCAATGCCTCATACATTCAACAAATTCAGCATCCCAAATTCTCTCTCTTCCAACCATTGTCATGTCCAAAAGAACCAAACTCCTTCTGGTTGTTGTTTACTAAATGACAAAATTTAGATATTTTTATTACCCAGCTCTAAATTTAAAGTAATATTAAGTGTACTGACCACCAGAAAACTTTGTTGTATATTTAAGAACAAAAATATTGACATGCTTTAAAAAGATTAATGCAGATGCATTAAAGTAAATAATAAGCCATTTCCAGATGGTAGGAGAGCAGTGGATGCTCTGTTATTCAGTGTTACTAACGCATCCAGTACCTTTTTAAATTTTCCTTGTCGTTTTGCAGATGCCTGCCCCTGGTGGTCAGAATAACACACAGTAAGGAAGAGACAACATAAACACACCAAAAAGGATTCTCTTTCTTAATTTTATCTTTCATTTCCACAGACTCAGTCTATTCACCTACCTGTTACTTATTTAACATAAGTGTGATTTGAGATTAGCAAAGAGAACCTGTATAGTGCTAAAACAATGTACATTTCTTCAGCAATTTAACATTTTCTTCTGTAAATAATCGTCATAAGGTAGTCTTTTGCATTAAAGCCACTAGCCCTTTTTACACATTCTCTTCAAGAAGGGACTGACGCACGCGTCTGCATGTTGTAAGAGTGACCTGGTATGACCAAACATGCTCTTTCATCATCAGTGCTGCTCAGTTCATTCCACAATGCAGACTGATGTGCTGCGAGTCATCTTTGATTGAGTCAATGAGCCTGTGTGAATGAAATAAGGGCAAGAACAGAAACCTAAGCCTATATGGTACTGTGTAAAAAGGGCTACTGGAAAAAAGCCACAAACACACACAAGCAATAAAATGTCTTTAAAAGTGAATGACATCTAAAGGTGAGCAATAGCAACACAGTAAGAAATCAAGACTTTGTTCTTCACATAAATCATGTAAGTACACTAAAAGTAAAGGTATTATTTTTAGTCTTGACATTTACTGATGGCTTACTTGTTTTATTTATTATATTTATCCCTTTGATGAAAAAAAAACTGCTAAATGCCCAAGCTGTTTGCAACAAGTCTAGAGAAACAGAATACAAAGTTTATAAGTTGTAAAAAAGTAATTTGATTTATTCTTTTCAACAAAACCCAACAGTGAAAACACTGTCTAGAACAGTGGCTCTTAACCTTTGTTGGAGATACTGAACCCCACCAGTTTAATAAACACATTCACTGAACCCTTCTTTTTTGAAAATGTAGAGACGCGTTTTCCATGTAAATACCCTAATCCATTCCAAGCCCCCCAAAATTCGAACATAATTTTTTTAAATAAATTAGAAATAATACATAAAATGACATAAAAACCTGTAAGAAATACATGTTAGAACTAGAAAAGCACTCGGAGAGCGCAGATCTCCACCAAGTGCAACAATTATCGAAAATCTAAAAGTGATCCAGAATTTCTTCTGGACAGACAGATGCTGGCAAAAACATATCCTTGGGAGGTAAAAATTGTTCGTTTATCTGGGTTGCTGGGTTACGCTCATACAGACAAGGGGCCCTCCTAGCCAATGGGATGCCAGGAAGATGCTACACGATAGCCAATAGCAGAGCAGCTCGGACGCACCACTTTCAAACTGAGATACAGAGCCAGACAAGTATGTTTACGTTCCTGAAATTTCTTTCGTAGCAAGAGGCCTAATTTACCGTTGAGGCGTTTCGTAACATGAAAATTTCGTATGTAGAGATGTTCGTAAGTAGAGGTACCACTGTACCGTCATGGCTGAAAGTTTTGGCACCCTACCACATAAACACCAAACATCTCCAAATGTCTGCAAAATAAGTGTAAATTGACGAAATTATTCTCAAATTCTTTATTAAACTAATAGTAGTACAGGAACTTTGTTTTTTCATCAGAATAGATTACACAGAAAATGCTGTGACAAAAGTTTTGACACCCTTTTAGATTTACAAAGAGTAAATGAATTTCAAGCAGGTCATTCACCTTGAACTCACCTGTGGTGAGTTTACAGGTGACAGCAATCTAGTAATCAGTCATCCAACCAGTTTAAAAGGAGCAAGCCCCCTCATTCTGCTGTTGTGAGTCACTGAATGACCATACTGAGCATAGAGAAAAGAAAGAAAAGCAGAGAATTGTCTGAGGAAGTCAAAGAAAAGATTGTAGCAAAGCATAGACAATCTCAAGGCTACAAGTCCATCTCCAGAGACCTTCATGTTCCTGTATCCACTGTGCAAAATGTTATAAAGAAGTTTAAGGCTCATGGTACGGTAGCCAACCTTCCAAGAGAATTATGGACGAAAGAATGCAGCGAAGGATTGTTCAAATGGTGGCAGAAGAGCCTCGGACAACTGCTAAACAGATTCAAGCTGACCTTCAGACACAAGGTACAATTATTTCAACGCGTAGCATCCGTCGCCAGCTCAATAAAAGAGGGCTCTATGGTTGGAGACCCAGAAGGAAGCCTCTAGCCAGGCTAGAGTTTGCCAAAACACACCTGAACAAGCCAAAATCCTTCTGGGAAAATGTCCTGTGGACAGATGAGACCAAATTGGAGCTTTTTGGTAAATCACATAGACTCTGTGTTTACAGGAAAATAAATGAAGCCTTCAAGCAAAAGAACACCCTCCCTACAGTCAAACATGGAGGAGGTTCACTAATGTTTTGGGGTTGTTTTGCAGCCTCTGGTGCTGGGTGCCTTGAATGTGTGCGTGGCATTATGAAATCTGGCGATTACCAAGGTATTTTGGAGAGAAATGTTTCACCAAGTGTCATGAAGCTGGGTCTTCGTCGAACATCATTGGTGTTCCAGCAGGACAACGACCCAAAACACACATCAAAAAGCACCCAGGAATGGTTCAACAGGAGCATTGGTGGTGTAGTAGGCAGCATGGCTGCTTCCCAAGCAGCTGACCTGGGTTCAAGTCCTGACCAATGCAGACCATCTGCTTCCACAATTTCCCTGACGGAGACCCCCCAAGGGATTAATAAAGTTCTATCTAATCTAATCTAACAGAAAATGCTGGACTGTTCTAAAGTGGCCAGCAATAGATCCAGATCTCAATCCCATTGAACACCTGTGGAGGATCTGAAAATGGCAGTTGGAAGAAGGCACCCTTCTAATCTGGGTCAACTGGAGCAGTTTGCAAAAGAAGAGAGGGCCAAACTGTTCGTAGAGAGGTGTAGGCATCTCATTGAAACCTATAGGAAGCGCTGCCAAATACTGAATTCAAGATGTCAATACTTTTGCCACTGCAATTTCTGTGTAATATATTATTTAAAATGAAATATTAAGTTATGATTAAAAAACAAAGTTTCTGTGTTATTATTAGTTTAATAAAGAATTTGAGGCACCAAATACTTTTGTCAATTTCAACTTATTTTACAGACATTTGGAGATGTTTGGTCTTTATGTGCAAGCATACCAAAACTTTCAGCCATGATGGTATATGCTTTATGGGTGCACAAAATTAACCGTGCATTAACATCACTGTTTAAAGAACAAAACCGATACAATGCATGGACTGCGTGAATTACATACCTTACTTATTATTCATTGCATTTATCATTCATTTTCTGAACCTGCATTATCCTCACTAGGGTCAAGAGGCGTCCTGGAGCCTATCCCAGCATGGAGCCTAACATGCACTCATCACCTAATTTCCATCAGGCTACAATAATAAATATTTACTGCAAATCAAACCTCTGCTGTTGCCTTGGAGAGACCAAGTTTAGAAATATGTGGCTTCACCTTTCTTTTATTGCTCAACATAGTATGTATTAAAATATTAAAGAATTCACATGATGTACCATCACAACAGTCATAAGTCGACTACTGAACGTACCAAATTCCCTGCAGCACAGATTGGCCAAGCAATGTAACGTGATCACCTGATCACCTGTAGCCAGTGATGGCCAGGCTGGGCATGTCATCATGAATCATATGAGTCAGGTGCGTGTCTTGACCTCCGTTGAACCCCTGAGACTGACTCACCGAACTCCTAGGGTTCGATCAAACCCAGATTAAGAACCACTGGTCTAGAGGAAGGTGACCATAGCAGCATCACCATGTTTGAAAACAAAAATTTCCCTGATACACACCTGGCATCAATATCTGTCTACAGTGACAACTTGCCAGCTGATCTCACTTTCCTGCTCTGTATACAAATAAACATAGAAGATGTATTATTTCCAGCCGGATGTCAGTAATAAACAGGATGTCCGCGTATCTACTACGCAACATTCAAAAACAGTAACTCATGCACGCTGAGAAGTGTCACAATAACAGAGTCCTGACTGAGAACACAAGATACCTTGAAAAATCTCCCGCTGAGAGTTCAGTGAATAGAAACATACTTTTTTTTAAAAAAAAGGAAAAAAAAAATGAACAAAAAAACCCCCAAAACAATTATTTCGTTCCACATTGTTTTGTGTCCTGAATGAGGCCAACACTCCAGGCAGAGACTTTACTTGGCCTTCTTCAGTGATTTCTTTGTCTTTTTTGTGTGTAATGTTAAGTTACACAAGTAATATCAAGAAATCAATATCAAATAATATCAGCAAGTAATATCAAGGTCATGCTGGCATTAGTTTAAAGGATTATTTGAGCAGCGCAACAGGATTTCTGATTGTAAAACACTCAATATAAGTGATTTATGATTTCAGATTGGTGTGGCTGAACATTCTTCCAAGAAAACTATTGCATATAAATGCATCTAAAACCACCTGATAAAATGGTCAAGACATTTAGGACTTTAGTCAGGATTGTCAGAAGGGGAGAGTTGGGAGCAAAAATGATCTTGCTTTGGGTGGCCATCTTAAAAGATTTACGACTGTGACAAGAAAGAAGCGTGCGCAATAAAATGTAATTCTTTCATTGTTGAACAGCAGTTAAGTTCTAAAATGTAAAAAAGCACAACCAAAGATTATAGAAAGGTTTAGTTCCTTAAAAAAAAAAAAAAACACCCTGGGCTGTTGAAGTTCTGACTGCTGTTGATCAAAGTGAGCTTTTAATGAGTCATGGTCTGAGTCACAACTGTGCTTAGAACTGCTCACTAACAGGAAAGTGACACGCATGATTATGTCAACCGAACCACGACAAAGCTTTTAATCTAATGACCCAGTAAACCATAAGGTCTACAGTGTAGGTTTACCCACTACAATATCAGGTTGTTTTTGTTAAAAAAAGGAAAACAAATACCTTGAATTCATTAGAGAAACAACATATTAAGACGATCAGCTTGAGTGTGAAGAACACTTTCAAGAGCAGCCAAGCAAAGGTCTGTTCTAAATCTGAGAACATAAGTACTTCTGGCATGACAATTTTAATGACTTAGTTTCAGCTTAAGCATATCAAAATAAATAATTGGTAGACTAACAAGAGTAACCTTGTTTGATGGTTTGTTTGGGATGCTCCTGGAGATGTCTGAAACTCCCCTAATGAGGTCAAAACATGCAGGACTTTCCACTGCCCTCAAGTATAGAAAACAAAAAAATAAGAACGAAATAAGCCACTCACAGCTTTCTTGCCATACTCGCTCTTGGGCACAACAAGAGAGCCTACAATATAGCATCCTGGACTTGTCCCCTTAGGGAGCCTGGAAAGTAAAAGTGACAAAGATGGAAAGAGAATTATTTTATCATGATTAGAACAATATTGTTTAAGATTTTCTTTGGATAAATAAAAATCAACTAGAACATTCAGGCACAGATCGTACACTTCCCATGGACGTGTCTTTTGCCCTTTCCGCAAACTCTGTATCTTGTGATCGCAGGTTGCGGGTGGTCAGACCACCCGCTACCCGCATGTCGGCGCACACAAGAGTGTGTCCAAATGGCATCAATGTGCGCCCACCTGGTCACACGTGGACGTGCACAAACGGCTCTACCTCTCAAATTAACTCTTGTATAAAAAGTGTGATTTGGCCTCAGTTGAACCCCTGAGAAAATAGCAGCGATCGTCTTAAACGGCTTGCACGCCAGTTAAACCATAGACGACCAGAGTGTGTTTACCGGGACACCACCAACTATCTGGGACTTTCAGGTAGCCGATAGGAATCGTCTGTGTAAAAATATTTTTTGTATATATCAGTGCAGAGGAGGAGGAAGGAAGAGGAGGAAGCTCTACAGCAGAGTCCCAGACAAGCTGCGCACGTGAGCTGCTCCGCTCTGGATGAAATGCTCCATAGTGGTTTGCTGATAGCAGTTTGCGGGTAGCGCAACCTGATCTTCAAGGCAATAGAGTCAGTACTGACACACTGATTGGTTTAACAGGTGGAACGCCCTAACCACTCCTATGCATAATATAGCGGGTAGCGCAGGTGGAATAGCGAGTTTAGCAAGGTGGAAGATTGCGTTCTTTGCGGGGGAACGTCCCTCTCGCTACCCGCTATCCCTAAATAGCGGCTTTAGGAGATCTGGCGGAAGACCAGGCCCTTAGTGTTCAATCATCACAGAGAAAATTATGACAAGGAAATAAATTTAACTCATCCCAGTCCTAAACTGAATATACCTTTTTCATTTGATCAATTATACAATGTTTTTTTTTTCTACAGACGGAATACAGCCCATTACATACAGTAACCTAAAAATATTTGATTTTAGTTTTTCTACAGTTCAGCTCCAAGTATGCCTTTGAAATGAATCTTTTCTGAAGTGAATAATTGTTCAAAAACATAAAAAAACTATTTGGCCATTACACTCACTTGTCATCTGGTAAGCCTGTGACATAAAAAGGTTGTGTGGCACCAGGGCAAAGAGTGACAGAGTTTGCCTTCTTCTTGGCCATGAGGGCAGCACGGTGTGTCTCGTAGACATCCAGGCTGAGGGTGGAGGACAGACGATGAGAAACCACAAATGGTAGATCCTTTAGGCGCTCCAGCTCACTAGACTGCTCATGGCGGACCTGAAGGCGCATAGTGTAGTCCCCCTTTTCCAGCTTCAGAGAATACTGGAGAAGCAAAACCGACCAAGAGGAGATGTGTTAGATAATGGTAAGATGAAACGAAACAACTATTTCTAGCTTGCTCAAATGGTCAAGTGTACTTGGTGTGGGTAGGCGTCCCCTGATCCCAACAGTCTCTTGTTCTGATCAAACAGCATCCACAGCTGACTGTCAAACTCAGACTCATACAGCAGCTCACACAACATTGGGCAGCTGGGTGTAACCTCACCACTCTTAGGCTAAGGACAGAGCAAAAGAAAATTAGATAAGTATACAAAACTGAAAAAAAAGAAAAGAAAAAAGCAGCATATCTTATGTTGTAAACTTGGGTAACGCCGTACCTGGTGAAAGCTGTAGGTAAGGACAATCTCATACAGTTGTCTGTTATTAGGCAGTACATCCCGCATGCCCAAAGGTTTTATCTTTGAACTTAAGGGTCTATGACACCAACAACAAGAATTAAACAAGGAAATGAACTATTATCCAAGAACAAAGTGCATTAATGTGTTTGTATATGTGCTCACCTCAGAGGCTGAACCCATGACTTGAGAGTAATGGTGGGGGACACCTCCTCATATCGCAGAGGCGATGAAACATCAAAACTCGTCACTCCCTCTGAGGCATGCTGAGCCAAGACGAATCAAAGTCAAAACAAAAAGAGAACGCACACACTTTCTGATACTGATGAACTGTGTCTTTGCTGTTCTTACAATGTGCAGGGGTGAAGAAGAAACACAGAGTCCGTGGAAGGAGATGCTGTAGTCCACCGTGACGTCACCCAGGCTTGCCCACCAGCGTGCAATGCAAAACTCTACTACTCTACCTGACTAGAGGGGAGGCAAAAAAAGGAAAAAAGAAAACAATGGAATTACAAACAGAATCTTTGTTTTTGTTTTAATTGCCTTTTTATTGTCAACTACATGTATGTAATAAACAAAATATATGTACCAAAACAGGAAAAGCCTCTGTCAGAGAGCCTCTTTCCAATAGTGAGGAAAACTTATAGAATTCGTTTGCTCTATAAGCTCTCTGCTTGACCAGATGCACTGCATGAAGAACAAACTTGGATGACACATCTCCTGAATGAGAGGTCAGTGTGATCTCTGTAGAAAAAGAGAAGGGCCAAGAAAGAAGAAAATGTGCAGGAGGTGAGACAAAACGAGTACATCAAAGATTCAAATTGGTGTCCTAATGATACACAGCTACATCTTAAAATTCTGATCTGAGGGCAAATTGATAACATAGACACATTTCATCATTCCCTATGATATACAATTGTTTTTCTGTTTCCAAAAGCATATCATTTACAAGTATGACTCTGAGGCATTGAGGCCAAAAGATAATTCGTCACTCACTCTGAAGCAAGCAGCATTTACATTCAAATGCTAGTTTTCTAAGCTTACCTAATGGGGAATTACACAATCTAATACAACAACACTGCAATAAATCCTTCCTCAATAAAAAAAAATATTTTTGTTCATGATCTAGAGAAAATTTACTATTACTTTTCTATTTATTGTTTAGTCCAGTTTATTCAAATCAATAAGGATGGAGTACATGGCAGCTCTCAGTAAATATAATCAAACAGCTGCACAAACTACTTTCTTTAACAAGAATCATATCATCAACACAAAAACACTAAGTTACGAAATCAATTTATTTTAAAGAAGCAACTCTGAATGATACAAAGAGTGAATGTTCACCAAAGCACTGTCCTCATCACACAGATTCACTAACCTGCCCAGGAGGCTCCCTGAGGAACAGTGATGAAGTGACGTCTAATTTGTCCTGGTCTGAAATGGACATCTGTGAAGCTCACCTCTTGATTACGGCTATCTGTTACTCTGTCGGGGGGAAGAGAGAGGGAGAAAAATGGAGAGGGAGAGAGAGCGAGAGAACTCTAAGAATCACAAACACATGCACATAACTCAGTGAATTTAAAAAATGCATGGTGAGAACTTACTTCATAGGAATAATAACTGTAATTGGAACTCTGAATAGTGGACCACAACTGGGTGCTGCTGTATCATACCCGCACAACTGAAACACACAATAACAGTGAACATTAAACCAAATAAAAAAATGATATTCATCTTCTCCCTCCACACCTCCTCCATCTTGTTCCCACCTCTGTGTAGTGCACTCCCTCTCTCAGTCCCACAGGATCAATGCGGACGTTGACATGACGACACTGGTTCATCAGTTCTAGATGGGAGGGGCACTGGACCCATGGGGCAGTACATGTCAATGCCAAGTGTAGCTGCAAGGAAATTCGCTCAGAGTTTTCTGTGATAGGTAAACAAAACAGATGTTATTTAAAAACAAAAAAACATGAAAACACACCAACATAAAATCTTGTAAACAGCTGGGCTACCAAGTACCTGTATTCTCTGGGAAGGTAGGTTCAATTCCTACACTGTGATCTGAAGGTGCAAGAACCTGGACTGGGTCCCTGAGGTAGATACCTCTCTGTGATCCCACACTTACTGAGAAACCCAGGTGGCTTGTGGGTAAAGAGGCATGCTGAATGAGGTAGTCTAATGCTCTGTCCACCTGACAGGAAGAAAAGAGAGATTATTTGACAGCAAACTAAAAATGTTAAGAAATACCATAATACTTGAAACAAAAACGAATAACATGTTAACCGTTTTAAAAGTGACAGAAGAGAAAATGGAAGTTCGGATACCTGGATAATTCCGTGACCTTGGGCAAACAACTCTATGTCATCAACCTTAAGAGCTGTGTTTTCCAGTGCTCTCCTCACAGCAGGAACGGAGGGGCGGATCCCATTCTGTTTCAGTCCTTTGTCAAGTAAAAATTACAGATTTACATCAGGGCTGCATTCACACTGGCTACTATGCTTTGAATGTATTCCCAAATTCTAGTTCAGTTTACAACACATTACCAAAAAACAGTTAGCAAGCTACTCTACTCACATATTTTCATTTTATTCCCCATGAAAGAAAAAAAAGAAAACAAGCAAACAAAATACATACAAGTACTTTAAAAGTAGCAATACAGAGTACCAGGATAAGATATACCTGACAGGATTAGAGCAATGCCCCCACAAGCATTAGGAGATGACATGGATGTGCCGTTCATCAGCTGGGTACCACGAAGAGTCCAGTTGGGTACAGATGCAATGGCACCGCCAGGAGCACTGATGCTAACTCCCAGGGCTCCGTCAGTGCTGGGCCCCCTGGATGACCAGGTGTACTGGTTGGGAGGCAGCTTCTCTCTCAGAGAATATTCTGCCACCATCATGTCTGGAGTCACATATGCACCAACTCCTAGAGGAAGAAGGGAGCAGGAATTAAGGCCACACAAAGAAAACTCAGGGTTCATATACACGGGACAATTACTTTAGTTGTATAAGATTATAACATCTCACAATGTACAATTTGCATTTGCTTTATCTTGGGTAGGATGGTCAAGAAGGGTATGCACAGGTTGAACTGCCCTCTTGAGTCGTAGGCTACTACTGATGTGGAGATGCGGGTGAATGCAGAAGTGTGTCATCAGTATGCACTAACAGCTAACAAACAACACATTTGGAAAATAAACAGCTGTGTTGTAGCTTTTATATATGCAAGAAATCCTTAAAAAAAAAAAAAAAAGAATCAGCTAAATAGAAGAATGTGTTCCTGGTCATGGTTAGGGAGAAGAGGCCAACTTGAGATTCTAACTTTTGGCCTTAGGTCACATTAATTAATATGTCATTTCAAGTTGCATTTTAATTGCATAGTAAATACACAGAGTCACCGGATTTCCAACACCGTCAGAGAATGATATGAGGTCATCTTTGGTCACAAGACCACTGTGACAGCCGTTGTCAAACTGCTCACATTGTAGGACAGCTGATTTTGAAGAAAGGCATCCCTATGATTCTTTCATGACAGTAATCTTTTATCTGCAACAGCCCAAAATCATGCAGTGTTTAGGAGCCCTAGAGGACTACACATTAACTTTCAATGTTATTTGAATTTAGATGGCAAAAACATTTTCAGAGGGACAGCGCACATTAGATGTTTTGGAGAGAAAGTCAGAGAGGCCAGATTGAGATGGTTTGGACATGTACAGAGGAGGGATAGTGAATTAATCAGCAATTGGAACTGCAAGGCAGGAAGTCCAGAGGAAGACCAAAGAGGTTTATGGAAGTAGTGAAAGAGAAACTGAAATTAGTTGGTGTGAAAGAAGGGGTTACAAAGGAAAGCATTAAATTGGGACAGATGATTTACTGTGGGGACCCCTAAAGCTGAAAAGAAAAGAAATTATTTTGTTACACTGATATTTCACGACAAAGACCAAGAATTACTAAAATATAGTTTTTCTGTTGGCAGTGAATAACACTATTGGTATTTCATAATCCTAATCATTATACCTCACCTATGACACTGCTGGTGGTTCCTCCTGGGCAGCCGACAGTGGAGAGGCAAGGACCGTTGTTTCCCGCACTTGACACAAAAATCACATTGTGCTTCTGCACAGCTTCTGTGATAACTTCACAAATCCTCCTGAAAGGCATAGTCGATGACAATCAGTAACAGCTCACAAAAAATATTTGCATAACAAGCAAAATCAAATAACTTTGATACTAACCCTGAATTAGGCCAATGGGTGGCTTCCCCATAGCTATAGTTAACCAGGTCACACTTATAGTTGATTACTTCAATCATCTTTCAATGAAAGTGAAACAATAAGAATTAATGTTTGCCAAAAAAAAAAGTAATGTATCGTATATATTTGATGGATTTTTTGCAGAGTATACCGCGCGGATGAGTCCAGTTCCCGTTTCCATAGTGCTCAGCCGTGTGTCACCAATCTTCAGGGCCAGAATTTGGGCTCCAGGGGCAATACCATTACGCTCTGGTTCCTCTGGGAAGTAACCCGCAGCAATGCTTGCCACGTGTGTGCCATGAGCCCCTTTAAAAACCACAAGAAAGTTAGATTGAAGATTACTTTTGGAACTTGAAAACATCATCGACACTTAACTGTAAAATTCAAAATAACTCCAATTTGTAGGCTCTCACATGAACAAAGTTTCTCATTTGCAAAGAAATGTGTGAATCAGTATTAACTAAGTAAGTAAAATTGAAGTCTGTGATTTATTTTGTTTTCATTTTCAAATTTAGGATAACTCACCTCCACTGGTAACAATGCAGAGTGTGCTTCCCTCATCGTATATGTTAACAGAGTAGTTTAGCATCTCAGCATTTCCTAATGTGGCATATTCTTGTTTTTCTCTAAATGTGCTCAGCACCGTGCATTGGGACAGTTCTCCACACTCAGAAGTGTCCACTACAGCTCTGACAAGAAAAAAAAACAGTCACAGAGAATGGGAATTATACATATACTATAGGTAAATAGTGGAAGATAGAACACAGGAAAAGTTAAAAAAAATAAAAAAATAAAAAAAACCATCATGCAAAAAAGGCTTTAAAAAGGGGTATGGCCTACTTCCATGTGACACCGTCATGCCAAAGCACACAGTCATAGACAGGGCCAGGATCACTGTACTTCTTTTCTAATGAGGCTAGCAGCTCTGACTGACTTTGCAATTCTTCTTTCTGCAACTTCTCATTCTGAGAGGAAACAGAATGAAAGATACATGTGGGAGGGATTCCACAGAAGCACAACATTAGGTAGACACACACTGTCAACAATATGGAAGCACTCATGAATACACTAAAAAGTCATGTTTGCCGGTCTGACCTGTGATGGTGTTGGATGAGTGAGGTCAAACTCTTCTGTCTTGCGACAAACCTCAGCAAGAGCCGCTCTGTGTGGTGGGTCCCACATCTTCTCCTTTCGCTCTTTCTAGAAGATACAAATGCAAGTGTTTATTTCTAAAAATCCACAGAATATGGTAAGAAAATTGATTTCTATTCTATTAATTTAATTTCCAAGATTCCAAAAAATTAAGTTAAAGTGTTAGTAGTTTTGAATAAAAAATGCGTTATGAACTAACAGCACTGGTAAGAAGCTGTCAATATGGATAAAAGATGAGATCAACCCCTCAAACACCAGTGTTTCTCCCATCATTATGTTAGCAGGTTGCACCAAAGACCATCCCAAGACAAGAAACCTGTGCCAACATTTTTGACTCATTATCATATTCCAACTTTGTGTTTGTTCCATCAGTCCCTGTATATTTAGCACTGTGCAGTGCCCATCAACAGTAATGCAAAACCAACTGTATGCCCTAACTAATATAGTAATGATGTCACATCTTCCTACCTGTATTCTTTCTTTAAGAGCCTTAGGGAAGAACTCATAGCCATTTTTAACTCCAATGCGATACTTCCCTGATGGATTGACCCAGGCAGGAGGGATCTGGAAGACATAAAAAGACACAAGATCACCACGAGACTACCTGTAGCAGAATATTTCAGAGCAGACAGCTACTATTCATTTATTTGTCTATATATTTTTTAAACATGAAAAACTGTATGCCAACCTTAAGTGTTCTACCAGAGAGGCCAATGATTGTCCCATCTTTAGGTTCTGCCACTGTGGTCATGTTTACGTCACCACTGCCAGTTGTATCGATGATATCAATGATCTTTGGCTTTCCCTCAGTGGTGACCTGAGGAAATATGAACACAAGCAAATGGTAATACATCCATCTTCAATTCACAGACATGTTGGGACATAATACGAGTTAGCAGAGCTGCCGCGAAGGTTTCTGCACTAACATAAAATCTTCAGCAACAATGGCAAATTGTACGAAGTAATAAGACCTCTTACGTTATTCTGCTGCTCACTGTAACATTAGTAGTAGTTGTGAGATGCAGAGTACTGGGATGTTAATTACAATTTCGGAAGGGCTTTCTGCATTTACCTTTGACAGGTGTTTTCTGTCGGGAGCTTCTCACACAAGAAAACTTTTCCTCTCACTCTCCCGTGTGTGTGAGGACAGCTTCTTCTTCGGAGGTTCTGCCTCTGCCGCTTAACCAATCAGAGGACGGGGTAAATAATACAGGAGACAGCAGGCAGGAGAGAGAGGCGCGGCTGCATCTGAGCCGAAATAACCCAGTTTTAAATTGATTTCCTCATATCGGCCGGTCGGATTAAAAAAAGGCTGATGCTGATATACGTCAAATTTCCAAATATTGGCCGCCGATAATCGGTCGATCTCTACTTTAAATCAGCTCCGATTGTGTACAAGTCTCTTCATGGTCTAGCCCCAAAGTACATCTCTGACATATTAGAACCATATGAACTAACTCGGACTCTGAGAACCTCAGGAAGTGGTCTCCTGCTGGTGCCCAGAGTCAGGACAAAGCAAGGTGAAGCTGCATTTTAGTTTTAAGCTCCTAAAATCTGGAACAGTCTTCCAGAAGATGCGAGACAGGCCTCAACTCTGACAATATTCAAATCCAGGCTGAAAACAGTTCTGTTTAGATGTGCAGTGAAAACTGACAACAACAAACTGACAACAATGACAACTGAAAGGATTGTATCTGCACTCCTCATTTTTAATTTAGTTCATTAATAATTATTTTTTATGCTTTATGGAATGATTCTGTTTGCCTTCTTATGATTTTATATATCTGTAAAGCACTTTGAATTGCCTTGTGTACCAATTGTGCCCTACAAATAAACATGCCTTGCCTTGGGGACCCTGGAGATATGGTAAACGAATTATATCATAATGGCTAATATGCAGATCATCATGAAGAGCAAATAAGCTTACAACCTTTTATAGAAGACATATCGATGGCCAAAGCGCAAAACCTCCTATCTGAAAAATTGACTTTTTTGAGAAAACTAAAAAAAACTTCTTGTTTTCTTGCAGAATGCTATTTTTTAAGTATACTCAATACATAATACACTGTTTTTGGACTATATTACTATACTATGTGTTAACAATACAGACTAGGTATTTTTGTTATTTTTTTCAAAGTGAAATCTGGAAATCAGAAAATTCTGCAGATAGGAGGTTTTGCGCTTTGGCCATCGATATGTCCTCCTTTTGATGCATCTTTATTAATTTTTTCATAGGAATAAAATTCTCTCCCTTTGAAACATGACTTAAGTAAGGTGACAAGATTAAAAATAATTGGTTGATCTTTATTTAACGAATGGATGCCAAATAAACTAACTAGAGAAATGAGAGGGTTGACATTTTGAATTTTGATTTGGTCCTAGATCTGCTATATGTGGTTATCTGAAGGAGCTTGTTAGCTTTTTTTTTTCTGTAATATATATATTTACATGTAGTTTGTATTTTTTTAAAAATTGCACGAAGTAATAAGACCTCAAAATACAGCTTCCAAATTTAACATACTCTGTCATATTTAATCATGAAGACTCATGAAGAGTTATTGTTGGTGTAGTATTCAGGTTTCTTGTTTCTCTTGGGAAATTTGGCAGCACCTGTTAATATCAAAGTGACTTCGTATTTAAAATACCATTACGGTTTAATTGTGTGAAAGTTAGCTCAATCTTAGTTTATTTTTCTTGCTGCTACAAGTGGCCAGTGAAATGACCCATTGTAAATTATAATCAACTTTAAAAAAAAGAAAGAAAGCAAGGAAAAGAAACAAGAAAGAAAGAAAGAAAACACTGAAGGAAAACTCAACGGACAAATGTAGCAATCAGGCTAGCATGTATGCCAACAAACCGCCCGATTCTGAGTTTACTGTTCCCTTATCTAGAAACCAAACACAATTTGACAGGAGTAGAAGACACTTTTTAGTGTACATTGTGATGGTTTAGTTGTCATAAAAGCTGTGAAGTGAACTGTCATAGATATTACTACTGCCAACGTACTGATTAACTGCTACATTTGGGTAACTGTACAATTACGTCGGCCTTTAGCTCTCTTAGCTTCCACCAGCTAGGTCCTGGCTAACACGAGGCAGCCGGTCAGATGTACCTGCATGCCGGGGGCCCCGGGATCCACGCCGGTGTCGAGTATAGCGATGAGCACTCCTCGTCCGTCATAGTCGGGGAACCTGGTGAGGTAAGAAGCGGCGCCGGTTTCTTTCTTGGGGAGTAGCCCGTGAAAGGGGAACGGTTCTTCGGTTGAATGTGCAGCCATGATCAAAAAAGAACGACAATGAAAACAAAGCAGCGAAATGGGGAAGAGACAGAGAGCAACACGGTGGGAGAGATGGGAGGAGAGCTGATTAAAGGCACAGCGACTGGTGTTCCTACGTCTCTTCTTGAAATACGAGCCCACAAACAGGAGTCATTAAGTTATGTTTCATCTGATATTTGATCACCGTTTTGGTCATTTATGTTTCATCTGTCATGGACATCTTACACTTTTGTTTTCTTATCTCCCCACGTACCAGCTGAGATGTGGAGTAAATCATTTCAGTCAGAATTATTTCAGTTACAAGGATTTCAACTCGACTTAACACAAAATGACACAATAAAGAAATGTTTCTGCATAGATTTTAAGGTAAATATTTTTTGTATTTTATATTTTAATTATTTACAACCCCAATTCCTAAAAACTTGGGACTCTGTAAAATGTAAATAAAAATAGAGGGTTATGAATTGCAAATCTCATAAACCCATATTTTATTCTCAGTATTAAAAAAAAAGATATCAGATGTTGAAACAAACATTTTACCATTTCATGGAAAGTATTAGCTACTTTTGACTATGATGGCAGTAACATGTCAAAAATGTTGGAAGGAGGTCAATAAATAGCTGAAAAAGTATTTGGCACAAATTAAAAACAAATGAAGGAGCATTTGACATCTAATTAATTTAATTCAACTCAATTCAATTTTATTTGTATAGCATCTGTTAAAATGCCAATTGTCTCTAGGTGCTTTAGAGAGACCCAGAGCATGACCCCCGAGCAAATATTATTAACTAAAATTGTAATATTAAATCCTAATCAAGGATAATGGCAAGTAAGAAACTCCCACAGCGGGAGAAAAAAAAAAAACTTTAAGCCAAACAGTGGCAAAGAAAATCTCCACTTTAAGAGGAAGAAACCTCGGGCAAGACCTGGCTCATATGGGGAGACCTTCCTGCCGAAGGCCAGCCGGATAAAGGAAGCAAAAGAGAGGGGAGACAGGACAGAGAGAGGATGTAGGACAGAGAGAGGAGAGCACACAAATGACTGAATGAAATTACTATATAAACAGATGAAGGTAGCAGCACTGAGATGAGATGGTCAGAGGACTAGGTTGCCGGTCACCACGCCAGTCGGCACCCCGAATACATCTACATACACACAGGTGGAGGTAAAGGCTGGGATGGCCAGATGATGGAACTGCAAGTCAGCATGCAACTCAGGAAACTCAGGGCTGCAAACATACAGAAAGAAAAGAGAAAAATAAGGGGGGGGGGCAGCACAAAAAGAAAATGTAGCACAGTTACAGTAACAAGGTACTCCTTATTAACTATGGATTTAGGTGGAGGAGGGAGGAGGAAAGGGAAGGAAATGGAGACAAGTGGTGGAGACACCGCTCGGCAGATCATGTTGGGCTCCCCTTGCAATGTAGGCCTATAGCAGCATGGCTATAACGAGGCTGTGATTAGGTTAAGTGGCAACAGGTTAGTAACACCGCTGGATTTAAAAGGACCATTTTAGAGAGCCAGAGCCTATTGGATGTAAAGATGGGCAGAGGTTCACTAATCTGCAATAAACAGCATCTAAAAATTGTAGAACAATTTCAGAAGTGTTCTTTGGTGTAAAATTTTAAAGATTTTGAACCAATCTGATCTACAGTACATAATCAGTCGGGATTCAGAATACATCATAGCACAGAAAGAACATTGGTTAGTGTCACTAACAACCTCCTCATGGCCTCAGAAAACGGATTAGTGTCCATACCAGTTCTGCTGGACCTCAGTGCTGCTTTTGACACCATAGATCACAGCATTTTACTTCAGAGGTTAGAGGATGTTATAGTACTATAGTAGCATGTACTAGGCTGGTTTAAATAATATTGATCTAACAGGTTGTCAGTTTGTTCATGTTAATGATGTGTCTTCCACACAGATGAGGGTCTGCTATGGTGTCCCACAGGGTTCAGTGCTCGGACCGATCCTGTTCACTCTATACATGCTGCCCCTGGGAAATATTATCCGGAGACACGGCATAAATTGTCATTGCTATGCTGATGGCACGCAGTTATCTATGAAGCCAGATGAAACAGAACCATTAGCCAAACTTCAGGCATGTCTGAAGGACATTAAGACCTGGATGTCCACAAATCTTTTGCTGTTAAATTCTGATTAAACCAAGGTTATTGTTTTTGGTCCCAAATACCTTAGAAATGGATTAGCCAATTTTATGTTGGCCTTTAGCACAACTGTGAGGAACCTCAGAGTTATTTTTGACCAAGAGATATGTGTTTGTCACTTCAAGACTAGATTCCTGTAATGTGTTATTGCCTGGATGCTCAAGTAATTTGCTGAATAACCTCCAGTTGATCTAGGATGCTGATAGGAATCAGGGAGACATTACATTTTCCCTATGTTACCCTCCCTCCTTTGGCTTCCTTTAAAATTTAGAACTGAATTCTAAATTCTGTTACTTGCATATAAGGCTCTTAATGGCCAAGCTCATTGTTATCTATAAGACTTGATAACACCAATAACCCAATAGATCTGGAGGAGGAGCCTTTTGCTATCAGGCACCTTTACTATGGAACCAGTTTGGGTTAAGGAGGCAAACACCACCTACACCTTTAAAACTAAACCTAAAATATTCCTATTCAGTAAAGTCTGTCATTAATCTAAACCAGTGGTTCTCAAACTTTTAATACTGCGTACCACCTGAGAAACTGTTCAGCTCTCTGAGTACCACCATGATGATCAATTTTAAAATATAGCCATTCTCAATTAGCTTTAAACACACAGAGATGTTTATTCCTTACTGTGGTTATTTATTGTTGCCTGAATTGTTACTTTACTGAATCAGACATTTACAACTCTGTCCAACAATTCTCACATACTCATACAGCTCTCATAAAGAGCAAAACAAACACACTTAAAAGTTGTTACATTTGCATTGCAACTGAATATGCAACAAATATTTTTTATGAGACAATTTTAATTATATCATGCTACACATTTCATTTGAAACATATTTAAAATGCATTGTATGTTTCCAATTTTTTTTTTAAAGTAAAAAATGTGCAAAAAATGTGGAAAGCCATGACGTTCCCCCATGTACCACCAGAGAGCGCTCGTGTACCACTGCTGGTACGCGTACCATAGTTTGCGCACCACTGATCGAAACAATAGTGTGTTAGGGCTGATAGTCATAGTTACAGTTAAAGGAATGGCTGAAGCCAAGACTACAGCAGGCTCATCTTAAACATAGTGTCATCATATCTATGTTGCTACAAGCCTACGTTGCAGGGGGACACCAACATGATCCTCTCAGTGGTGTCCCTCACCCTTTTCTCTCCCCCACTTTCCTCTTATTCTCTTTTCTTCCTTCAGCTCAACTCATAGTTGTTAATTAGGAGCACCTTGTAACTCAATTGTGCTCCATTGTTCTCTGACAATCTCTGTGTTTACCCACACCTATCAATATAGCTGTTTCTGTAGGTTATCAACTAATATGCTTACTGGCAGTCTGACCCTCTGACCACCTCAGTGTTTGTTGTAGTATATTAGCTGATGATATATCAGTCATCTTATGAGTATATAGAACTCATAGTTTTACAGCTAACAGACAATTACTACTAATATTTTTGTTATATAATATTGACAATATGAAAACTTCCATTTTGGTTGCATGGATTTAACTGAATAATATCATCAAAAGATTCAGAGTGTCAGGAGGAGTGTCTGTGCACAAGGGACAAGGCTGAAGGTTAAAACTGGATGCGTGTGATCTTTGGGCCTAGACTTCACTGCATGGACTCAGGAACATTTCCAGAAATCACTGTCTATGAACACAGCTTGCCATGCAATCCCCTAATACAAGTTAAAGCTGTATCATGCAAAGAAGAAGACATATGTGAACATGATTCAGAATACACTGCTGTATTCTCTGTGTAAAGCTTATCTAAAATGATCTGAGGCAATATGATGATACGAGATTGCATTAGTGCCTATGGCATGGGCAGCTTAACACTCTTGGAAAGGGACCATCAATGCTGAAGAGTACATGCAAATTTTAGAGCATCAAATACTCCCATCCAGGCAGTGCCTCTTTCAATAAGGCCTTGCATATTTCAGCAAGACAAACCACATACTATATCTACCACAACAGCATGGCTTTGCCAGTGAAGAGTTTGGTTGCTGAACTGGCCTGCTTGCAAACCATAGCTTTCACCAATAGAAAATATTTGGCACATTATAAAATGAAAAATCTGGCAAAGAAGGCCCAGGACTGTTGAGGAGTTAGAATCTTGTGTCAGGCAAGAATGAGGGGATGCTACGCAATTGTAAACATCATCCTGTTCCAACTTTTTTTTAAATGTGTTGCTGCCATCAAAGTCAAAATGAGCTCATGCAGAATTTAACCTCATTAAATAGTAAAATGTCTCAGTTTCAAAATCTGATATGTTTTTTCATGCTCCATTGGGAAGAAATGAGTTTATGAGTTTTGAAAATCATTGTGTTGTGTTTTTTTTTTTATTTATATTTTACACAACATCACAACTTTTTTGAATTGGTGTTGTATTATATTCTTCTAAAACATTCTTAAAGGAGACTAATCATAATCTTTTTTTTCATAGACCTCTCTCCTTGTATGTTCCCCAGATCTCCCAGGGGGAAATAAAAGGCATTCCCAATGCTTCCAAGCCGATGTAATATTTCTAGCATGTCTTTGGTATACCCTCGGGCCTCCTCCCAGTTGGCATACCCAAAACACCTCCACAGGGAGGGGTATCCTAACTTCTCAATATGGAGGAGCAGTGACACTACTTTGACTCTTCTGAATACTGAAGCTTCTCACCTTATCTCTAAGGGATAGTTGAACCACCCTGGGGAGGAAACTCAGTTCAGGTGCTTGTATTGGATTGCATTCTTCCAGTCACTACCCAAAGTCCACAAACAAATTCAAATATACAGTGCTGTGAACAAGTATTTGCCACCTTCCTGCTTTCTTATTTTTGTCACACTTAAATATTTCAGATTATCAAACAGAATTAAAATATTACCCAAAGATGGGTTGCTGGGTAGCTCAGTGGTTTAAGCAGGCGGCCCATGGACAGAGGCCACAGTCCTCCTGCAGCAGTCAACTCCTGGTCTTTGACCCTTTGCTGCACACCTTCCCTGCTCTCTCTTTTCCTGTCTCTCTCACTGTAAAAAAAAAATGAGGTCCAGAGCCACAAAATCTAAAATTAATACATAGATAGATATGTGTGTGGTGTGTGTGTGTGTACAAGACAAAGATAACCCAAGTAAACACAAAGTCCAGTTTTTAAGTGAATATTTTATTTATTAAGGGATAAAAACCTATCCAAACCTACTTGGCCCTATGTGGAAAAAGTAATTCCCCCGTAACCTTACTAACTGGTTGTGCCACCCTTAGCAGCAACAGCTGTAATCAAGCGTTTGTGATAATTGCCAATGAATCTTTCCTGTGGAGGAAATTTGGCCCACTCTTCTTTGCAGAATTGTTTCAATTCAGCCACATTGGAGGGTTCTGAGCACAGACCACTCTAAGGTCATGCCACAGCATCTCAGTTGGATTCAAGTCTGGACTATGATGAGGCCACTCCAAAACCTTTGTTTTTTGTTTGTTTGTTTGTTGTTGTTTTTTTAAGCCATTCAAAGGTAGATTTGCTAGTTTGTTTTGGATTATAGTCCTGCTGTAGAACCCAAGCGTGCTTCAGCTTCAGGTCACAAACTGAAGGATTTTTGGTTGAGCAGAATTCATGGTTCCAATAATCCACATTTCTATTTGAAACTTGGACTGGAAATTCCAAATTTCAAGAAGAAATGGAACACAGCATGTAGTACCACAATTTGCACAGTAAATGGCTGGGCTCAGAAAGTCCACTAGGATTTGGTCTGTTAGGTCTAACTGTTGTTGAAAGTGCAATCATTGCAATCTTGAAGCAGCACATCAGAACAGAATGAAGAGAATCACAAACTGATCAGCTGGATCTGTGCTGGGGTAACTTGGAGCCGCTGGACTGATTGTACAAAAAAGAATGCTGCACAGCTGATAAGATGATGGAGGACTCTTACCCTTGACACAGATCAAACACAAGTTGTTTGAAGGCTTCTTCAGTTGCAAGACGGAAATGGATATCCTGCCAGCAGCATAACTCTATTATTATTAATATATTATTGCTGTCGTGTCTGTTATTTATTTAAAAAAAAAAAAAAAAAAAAAAAAAGAGCCCTAATACTACAGTATTGAATTTCCCTTTATGGGATAAATAAAGTATTTTTTATTTCATTTCATCGAAACAAAACCACAAATTTCATACACATTTATTAATTCATATACAGTGATCCCTTGCCAATTTCCGCTTTAAGTTCCGCGGTTTTAGTTATTTGCAGATTTTTCAGAAATATTTAATATAATTTTAAAAAAATCAAGAAAAAAAATCGCAGAAACATCACAGGATGTTGTGCGCGTTCTCTCACAGTGAAGAAATGTTGTGAGCCAGGCCCCTTTAAGAAGGTAGCCTTATGGGTAATGGTGTGTGTGTGTCGTGGGACGGCAGAACGAAAACAGGCTTAGATGAAAAGTGGAGTGAGCATTAACAGCAGCCCAGTGTGTATAGATTTACATTCTCTGTTAACCGACAGGAGCCGAACAATACAACCTGTGTGATGTTACAAGTTCCTGCAGTGCCAGAATAAAGTCCCCGTTCAATGCAGAGAAAACCGGACTGTTTTTTGTTGTTGTTTGTTAGCTGCTAATTACAAGCCAAAAATAGCACAATACCAGCGGTTTCTTTACTTCGGTTCAGAGACCAGAGGCTGTAAAGGTAACAGAAAAACCACAGTTGAGCCTTTGTCTTGTTTAGCTGCAGTACCTCACTACTTTTTTTGCAGTTTTTAAACATATTTTAAACACATTATTTAAGCTTGAGGGGCTCCGGCTCCCGTTGGCGGATTTTGATTTTCGCAGAGGGGCGCCGGTCCCCATTAACCGTGAAAAATAAGGGATCACTGTACACATAGCTGACACATTGTACTCACTGATATGTCCTTTTAGAGGTGTGCCATAACATAAAAATTGAAAACTCCCTCTCTGCTCTGTGTGGATACATGGTGCCTATCACATTTTCTTTGTCAATTATGGGTTGAGTGCCAGTAGTTTAAATTATTTGGGCACTTACCAAATTTATATTCTTTTCCTGTTTACCAATACCTATTCAAATAACAGTTTATGTCATGATTCAGGGTGGGAGGAAGGACCCAAGAGCAGGAGTTTGCAAAAAAAAAACAAAAAAAACTAAAGGGTTTATTAAACAAAAACACAAAAAGTCCTGAAACATGAAAATCCAAAAATACAAACTAAACGACAATCCACAAGATAATCCAGGCAGGTATCCAGGCAGAGGAACATGCAGGAAAAACAAAAGACAAAGCCAGCAGAAAAACTCAGAGGGACACAAGAAAATGCAAAACAACAGACCAGCACAGACAGAGACAATGACAAGACTTAAATAGACAGAGGAACAGACGAGAGGCAGGTGCAGGGAATCAAGGTAAATGAGGGGAAGGAAGCAAAGCAGAAAACAACGGGGACAAGACAGACCTTTAAAGTAAAACAGGAAACAGCAGACAAGAGACAGGGAGTGACTCCAACTTGACAGACACACACACAAGGGCTGTCGTGGCCGACCCAGGCCATGACAGTTTAATTAATTTGCAAGTAAAAAATCTAGGGTGTGGCATTTGTATTTGGAAGGTGGACTGAAGCAAACAAGACCACCTATTTAATATGAGAAAGTGGTGTGGAAGTATAAGGTCGCATGGCTTACATTGGTCACCAGTGTCTCTTGGTTATGTAAATACAGAAAACAGCTGCATATATTCTGAAGTGGGTTGAGATATACCATAGGCTCACATGTAGCAAAGTTGATTAGATGGTGGACAAAGTAAATGGACCCCAAACAGACTCAAAAAGCAACCCTTGAGTACTTAAAGGGAATGAAAAGGGATTTTTTTGCAATGCCTGGCTTTGATCTCAACCTTATCAAGATGCATTTTGCATGCTGACGACAAAAAACAGGCAGAAAGACCAACAAAAAAATAACAACTGGATTTACCTCCGGAAAGGAATCTCTCAAAGCAACACCAAATGGATTCTTTGAGGATATCCATGGCATCTAGAAATTAGATTTCTATTTTAATTATAATTTTATAATTTTATTATTTTTGATACAGTCAATTGTATTTGGTCTCCTCAAAAAGAAGGCTCTATATACAGTCATGGAAAAAATTATTAGACCACCATTTTTTTTTTCACTTTCTTGTTCATTTTAATACCTGGTACCACTAAATGTCATCATGTGACTAAAACAGACTGAAAAGAAAACACTGAATGCATAAAAGCAGTGTTTTTGGCAGTGCAACGCCATAGCTATTGATGTAAAAACTTAAGTGATTTAGGGTATAATCAAGAAAACCATGGAAAATGGTAAGATATCAGCTCTTAAATAAAACTCTTATGAGAAATCTTTGTGGTTATCGTTATGTTTGTCCAAACAAATGTACCTTTAGTTGTACCAAGCATTAAAATGAACAAGGAACTGAAGAAAACAAGGGTGGTCTAATAATTTTTTCCATGACTGTATATCAGGTGAGTTTTTCTTAAACCCTTTCAGTTTTGATTTGAATATCCAGAAATTTAAGCTAAAAAAAAAAAAAAAAAAAATCTACATATCATATCACCTCACTTTATGCTTTGGTAGACTGCTAAAATAATAGACTGTGCGTTAATGTCCAGTTATTTTTGGACCTGACTGTATGTGCACACTGGGTGGTGCTGTAATACTGTTGTATGGTTTAATTGCTTATTCATTCATTGCTTATTCATACTTTATACCTGATTATGGTCTCAAAAAAATCCCTGACATTAGTGTCAGTGTACCCAAACATTTTGATGCAGCTTGTTTACTTTCTCCAAAAAGAACTATGGGTGATTTTTGTTATGAATTGCCATACCAATAAACTGAAGGCTCCAGATTTTGACAGAATATTAGATGAAAAGATTCTTATTTACTTCAGCAAGTGAAAACAGTGTGTGTCTGTGTGTTGAAATTAACCTAGAGCATTATGAATGTTTTGATTTATTTATTTATTTACAATGTTGAGAAAGGAGGAGAATGGAAACAAGAAAACCAGAAGAAAAAAAAAACCTGATCATCATGAAGCTTCTTCTCGTATGAGCTGTGTGACCATAAATAATAATGCAGCCAGGGACTCCTCATGAAAATATGACTGGTCTTCATCTCACAGGCCAGATTAGATACATTTTGATTTGACTTAAGCTCCATTCACAGAGCTTTTATGTGTTTTCTTCACCAGGATTAAGTCTACACATGTCAGTGGCCGTCTGTTCAGTTTAGTGTTCTGTCTCTTGCAGACATTTCTAATTTCCAAATGCATCTTTTACAGTATATGGGGGGGGGAGCTACAGCCACAGCAGGGAGGGTTAGCCATACATGTGCAGTTATTTTAAGTTTTCCAACGCCCTCAGAGTCAGTTCTGATGAGCTGCCTGTACAAAATAAACCAACTGTGAACATCCTTTCACTAATCTTCTTAGAATCAGCATCTGCATTCTCTTCCTCTTTCTGTTTGTGGCTCTGTATTGCCACACATGCAGGTGTATGCGCAAACATTGTTTCATGATATATTCACGGGACATTTTTTTGAAAATTTTGTTTTGTTTTATTATTTGTGAGGTATCATTGTATGAGATCGTCTTTTCCTCTGTTTTAACTGACATTAACTGACACACTCTTAAAGCTGCGTAAACACACACCCACATGTAAACAAATCCACACTCATACAGCTGTGGTTTGCCACAGGGCGTAGTCACTTTAGCAGAACTGAAATAAAAGTTGCAAAAGTCTTCAAAAGCTTTATCTTCCCTTGTGATGCTGTGCATATGGCTATTTCTTCTCTACTGCTTTATGTCATGATTTGAGTACACCTTGATTCTTTTACCATAATCTAATATTATTTATATGACCGCTCCTTCATTTGTGGAGACAAATTATGGAGGGGAGTTTTTTCAACTTACAATATGTGACTGCCAAATATTATTTTTGTTACTGCCTGCATAGCCATATAGTTTACAGGATGTGACAACAAGGATTTGTCATTTGTGACCATTTCCTACCATGCTGGCAAACAACTTTCTATTCAATACCAGTTTGTCATGTGATGTTGTGCACACAACACTGGTAATACCATGGTCATTATCTATGAAAATAACTACAGTTTTACAGCAGATAGTCAAACACACATGGGCCCTGCTGCGTCAGTGATGTGAATCCATGAGGGTGAGTTCATACATCTTTTAGGCTTTTTAGTCATAGTCAATTACAAGTAAAATTTATCCTTTCCAAATTTTACTAAGGTAATATATAAGCACTATTAAATAAATAATAATCAACATTTTTGTCAATATTTTTTAATTAAGGTCTGAGGATTGCAACTTGCATATGAGAAAATTAGCAAATCAATTAAAATAACTGGGTTATTATTTGTTGTGTTAACAATCATATACTAGTGAAATTATGGAAAAAATATAGTTTCTTGAGTAAAAGTACCACAATAACAAATATTCCCCTATTAAAGCTCATGTTATGGTCTGGGGTTTCTCTTAGTCTGATACCTCTTTTATCTCTCAAAGGTTTGAAGCTGGCCTTTTTTTCCCCCCTTTCCTTTATTCTTGAAGATGTTTCACCTTCCATCCAGGAGGCTTTGTCAGTTTAAACTGACTGGTGGGGAGTTTCAAGTTCTGAAAAGTCATATGTAAATTAGTGACCCTCCCATTACTCCTGTTGATCTTTTGTTGTGTAAAACCAACATTAAATCAAGAAGGAAGACTCAGGTTTAACCCATCAAACACCTACAATACAGACTTGAATCTCCTTTCACAACCATTTACACTGCCTATAACTGGCAGGGGCTGAGGATGCTACTTTGACTGCTTGGTCTAGACGGGCCACCTTCACCTTTACACCATTCACGACCAGCCTGGTTAGGTTCAGGTCACAGCTGCAGTCTAACCTGCTCTCACAAGGCCTCTAATGAGCAGCAACACATAATATATCTCACCACGTCATTATTTATTTAGCAAAAAATGCAGCCCCAAGGGAGGCACAAGCCAATGTCTTTTTTGAGCCAGTCCCAAGTCTGGATAAATGCAGAGGGTTGTGGCAGGAAGAACAACCCATGCCGAACAAAACAAGTGAATCACAAGAGCCATGAACCCCATACTGGATCGATTGAGATACCTGTTAACAACAACAGCCTATTGACACCAGATTGACCTACAGGGTGCCAGTGGAAACTGGGCTACTGTTGATCGAAGAAGGAGAAGTGGAAGTCAGTTGGTGTGAAAGAAGAGGATAAGATTAGATGGAGGCAGATGATTTACTATGGCAACCACTGTAGGGAAGAGCCAAAAGGAAAAGAAGAAGAATAATTAGCAAAAAAAAAAGAAGAACCCGAAATAGAGAAGCAGTGTGTGTAAAACTAAGTACTCCTGTACTGCTTCCAGAGGGATTAGCATGGTAAGTGGCAGCCAGGTGCTACTGATCAAATGTGAGCATCTCTAAAGAGGCAGAAGTGTTGGCAGTTTGCTGGCCTGTAGCATTCAGGTCTGTGTTAACACAATGCCAAGGACGGGAGAAATCAGAAATGATCCTTGAGAAATAAGTGCTGCTACCCTTCAATCCGGGAGGCCTTATAAGGACTTTTGCAAACATTTTGGACTCCATCATTTTACAGCAAGAAAGAATATTTAGAAGTGGAAAAACATTCAGGGCCTTTCCCAGTCTTCCCAGGAATGGATATTTCAGCAAGTTTCCCCAAGCAGCCCACCACTGCAGTGTTCAAAGAAACTGCAAAGAACCCAAGAATTGCATCTCTGACTCAACAGGCCTCAGTTAGCATGTTCAAGTTTTCAAAATGATAATAATAATAATAATAATAATGATAATAATAATGCATAAGTAGGCCTTGCTTGGACAGGTTACTAGGGAAAAAAAAACCTATTCTCTCTAAGAAAAACTTAGACTGGACCAAAGTGAAAATGTTTAGCCATAATGCACAATACCACATTTGGTAAAAACTAAACATAACATATGATAAGCATCTTCTACTAACTGTAAAGCATGGTGCTGGAGGGGTAACGATTTGGGTTTGTTTTGGAGTCAATATATTAACCATGAACTTCGAAAGTATTCTGGAGTCAGATGTGAGGCCACCTGTCAGACTATCAACAGTTCAAAAGTGAACACACACACAGGCATCAACTGAAGGCAAACAGGTATGTAACTTTAATAATCTAAGAACCAAACTTAAGGTACTGCAGGGAAGATAGGAACCCAAAAGGTAAAAAACCAACAGGAACAGAGCAAGGCAGAAAAACAGGTGGTGAAATAATTATCTGACAGAAAGATGTGCAGTAAACATACTGAGGTAAGTGGTCACAAATGAGCAACAAGCTGATATAAAAACTGTAGCAGGTAGCAATTAATGCACAATAAAAAAGTCTTTTCAGAATGAAACACGAAGTAAACCCAAACATTGAAATACAAAGTCAAAACTAAACACAACGAAACTCTATAGTTTATGACAGTAACAATTAAAGCTTGGTTAAATCGGGTCATTGAAAAATCTTACAAAGAAAAAAGAAAGAGAGTAAAGAATAAAGGTCTTGAAGTCAAAACCCAGCAAGGTTAGATAAGCCAACATAGGTCACAGGAGATTTTGCTGTATTTTCTTAACTCGAGAATTTACAGGCAAAATGCCACTCTTTTGGAACTGCTAATATAAAAGATGTAAAAAGGTATCAGCTTACGTGCCTAAAAAGTTGCAGGGTATAAGTTACTGTAGTTTAAGACTTAAAATTGGGACTAAATGAAATATTTTAATAACTAGTTTGTTTTCTTTCACTACCGATGACATGAATCTTCAAAAGAACCAGAGTGAAGACTTCAAATCATGTAGCAGAATAAAAGGAAAATTCAAATCTGAGCTGTCTTATGTAGTATATATTGCATCATACTGAATTGTCAACTTATGTGGAAATTCTTGACGCTAGGGTGTTGTACTCAATTTTCACTCATGCATTAATTTAGCTATAGAGCATGGTAGAGTGGTTTCTGTCTGAAGATGTTTGTGTAGTCTCTCTTCTTGACGTGGACAAAAAGAGGGGCAATGAGACACTCTGTTTAGCCTAATTAGATTTAGAGCTGTTCTAAAGGAGTCACAGCTAATCCCAACACATCGCACTGCAGCTGAATGTTGTTCCCAGTAAAGAGACTGCCTGACTGTTCTTCAGCCCTGAGCTCTGCTGGGTTGGGTTTGGAGAGCGTTCAAGATGAGAATCAGGTTATTCTGAGGAATGTGCTAATCTCAGAAACATGGCCCAGTGGACTCAAGTGTGGGCTGATGATGCATTGATGATGCACCTTTCACCTGAATGGATCTTAAATCCTGTCCAGACATTCCTCTTACAGGGTAAAAGAGCACCTTGTCTATTCTTCCATCTGTTCGTTTTGGCCCAAGACCAGTGTCAACAGGAAAACTGTTACCTCTAATTCTTTCCAGGTTACTGCAATCCTGTTGTGACTTTAGGAGCTTCTGCAAGGTTTGTGTTCTGTTTGTCATCGGGAGAGATGGATAAGACAGCTTGAAGCTGATTCACAGACCTGGATAAAATTATTCTTTGCTCATATCTGCAAGACTGGGAGACAAAATTTTGAAGGTTTGAGCCAACAAATGTCAATGGATGATCTTTCCCTTGAGTTAACACGAGGGGTACATAATATTGAATTTTTGCCAATATTTTTTTTCTTGAATTTTTGCTTATTGCCAATACAGATATAATCCACAATCCATATGCCTCTGATGCAGTACTTAATACTGACAACTTTAAATCAACATTAAATTCTGATGTTCTTATCATCATGGTGATGGGACTGATGCAAACGGATACTAATAAAATAATAAGAAAACGACTGCAGGTTACTGCACCTTGCATGTAAATTTCAGAAGTTTCTGAGTGATGCTTTTTGCCCTGGGGTGGTCTTTGGCATACATTTTCCCTCCATTAAAAGACCTGGAATGGTCCCCCCAAGAATTCCAGCTCTAAAAAGTTGGAGAAACCTCATCTACCCTATCATTAGAGTCTAACATGGTTGCTATATACAGTGATCCCTTATTTCTCAAGGTTAAGGACCGGCGCCCCCCTACCCACGAAAATCAAAATCCGCGAACGGGAGCCGGAGCTCCCTGAGCCTAAATAATGTGTTTAAAATATGTTTAAAAACTGCAGAAAAGTAGCGAGGCACTGCAGCGAAACAAGACAAAGGCTCAACTGTGGTCTTTCTGTTACCTTCATAGCCTCTGGTCTCTGAACCGTAGTAAAAAAACCGCTGGTATTGTGCTATTTTTAGCTCGTAATTAGCGGCTAACATGCTAACAACAACAAAACAAACAGTCCGGTTTTCTCTGCATGGAACCAGCACTTTATTCTGGCACTGCAGGAACTTGTAACATCACACAGGTTGTATTCTTCGGCACCTGTCTGTTAACAGAGAATGTAAATCTATACACACTGGGCTGCTGTTTATGCTCACTCCACTTTTCATCTTAGCCTGTTTTCGTTGTGCCGTCCTACGACACACACACACCATTACCCATAAAGCCACACCATTACCCATAAGGCTACCTTCTTAAAGGGGCCAGGCTGGCTCACAACATTTCTTCACTGTGAGAGAACGTGCACAACATCCTGTGATGTTTCTGCGATTTTTTTCTTGATTTTTTATTATATTAAATATTTCTGAAAAATCCACGAGTAATTAAAACTTAAAGCGCAAATTGGCAAGGGATCACTGTACATCAACAAAGTAAATACACTAATATTACTGTTTAGAACAGTTCTGCCTTATTTTATTCATGACATTTGTATGTGCTTAAATACTATGAATAGCAGTGGTGTCAAACTCAATTGCACAAAATTCAAAACACGCTTCAGGTTGCGGACCGAACAGGATAAACATTTATTTATAACACACTAAAACGAAATGTTTTTGGAACATAAATATGAATAAAAACAGACAGAAATATTATTCTGTAATAAACTTAAACCCTAAATAACTTATTATAATATAATATTAATATTTAATATTTTGCTCTCCATAAAAATATCTTCGTTAAATGATACAATGATGCAGCTGGGGCTGATATTTGGGCGTTTGCACAGTCAAAAGTGTCACAGTCAAAGTCCACATTAATACAAAATTGTGCTGTGACCTAACTTTGCCAGTGGATGCAATGTAATATCTTTAGAATTTACATTGTGCTTTTGTAATTGAAAACAAATAGTATGGCCCTTTCATGTGATATTGCAACAAAAGTGTGAGGAGTCCTCAATGTCAAAAGGAGCAAAAAATAAGTGAGAGGAAAATAAAGAACAGGGCTCAAAGTTGTTCTCTTGATTCTGACACTGGATGGTTTTCCTTGGGTGTCTTTTCTCCCTGCTTCTACATATTGAATGACTGTTGTAAAAACTATTTTCACCCAGACCCCTGTAGGGGTGCTAAAAATCTCAAACTTGAAAAGCTGCTTTTGATTGCTTTAATAGATACTGTTATTATTTCAGTATTACTTTTTTTTTTTTTTTTGTTTTTTTTGCGGACGTTAGACAGGTGAATGATGTCATCTTCTTCAGCTAGTCAGGGCTGTACCTATTCAATAACAGGTATGTGTTTTGGGCCTACAAAGGTTTTATTTTAAAGGGTTGTTCCTTGTTGTTTGTCAACATTTTACGCCCCTGTATACCATGGAACCTTACTAGTGGAAATGCATGTATGAAAACACTGGTTCTAAAGGAAAACAATGTTTTCTGTGTCCTTTGTAACCTAAGGGGTCACTAAGGGGACTTTCAACATCTGGTAAGACATGATGATGCAGTGGCATCTGTAGTGACCCTGTGTGTGTATAGAAAAGCAAATCGGGTCTTAAAAAGTTACGGAGTAGCTCCAGCTCTGAACTGACTCTAGCACCAGCAGAACCAGCACTGGTGACAAGTTGGTCAAAAAAGGGGGTCCGGACCCAAAAAAAAGTGACAGTTATGTGAGTTTTTGAGTTGAGACAGCCAAGGGCCAATGTAGAAAAAAAGTTATTTTTTTTTTTTTCAGCGTATGTCTTCTGTAAAGTGACTTGGACACAAAGGCTGCACTTCCTCTGCACCGCCGCTGCCGGGCACTGATCACCCTCCATAACCCCCCCTGCGTGGGCGTCGTTGTTCGGAGCCACACCCCCGCCGCCGCCGCCGCCGCTGCCACTGCGGGACTCGGGCTGAAACCGCTCGCCAGACGACTACCAGGCAGCAGCAGCGGGGATCGGCTCGGGAGTATGATCGCTGTCCGGAGAGCATAGATGTGCAAAACCCCTGGAATATCCGCGCGCTGGAGAGGCCAGAACCAACCAGGCTGGAGGACAGTCTTCACCCAGTCTTCATAAGGGAAAGAGCCGCGGTGGAACCATGGCGGTAGAAGAGGAAGGTCTTCGGGTTTTTCAGAGCGTTAAAATAAAAATAGGTAAGAAAAAAATCCCTACCCCCCTCAGTCTGAACGCCTCGGCGGATGGTTGCATATTTACAGGGGGAGCAGGCAGCCAGTGGGGGCCAGAGGCAGGACAGCCCCGGGTCTGTGTTGTTCTGCTTGTTATTGTAATTGTCACCACACGCTTCCCTCTCAGCGCAACGGACCACAAATGACAAAAGTGGAAAAAGTACATGGAAAAAAAGAAAAAAAAAAACAAATTTAGGGATTGAAAACCGCGTGGGACATTGTGGGAATTTGACAGCTGGCATCTGGATTACAGATCATGCGTGTTAAAAACTTGAATCAATTTGGACAGACTGTTCAGACAAAAGCTCCACAACTGCAAATGCCCACATGGGTCCTCTGGACATTTTCAGTCACATAAGCCTTTATTACCCTTTAATTGCAGCTAGCCATTCATGTAATAGCATCCCCCTCTTTCTCTCTGCACTCCTTCCTCCTTAAAACATTCGTGGTTGTCTGGCTATTGATTGTTAACCCAGATTTCTATATTTAGATGAAGCTGGGCTGTAGTGGGCACCCCTGATTTGTAAGTAGGCATGCGGTGCATGCATATCTTATGAATGGAGCCATGAGGGGGTTGAGGATAGTTTGTTAAAGAGCCTTTGGTAGAGATGACAGTTCTGTGGTTATGTTTGTACAAGACACCATCTTATTCAATAATTTAGATCATGTAAAGCTGTACTCAGTTCTATACATCAAGTGAGTGTCAATCCATCACAACAATAACTAATATAAAGTCATAGAAATGTGATGTTCACGTTTTTTTAATCATGTTTCACATATTTTGTTTCACAAATTTTGCACTTAATTTTGTGCAGCAGTTAGTTCCTCAGAGGTAATATCTCATAAAGTTGTTTTATTTTGCCCAATAATCATACTGAAAAAGAAAAAAAAAGCTGCAAATAGTCACATTTGAAAACCTTGAGTCATAGAACCTCGTGGGAAAAGAGAAAAGGTTTAAATTATTATTGATTTGACATCATTTCTTACTTTTTGCCCTTTTAATATAAAACTGTTTAAAGCATAGAGTAATTTCCTTGGGTGTGCTCTAAATGTTATCTCAATATGGTCGATGTGGGGCTGACTGACACCTGGCACCCAGTTCATCCTGTCTGTGCTGTCCAGTTTGTTTTGACTCCAAACAAGGGACAGAAGGGATGAAAAAAAGACAACAAACATTCATGCAAAGCTGTGGGATTGTATGGAAATGCCAACCAGTACTGGACAGTAACACTACACTTGCCCTCTTTTCATTCATGCAGATATTTTCAAGTCGTTACGTGCAGAGTGGCCTGGAAAAACAGCTCGAGAAAGATCCACCCTGAGAGTTTATCAAATATTCAGCCACAGTGAGATAATTTTCACCGGGAATGGCTGTTATACTCAAATCACAAGGGCGTCATTAGCTTCCTGCTCTTTCTGAATGAATGTTCAGTCAGGCAGCTTTGAGTTCCTGTGAATGGAAATGAAAGGACTGAATGACTGAAGGGTTTTTTTTTTTTTCAGCTTGGACATCTTTCTTTTACCACAAATCTGCTTTCAAATCATGTCAGCAAAGTAAGTCCAGTATTGCAGGACTAAGATTTTTTTTTTTACTTCAGTAAGAAAAAATAATTCAGCACTGTAAAATATTCTGTAAAAAATGACCACTTTTTAAAGGGAGTCATGGCCAGTGGCAACCTAAAATATTAAATTATCAAAAATCAATGTGGACAAATGACATGTAGGTATTATTTGCTAGGATATAATGTATTATTGAGTAATTGCAGTAATATATGCGAATATGTGAATCAATTGTTTGATGGACAAAAAAGCATCAGCAATTATTTACATAGTACATTAAGTCATTTTTCAAGCAATAATGCTAGATATATAAGATTTTCATCATGTCTTTGGTCAGTTTTACTACAACTCTTTTTTTTTTTTTTTACATTATATCTAAAGTAGTAGTCAATTTATTACGGAATTTTCTTTAATGTTGACCTATTTGATTCCATGTTTTGGCTAGCAGGTAGATAGACATGTGCAATACAATAGTGGTTACCCAAGAACTGTGACAATGGTATCCTCTAGTTGGTAGCACCGGTTAAAACTTGTCATTATCACTGCATTTGGGGCTTTTAGAAGATACATAAATGTCCAGTTTAGAAGTTGCAATTCAAAACTCTCACTGATTTGGAAGACACTGACTTAGCATGAGGGCAAAGACAAAACAAGGAAGAATGACGACGTGCTTAACCTCACAAGGAATTTTAGGCTATGTTTCTGTCATCTCAGCAAGACAAAGACCATCAACTGACAGTGACACGAGTGGTGATCCTGTCCACTTTGTCTTGAATAACTATGGGAAACCACTAGCACAGAAAGGCACAGGTCTGGTATAGGGATGCACCATAATATCAGCACGACATCGATATCTGCCGATAAAGGCTTTAAAATGAAACATTAGCATCAGCATAAAACGCAGATGGTCCTATATATATATATAATTTTTTCTTTTTTCCTGTGAAGCATGCTAATGAGTGTGCTCCCAAAAATAACACTCACTATATTCTTTAATTGGAAAAAAAGAGATCTGTAAGTCACAGGGATCATGCAAGCATGACATGTTCCACTTTGATGTTACACAGTAGAAGTCTAAATATAAAGGCTTTTTATTAACATAAATTGACTCTTTGAGTTTGTCAAGCATTCTTTATTCAGTATGTTTAAGCTTTCTGTAATGAATTACAATCATGACGCTGTGATACACTTGTGCTGTTACCAAGCAACAGTCTTACATGCTGTCAGTTTGATCCCCATAGTATTCTGCTCCTGGTAATGTCTATGAAGTGCTTGCATCACATTATTTTTCATCAAAGTCTCGTCCTTTGGCATGAAACTGTGGTTGGCTGATGACTCAGAGCTGAAAATCCGCTTTACATGCAGGGACGAGAAAGAGAACTTATTATTGTTGTGCTCTGCCAGATGATGACTCTTCTCAGTTTCCTGGAGGAACACATGAATGTCGGAAACTGAACGGGACTACTGGGCCCGAGTCCGTGCTGTCTGGGGAACACAGGAAACAGGAAACTAACCCTCAATTCACTTCCTGATTGGCTGGAGTAGACTACAAAAGAATTGTGTTTTTTCCTGCACGGCAACAAGCTAATACAAAGCAGATGTAGTGAAACGCAGAGCGGGGGACAGAGGTGGTGTCTCACATTCAGGAGCAGACTGTGCTTCATCTGTCAGCGACTCAGAGCTTGGACAGACGTGAATTTTCAGTGGCACAGCTGGAGTCAGGACTAATTAACAACAACATATGCACATTTGGCCTCTTTACCTCTGCGTGAAACATCGTTTGACAAACACTAGAACACACATTAAGCAATATCATGTCACACATGATTGAGCATCCCTTTAAGAAGCTCTATTAACACTGTTTCTCCATTATACATTTAACATAGAAAATCTGAGTCATCACAAGGATCACTTCAACTAACTTATAAATGTCTCAGCTTTGCGCAAAGGACAGCAAATATTTCTAATTCATGCACTCCCATCATCCCAGAATCAGGGCATTTCTTAAAATTGTGGTAGTAATATTCACACAACAACAAGGAAACCTCTATTTGTGTGCACATATAAGGTATATATTTGACAGCATATTTTTCTCCAATATTTTTTGCCAATATTGATCTTTTCAGTTAGCTTATTTGGTCTTAATAGAACTGATATAGATTTCACTATTTTGCACAATAAAAAAATACAAAACACAAGCATGAAAAGAACCATAGCCATTCACGCTAATTGTCAGTCACTTTTCTTCAACCGGCTGTTCTACACTGCTGAAATCCTTATTTCATTCAATTCTCTATAATTCAGTTCAACTTTATTTATATAGCGTCTATGACAATACAAATAGTCTCCATGCACCTTTCAGAGACCCAGAGCATCACTCCTGAGCAAATATTATTAAATATTAAGTAATATCATGTAAAGAAACAGTGGCAAGGAAAAACTCCCCAGCTGTAGGCCAGACAGCTAAAGGAAGAAAAGATTAGGGAGATAGGACTGTGATGTCCCTTGATATAACCACCATATACATAAGTTATAACAATGATGGTTGTATTGTGGTTTACTTGTAAAATATATAAAATTAGGATTCAAAAAGGTGTACAAGACAGTTGTTTCTATCTAACTGTCAATATACAGGGCTCAAAACCTACATCAGGCACCTTCAGGAGGGATATGTCCAGCCCCCTTTCACAAAATGTTCAGTGTCAGTGCTTACAGCTGGTGAAAAGCGGAAACTAAACCAAAACAGAAAGGTTTTGGGTTTCAAAATCGAAACAGTTATCTGAAAAGTACTGAAAGGAAACTGGATTCATTATGAGTGATTCTGTTCGAGCTTCACAGTCACTTTGATCTATTGCTCATGTAGAAATTCGGATTGCAGCAGCTTGACAGCTTCTTATGGGGAAACAGAAGGCAAAACTACATACCCAGTTTGCAAATATTTAGGTTCTAGTACTTCAGTTTTGTCATTTTATGTGTACCAATTTACTGTTTATTCACAAATGAGAGGTTTAGATTTTAGGTGATGTACACAAGGATAAATCATTAAGTTGGCGCTGTGTGGCATCAGTTTTAATTCATAAGCTGCTAAACTGTTTTTATAGGCTTTACACTTTTGGCTCAGTACTATGTTGTTATCATTTAGTGTTGTTATAACAATACAAGTGTAATTTTAGATCTAGTGAAAATAGTGTTTGATGCTCACTTGATTATACATATAGCAGAGGATCTAAAATGTTGGAGGTCCGGGAAACAAGAGTGGGTGGCTGAATTCAGGTGGTTCACGTTGGGAAATGTGTGCCAAAAAACAGTCTGCAACTTCCCTTTAATAGCTGGCGAACAGGGGTTCTCAAGTTTTCTCCTGTCCTGAATGAATAGGAGACTGTTCCCTTTCCAGACAATATTTGCTCCATATTGGTGCAAAAAACCCAAAGCTATTCTTACTCACTATGCTAACAATACGACTTTGTGACATAGTCACCATCTTTTCATGATGCGCATTCAAGGTGGAACCGATCTAAATTTGTTGCACACCAGCATTCAACATCAACCTCGTGGGGTACAAAGTTGCATCATCCCTACTTTGAATCGCGTATAGAATGATGGAGTGATGGGTCTAGGCATGGGGGAGGGGTTAGAAATCCTGGAGGAGTCCCACTCTTCTTTAGATGAAGGAGTTTACATTCCACTTAGATCAGTGATTCTCAAACTTTTACTGCTGCGTACCACCTGAGAAACTATTGAGCTCTCCGAGTACCAGCATGATGAACCAATTTTAAAATATAGCCATATATGCCTTCTCAATTACCTTTAAACACACAGGAGAGATGTTTATTCCTTATTGTGGTTATTTATTGTTATCTTGAATTTCATTTGAAACGTTGTACTTATAATGCATTGTCATGCATTGACAAGTCATGACGTTCCCCCGCGTACCACCAGTGGTACGCGTACCACAGTTTGCGCACCACTGACTTAGAGAAATAGCCACCCAAGACTGCATTCACATTACTCCATTTATGCTTTAAAACACTGTTAGAAAAAAAAACATCCATCCACATAAATGCAATTAACTCTGTCAGAGAAGATCTTCATCCACAGTACACCACTGTTAATACATTGCCATCTGTGCTCACTGGACAAATACACAAGTGAAAACATGGCTGGGAATAGAAGGTGTAGCACAGTGGTGCGCAAACTGTGGTACATATACCTCTGGTGGTACACAGGGGAATGTCAGGACTTTCCACATTTTCACTTTTTTTTTTTATTAAATTGGAAACATACAATTTATTATAAATACGTTTCTTCCCTGTCTTGTACTTCCCCTCACCAGAATCGATGCCTTCTGTCTTTTTTCTGCGCAGAGAGATCTTTTGGGTCACTTTTTCCATGTCGCGCCAGCCACTGAGGGATAAATGTGTAGCTCCTTTGCTTTGAATCGATGTGATGAACACTTCGCAGCATCACAGTTGTTTGGAAGCAGAAAATAGTGTAAAATGAATTATCTCTATCCCTTGTTTTGGCTTGTTGCTTTCTTTACTCGTGTCAGTGCTCATGTCTGCAAAAAGCTCCAAATGCAGTGTGTTACGGCTGCTGCTACCACCTGTCAAATAAAAATAGCAGCGCTTTTGCGGTACTCAGGCAGGCTCTTTTGCATTATCGATTCCAAATATTTTCAGTTTTCTCACCCACATTAGACTGCAACATTTGTGCTTATAAACTGAAAAGAGTCTGCTGTGGATCAAAATCTTCTCATTTTCAAGGGTTGCATTTGTAGAAGTAGTGCCGGTGCCAAGTGTAACCATAACAAAGGTTTTATGCTCTAAAATCAAAGACTATTAAGGTGGAGGTAGAGGATCTCACCATGTGGCTGTTATGTTCACGTGAGGTATTTATGCCAAGTTCTCTATGTTTGTCCTAGAAGGCAAGCTCTCTGGGAAGTTTTTTGTAAACGTGTGTGTTGACTGTTTAGACACAGTTTTAGACTGGTGGAATAATCCGGGTTCGCTACAGCAGCTCTTCTTTCTCTCCATAATATGTCCTCCACATGAACACAATACCAGGAATAGTGGGAGGTATCACCGTAGGCCCAGCATGCAGGGTCAGCAGGGGTAAATAAAGGGCTGGAGAGCTCACCCAGAGTATCACTCCTTCAGTGTGTCCTTCAGGTGCCCTGTGGGAGAAGTCATTTGGGACGACCTCCACCTGCTAATAATGACATAAACTTAAAATAATTTACTGTACTGCAGAGAGAGAGAACATCCGGTGTCAATATGTGTCAAAAGCACTGACCATGTTTCTGTGCCATCATAAAAACTATGTGCCTTCAGTTAAACTTTTCTGTAGCAAATGGCACAGATCCACACACACACACACACACACATAGACATTGATTAAACTTGGTTTTGTAATCGTGTTTCCCTCCTCTGGCAATACCAGCAATGTCAGCTTGCCACATGCAGGGACTTACACCCAACTCATACTCCCTTTCCTGTGGTTGCAAAAGATATCATATCATCTCAGCACTGTGTTTGTCAAGGTTGTTTGTAAGTCTGTGAAGCAGCAGGGAATGTGAGGACTGACCTTTTTATCATAACTTTAATTGTTTTGGGTTTTTTTTTTTCTAGAAGTCAAAAAACACAAATAGAGTATTCTGAGAATTATGTGAATGGATAAAAAGCCTGGAGGGCAGGATCGAGTTTAAACGGTGCCCTGACTCCCGACCAGGACCTAACTGCACTCGCCCATGTAACCGCACTGATGAGAAAGATTGCTGTCTTTCTTGAACTTACCAGGCTGTTGACCCTGATGGGAGCTTTTTGTAAAGCTCAATTTCCTACACTGTTACTGCGCATAAAGATATGTGTGCACATGTTTGTGTATTTTTGTTTTACTCAAGTTTTCCATTGAGACCGAAGAACTTGTGTGAACATTAGCTCCAGGCCACACTGAGAGAGAGAGTGAGTTTGATCAGTAACTGTATGCTGGTTTATCACAGAGACGGTGGTGTACAGTCTGTAACCAGAACCTCCCTTTTTTCCGCGGTGTTCCTCCACAGTGTGCCAACAACTGCTGGGGTTGTGTGGAAACTTCAGAAGAGAACAGCTCAGTTTTTTTTTTTTTTTTTTTTCATTTTTGGTGGACAGTTTGTGACAAGTAGCTGTGCATGTTCATTTGATCCAATCTGCAATCAATGCTGCTACAAACAGCTATTACACTAAACCAATTGTTAAAGGAGAGAATTAATTCTTGACACTGACGTGCCTTTTTGCCTTAACGGAGAGGTTTTCACTGGTTCAACTTTAAAACAGTGTTTTAGTACTAAAGCAATTAAGCTGCCCAGTCAGTAGACAGACACCAAAAGCAGTTTCTACAGTTTCTAACCCACTTTGAGGCTTTCTCATGATAGATTTTAGTGAAAAACCCAAATTCTGAAGATGATTCTTTGATGTAAACATTTTTCAACATTAATTTTGTCTCATAGATGTCTACTATGGACCACAATGATAATGCTCCTCTCACCATTTCAGTTGAATCATTTCATAAACTCTAAAGGAACCCTGTGGGCTAACAACTCCAAACTGCCCATGCTCTCATCAGAGGATTGAGGAGAAGGGAGTTAAGGATCAAGGGGTGGGCTGCAACCAGGGGTTGTAGGACCCTGCATCTGGCGGCCTCACAAACCCTGACCCGCTGACTGCTCGAAGCAGCTCAGTCATTTAGTGGATGGCAACGCCTAGAGGTGTGCTGTGACTCTGTGAAGCCCTTCTTATAAAGGAACGCTATAAACCTGTCTGGAGATTTAAGTATGAAATCTGGGTTTTAGGGGTACCCAGGGCATCAGTAGCTGCCATGTTCAATCTCTCTTCAGCCTCCTGATGATTACTCACCTTAAACTACTGCAGCTAATGCATGAATGCAGATATTTTCTTCTTTTTGCACATTGTAAATTCTATTATAAATTAGTAAATATTTGGTTGTTGTTACCTACTGGATAAGGACACATAATTTTACATTTAAAGCATCTGCTTACAGATATTTGGGAATATGATTCTGTAATTTTATAATGTATAGTTTGCACTTGTGTTACTGAGGTCTTTCAATAAACAAGGATTTCCATTTATCTAAAAGAAGGTTGCTCTTTGTTCAAATACATGGAAGATATTTTCGAGGCTTTTTCACCATGAAATCTTCATATTCTTTTTCTTATTTTAATAGGTCTTGAAATTCAGTTTGAATGTCACTGACTTGAAACTTTAATGGTCATTGTCTGCACTGATCATCAATGAACTGATTTGAAGTTTAAAAGTTTAAAAGGTGTGGTTGTTTGCAGCTGGCTGGATTAAAAAATAGCTTAGTTGCATCATCGGTTCAAGCTTGGCCTATAGCTGGCATCTGCAAACCATAGGCATGTTTCATAGCATTCATACTGGTCATTTTTACATTTGTTTGTCTCTCACCATAGCCCTGAGCATGAAAGTGCAAGGTTGCCGTGATATCTAAAGAAGTGGTGTCTGCATTTGTCCTCTTTTTCGAGAGCAAATTACCAGTAGAGAACTTGATGACCAATGGATTATGTCATAGAATAGGAATAATCTTTAATGACAGCCTTTCCTTTGTGTCTGTAGCGTAGGATCCAAGCTTCTGCTGCGAGTGTCTACAGGGAAGGCCTGTGTGAGTGTGTCCCGTGTGGGCGTAATGTTTTTACGTTTGTTCATGTTTAGAAAGAGAGTCATGTCTTCCAGTTAAGTTTCAGTTCTTGTTATACATCTTAACCTAAAGACATCAAAGGAATTGAGCATTACCAGAGGGATAATATAAAGGAGTTTCGCTCCCTCTTTCCATTCTCACGGTGTCTCTCCTCATCCTCCACACTCGTACACTCTCAGGGGTAACTGAGTTGTTCGCTGCTTTTAAACTTCTTCTTGGATCCAGTTGAAATTCCTTTCTCCTCATCTCATTTCCTGTTGTAGCTTTCTCTAAAGCTAACCGCTCTCCAGTTTTCTATCTGGCTGACTTCTCTCTCTCTCTCTCTCTCTTTTTCCTGCAGTCTTCCTCCTCTCTCACACTCAATTGAGTACACTGCTTGTATTTTTCTCAGTGACAGTCCACCCTCTCCCCCCCTCCTCTTTTTTTTTTCCTTTTCTTGAAGTCTGTGTTTCCCAGGCCTGCCAGTTGAGCCCACAGCCACTGAAAGCATTCGCGCTTGTGTATCCTCGAATGTGTTCATGTCAGAGAAGATTAGAGTAACGAGTCAAGCGGTGCGTCTGTTACGTTACACACGAGTGTAGCCGACTGAAACCAGTTGACAGAAGGAAGAGAGGACCAAAGCTACACATTCACTGCATTCATTACATCTTTTCTGTCATTCGTGCTTCCTTATTTCTTTCTTTTCTTGTCCGTTTCTTCACTTTCATTTGCAGTATTGTCAAGAGGAGTCAACTTTTTCTTTTTCCTTTTTTTTTTTAAATTGTCAGTTGCCCTCCGTATAGTGTTCTCCTGCTAGTGTCCCTTCACTGCAGGCTTCACTAAAGGCCTCATGTTTTGCAGGCACATACAGTCATGCCAAGTCTTGGCCTGTTTTGCTCAGATATCAGGGCAAGATATCCTCCAAGGACAGCTGCAGTGACGTTTGATGAAAAGAAAAGGATGCTGGGTGCTGTTATTTTTGTGTTTTATCATGTCTCCATACATTTTTGAATACAGAACTCTGGGAACGATAAAGATGAAAAAAGCAAGCGTCGTTACAGGAAACATGACAGGCTTGTGAAATCAAATTTAAGAAAAAATTAAATAGAAAAAGAAAGCTACAATGCAGTAGATGTCCTGCACAGATAGAAAAGAAGAGAAGAGGCTTAAGATAAAAACAAAGGATAAAGGAAAAGACAGTGATGAGAGAGAGGATTACAGACTAGTTTTAAAATAAAGTCTTTAATCTTACATGTTGACAGACAGGTTACAGGATGGTCTTGTCCTAGTGACTGACAATTTTATGTATTTTGGTAACATAAGTGCATATTTTTACATTGCTTCTGGTGAATTTCTAATCGTTTACAAACATGGTTGTCAGTTTCAGTTAAAAGTGTGTATAGCTCTGTGTTGTCTTTTTGTGGATAGCACTAAACAAAACAAATACAAAATAAATAAAATAGAATAAAAATGGTATGAACGTCGGATGAAGCCACTGTGTTGTCACCCGTTGTGAACTTTGAAGCCTCACTTTAGGCGTTCTTGTTGTTTCCATCAGTTCCCTTGAAACTGGACATCATGAGCGAACAGTCAGTCTTATCATGTTTGTCAGTTGTCACAAAGTCGCCTTTGGGACTAATATTCAGTCTAGCTGTTGTAATGAAATCACAATGCACACACTCACACACATAATGTTACTGTTTCTGAGCTGTAAAGATACTGTTTGATGCTGTTTCAGTGATATAGTTTTGAGCGGTTTGTGTGTGTTGCTGCTGAACACCAGTATACATAAAGTAAGACAACAGAGCAGAGGTAATGCTACCTGAAGCTCTCATTAAATCAAATCAAAACCTGTCCTCTATTAGTTGCTCATTTCAATATATCAGTGATATGTTTCCGAAACTTGACATCTGTTTTTTAGGAAAATGGCATATAAAGTTGTTTCTAAATTGAATATTGAGTCTGATTTTTACATTTTAGGAACGCAAAACAAATGGAACATTTTACTAAAGTAACATATCTTTCTGTAAACATAGTGGTGGACATTGTTATGGCCCCACTTCTTACTTTAAATACATTTGATGTATCATTTCAAAAATAGTTAGTGAATAAATCTCAGATGTTGAAACTTCACATCTGTATATAGTTGCACAACATTTGAAAAAGAAGGGAAACCAGAAAGCAACTAGATCTCCATTGTGATGGACTGTCTACCTCAAGAAAGTCCAAGTCTCTGCAAGTTGAATTTCATGCTGTATTGGCATGACTTGAAACCTGTGGCTGCTGAAAAAATGTACTTCTGAATCCAAGAGGTTTTGGAGGAAGTTTAGTAGTTGAAATATGCACCATTTGGAAGAAAACCTGTGCCTGATAACTTAAACAGTCTTGGTGGTGTGATGTACGGGGATGCTCTAAAATAGGAATGTTATAAAAACTGTGATCATATCATTTTTATTATTATTAACATGTGTACAGGATGCATTGTAAAGAGTAGTCATTTTTATTGTTTTTTTAAGCTATTGTAAATTTACCCAATTGTTTTTGCGATTTTATTTTGTTGTATTTTATGTTCTTTGCTTTCTTGTCTTACTGTTTATCTGTGTTAAGGACTACAGATGGAAATTAGCTTGGTGCTAAATCTGGTGCAGCCATCTTTTTAATGCCACTGCACACGGTCCTTTAAATAAATAAATAAATAAATAAAATAAATATTATTATTTATATTATTTTCTGCCCTGTAGTTGCTGCGGCTTTGTTTATGTGTTGTATTTTAAGTAGGACTGGGCAACGATTAAAATTTTTAATCGCGATTCATCGCATTATTTCCTTGATTAATCACGTTTAACCACATTGTATACGCAAAATCAAATAATGAATTCAAAAGTATTGTAAAATTCACTATTATTGAAATGTTCTGCTCCCATATGAACTAAAGTGTCATAACATTTGTTATTCAAACACTTTTAACATCAGCACTTGTCAGTAGCACATATTTAGTGTAAAAATGTAAAATAAAATAAAGCTTATTGCCACTGCCAGGGCATTAATGTCATCTTGTTTTTATAAAAAATTTTAAAAAAAAGTCTGCAAACAAAATCCAACAAAATGATTGTGGCTCAGCACAATCATAACATTAAAACAGGTAATTTCTGAGGTAACAGCAGAAACTTTTAACGGGGAGTTCAACTTGGCAGTTGTTACAAATAACCTTGTTTCTGTTGAATCCTCCGTCTGGGATAACTTTAAAATGAAAATGTCCACGTAAAAGTTCAGTAACTTTACTAATCCATGTATCGTTCATTCTTTCCATTTTCAATTATCAATCAAAAAAAAAAAAAAAAAAAAAAGTGACATTTTATTACATTTTTCCATTTTTTTTATCTAACACAAAAAAAAAAAAAAAAAAATGTCTGTTTTTTTATATTTCAATTTTAGACTTGGATCAAAAATACAAAATTAAAAAACGGGCCACAGAACTGAATTTATTTTATAATCGAGGACTGGACTTTCTGTCGTCATTACACATCTGTGCCACTAGATGGAGCCGCACTGAAGTAACCAGTAAGAGAATAGCACGACACTGAACACATGGAGCAGATTTGATGGAAAATGGAGGAATGAAGCGAAAGTTTTGTTGCAGTCCAGAATTTTTTTTTTCAGACAGAATTGTTAATATTGCTACCTGAGTTGCTACCCGAACTGTAAAGTACATGGATTTTTACCGTTCTCCATGTCTGTTTTAGATTTTCCTTATGTTTACCTGCGAATTGTCTTCCGGTTCCGCAGCAGCCAGTAACAGACTTTTCAAAACAAAAGCATGTGAGCAACATGCGTTAACGCGCGATAAAATAAATGTCGGCGTTAATTAATTAATGAGTTAATGCGATAATAACGCGTTAACTTCCCCAGCCCTAATTTTAGGTCATTAATACGTGCAGAGCTGAAAAAGCTATGGTAATCCCATGAGGTTTTGGATGAGCTGAGTGATGAAATCCAGTCAAGGCACCTCAGTGGTCATGAGCACAGGAAGAAAACAGAAAGAGGAGGAAAGCAGAGAATGCAGGGAGAATTTAAGAGACTACAGGATGGACATTAAATAAAAACATCAGAATAGAAGAGAAAATAGTAGAGAAGATGACAAAAGAGAAGGGATATCTAAAATTCACAGGCAAGTTACTGGGTAAAGGCCTTGAGAAGAGAGATTGTCATCTGATATGGGTGAACTGCAATTTACAAGTTGAACTGAGGTGTGGCTGGGATATTGTGCAGCTCAGGTGCATGTTTCATTTGTGAATGAATGTTGTTGTTGGGAGCTGTTTTCACTCACTCTGGACATGAATCAGCTTCCAGAGAAGCAGTCACAACACTGTTGCATTACTCAGCCCTCAGAGAGCACTTCATTACCTCTGTGTGTCTCACAGGGGGGTTATCTTTGAATCCCTGCGTCTAGGAGATGCCAGGAGATGTTAGCTACTGGTTGCTCCGATTGCAGAATAAAATCCCACATACATGTTATCACTGCAGGAAAAACCACAAGTTCATGCTATTTTTCCAGTTTGCAAAAAAGGTGACATTTTTGTGTAAGAACTCATTAGCCTTGCGTCAGCAAAAGAAAATGTGTAAATGAATTCCAGGTTTTATCCAGACAGTTGTATTGTGTGTTGTGCTGTGACTAATGTGATTACTCACTTCTCTAGGGTGAAGATGCATTTTCATTCTTCTCTCTAAAACATTAAACTGGCCCTGTAATAACAATTCGGTTCTTTGGGAGATCCCCAATCAAAATCTCATAGTGAGATTAATGAAATTTTTGTGTTTATCGTTTGAGAAATTTGTTTACGGTGGCAAAAGCAGACATTTTAGTTAGCGAGTGGAACATAGTTGGAAAGTCCACGGAAACCTGCTGAATCAATTTGAAGGTTTAAATGATAGGAAAAAGAGGATTTCTGCATTCTCAAAGGCAAGTGATCTATTCTAGTGTTTTACACCTGGTGACCCCAGTGTGAAAATGGAGTTTAGCTATTCGGCCTGAAACTGAGAATATATGAATGTCAACATTTTTTCTTTTGACAGACAAGATTTTTTGTAAATGAGGGTCTCCTGATAGGTGCATTGATTTGTACAGCACTTCATATACTGTCTCTGAAGTAGTTGTCACAGTTTGGATTGTGTCCAAACTGTGTCATTCTAAAGGGCATAAAGTTAAAGATTATGTTTTACCTTAGAGTAAAAAAAAAAAGAAGAAAGAAATAGGGCTTGTAGTGTAGGCACCCTGCATTGTCAGTACTCATTAGCGTAATAGAGCCACTTCTTTGCTTAACAGTTCTGTTCATTAAATTCTGCACCTTTTCCTCCAAGCTTCATTTCGTTTGTGGCCAGAGTTCTACTTTAATTCCATAAGCCTACAAGGACTTTTTCCTAAATGTTTTAGTCCATCTATATATGTATGACAGCCTCTAATGCTGATTTTATTTTTCATGATTCAGGAAAGGCCTTTCTATGTTCCTTCATGCAAAAGAGGTTATATTTATCCTTGTGTGGCTTCACCACTGCTAAGATGTGCTGAATCTTCTAGAAAGTCTTTTGCAGTCACAGGGTTATTTTCATTTGAACTGCATTTTCATTGATCCTGCAAACACGAGTCTTCCAAACTTCAACTTGACTTCTGCTTTTCATATCCACTGGCACTTGATCTGCAAAATAAAAATGGATGTCATCTTATAGCCTTCTCCTGCTTCACGGCATCAGTTATTCTGAGTTTCAGAGTGCTGCTGAGAAGAGCCGATGGTTTGGACAATGCCTCAGTTCTCTAAAGCGGTGAAATTCACATCACAAGGTGTTAAATAAGATTGATTGTGAGTAAGCTGTAACTCCAACAAGCTTCTCTTCTTTTTTTTTTTCTTTTTTTATTTTGTATAAAACTAAAGTCACAGTAAATACATGTCTAATGTAAAGCCAGTAATGACACAACAAGACATAGCTTCATCAGATTCCTATCCACACAATGGGGCATTATTAGAGCAAACACTGAGAATGTTAGTTAACACATGTGTAACTAAAGAGCGCAGAGTCCTGGGGGTGCCCTGGGCGAGGACAGACACAATGAGGAACAGGTCATTGGATCCACAGCTTCATGAAGCAGAATAGATTGGTCCCTCAGGACTGGAGCACCACCTTTATAGTTTGTGTGTGCATGCATGTGTGTCTCAGTGGGTGGTTGGACTGCATTCTTGTGAAAAGGAGTGCTATCTATCATGCACATTTGATGAACAGATTGAGCCTCAGCAAAATCCAGGAAATGTCCCACGCAGATTGTTCCATTCACAGATGTGACAATGCAAGGCAAAATACAAAAAACAAAAAATTTGAATGTCTTGCAGTTCATTTCATTTCTGTCTCTGAGGCCGCAGCTTGATATCTGCGTGTTCAGTGTAAAAACAGTTGAACTCATTGTTTGTGCCTATGGATTTTGGATTTGATAGTGTGTATGTGACACTGGACACACACACATGCATACAAACATGTAGGTGTGTGCGTTTTCTGACAGCTAATGGATTTTTTTTCTTTGCGTGCTTTCAGTGTTCCTAAATAAGTAATCGCTTATAGCCTAAATAAACAGTGTTTTTATATCAACAGTACTTCTTGACTGTCCGGCCTTCTCCCTCCAGCTTTTTATTCTTCTTTTTTTTTTTCTGTGCAGGAGAAGCAAAAAACATCCCTCCATATCCGGGGCCAAACAGGATGAGGGACTGTTACTGTACTGTCAACCTGGACCAAGAAGAGGTTTTTAGGACCAAGATCGTGGAGAAGTCACTTTGGTGGGTTGAAAAGCCCTCTCTCTTTTTTTTCTACATCCTTTCAGCCTTTATATGCAGATGGTGAGAATAAAGTCAAAACTTTATCATAGGCTGATCAGCAGAGAAAATAATCATAGTCGTAACAGATATAGAGGCACACACCAGCCATCCGTAGCCCAAAGGAGTGTGAAAAACATGTCAAATGACATGTGTGAATCAAAGAGGAAACCATGTGAGGCAACTACGGCTGCTCAAGACAGTAGCCTGTCCAAGTTGACTGCTTTTAAGATGATGGTGAAAGCACGCTGCTGGTCTTCAGCTGCCATTTGTCTTTTGGAGGGTGTGCATGGTTGAGTGGAGAAAAATAGACAGCACATGAGAAAGAAGGGCCAAGAGAAAGAAAAAAGGTGCAGCTAAGATGGTGTGCATTAAACCCAGGAAAGCTTCGCAGGGAAGTAAAGCTACTACCTGCAAAATTGATGGTGAGTAATGGTTTTTTGTTAGATGGGTTTTTTTTTTTGTTTTTTTTTTTTTTCTGCAAAAGAAGACCTTGTTATAAATAGTAAAATGCCTCATATATATTGAAAAAAATATATCTTTAAAAACTGGATAAATACAACCCCAAATCAGAAAAAGTTCTGACTAAAGCAGTGGTGCGCAAACTGTGGTACGTGTACCACTGGTGGTACGCGAGCGCTCTCTGGTGGTACGCCGGGGGACGTCATGACTTGTCAATGCATGACAATGCATTATAAATACAACGTTTCAAATGAAATTCAGGTAACAATAAATAACCACAATAAGGAATAAACATCTCTCTGGCATGAGAAGGCATGTATGGCTATATTTTAAAATTGGTCATCATGCTGGTACTTGGAGAGCTCAATAGTTTCTCAGGTGGTATGCAGCATTAAAAGTTTGCGAACCACTGGACTAAAGGGAAAAAAAAACTGTAGCAATGCTTCAACTTACTTTGGCTTTTATTTCTCTGCAGATGGTATGGGAAAAAAAAGCTCTTTCATAGTTTTCATTTTATTTATGTACTGTATTAAGACAGTGAGTTAGGACAGTAAAGATACAAGACAGTGAGTGTTTCAGATGGTATTTTGTCCAAATACTTCATGAAAATGTCAAAAAATTAAAGAGAGGTAAAGACGTTTCTTTCTTTTTTTTAATTAATCAATCATTGATATTATTTATTCAATTTTTTTTTCATTATACATTAATTGGTATTTAGGCGACTAATAAAGTTTTTTGTTTTGTTTGTTCCATTGGAATTATTCTCATTTTCCGCCATATCCAGCAGTGCAGTCCATGTTAAAAATGAGACAACATTCCTCCACAACTGCAGTGCTACACAGAACCAGACATCTGAACTATGTGCAACATTACAGGGCTGTCTTTTTCACATTTTCTGTTCCAAAATTCTCCTCTCATTCTGTGTTAGAGACTAGTAAAGAATGCAGGCAGGGCCGGTCCAGAGCCCGTTGTCTCTTCTTCCTTCATCATGCCTTTGTCAGATGTGCAGAATGTGGTTTTGCATTTGTGGAAAATGCATGGATATCCCTGGAAAAGACATCACTTTGAAGGCAGTATACGTTGTTCCTCTAAATTACTGCTGTACCTTTCAGTATTAATGCTGCCATCGCAGAAATGGACTTGAACTTGGCTAGTGGCACTGATACAACCCCATAACATCACAGAGCCTGCACAGTCTGGATGGTCCTTGCTCATCTTGTTCATCACAAGCAAATGGCATTCATTTCTTCTTCTTCTTCTTCAAAAAAAAAAAAAAAAAAAAAGATCTGGAATACTGATTTAGCTAAACACGTGTTTTCACTGTCTGGTTGTCCATTCCAGATGCCCAGTCCAGAGAGGCTGACACCACCTCTGGACAAGGTTAACATAAGGCTTCTTGTTTTCACAGTTTTATGTGGCATTTCTAAACACGGCTCTGTATTTAAAAGAGGTTTCCAACTCTAATCCCTCACCATTGTGGTTATATCAGCTATTGATGAATTGTGGTTCTTGATGCAGTGCCACCTAAGTGATTGAAGCACGGGCTTCTGCACTTCCTTTATGCCTTAAAATTCCTCCAGTTTCCTTGAATGGATAAATGATTTTATGTACCGTAGAAGCAGAGCTAAGCACATCTCTTCCACTCTGTCATTGAGCAACATTGTTTCTCAACATCTCAATGAAGTGGAGATCCTCTGCCTATATTTGCTCCTCAAACATAGAACACTAATGTTGTGCACCAAATCATTATTAAAATCACCAGCTGACATAAACTGTTTGAAATAACATTTTTTTACACATGCAAAATTTTTCTGCATACCAATTTGTTGTGAAATATGTTGCAGGCCTAAAATGCAAAGTGGGATAAATATTAATACATGAAATGAAGTTAGCAAGGAAAAGCAAAATATTTTGGGCTCATATGTGTTTTTGCAAGGAAATTACTCTTCTTTTTTTTTTTCCTTTTTCTTTTGACATTTTACTTCATCCCATATTGGGTTGCAAAAGATTTTTCCGTCAGGTGCTCAAAGGATCCTCTATGTTTATCCCACATCTAATTGAATAAAGTAATGAATGGCTGAATACTCAAAGTTCAAATTAATTTATATGTCTGATTGTATATAAATGAGGTCACGCTCCTTCCTGTTCATCCATCCGCCCCTTTGTCTGTCTTTATGTCTGCTGAGTAACTGAAAAACGTGAGTAATTATTAGCAGCAGCCCCGAGGGCCTGGCTCACGAGATTCTCATTGCTGTGATTTCTGTGGTTGTCATTTAGGTAAAGCAGAATGTGGAACTTGATGTCGCCTCTAGATAGTGGTGAAAAGCAGTCCTTTTGTTGTAGGCGAACAAGTTGCAGAGTAACGTTCCACGTGATTCGTGAATTGATCAAATCAATCATCTTTGAATGAGAAGGAGCAAAGACTTGCGGGATTTTTGTTTACGTGAAGGTAAAAGTACACTGGCTGACTGCCAGCTAATGGCACTTATAGTCAAACAACACGGAAAAGCAGGAACTGTTTACAGATTAACCAATTAATCCATCAGACAGTCAAGTAAAGGATGTGATTATGTCACTTTAATTTGATGGATGCACAATATTTTTACTACATGAGCTTGACAGTCTGTTTAATTTTGGATGAAGCTCTTTCATAATAAGTTGCATCACATTGTTTTGGGGCAAAAATAACAAGGACAGGGAAAAAAAAAATCTGAGTGTAGATTAACAGATGTTGCCAGATCCCATTAGTTTCATGACTGTTTCCACGGGGCTCATTGAATTTGGCAGAGGATGCTCGAGAGCCTTAACAACAGGGTTCACAACAGACTGTTAAAACCTTGAAGGCTGGTTTGTACGCACTGATGTCACCAAAGAAAGAAAACACGGACACATTGTCTGGTAATTATGACATTTGTGTCTATTATTATGACTCATTCATAATGTCTCAGAAAAACCGAAGTGAGATTTACCCAAATTTTGTGATTATGAAACCCATATTTAATGTTTAGAATTTTTTTTATTATCCATTTAAACAGTTTATTATCTGCATATTGCTGCATTTTATTTCTTTACCCAGAACGTGTAACAGGCATTATGGCCTTTCGAAGGGTTTCTTGTGCACCTCCTTGCATTTGTGTTTGTTGTCAGTCGTGCTCCACCACAGTGTCTAATCCCAGTGTTCCTCTCCTGCAGCCCGTTCTATGGGGAAGACTTTTACTGCGAGATCCCACGTAGCTTCAGACACCTCTCCTTCTATATCTTTGACAGGGACGTGTTCAGGAGGGACTCCAGCATTGGTGAGTAAACGACTCCTCCACATGTTGAACACTCACCTTTTGGCCCGAACCCTCTGATATCCAGCCTGGACAGTGGCTTGTGGGGGGGTGGAAAATGAGCCTCAACCAAACCACAGTGTTTTTCACAGCAGTTAAAGCAACTTCAGTCGTGGGAAACATCCGCGGCAACGTAGCAACCCATAGAGTTTTTGGGTGATTCATTCTTGAACTATTACCACCTTGCATTTCTGGAAATTGTGACAATGTCATTTTAAAAAATGACCCCCTGATCATTTTCATATAGAGCTGATCCCCTGATATAGAGCTGTGAGAGGTAACTATAATATTTTCATTCACACATTCGTTGATTTTCTACACCCACTTCCTGCTGTTCAGGGTTGCGGGGGTCTGGAGCCCATCTCAGTTGTCATCAGACATGTTGGATACTCCCTTAGACATGTTGCTAGTCCATCACAGAGCCTGATTAAATCAAATCACGTTTTGAAATATTCATAGTATGATGGCCACAGGTGCGCACTTTCAAGATATGATCATGAGAATCAGGGCAGCCACCAGCATAATTACACCCAAACTCAACCATACTTCACTCCCTGTGTTTCAGTTGGCTGCCATTACATGTTTACTTTCTTACAATCTCTAATTGGTCATTGGTCTCTGACTCCATGGCAACATGCTGAGTCAGTCATGTGTCATAGTAGAATGTGTCTAAAAATAAAAGCTCCAGCCTGCAGCTGGTTAGCACCTGGATGATTAACAGTCCCACCCGTTGCACGTCTCTGCGGTTGCTTGTGCTCCTCTCTTGTCAGGATCCTACTGACATCAGCACAGCGGAGCTGCCGCTATTTCAGATATCTCCCAACAACCCTCGACACCATTTACTTATTGTGAATGCCATTTACTTGATGTGAATGGCTTGTATCACAGGTAAGCTTGGACAAAAGTGTCCTGCAAATAGTGGAATCTCACAGCCTACCACTGTGTATACGTTGTGTTTCCATAGACTTCAGTTTCCATAAAGTTGACTCAGCAAGCTGGTTGCAGACGGTGTTAAGATTTACAGTTCGAGCAACACTGAAATGGATGGACGGATGGTAATTTTCATAAATACTTTGGCTGCTTAAACCAGCAACAGCACCCATGAGCTTCTTCCAAGCAGCTAACGACATCTGTGGAAAATTAGAGCAATTTATAGAGCTAAAGAATTTAGCAAAAGGTTTTCAGGTGACCGCTTCTTCTGTACATAATTCACTGCAGTAAGTCAGTAAATGAGAACAGTGTAGGAGAATGTTTTGATTGAAATGTTCATAGCATTACAAAAAAGGCCAACCAGAGCCCATGTTTGATTGTAAAAGCGTTAAGCAGACTCCTCAGTGGCAATGCACCGCTCATCGTGCAGCAACACATGCACTCACCTCCATGTAAGATTAATCAGAGAAAAACCTCCCCTGCATCATCTTATTAAGATTCATTGTCAGATCTGACCACGCTCAGTGCATTATGGAAGGTTTTTGGAATTATGTCCAGTAGGCAGATGAAGTTAAAGCAGAACTTTGTGGCTGCAGTGAATGTACAGATATCTGGTGGAACAGAGAGTCTAAAGTTTTGTGAGAAGAGCATATCTCTGCTGTTAAACATGGAGGTGGAGGGATAATGCTTTGGCCTTGTGTTGCAGTCATTCGCACACAGCACATCCAGATAAGAGCAGGAAGAACAGCTTGACCGAAACAACAGGATAGTGATCTTATCACCTGGATTTACACGATAGCTGAGGGGTTTGTTGTTGCCTTCAGTCACTTTTCCTGAACATCTTTAGACCACCTTTCACATTCTAACTACCTTCAACATACGGAGTTGATCCCTGGAGGAAAAATATTAACCAGATTTTTTATTTTTTGCATTACTTTGTGTATTACTGTACAAATGCTTCAACTGTCTGATCAAATGCTTAGTCCCCTCTTTGATTTAGTGTGTGAACTGTTTACTTTGAAATGACTTCATAAAGTTTTTCTTAATTCCACTCACTTACCTCCTGAGCTTCATCTAATTGTTTTTTTTTTAAAAAAAAAAAATCTGCCCATTTTAATGGCCTAGTGCTCATTGGCAACCACTTAATATTGTATTTGTGATATCTGCTTTATTAAAGGACTGTCATTCTTTCTTTTTATTTAAACTTTGCTTGAATTTTCTTCTTTTAAATAGACTTTTTGAATTTTTTTTTAAATAAATAACCTCAGTCTCACAATGTTTGGAGTGTAAAATAGTCATAATTTCTTCAGAGAGGAAACAAGATAAAGTGTTGGTGTCAGGCTTGTGTGAGTCTTTGTTTCTCTCAGTGTTATTGGGTGTGTCTTGTAAATATTGGTGGGCTTGATCACAGACCACAAACTGACAAACCTCCGCATTTCTACAAATGTGTGCACGGTATGAATCATTGCAGGTGTTGCACCCATCCAACTTCTATGGATTTTCTGCAGGCCACTGAATTAACTTTGCAAGTATTTCTGCTCCAAGTGCCCATGTGAGTTTAAAAAAGATGGGAATTTACAGCACGTGAGCAGACACATGAACACGTGTGTGGTGTTTGTGGATCACTCGCTGCTACACATGCATGCTTTTTAGGAAATGTAAAGTGAGTCGTGTTTTGAGCTCATTTGTCTCTGTGTGTTAATGTGTGCGTAGGCAAGGTCGCAGTGAAGAAAGAAGACCTGCAGAAATATCACGGGAAAGACACCTGGTTCCAGCTGCAACCTGTCAGCGCTGACTCAGAGGTGCAGGTCAGTACAGTGAGAAAACATAATCACACTTTTTTTCAATTCAAAGCAAAATATATACCTTCTTCTATTTTTTTCTAATCATGTAGAATCCATCCATCCATCCATTATCCATACCCCTTTAGTCCTATCTAGGGTGACGGGGATCTGCTGGAGCTTATCCCAGCTCTCATCTTGTAGAATCTTCAATGTTTGAACCTAAATACTTGATATTATCTGTAGATTTTTAAATTGGCTCACAGAAGTTGATATCAGTTATTACTTCAGTGGCAGAGAGCATTTACTCAAGCTTTTAAGTGGGTAGGCTTGTGTTACAGAGTCCTTTAGTTCATCATTTCATGATGATCTTAAACACTAACGGTGTTAAACTAACGTCATGTCCAAACAGAGTTATTATGCAAGCAGAGGAGCTGGCAGATATTAGCTCAGACAGACTCTACGACACTGACTGGACTAATGGTCTACACATCTTTAAATCATGCCCACGTAACACTGTCGTCTGCATCGCCCACCACCTTCGTCAAACCTTTTTGGTAAACTGGGCCGTCCTCTTACTCACTTGTGTTTTCATGGTGTTCTGCTCATAAAGTACACAGTAATTACAACAGCAACACATGAACACTAATATGTTGTACACACATAACAGTCAGTGCAACACTAGTACACTGAAAGTTGGGGTGCCAGACACAAACAGGACTGCAAATACCAGCAAAATGTAAACAAATGATCAAATTAAGCTTGACATGTTTTTCCTATCTTTAACCAGTATCTCCTGTGACTGCTGACTTTCACTGAGACAAAAGCAAAAAGTCACCAGTATAACATTCACATGTTCTTCTCTGAACCTGCTCAAGCCACTTTCCCAATTTGGGGGGGTCACAGCTCCGAGTCCACTGGCACCACTGCTGCCTTTACCTTTCTACTTCTACTTCCTTTTCCAACACAGTACACACCGTATTTCAGTAGTCGGCATGTAGCTCACATCAGAGCTCACATCTCTACGTCTGTGTGGGGACTTGCTGTTCTTGTTCTTACAGTTACTACATTGCATGGTTATCAAGAGAAATCTTTTGTTTAAGAATAAAAACAATTCATCAGTTGTGGTAGAAATAACATTGTTTCAGAATTACCACAAAAATTCAGATGGCATAAATGCACTGAATCAAATCGGGTGTTTTGTTCATAAACTCATCCTGCAAACAGGATATAGAAAAGATGGATTTACGTGATACAGTGTCTACGTGTTAATGTGGGAATCAGGGGCAGAGCCCAAACAAACAGAGTGTGTGTGCACCTGAAACAATTAAGCCTGCGGGGTCAAAGTCACCTGGCTGTCTTGTCTTTTGTAAAAAAAAAAAAAAAATCTTAACTCGCCACGTTTGAGGGCCAGTTAGCGATCAGTTGGGGAGAGATTTAACATGAAGTCCATGTGTCATAAATGAGTGAATAATAGCTGGCTGTGATGCAGTACTGATTGAAAATGGTAAAAATCCTTTCAAGGTTTCTGCATGTTCTTATATTTAAGGTTCATATTTTTAATTGTATTTTTAATTCACTTATTAAGCAGTATGCATATATAATCCACAATGACAATAAAAAAAAAATGACGTGTTTGGTACACTTTTGATAGTTAAAGACTGAAAAACCTTTCAACAATGCACCCACACGTCTTTCTGTGAACGATCATTTAGCAGAGGCCTGACACACCTTTCCTTTTTTTCTTCCATTCTTCGTGGCAGAAATGTTCCCAAAAGGCTGATGAGCAGCATCAGTAGGAAGAACTTTCCCATGGTTTACCTGCAGTGACTCACCTTATCCAGGCTGTGTGCTTCAGGACAACGTACTTATAGTACTTTGGAAAAGGCTTTCTTTCAGTATAATGCCATATTTTGCACGTAGCTTTCCTTCTATCCCGAACCATACTGTATAGTCTACTTTAAAAAAGGAAAGACACTGTATCTGTTCTCAGTGTTTAAATATCCCCAAATTCCTTGGGCACTCTTCTTCTTCTATTTTTTTTTTCCTCTGATGTGAGTTTACTGCAGCTCACCATGAAACACCTCAAAGAGTGACTGTGTTTTGAACATCTTTATCAACTTTTATTTCTTAAAGAAGCACATAGTGAATTTCCAAAATTTCTGAACAAACTAATATTTGACATTCTTGTTTCATAAAAACACTGGGGGCCTTGGAAAAGAAAACCTGGAGCCTGAAAGGAAGTTTAACAAACTCTGAGTTAAAAGAAAATTTACAATGAGTTGACAAACTCTGAGAAAGGAAAACCTTAGTTTCTGGGTGGTGAAATGAGGGTTTAGAGAAAATGGAAAAGATCCTCCTACTTTTCTGTCTTAGAACTTTTATATTATGGCATGAGTGACAACTGATGGAATGTAGGTGTATTATAACCTATGATACACAATAAAATAAAACAACACAAAGTATTTTACTGGGCCGAGGGCATACGATGGGTAGTATTTCTGATGCACGAGCAGATAAGATCATGTTCATAGGTTTGTAGCTGTGCAGAAAAATGGAAGACTTAACGCTCTTCCAGAATGAATCCGATTACTTGCATAAATAAAAGTATTGAGAGAATCAATCTGAAGTTGGGTAGTTTCAGAAGGAGCCCTATTAAGACTTCAGATTACCTCAATTACTTTCCTGGCTCAAATGCAAACTAGTGTAGCCTCTTCAGTAAATGGACATATTATTCTTCAGACATCTCCAAAATGTGTGTCACAATATCAACTGTAATATCACCCCTGATGACAAATCGAAGAAATCGTTGGCAAAACTTCAACTGCAAGTAGTTTTCCTTATTTAGCTGTTTGCTGAATACACTGATTACTCTGACATCATCGGGGCAGCCCTATTGACACTTTTCCCAGTTGTTGTCGTGAAAGAGCATCCCTCCAGGATGATGAAGCCATCAGATTGTTTTACAGTGGGGATGGCATAAATGAGGTCATGCCCAGTATCTGGTTTTCTTCAGATGACCTGACAGCCAGGCAGCCTGTTTGTGCTTCAAAACATCTTTTATTTGACTTTGATTTGAGGCTGCTCTGCAGTTTAAAAGAAATGCAGAAGAGTGCTTTATCCTTCCCCACATCCGTAGTTTGATACAATCCTTGTCTTGCTCCTCTGTAGAAAACTCTGCCAACCTGATGGCTTGTATACGTTCTGATATACTGAACACTGTCAAGTGTAAGGCTTGACACCCTAATGAATTTCATTAGACACATTCGAACCTAAAATAAGGGATAGAAACGTCATAAGGAGCATAGACTTGAGTAGACACATGTAGACTAGAGCACATTTGCAGTGTCATAAAGGGTTTAACGACTTGCAAATGGGATGCTTTTATTTTAATTTTATAAGGATTTTTATCTTGTTACATCAACAAAACACTACATCTTTGTTTTTATTTTGGACTACTTTGTGTACTTGTGATAAGTTTGAGGTGTAAGTGGTGAAGCACTGCATGTATCTTGTACTGCATGTTTTGTTTTTTTGTTTTGTTTTGTTTTTGCTGTCTGTGTGTGTGTTGTAAACAAAAGTAGTTCAAGCTGCATCTTTGCTGTTGAAAGTATCGCAAAAGTACATTTGTGGCTTTGTCAGCACTGATATCAGTTTGTTCACCAACTGCACATTCAAACTTTAGTTTCTCATATATCACTCATATTAAATGCATATACAGTAAGTGTTTGTATTGTTTAAAAACAAAACATAATTAAATGTATATTATATTTCATCCATACAACCATTATCTATACCCGCTTCAAGTATGTTCTGTTATGGGATCTTTTTTTTTTTTTAATTCATTTTTTGATTGAATTCCTTGTTTTTAAATTTCAAAAACTTCCAGTAATCAAGTCTGGAGTGCCTTTTAGGCTCTTGTCCAACGTGCTTTTTTGTTACATGTGCAATATTTTCTACTATTCACTATTCAACACTTGCACTCACCCACTGACAAGTACACACACACACACAGAGGGACACACACACACACACAGTGAACAGTGAGAAGTAACATCTGCAGACAGATGGGTGTGTGTAGCCCCGTGGCAGTGATCTGAAACAGAGACACATTCATACCCAGAGCTGTGGAGAGGAAGGATGTGTGCAAGAAGCAGAGCAGAGAGAGAAAAGCGAAGGAGATGGATCAAATAAAGTAGGAAGATAGAGTGTCTCTCTTCTCTTTTCAATAGAGCACACATTGTTTGGCCTGTGCACACACATGTGTGTGTGTTGTTGGTTTGTGTGTGTGTGTGTGTGTGTGTGTTCCCTCTGCCTGAATCGCCCAGAAAGAGCAATGCTTGTGAGTTTGCATACTGATGCTTTTAATTAATGGAGCTTTTCTAGACAGCTGCACCACTAGTCTGTCATTATGTCATTAATCCAATCACTTCAGAGAGAAAAAATCTTCAGCATGACGTCCAGGCTCACAGCTATTTTGTGTCTCTGATGGAGGATTTTTACTTGTAAAGACTTGTGTATCTTTTTTTTTTTTTTTCGGTAGGGATTATCTGGTCTATGAAGCTTACATAAGAGATATAAAAGAATATCTGCACAACTATAAATGTGTAATTTTGATTTGCTTTGTTTTCAGACAGCCTTGTTGAAGGAAAGTCTCTTGTTTTTGTCATATTAAGAAAAAGCTTGCAATGCATCAGAAGTCATCTCAATCTCATACAATGTCCACATATGTTAAATGGGAATTTTGACTGGTTGTGTGTCCTGCAGGGAAAAGTGCACCTGGAGCTGCGTCTGAGTGAAGTCATCACTGACAGCGGAGCTATCAACCATAAACTGGCCACACGGTGAGGCAACACACACATGATGCTTGAACCTTTAGGTTAACTGTGCACTTTTTTTTTTTCTTTTTCTTTTGAATTTGACTTATCTGACTGATTTAGCATTTCAAAGCACTGAATCAGATTCAGGCTTCAACACTGACACTTCTCATTCACTTTGAATGGGGCGTGGTCATCTGCTGCCAGACTGAATTCTGGGTTCATTGCACTGCTTTATTAGTATCGCCCAGTGGTGGAAAGTTGAGAATATCTTTTTTTTTTTTTTTACGAATAAAAGTAAACTGCTTTAACTACACAGTTATAAATGTTTATTAGAAGCAGGTCTTTGTTTCTAAATGGCAGTTTTATTAGTATGACTTGTCATATTTTAGTACCATACTTTGAGGCCTGAAAAAAAAAAATTGGAACGATGCATGTAAACACATATGCGCTCTCATGCGAGTCCGTCTGAATCCATTCATTCCTATGGTAATCCCTCTAATTTACAACAGATGTGCAAGAGTCTTCTCAACACTTTTAATTAAATCCTAGTTTTTATTTGAGGAAATGTGGTAGTTCCACCTATTGAGTGGCACCACAGGTGTTAACCAATCAAAATGCCTAAATGATCACAAGTATGAATGTGCGACCAACTGTCACGACAGATCCAAACACTTGCTGTTGAGTATTCATGCATCAGCTATGTTTAAATCCAGCCTAATGTTTTTTTTATACACCTTTTCATGCACATTTCAAAGTATCTGGTTGATGTGAATAGTAGGAATGTGCAATGATATTGGCACGAACAGCATAAAATGGTGACGGTCCAGTGCTGTTTTAATTTTTTTTTTTTTTTCAGCGAGAAAGCCACGTTTTTCTAGAACTGCTCAGCATCATGTTACAAAGATGCAACATGATGGTCGAGGCAGCGCTGAGAAGCCAGCTGGAACACGCCCATCAGTTAGTTGTTTTTAGCTTAGCTGGTTTAGCTTCTGTTAGCCCACGATGATAATTCAAATTACTTTATATTAATTTCTTTTTTTTGCCTCCATGAGCAAAAGCTACGGTCCGCCATGGGCTTCACTGTGAATGAACCAGTAGACAGGGACCTGGTCCCTGTATAATTCCACTTTGAAGAGGATTTCTGAAAGGATTTACGATAAGCAGTTTGGCCTGTCAGCCATGTGGCATTCCCAGTCCAGCATGGAGTTGATGCCCAACTCAGCTGAAGGCACTCTGGGCTTCGGCCCAGCCAAGAGGTTGAGGGAGCTTCTAGGTCAACGGCTCGTTGCATCAGCCATTGCGTAGCTGAGACGAGCTGCTTATGGAAGTCATTTCAGGACTCTTCAAGTTGGAACTATGCTGGGACCTGTAGTAAATCATCCTGGTAGCGGGACATACATACATACATACATACACATCTGAATCAGGTGTTCCAATCACTCCCATGCCCACAGGTGTATACAATCAAGCACCTAGGCATGCAGACTCTTTGTACAAACATTTGTGAAAGAATGGGTAAAAATCAGTGTACTTTACAGTTCGGGTAGCAACTCAGGTAGCAATATTAACAATTCTGTCTGAAAAAAAAAATTCCAAACCCCTTTATTCTAGTCGATCGTGTCATTCCTCCATTTATCATCAGATCTGCTCCATGTGTTCACTGTCATGCTGTTCTCTAGCTGGTTACGTCAGTGCAGCTCCATCTAGTGGCACAGGTGTGTAATGACAACAGAAAGTCTATTCCTTGATTATAAAACAAAGCCATTTCTGGGTCACGTAAACCAGACAATAAATAAAAACAAATTCAGTCCCGTGGCCTGTTTGCTAAAATTGAAATATAAAAAAAACAGGCAATTTTTTTAGTAAGATAAAAAACCGGAAAAAAAAGTCACTTTTTAATTTTTTAAATTTTTGATTGACAATCGAAAATGGGAAAAAACAAATGATACACAGATAATTATGGATTGATAAAGTTACAGAACTTCAACATGGACATTTTCATTTTAAAGTTCTTCCAGGGGACGATTCAGCAGAAACATGGTTACGTGTAACCGCCAAGTTGAACTCCCCGTTAAAAGTTTCTGCTGTTACCTCAGAAATTACCTGTTTTAATGTTATGATTGTGACTTCTAGATTGTTAGGATTTAGTTGGTAGACTTTTTTTATTTTTCACAAACAAAACAGCATGACATTAATGCCCTGGCTGTGGCAATAAGCTTTATTTTATTTGATATTTTTTAAGATGAGATTTACACTGAATATGTGTTACTGACAAGTGCTGATGTTAAAAGTGTTTGAACAATGTTATGGCACTTTAGTTCATATGGCAGCAGAACATTTAAATGAAAGTGATCCCAATAATTGTGATTAATCAGGGAAATTATGCGATTATGTGAAATTATGCGATTTATATATATATCTATATATATATATATATAGATATATATATATATCTATATATATATATATAGATATATATATACATATACATACACAACGCTTAACACACACCCCCCCCCCCCCCAAAAAAAAAAAAAAAAGCCTATAAAAGGCATATGTACCACTGCCTGCACACCGCCTGTTATCAGGTTTAACTTATTCTCATTATTATTGCTATTTTTTTCTTTTTTGTTTAACAATATTCCAAACTCTATCGCAACACAGCTGACACAGTATCAGCAGATTTTAGGATTGTCTTCTTGAAGCAATGAATATTTGGCTAATTAACAAAAGCTGTTTTTCTGAGTCCAGATGTTACACTGAAGTTTCCAGCAGTCTGTGTCAGCAGATTTTTGTTTGATGTGTTGCAATACGTCATGGTTGGGAGCAAACCTGGCATTCTTCAACTATCACGGAGCAGACTGCTTTATTCTGTCTCTGTGGTGCATGGCCTGTTACCTGGCAACAACCTTTGACTGTCAGTGAGATGGCTCACTGTTTTGAAGGTTTGAGCTCTTTATGTAGAGTCAGTCTTCTTTTTGAGTGCGAACTGAAACACTGTGGATGTAGAAGTCATATACCTAAAGCTGTGCCCTAAAACACATTTGTGCTCTGTGTCTGTTGATTGTATTTGCATGTGAAAGCTGAACTTACATGGGGATGAATGATAAAGTCATAGATGGATTATTCTGTGTGGGTGTACTTGTTGGCTTCTCAGCTTCTGTGACACGCAGCAGTGAATCCTGATGATGAGCCAGCATGGCTTCGTTCCCAGAGGACATTGTTGGTAAGGAGCTTAAAGTGGAGAGCAGAGGGTCATGTTGTCAGATTTCTCTAGAAAGACACATGTGAGAGAGATGGATATGAGAGAGAGCAGCGCACATTCATCTCTACAGACCAAAGGAATCATTCACATCTTAGTATGTAACCGCAGTGACAAAGTTGGTCAATTATGCTTTATGTCTCAGTCTGGCTCGGACTTCTTCAAAAGTTGCTGTTGCTATGCTGCATTCACTGGCAATTGGAAACTGAGTTCCTGATCTGCGTTGAAAATTAAATCAGACAAAATGCAACAAATTAGATGTTCCTGTTGGAAACTCATGTTAGCTTTACCATAAAACTACACCATATGCAGGAAATACAGGAGCTTTTTGTTTGGCTCAGTCTTGAAGTCAGAAAGGGAAATTTGAATTCAGAGTTTGAGTTACCACTTCTGAGTAAACAAACAGCATCTGTCACGTATAGAGCATCACACCTCCATAACACTGGAGGCTTAAGATTGACATTTTCAGTACATTGATGCACCAGAATCAGAAGTACAAACTTTTTACTGGAGCTTATCTTTTTATGTAATATGTTTTATAGAAATGTGGCTTTCATACTGCATCGTGGCATATATCTGACTACATATGCAGTAATACTGGCCAATATCACCTGATCAAGTTAGTTGAACTCTTCTTTTATGTTTATACATTCTTCTTATTTGTCAAAGTCTGGCCAGCCACAGGCGTGTGGGTGTGCAAGCCACTGTACGCTCTTCTAGTGATGAATAATACACCTTCAGATTTTCAGTTTTAAACTTGCGATAAATGAGCTCCCTCCCAAAAAAGCTTCAAATGTAAAAATCCTTTTCCCCCTACATGTTCAGTAGCGCACATGTTTGTCTTCAAGTTTTAAATGTTAAAGGACATTAAATAAAATATCTCAATACTCCTAGTACCACTGGAAAACTGACAGAAATGTTGGTGGTGCTACAAAACCACTGTGCTGGGGCCATCTTACAAGATGTTCTTATTAATCTAAGGAAAACCGTGATGACAGTGACCGATAATCACCTCCTCGTTATATAGGAAGTTATTTGGGGTGACTGGGAGGCTGTTATGTAATTCATTTGGCTTTTTTTCTTTGAGTGAAATGTGTTTTTGACAGGAAGTGTGGGCACAGGAGCACATTAACCTAATATGAGTAATGTCGACTCCACAAACACGTCTGCTTCACCACCACTGTCAGGCATGTCAGAGCTCACGCCGGTGATGACAGGGAGAGGGGGCTGGATTGTAGGCCAAGCAGGGGTTATATAAACAAGCTTACTGCACAGGAAGTGCTTTGGCATTAGCGATGCTTAACCCAGCCCATGCCTTACTCCTTACTGGGAACCTGTGTTTGTGTGTGTGCCAGCAGGATGGTGCAAGGTCTTGCATATGTGTCAGTTCAGCTGTGGGCAGTCCTGTGATTTGCTGCGTAATTCAACATGTGGTGTGACTAGTGGTGCATCACCGTGACACAGGGGAAGTGATTCGCCCTGCTGTGTGCCCAGTTTGGATGCTAATCCCCTTATAGCATGATGTCATCGGGCAGCAGGTCAGCTGTTACAGACAAACAGATTTAAAACATACAAGAACTTTACATTTACTTTGCCAGACATACAATTCAAAGGTAGGGATTTAAGTTGAAAGAACTGTGGCGTGTGGGGTATGAAGTGTCAGCCACTGATGCCACCGTACCACAGGCCCGGTTGCAAAACAGGCCACCAGCGCATGATGACAGCATCTGCTCTTGAGATATTTCAGTTTCAGTTTTGGGCAATGATCTGTTTTTATGTATGTTATCTAAAGGAGGAAAGCTAAAAGAACAACAGTAAGAGAATCAGAGGAGTAATTAATAACATTAAATATAGCTGCACTTCATTTAGACGGATCAAAGCATGTTTCTTATTATTTGCTGTAAAAAACCTCTTTACTAGTGTGTGTGTGTGTGTGTGGCCACACCTACATCTCAAGTATCACCGGTTACTACAGCAGGAATATTTAAAAAGCAAGATTTCATATAATTTTGTGAAATCTTTTAGTTTTTTAGTTTAGTTTTTTTTTTTCCAAGTTATTTGAGTTGCAAGTGCTATCAATTATTGAAGTTTTCCTGTTAGTTTTACTGTGTACTTGCTAGCAAGGGTATGCGAAAACAATCATTCAGCTCTGTGAAGAAATTAATACATTTTGGTATGGAACAAAATTTCTTTCTTTAAAAAGGACAAATATCACATTGGCCTTGTTGGAGTGTGCAGCCTGTTTAAATGCTCTTCTAGTTTGTGACTGTTATACTCTACAAAGCAAATGGTGTACAGTAAAGGAGAATGGCCCCATGTGTTGGTCTGTGCAAATTTGTGATGAATATTACCTTGACCTAATTTTTAAAGAATACAAGCTAAGTCATTGTTTTATGATAAAGCTGCAATCAGCTTTTTATAGCATAAAGGGACAGATATACTCCAAAATAAACTCATCACAGCTGTTGAATTATTTGTTAATAACTTGTTTATGTATAAGAAAGTTATTAACAAGTCATTACGATAAAATCCTTGAGTTTTGGTGTCGGGGCTCTGATGTCATCAGTCTCCATTTATTAGACATATGTAGAGGTATTGTGGGTTATAACAGAGCCACCCTCCATAGAGTCAGAGCCTTCAGGTAGAAGCTGATAGGCAAAACACCCCAGAGGGCATATGAGAGATGACTACCTCTTGTTCCTTAAATAGACCTATAAACGAGATGGATTAATTGGAAATTAACCATGCAGGGGGGGGAAGCAAGCTTTAAATGCTGCCTGAAATAGTCATTTGATTGAGTGATGTCACATTTTAGGAGGATTAAAGAGTCCCAGAACAGTTTAACACATTAGGAGCTAATGAAAATTGTTTGAGAAGCTCACACAGTATCACGCTGGTGCATTTCTGGTGTCTGCAGAGTGTTGGAGTGCCAAGGACTTCCGATCATCAACGGCCAGTGTGATCCCTACGCTGCTGTCTCCTTACTAGGTCCTTCAAGGTGGGTTTTTTTACACAGGTGTAAGAGGTTTATCACATGGTAAAATTGGGATAAACATGTGGTTTTATCTTTGTTTGGCTTTTTTTCTTACAGGTCAGAAGCCAAGAAGACCAAGGTGAAGAGGAAAACCAACAACCCTCAGTTTGAGGAGGTTTTCTATTTTGAGGTAGTTTAACATTAACTTGTCCTTTAAAGAAGTGTTCTCCTGTTGGGTATTGGTTAAAAGTGTTATTCTCTCCTACCACAAGTGTGAACATTCACTGTGTGTGTTTCTGTGACTTTGTAAAGATGTTATGACTTGGTTAACAGTGACACGACTATAATGAATCATACACACACCAAAGCATATCCACTCAGTTTCTAAAATATTCTTCACTGTAGCCACTTTAAAAATGAATGCCTGAATTTTTCATCTTAAAATCTATTAATTCACTTAAGGAAATCTAAAACAGAAGTCCCAGTCATATGATTTCTAATATTGAGACAAATAACCATAATTGTGATCACAAAAACTTGGGCAGATTGAATGTCTGTAAATGCAAGATTGCATTTGCTCATATGCAATGAATATTTTTCACACTGCCATTCACACTGCCCCCATTAACCCTCGCTCGCTGCAGAACTGCTATGACATTTCTTTTCCGCTCCTCCCTGCAGTCTCCTCACTGCTGCACCAACAGACAGCAGGACAAGAGTATGATTGATTCAGACAAACCAAACAATCTGGCCCATTGATTTCTAACTGACAAGACTGTCTTATTTATTCCCAACCACGAACGCAACTGTGCATACCCTGTGGTGTTTTCTGCCCGAATCCCCTCCTCTGAGTCTCACACACACACACACACAGTGTCCTCACACAAATGCAGAAGTAACTTTGTTGTTTGATTACTGGAAATTGTTACCAGACCATAGGGTGACATATTTAGGCAAAACATGAAACCCTGGCATCTTACACGTCTCCCAATGAAAACAGCCGTTTTCTGTGGCCCAAGATCGTGAAGTAATTCCGACTCCATTTCTAGGTTACGCGTCCACTGAGCTACACGAAGCGGCAGTTTGATGTTGAAGAAGAGGATGTTGACAAACTGGCGCTGAGGTGAGTCACTGCATTAATTCATGTGAAGTTCGGCATCCTTTTTTAAGCCCCTTTTGTGCTCCGACGTCACCGTGTGGTTGGTGTTCAGGGTGGAACTGTGGAACGCCAGCAACCTGAAGTTCGGGGATGAGTTTCTGGGAGGCGTGCGCGTTCCGCTGCGGGTTTTGGGTCAAGCCGGAGTGCACGACGCCTGGTGAGAGGAACTTGATCTCCTTTCTCACATCCCCCTCTTGGCTCTGTCATCACTCAGGGTCTGTTTTTTATGGTTTTTCCACTGAATGACTGCTGTACTGTACTCCTGATGCAGCTGGGCTGGGCTTCAATATCCTTTCATTTTCTGTTGGCATAGCAACAGCTGACACATAGCATAGCAAGTATCAACAATGACAACAGTCTTTAAAAATTTTGGATTAACCAAATTAGACGGAGCGTAAATGATTTTCAACATTGTTGACCCACCAGATACAGTTAATGCATAAGTCTAAATGTATTTTGTGTTTAAAACGCTTCATAATCAACTGAAGCGTCAGAGTGCTCAAGCTCCAAGCTGATTAATCATTTGTCCTTTCTGACAAACATACTCTGTCACACAACTGTGTAGATTCTCATGTGACTATTTATTTGCTTTCATATTTTTACCCCGTAAAATTGATATTGTGACGCCTCACAGGTCAAATCAATATTGAGTGACCATTTCTCTTTATTTACAGTTGTTATGCTCGCCACTTTAGGAATATATCCCAAGACTGTCTCTGTTTTAGTGCTGCTTTTGTCTCCACCAACTCCAGCCGTAGCTGCTAAATACTCCATATGTTCCACCAACTTGGTGCTAATAGTGTTTATTTGCGCTTTATTGCTCCACGACTTGCAAATAAAGCAAGTTTTTCTTGCTTTATTTGCAGGAAAGAGACTTGAATAGAGAAGTAAGCGAGAACCAAAAATAAAAATAAAAGCCTCTGAAACGGTCTGAGGGAAACTTCAGAGGCATGTGATATTTCTCTGCAGATTGCTATACTTTCCATATTGTGAAAAACCAGCAGTTCAGAACATTTTCTGTGGAAGTGAGTATGAATTGTTCTTCTTCAGGTACTTTCTGCAGCCCAGGGAGAATGGAGGGAAGTCCGTGAAGGTGGAGGAGCTTGGCTCTCTGCGTCTGAACATCGTTTACACCGAGGACCACGTCTTCCCCTCTGAACACTACACTCCCCTCAGAGATCTGCTGCTGCACTCTGCTAATGTTGAGGTGTGTAACTGTGTCTCCCTGTTCTGCTCGGGCATCCTGCATTTTTGACCACCTGGAGCGTCTCGGACCGTTAATGTTCCTGCATCCATCGTCTCTGTTCAGCCAGTGTCGGCGTCCGCCGCTAACGTTCTGGGAGAGGTGTGTCGAGAAAAGCAGGAAGCCGCTATCCCACTTGTGCGTCTCTTTCTTCATTATGGCAAAATCGTGCCTTTCATCAGCTCCATCGCCCACGCTGAAGTCAACCGCACACAGTGAGTGACCTGCCGCAGGTTTCGCCAAGGAAACTGGCCCTGCACAACTAATTCTGAGTAATCATTCTTCGCATAAATGAATTAATATTTTTCCATAAAAAGGCAACCAAAGGAGGTGTATTTGTAGTTTGGAAATAGTTTGATCTATTTGCATGAATCACTACTGCTGACTTAAAAGTGACAGTAGAAATTAGATTGCAGGGGAATAAATGCCAGGCTTGCATTTTGATTTGACTGCCAAATTGCTGCCACTGTGATAAGATTTACTTTGGACATTAAATTAATAAATGTTTTATTTCCTCTGGAAGGCTTTGACATCTCAACTTAAAAGGAAAAAAAAAGGGTTGATTTTAATTTTGACCCATACACTGCATCCTTCTGTAGAGATCCAAACACCATTTTCCGGGGAAACTCACTGACTTCCAAATGCATTGATGAGACCATGAAGCTGGCGGGGATGCACTATCTGCAAGTCACGCTTAAGCCCATCATAGACGAGGTCTCGTTCAGTTTTACAAAAATTTCTCACACCTGGAGTGTAAGCGGGAAAATCGGTAACTAACTGACATGGTGATACTGCCTTGTGTTGTCACAGATCTGCACAGAACATAAACCCTGTGAAATCGACCCCGTCAAGCTCAAGGAGTCCGAGAACTTGGAGACGAACAGGGTAAAGACCAGAAGAGTATATTTGTTTGTGTGCAGTGGATGGTATTTTACACCTCTGGTGTGGTTCTCCTCTTCAGGAAAACCTGCGTCAGTATGTAGACCGCATCTTCACCGTTATCACCACCTCCGGTGTTCGCTGTCCCACCGTCATGTGTGATATCTTCTTCTCTCTGAGGGAGTCTGCTGCCACTCGTTTCCAAGGTAACGTACTCCCTGAATGGCTTACAAGAGATGCAGGAAAGCTGGTAAGAAGCAGCAGGAAATGAAAGAACAGGATGTGTAAAATGTCCAAGGACACTTTCTTTTATATTCAGACCACAGAAAGGCTTTTTGTGCTCTCCTGTTTCTGTCAGTCCCAAAGCCACTCAAAAGCCTCCCACGCACTCCTTAAGGTTGTAAGTACAGTGTTTTCTTAGACAGTGGTGCCTCCTGTTGACGGTTACTGAGTACTGCAGTCACGTGACGAAGCACTTTGATATGAGTTTCCAGTGTCCTGGCAACATCACACATAACTATACAAAACATGCACTTTCTGGATAAGTTACAACCTCTTAAGTATTTTCAGATGGCTTATTTGGAAGAAAAAAAATTGCATCTTCACTTAAAGATAAATGCTGCATTATGTATTGTATTTTTCTATTCTTTTTTTTTTGAATGAAGCAAATTAATCCAATCAAGTCTAGACACAATTTTTTTTAAGTTAAATTAACTAGATAATTGAAATGGTTTTTGTGTGACCAGTTACCTTCTTATTCATAAAATCACTATTACTTCTAAATGTTACTTCTAAATAAAGTGTCATGCAGTTCATAGAAAAAACTGGTAATAGAAAACTAATTGTAACCAGCTCTCCAGAGGATTCATATAAGCACATTGACTCCATCCAGACTGTCTGTGCCCAGACAGTATTCAATTTAAGAGAGTATAGTGTGTATGTAGAAACAAACTATTTTTGCTTTCTCTGCTCTCTAGTTGACCAAGATGTCCGATACACAGCAGTGAGCAGCTTCATCTTCCTGCGTTTCTTCGCCCCCGCCATCCTCTCCCCAAACTTGTTCCATCTGCGGCCCCACCATCCAGTGAGTTTGATATTTAATCTAAGCACAATCATGGACTGTGTACATGCAAAGAAAATGCTGAAGTTATTTAGATTTTATTTGGTAGGTTTTATTATGTCACATACTTTTCTTCAGATACACAGATTGTTATATTTTTTATTTCAAATTTTGTCTTATTCTTGGCATCTAAGTTAGATTAAACCAGGTCCGGTGTGCCAATCATTCTTGACTTTGGAAAAAGCCAAACGTTTTGTTAAAGTGTCTTAGCCTGGTCTCCTGTGAAGATTTTAACTTTGATTAAAAACAGAATGCTTTTGATACAAGCAGGATAAGTGATCAATGATTTCATGTCTATCTGTGTTCATAGGATCCCGCCACCTCACGAACTCTCACCCTCATCTCCAAGACGATCCAGACTCTGGGGAGTCTTGCCAAGTCTAAATCTGTAAGTCCTTCAGTGCGTAACACATTTATCTGCTTTATCTGATCTGATTTGTCTGATTTATCCTCGTCACCAAACTGAGCTTTATCTGTATTTCTTTAAATTCAAACACAACTTACTGACCACTAACCCTTTCTTTTTCTTTTCTAGGCCAATTTCAAAGAGTCTTACATGGCTGCATTTTATGACTACTTCAATGAGCAGAACTATGGAGACGCTGTGAAGAATGTAAGTGAAAAGATAAATAGGTTAAATAGGTAAACAACTGTGTGTCTGAGAAAATGTGCAAGTATTAAAAAAGAATGAAGAGAAGCACGGCCACATGTTTTTGAATTTTTTTGCTGCAGAAAACAAGAGTTTCTTGGATGGTGTATGAGAATGAACAAAAAGTAAACCCTCAGTAAATATTTTGATAAATGGCATCTTTTATTCATCTCTACAGTTCCTGGACCTAATCTCCACCTCTGGTAAATGGGATCAGAAGAGCATAGAAACTCCAATCATGCTCAAAGAGGGGTAAGAGTCAGCTTCAGTGTTCTTATACTCCAAATAAAAATGTATGCCTATGAAGTTCTCCCTCAAATCCATTCCAAAAGGCTCTTCTATATGTGATATGTTATCTTAGAAAATTTATGGAACATTTTAGTGCGATCATTGTAAATATGTCTCGTGTACTGTGGCTGCTACTCTAATATCACTTTAATTTTTTATTTCTTAAGCCAGAGCCTATTGTTGTGCCTTTTTTGAGTCGTCTTGGTTTCTTCTTTTTCTGGCTACAGACATGGTAGCAGGCAGAAAGTGATAAAAGACTAAAAGCACTCACAAGTCTGGTAAATAAGTACAAAGCCACAATTATGAACCTCATTGAAGCTGTAATTATGAGCAGTTTCCCGTTTTGAAAGTCAGATGACAGTGGCTAAATTTTCTAAGTGATTAAAAATAACCACGTGGAACTGGTAGAGTGGTTGAAAATGTATAACCCCAATCCAATATACTGTATGAAAACTAATCCTATGAGTTCCAGTGAACTGATGCAATCTTTTATCTTATTTAACTCCTGTTTTCAGCAACAGACTGGTACAACTAGGTATTTTTATGTAGCACACAATAGATAATTGAGGCTATTTGTCATTATCTTACAATAATACAGACATTCTGACAACCTACCATTTTACAGCTGGTAAAATGGAGAAGTTTTAGAGCAGCTTACGAAAATTATATAAACTGAGCTGCGGGTAGACCTATTTCCAGGCTTTATGCAAAACCTGCAGTCCGGTGGCAACAAGCTTCTCACGCCACATTGCGCTGGAAAGGGATAGAGGGCACTTAGGTGTAATAAAACGAATTAGATCTTTGCATATGTGACTCAAAACGACTACAGTGAAGAAACAGAACAGAGTAGTTGTGACAGCGCCTCATTCATCAACATCCCCACCCTCTTTTGTTTCTGCTACCGGGCGTAGGAGTGTAAAAGTCACTATAAAGAGGGTTGATGGGAAGGGGTCTAAAGGCACGAAGGGCAGGTAAGAGCTTCTCCATATAAAGGCTTTGCCCTTGCGAACCACTCCCCACCTCCTGTGTGTGCACTGTGACCACTCCACCCCTCACTCCACCCCCCCACTGAAACCGAACCGGACATCTTCTCTCCCACCGACTTCATCCGCTATCGTAGATGCTGCTGCACTTTACTTTATATCTGGCCTGAACACATGAAACTTTTGAAAGTGCTGCTACATTTTCTGACCTCCAGTGATCCATAATCATTCTGCATTCACAGTGTATACTGTATGCAATGCTGTGACTGTGTAAAGTAAAGTGAGCCTTGCAGCCTGCTTACCTCAGAGACATTTCTGGTGCTGTTGGCCCGTTTCGTTCCTGGTCCTGCCAGACACGCTTGGTGTGGCAGCGACAGCAGGGGTTGTTGCTCTAGAAACATTTCTGGGATCTATTATCTGCCCACATCCCAACTCTTTATAGCCTCCGTCCACTCCGTGACCACGTCACTGCCACACACATAGGAGTAAGAAACCCCAAAGCAGAGTAAGAAACCAGAGCAATATGTAAGGGGGAAATCATTACAAATGTTTCTGTGAGAGAGTGGTTACTTCGCTGTTTACATATCTGGTGATTTGTATTCCTAATCTCCTCAAGTATGGCCCTCAAATTCTTAAACAAAGACATCCTGCTGTTTACGCTCTCCTAAAGGACCATGCCAGTGGTTTTGCAAGTTTTAAAAACAAGTAGTGTTTACCTTGCAGTACTGTCAAACATTTTATGAAGCTTTAACATTTTTTTTTTTTTTCAAATTGATTTCAAATTCCAGCACAGGCAGCCATTGGTTCTCATTATGTCAGTGAGCACATGTACCCATTCAGTGCATATGTGTCCTTTTTACTGTTTTCAAATTAATTATGTGCAGTCTGTTTATGGATGTCAGAAATATTTTAATGCAAATAGATACAGATAATTTATTTTCACTTTATCTTTAACTGATGTTGAATTCTTTGTCAATTAATTAAAGGGGGCATATTGGGAAAAAAAACTTTTCTGTTGTTGAGTTCATTTATTTGTGTATTTAAAGTTGCTACGAAAGGATATAGCAGAGCTCTGTCACTTTGTTTGAGACACTCTAGGTCTGGGTCTGACATCGCAGATCCAGATCAAAGCAGAATTATCCAGCCTCCACATCTTTATTTCCACCTAACTTCACATTATGCTGCATTTGCTGTACCTCTGAAGCAGGTAGCACCATAGACTTTATGGGCACAACACGCAGGCCTGGAAGGCAGCTGCAGCACGTTCAACATGCCTGAGTCAACCCAAGTTGTATGTTTTAGCTTGGTTGGCTTCAATCATGCTGATTTATGATGCTAATTAATGTCAGTTACATTCATTCTGATCAGATATGCCCATACACCCTCATTATCATTCGATTATTAGGATTATAAAATGTCATAAAGTAGAGATGCATGCCCACCCTGGACAGGCTGAAAGTCACAACACGAGGAGGCAGAATACCACAAAAGCTTATACTTCTGTTCAATTTAGATTCCACACAGATTTGCCCTGGACCTACCATAAAGCCTTCTTGATGTGAGGGGATGACACTGACCCCTAATCTACTGTGCAGCCTTGGAAGCAGACCGTTCTTTTGAACAAACAGTGACACAATCCGCAATATTTGTTTATTCATTTTCAGGTTGACTTTTGCTGATGCCAAAGCTCATGTGGTGACTGCATCACCTCATGATCTGACAAGATGGGCTCAATGCAAACACAAACCTGAATTTAATTATTCAGAAACCAATGGCTGTCTACAGATAAAAGAGAAAGATTTGTAAAAGCACTGGTACCTTTGCTCTGTCAATGCATCTTCTTTTTTGACTCATAGACCAAAAAATCTATGAGTGCTGTACTGGAGCTTTTTACAGGTACAGCAGCAGTTGTGCCAGCATGTCAGTGGAATGATAAACAATGACTGTTGACACAATAAGAATCCTTCACCATCCTTAATTCCAATAAGGTTACCAATGGTTTCATATCAAATTTCTCATTACTACTCCTTTACATTCAGGAAACAATCTTGTTACGTACTAGAGACAAAAACACACAGGAGAAATATGCATTTACATGAAACAAGAGCTGCCTCTGTTTTCAGTTGTGTTTCTCTTTCTCATTTCTCTTTAGATTTATGATAAAGAGAGCGCAAGGAAGAAAACGGTTCGGAATGAAAAACTTCAAGAAAAGATGGTTCCGCCTCACTAACCATGAGTTCACCTACCACAAAACCAAAGGTGAGGACAGCGGGTTGCGTTATTTCCTCAATTCACCTACCTGGTGAAGGAGTGTGTTTATGGGGATTTTGACCATTCTTCCCGAAGCACATTTGTGAGGTCACACACTGATGTTGGCCGAGCAGGCCTGGTTCTCAGTCTCTGCTCTAATTCGTCCCAAAGGTGTCTATCAGGTTGAGGTCAGGACTCTGTGCAGGCCAGTCAAGTTCATCCACACCAGACTCTGCCATCCTTGTTTTTATGGACCTTGCTTTGTGCTCTGGTGCACAGTCATGTTGGAAGAGGAAGGGACCAGCTCCAAACTGTTCCCACAAAGTTGGGAGCATGGAATTGTCCAAAATGTCTTGGTTTGCTGAAGCATTCAGAGTTCCTTTCACTGGAACTAAGGGGCCAAGCCCAGCTCCTGAAAAACAACCCCACACCATAATCCCCCCTCCACCAAACTTTACACTTGGCACAATGCAGTCAGACAAGTACCGTTCTCCTGGCAACCGCCAAACCCAGACTCTTCCATCAGATTACCAGATGGAGAAGAGTGATTCATCACTCCAGAGAACGTTCCTCCACTGCTCTAGAGTCCAGTTGCGGTGTGCTTTACACCACTGCATCCAATGCTTTGCATTGCACTTGGTGATGTATGGCTGGGATGCAACTGCTCTTCCATGGAAACCCATCCATGAAGCTCTCTGTGCACTGTTGTTGAGCTAATCTGAAGGCCATATGAAGTTTGGAGTTCTGCAGTAATTAACTCTGCAGAAAGTTGGCGACCTCTTCGCACTCTTTACTTCATCATCCACTGACCCCACTCAGTCAGTTTACGTGTCCTACCACTTCATGGCTGAGTTGCTGTCATTCCCAAACACTTCCATTTTCTTATAATACAGCTGACAGTTGACTGTGGAATATTCAGGAGCAAAGAAATTTCACGACTGGATTTGTTGCACAGGTGGCATCCTATCACAGTTCCACGCTGGAACTCACTGAGCTCCTGAGAGAGACCCATTCTATCAAGAATGTTTGTAGAAACAGTCTGCATGCCTAGGTGCTTGATTTTATACACCTGTGGACATGGAAGTGATTGGAACACCTGATTCAGATAATTTGGATGGATGAGCAAATACCTTTGGCAATATAGTGTATGTGTGTTATAAATATAGATATAATATATATCGGTATAATATACAAACACACATAAATCTGTGTGTGTAAGGTCAGGGTGTGCTAAATCTGTTGAGTGTGTGTTAGGATTAGGGATTAGGGTTTTTGAAGAGTCAATATATCTAAGTATCCAAACAAGCTCATAAGCATGCATGTGAACTGTCTTGAAATTCCATCTTGAAAAACACTGAAAGTGTTTTTGTATGCCTTTTTTTTTTTTGGAAACTGCCATCCCATAATTCAGTCTACATTAAAAGTGATAACCTGCTAAAAACCTTTCAACAAAGAAAAATTGCTGATAATAATCTAAAAAATGAAGCATTATGCAAAAAAAAAAAAAAAAAAAACTGTAAATATTTGCAAAAAATATTTATTTTTTTTGTCTGAAATTGGCAGTTAAATTGTGAAGAGGCAATTGAATTGAGGTTCAGTAGCATACACAATGCTGCACTTCCTCTTGGATGTTAGAGATGCATTAAGTCATAATTCATGTTCAAGACTTATTATAAAGAGACCAAAATCATTAACAGGGAGGTACAAGAGAGCTGACAGAGATGAAAACATATTTATACCTCCATATATCAACCAGTAGAGCTGATTCAGAGATTCTGGATGCAGTGTGACTATGGGCAACTATCTGATAAAGCATTAAAACCAGCTTCCTAATATTGTGTTTAGTCAGGCTGGTCTGTATCTTGACTGGTGTGGAAAAAGATGATGATCTTGCACCCACGCACAGATGTTATAATTACAAACATCTGTCTGTTACTCTGACTGAACTCACAGAGCACAATTTCTATGTGAGCTGTGTGGACAACTCTGGCTGTACAAGATATTTTACATTCTATATGCTTTAGTGCTTTAATGACATCATGTAACATATTGTTTTACATGAAGCTATATCTGCTTCCTGTTGCTTCTAGGTGAGGGAGCTCTGTGCAGTATTCCTATAGAAAATATCCTGGCTGTGGAGCGGCTGGAGGAGGAGTCTTTCAAGATGAAAAACGTAAGGATGTTTGGCCCAAAACTCCCTCTGCGAGTATTTAGATCCTCCCCTCAAGTACAGTCTGTTTTCCTTTTTTCCAGATGTTCCAGGTTATTCAGCCAGAGCGAGCACTCTACATCCAGGCCAACAACTGCGTGGAGGCTCGTGACTGGATCGACATCCTGACCAAAGTCAGCCAGTGCAACCGCAAACGCCTGAGCACCTACCATCCTTCAGCCTACCTCAATGGCCACTGGCTGTGTTGCAAGCACTCAGCAGACACAGCTCCTGGATGCACACCCTGCACCGGGTACATAACGTTTTTACAATCTTATCCAGCTTTAGATTCCACTCTTGCCCTCTCACTATATTCATGTATTTTCAGGGGTCTTCCAGCAAACATCCAGTTGGATGTAGATGGAGACAGAGAGACTGAGAGAATTTACTCTCTCTACAGCACATACATGACCAAACTGATCAAAATGCAAGGTCAGACACTGACATCAGTGTGATTACCTGATAAGGACTTTTGTCTCCCTTCCAGAAATTGCTTTCAGCTTTTTCCTTTTGTTCTGTCTTTCACTCCTGCAGAGGCCTGTGGCAGTAAATCTGTGTACGACGGCCCTGAACAGGAGGAGTACTCCAGCTTTGTTATCGATGACCCCCAGGAGACTTATAAAAGCCTGAAGCAGATCATTTCAGCTGTACAGACCCTGGAGCAGCAGCACACCAAGTACAAAAGGGACAAGTTTAAGAAGACAAAGATAGGAAGCCAGTATGTAGATTTTTAATACTGGCTTTAGCTCTGTTAAGATGAACTTCCTTTTGTTAGCCAGCAGGTGGTGCTGTTGTACAAGTGTCATTTTCATTTTCACCACTGCTGTCAGCTATCTACAAAAGTCTTACTGCAGTGCAATCATACCAGCTTTTGGTTTAGATTTTTGTACATATTCTGACCCACATCTCATCTCAGCACCGCCAACTAAACAACACCTTTCTCTTTGTTTTCTCAGGGAGCATCCGATTGGAGACAAGAGTTTTCAGTGTTACATTCGCCAGCAGTCTGAGAGCTCTACCTACTCTATCTAGCATTGGCCCTGCATACTGTTTTATGCACAGAACCAGCATAATTCTTTCTTTACTGTGGAAAAATGCTCCCTAACAGAGCCCATTTTTGAGTGTTGATATTTTTTCTAAAAAAAAAAAAAAAAAAAAAGGACCAGGTGTAGCCATGCCAAATCACTTTTTGGACAATTTTGAAGGCAAAGATGCAGGTGTGGCAAAAAAAAAAAAAAATATCACCTGACTTACTGATTTGTCCAGTTTGAAGATAAATAACTTTTTTTAAGACATGCTGCCAGACTGAAAGAGCTGTGTTGTGTAGATGTACTTCTTGCGGTGTCTCAAAGTTGCTTCAGGAGGAGACTTCAGATGAGTGTGGGGAAAAAAGGAAGAACAGATGTGGAGGAAATGAGGAATGACAATAACAAGATAATTCCAACATTCTCTAATCTGTCCGGGTCTCCCTCCTGTGATGCAACACGAGAACAGACATTTTCACTGGACAGTTTTGACAGTGACCAACACGCACTTTAACTGATTCCGAATCTATGGATGAACAAGCCTTGTGGCACACTTTCAACGAGCTTCTTTTATCTGTTTGACTTGTGTTTGGTTATTTTAATGGTTGTTGAAATGCTCAGTTGTTTTTCTTGTCTGACAGACCAAAATGTTAGAAGGAAGGAAGGACTGTTTTACTCCTGTTTGGTTATTTTTGTCCCCGAAGCACCTTCTATTTTCTGCTTTGCCCTCAGCCTCCTCAGGAAGGCTGCAAGTGTCCTGGAGATAACAGAAGGGGGTATGGGGACAAAGCACAGCCAAGAACAGCTTGATTTTAGCAATGGAATATCACTCCACGCACAGTTTTGTCCCTCTTTTTGAGACCTTATCGTCAGCGTGCTAAGCCTTGTTCCATTGTGGTTTGGTGTCGGACTCCTGTGTGACAAATATGGCATCTTAAAGGAAAAGCATGCTGTTTTCTTTATCTTTTTACACAGAGTCTTGCCATTTTAAGATTTAATTGAATTTATGGGTAAGGTCTGTCTTTAAAGTAAGGCAAAATGGTTTATTTTTATCAACTATTGAAACCAGTTTTTGAAGATAGCATAGGAGAGAGACGAGGTTCATCTGTGGAAATGTACACTTAATGGACTTTTTGACCAACAGAGAAACTGTTCTTGTTCACAAATTTCTCGCATTTCAACCTAAAATAGTTAGCATGGTAACCTAAGAACCTGATGACATTGGCGGCTTGAATGGGCATGTGCTAAACCCCAGCCTTCTACCTTAGAAGAGTGTGAAAATTGGTGCTGCAATTCAAAATGCACAACTGAGAGACTGGTTATGTCATTCCTAATTTGAACTAACAAGAACCAATATGATGTTTTGTTTGTCAAAAATGCCCTTCAGTGACCATTTTGCAAGGTACACCACTGCTATTTAGAGTGCTATCAATTCAGAGCAACAGCTCAGGAATAAGCTCAGCTGTAAGCTAATAATGTTCACCTGTATATCCAGTTGTGTTTAAAATAATGGAAGTGCATTTTAAAATGTTAGTAACGCTCAAAATCCTCATAATAGCTTTTATTTCCAAACATGCAAGTGCATTGGGAACACTGCACATTCTATTCTGAATCAAAACATGGAGAAAAATGTATCAATTTGTTATTACTTTACAGAAAGTGAAGGAAAATTATCTGTCTGCATTTTTCTCTATAAACTCAAACATTTACCTCATAAACTGAGAAATGTTTGAAGACTTGTCTTTCCTGTGAATCTCTGAACTAATCTTTAGTTGTATAACCACTGTTTCAGAGCACTGCTTCACAATCTGCGCTGCATAGAGTCGACCAGCTTCTGGCAGCTGTGAACAGGTGTTTCAGTCGAGGACGGTTGGACTACATTCCGCAATTCCTCTGCATTTCTTTATTTTGCCTTAGAAACACAATTTTTGATGTCACCCCACAAGTTTTCTATTGGATCAAAGAACAGGGACTGGGCTGGCCACTCCATGATGTTAATCTTGTTGGTCTGGAACCGACATGCAGCTGCTCACTAGTTTGTTTGGGGTTGTTGTCTTATTGAAAAAGCCATTTCCTCTTTGGCATAAGGCAGCATGACCTTTCCAGTATTTTGATGTAAACAAACTGATTCATGATCCCTGGTATGCAATAGATAGGCCCAACAACATAATATGAGAAACATCCCCTATCATGATGCTCACACCACCATGCTTCATTGTCTTCACAGTGTACAGTGTTTGGGGTCATCTGACAAACAGTCTGCAGCCCCTAGGCCCAAAAAGAACCATCTTGCTTTTCACCAGTTCACAAAATGTTGCACCATTTCTCTTTAGGCCAGTCAACGTGTTCTTTGGCAAATGGTAACCTCTTCACCACATGTAATTTTTTCCAACAATTGGACTTTGCGGGGGCTTCTTGCTGATATCTCACATAGATATCTTCTAATTGTTACAGCTCTCACAAGGGAACTTGAGATCTTCTTTGATCACCCTGGAGCTGATCATTGGCTGAGTCTTTCTCATTTTGGCTATTCTTCAATCCATTTGAATGGCAGTTTTCTGTTTTCTTCCACGTCTTCTGGTTTTGGTTGCCTTTTTAAAGCATCTGAGATCATTTTAGCTGACCAGTCTGTCATTTTCTGCACTTCTTTCTGTTTCCCCCTCTCCAGTCAGCTTTTTAATGAAAGTATGCTGTTCTCCTGAACAATGTTCTGCACTCAGATTTTCAGAGAAATGCACTATAACCAGCATCTACAACATTTGTTGCCTTCATCCTTGAATAAGGGCCACCTGTTTGAAACCTGTTTATTCACAGAATGAATGACCTCACTGACTGAACTCCATACTGCCATTTTTTGAACAGTCTTACATCTTCACTTTCTGTAAACAGTAACAAATATATATATATTTTTTTTTCCTGTTTTAATTTGGGATCGAATGTGCAGTGTTCTCAGTGCGTTTGCATGTATGGAAATAAAAGTGATTTTTAAGGATTTTGAACTTTACTCACTTTCTAATAACACACTGCTATTATTTTGAATACAACTGTATAATGCAGATAAGCTCAAAAGAGTTAACTGGAGAAGAGCTGAATGGATAAATTAAACTACACAGGTGTTTCCAAACACTATTTGCCACATGTTGCCCCTGGTCTTCAAGTACCTTTAGAGCTGTCACCGACATGCACATAAGCTGCATTTCGACCACAGGAGCCTTTTTAAGGAATTTCCTCAGCCTCCCTCTTAGTTCATCCGTCAGTGCAAAGGACCAAAAAGAGTTCCAGATGTGAAATTTCTCTCCTGGAACCCTGTTTAGCCCCTAGCTCCAGGTAAGGAGGTAGTTCCTAGTTAAGTCCTGAAAATGTATGATTTGTTGGAGAATTCCCATTGTTTTGTTTTGTTTTTCTCCATTTCTGTCTCAGTCATCTCAGGTTTAATCACAATGGCTCATAAAATCTGCTAACCTTACATTTTATGCAGAAATTGTTACCGCTCATATGACAGATTCATATAGCTGCAGTCAGATGAGAAGACAAAGATGCATCTCAAACTGTGGTGGTCAAGCTTTGATTTTGACAAAGCAGTAGAATCAGAGCACTAAAACATTCATCTCTCTGGTTATTTTACAGTAGCTGTACAGCAAAGTGTACCCAAAACCCACAGAAATTTGTAACATTAACTATTTCTAAGTGGAGCTGAAGCACACTTTCTTGTGTGTTTCTACAGGGGAAAGCGCTCCTATCGATAAAAGAAAGGGCTTAATCTGAGCAATAATACAGTCATGAAAAAAATTATTAGACCACCCTTGTTTTCTTCAGTTTCTTGTTCATTTTAATGCCTGGTACAACTAAAGGTACATTTGTTTGGACAAACATAATGATAACCACAAAGATTGCTCATAAGAGTTTTATTTAAGAGCTGATATCTTACCATTTTCCATGGTTTTCTTGATTATAACCTAAATCACTTAAGTTTTTACATCAATAGATATGGCGTTGTACTGCCAAAAACACTGCTTTTATGCATTCAGTATTTTCTTTTCTGTCTGTTTTAGTCACATGATGACGTTTAGTGGTACCAGGTATTAAAATGAACAAGAAAGTGAAGAAAAATGGTGGTCTAATAATTTTTTCCATGACTGTACATCAATATCTTATTTTACAGCAGTTAAGCTCTATGGCATAAATCGAAGCATCTGAAACCATGTAGAAGTGTGTTACATACATACTGAAGCATACATCCTCATAAAATGGTTGACTCATCTGACCATAGAGGACTGCAAGCAACACACTTCAGCACACTTCAGTTTTCTAACCTACCCTGATTCTGAGACCTCTTTGAAAAAAAGCAGACAGTTGTTTAAGCTCTGGCTTGTGTTGATCCAAATGCAGCTCCACATTCATCATTCCCTGAAAGAAACTTTCACAATAATTTAACTTTTTGATATTAATATGTATGGAAAACTCACTGACCGTTGAAAATCTTGAAAATTAAAAAATAAATAAATAAAAAAATACAACTCAAACATCCCTCTCTGCTGGGCTTCAGCTCTGCCTCCAGAGTTCCACCCTGCAGCTGAGGTTGCTGTGCATTCACAGGATAGTTACTGTGGAAACTATAGAAGTGGCAGTGACACAGATTCCTACTTCTCCTGCCTCACTGCTGATTTTTTTTTTTTTTTTATTGCATTCGGAGCACTCGAGGGTGGCAGCAGAACTTGAACATTTATTCACAAATTGACAGCTTCATATATTACTGTCATCAAATGGCAAAAAGTTCTGTCATAAGTGGTGCTTACATTTAAAGGCATGCTTCTTTTACCCTGTGTAAGTCACTAAAGCCAAGCCACCCTTATCTTTTATCACAAAGCAGAAACAATATGTTAGCACAGCTTACTTACAATGTTTTCAGTTTGTCATTTTCTTCTTTAATCCATATACTTTCATTTTAACCAGTTTCATCTCACATTGTAATTGTTTTTGGATAATGTATGACTGATTGTGTTGCCCTGCTGTTGTGGTTCTTCTCTTCTGTGGGTTCTTACTTTGGGAAAGGTGCCCCCCCTTCCTCTTCCCCTTGTATTTTGAATTTAAACATTTTTATATGCATTCCTCTGAGAAGCCCTCTGCTGTGAATCTTACCAGACGGCAGATCAGATTCTGTTGAAGGTACAGGATTTATTGTTGCGCACCTGTTTTGTTGTGTTTCTCTAAACTTTCCAAAGGTATTAGCTCTAATTTAAATAAGTGGTCATTCTTGCCAAACCGTTGCATGTGAAGTAAAGTTCTAATCATGCTGACTGAGGACCCCACAACAAACTGCAGGCAAATTTTATACATGTCTATGTAGCCTCATGGGTGTTCCTGTGTCGACTGTGCCAGTCGTAATTATTTTCAGATAAAACAGATAAAAAAAATGTTTAGACGTGTATGTGTGTGTGTGCATATATCTATATATCTATATATATATATATAGATATATATATAAAATACTGTTATCAAAAAATTGTAGTAGTTGCCCAGTTACTCCAGTATCACATATTTCTTTGTCCAAAAATTAGAAGCTCTCACCAATTTGAATCTGTTTTCAATCTTTATCTTGTGCTACACAATTTCTAAACAGAATTTCTGAGGTGTGTGTGTGTTTTGTACGTGTGTTTGTCAGTGTGAACATGATGGACTGAAGATGGGTTTTATTGCCAAATTGGTTGAACCTCGTGTCACAGGTCCTGACCTGTAAGGGCAGAGGGTCACTTGTAAAAACAAACACTGCCTGGAATTTATACTGCAGACACTGTTGCCCAACTCTTGCCCGTTCTATTGTAGCCTTCTTTTCCTCTGATGTTGAACCTCTCTTCCCCAGAAAACCTTTGCCAGTTTGTTCTCCCCAAACAATTTATTTTCAGGAAAGAACACTGACAAATCATCAAGAAAGCATTGTTACTTTAACTTCTAAAATTTGATGAGTGTTTATTTTGATCAGTTACTAACTCTCCTCAGGTGTATGAAACTCATATTTATTTTTATTTCTTGTAAAACCTTCCCAGAAATATCAGCTGAGTCGTTGCAGTGATGGCAGTTACAGTAATGGCACCTCCTTCTTCCCGAAGCCCACGAAGGAGGAATAAATTATGCAATAAAGATGATATGCAATGATATCACAACTTCACAGTTCACTTCTTCTGACCTTTTGCAGTAAAATGCCTCTTCAGATAGACACATGATATAAAGGGAAAACAGTGTATTTTGTACAAATATTTTGAAAGTATTAAAATAAGCGTGTTAAATGTATATATATAAAACAGCTGAATGGATGAGGAAATGTGATGGGTTGCTTTTTTTTTTCCTGAATAAGTAAATGAAACCAATTTGGATGCAAATGTGATGTCTCTGTCATTTATCATTCAAACATGTGATAAGTTGCACTTTTTCAGCATAAGATATTTGTCAGAATCAAATGACATTTCAAAATTTTGTTTAGAGCCATAACAGTTCACTAAATCAGAACAGCTTGTTTGACCTGCATAAATATGAACTAACAGATCTTTTTTTTCCCACAACCCCTAAAAGTGCATGAAGACATTCTACTTAAAGAGACAAGATGGATGATCTAATGTTACATATCTATGTGACGCAACATTTCGTGAATCTTTGGTTAGCAGTAATTGAAGCCAAACATTTCTGGTAACTGTTGGTCAGTCCTCTACATCAGCTTGCAGGAATTTGCATCCATTTGTCTCTGCAGCACATTTTCAAATCTAGGATATTAGTGGGTTTTCCTTGTGTGTATTGTTCACTTTGAGGTCAGAACTTTGAATTCATAATAACTAAACATTAACTATGACTTTAATCTTAGCATATTTGTAGGTAGTGACTTTTTTGCTTTTAAATGTTTTGTTGTATGATCCAGTTTTTTCATCAGATTCAGTGAGGATCTCTTGACTGGTATCGTTTTGAGTTCAATCAGTGTTCCATCAATGTTAATAAGCCCTTCTGTCCCAGCAAAATGGGCCCAAACCATCAAGTAACCATTACCATGTTTCACAATTTACATACATTTCTTAGACTTAAGTGCAGTATTTTCTTCTCTCTACACATAACACTTTTCATGAAAACTACTAGCTTTATTTTTATTCATTCATACATAGTTTACTAGCAAGCTTCTACATGAGCCTTGCCATATACACTGCTGCTGTTTAAATATTTTCTTGATGGTAGATTTGTGAATATTAACATCAGTCAGTGTGAAAGAGGTCATTATGCACCTTGTTTCCAAGATGGTCTTGGCAAGTCAAACACTTCTGAGATGTATTATGGTCTTGAAATTCCTCCATTTATACACAGTCCGTATGGCCTTGGATTGTTGAGGTTTAGCAACCTTTTCAGAAATCTCCTTTGAGTCATAATGCATTTCCACCAAAAGCTCTGCAAAGAGGAAAATTTCTGTTCTAAAAATCAAAAAAGGCACCTCCTCATCCCTTTGATTAAAAACACAACCTCAACTTTATTTTAAATGTTAATACATTTTTATCCATCACAGATATTGATTCATCCTCAAAATATAAATGACCAAATATGTTTGTCTCATGTCTGTTCTTTTAATTTTATGTTTGGGTGTGTCTGTAAAAAGCCCAAAATAGAAAAAAAGAAATCATGCGGGTAATGATTCAGCGGCTTGAGGATCCACCTTTGGCAGTATTAACTGCAATGTTGTATGGTTTAGAGACTGCAGCACTAAGGATAAGACAGGAAGCAGAGTTGGAGGTAGCAGAGTTTAAAATCTTTAAGGTATTCTATGGGAGTGATGAGGATTCGCTGTGGCAACCCCTGAAGGGAACAGCTGAAAGAAAAAGAATAAGACTTATTTCCTGTGGGGACTAATTTGTCTTTCATGATGAGAATAAGAAGTTTTGGATAACTTCTTTACAACATTGCTTCAGTTCATGTGCCTATGCACAGTTCTCTTTAGTTCCAGGCAGATCATGCAAAAAGGACTGAGGTGTGGACTTTGACCAGCTCATTATAAAACCTAGTGATGTAGGTTTACTGGTCTACTTTAGATCATTGTCTTGTTACATGATCGAATTTCGACCAAGCTTTAGTTGTCAGACAAATGACCTCACGTTTGCCTCTAGAATACTAGTATGCAGACGAGTTCATGGTCATCTCAGTGACTGCAAGGTGCCCTAATCCAAAACAACCTGCTCCCATGTTTGATGGAGACAATTCCCAGGGTGAGGCTATTCAGGAGTGTTTCTCCTGAAATACAATGTTTGACTTTAACTAAAATATTGCATTAGACCGGTGGTTCCATCTGGGTTCGATCAAACTCTGGGGGTTCGATGAGTCAGTCTCAAGGGTTTGATGGAGATCAAGACACGCACCTGACTCATATGATTCATGATGATATGCCCCGCTTGGCCATCACTGGCTACAGGTGATCACGTCACATTTTTTGGCCAATCTGTGCTGCAGGGAATTTGATGCGCTCAGTAGTCGATTTGTGACTGTTGTGATGGTACGTTGTGTGATTTCTTTAATATTTTAATACATACTAACTATGTCGAGCAAAAAAAGGAAGTGGTGGACGACCATGTACAATATACTGTAGATTCACATGTATAATGGAACGTGATAGGAGTCAGCATCCTATCTGCACGATTTGCAATGCTATGTTAAGCAATTCTAGTCTATCACCAGCAAAACTAAAGGAACACTTCCTTAAGCTGCATGGAGATGGGGAATAAAAAAAAATACAAGGTTTGCTGAGGGTGAAGAGGGCCAGATTTGATGAAAAGGCTACTCTGCTGGCTCTCAGCTTTGCACCTATCAACAAACCGATAAGCTCCAACGACCCTCGTCACCCTCGTGAGGACAAAGGGGGTTCATAAAATGAATGATAAATACAATAAATAATAAGTAAGGTATGTCTTTCATTAATATCTTTTCAATGCAGTTCGTGCATTGTACTGGTTTTGTTCTTTGAACACAGTGATGTTCATGCACGGTTCATTCTGTGCACCAGTAAGACCCACGTCCTGAATTTGAAAACATCTTTTATTTTTTAATAAATAAGGGTTCGGTGAATGTGCATATGAAACTGGTTGGGTTCAGTACCTCCAACAAGGCTAAGAACCACTGCCTTAGACATTCAAGCCAAACGACAACACTTTGATCTTGTCTGTTCATTGGACATTGTTCCAGAAGTCTTGTGATTTATTCAGATGCAGTTTTGCAAACCTCAATGAATCTTCCATGTTATTTTTCCACAGAAGAGGATTTATCCTGGCAACCCACCTAAACAAACTGTACGTGTTCAGTCTATTTCTACAGTGTCTTGTGAAAGTATTCGGCCCCCTTGAACTTTTCAATCTTTTGCCACATTTCAGGCTTCAAACACAAAGATTTAAAATTTTAATTTTTTTGCCAAAAATCAACAACTGGGACACAATCATGAAGTGGAATTAAATTTATTGGATATTTTAAGCTTTTTTACCAAATAAAAATCTGAAAAGTGGGGCGTGTAATATTATTCGGCCCCCTTACATTAATACTTTGTAGCGCCACCTTTTGCTGCAATTACAGCTGCAAGTCTCTTGGGGTTTGTCTCCATCAGTTTTTCACATCGAGAGACTGAAATTCTTGCCCATTCTTCCTGTAAAACAGCTGGAGCTCAGTGAGGTTGGATGGAGAGCGTTTGTGAACAGCAGTCTTCAGCTCTTTCCACAGATTCTCAATTGGATTCAGGTCTGGACTTTGACTTGGCCGTTTTAACACCTGGATACATTTATTTGTGAACCGTTACATTGTAGACTTGGCTTTATGTTTTGGATCATTGTCCTGTTGGAAGATAAATCTCCATCCCAGTCTCAGGTTTTTGGCTCTCTGCCCTGTTCATTAACCAAAATGTTCAGTCTATCAACTAACAGCAGAGGCGCTAAGACGATCATTGATCAGATATAGGGCTAAAAACCAACAAAGCAGTCTAACGTTAGTGTCTGTCAACAGAAAGATGGGAAACAGAAAACACAAGGAGAAAGGTGGATGGGAAAAATGAAACTAAAGAAAGCCAAGTAAGTTTTAAGGGAGGTGAGGGGAAGTGTTTTCCATTTTGGCCTCTATTTATCTTTGTTTTCTCTATCGTGGTGTGTGGTGGTCCAATGTCTGTGGAATAGGCTACAAATGTTGTTTGAAGGATGGTTGGTTGAATGGTACCCTAACTATCACAGCAGCATTGTGTGAGGCAATTTAATTTTAAAAAATCAGTATAATGTCAGGGTCCTACGATAGTATTTGTGAGGTAGTCTAGTTGTTCAGTGGGTGGACTCTCATAGTGGTTTGTGGGTTCAATTTCCAGTGTTGTAGTGTGTTGTTGTGTCCCTTTTTAGTAATTGCTTTCTCTCTATCCAATAAAGACCACTAGAAAATCGTTTCAAAAGATCCTGATATGAAATATAAAACATAACCTGCTAACTACTGCTGACCAGATGGTGAATAATCGACTCTGTTGGGTTCATAAATGTGTAAATCTGATTCTGATGGAGTCAGTGTCTCACCAGCCATGAATCTCACCACATGTCACTGGTTATGAGGCATTATTTATGTTTACATATCAGAAAATTTTCATTTCAAACAGAAAAAGGGATGTTTTAAATAAATGTATGGTTTATAAAGCTACTTAGTCATCTTTGACTATCTTTGAGTATTTTTGCAGTATCAACAAGAGGCCAGTAGAGTGTCCTCTTTTTTGGTTTTTGGGTCACCCTAGCCGAAAAGGGGGGGTAAAGGATACGGATTATAGGGGCCCATGATTGACGGGGGCCCAGAGAGGCCCCTAATGATGATCAAAATTGCCAGCAAATAAATGAATCAAAATGAATTCCAATATATTCAGAGTGCTCAGTTCTTCCCCTACTGTCATGTTGCTCTTCTTTCACAAATATGGTAATGATAGTCAAAAACACCATTAAAATGCATTGTATGTGAAATAGCATCAACAAATTTCACCGCTGTGTTGGGGGGCCCGGTAAAGATTCTTTTCATGGGGCCCAAAATCCCTAGCGGCGCCCCTGCACCCTAGCATAATATTAAAACTATAAAATGTGTCAAGCAGGCTAATTCTTACAAAGAATAGACCTAGAAGGCTAAAAATGTAATGGGATGTAATGGAAAAAAAGGATTTATCCAAAACGTTAGAATTTTTTTTCTGTTTATGTTAATTTTTGTTTAGGAGATGCAGGTGATGATTAGTGCCCCCCCCCCCCATTATATAATGAGTGAGCGCTCATAGGAAGCCTTTGTGCTCCGGCCGCCCTGTCCTCGTGTTTTGTTTTGTAGACCTATTTTCTGCTTGAGTTCAGCCACTTTGAGTAAACAAAAACTCAGAGGGCGCGTGAGGGTGTCAGCAGCGCTCCCTAGCTGCCTCTCAGTCCTCTCCCCCCCTCCTTTCTCTGCGAAAACACTTTCGGGAAGAATAAAGTTTTTTTCCCCCCTCGCGGACCTGAGCTCAGCCAGTCCTCATCCGGAGCCAAACCGTCGGCCTTTCAGGAAGAACGGCTCGACTATGTGGAGACAGAAGCGGGCTCCAGGGAAACCCTTGGCGTGTCTCGTATTACTTGTGACGCTCGTCGATGCCTATCGATGTAAGTACGTTTGTGGCTTTTGCGGTCTACTGTGTGGGGGGGGTAGTAAGTCACGGAAAAGCCTGTCAGTGTCTATTAACTCTCAGGCAGTGTCCCAGTTTGAAACGCTAACCCGGCCTGGATGGGACCAGCTGGGAATGGTTTCTGGACTTTTGTTAGTTTGAACAGATAGTCTGAGTAGAGGGGGGGGTCATGGCTCCTTTATGCGCCATTAAACAAAGCCTGGACAGCATGAGCTGCTTACAACAAGTGGGGGTTAATTTCTGGGAAATAACGGTTTCGCAATGAGCCCTTTTCAGGCCAGTTCATGGAAGAGCAGTGAGGTCTGGTCCTGGGAGACAGCTGCAGCCGCACGAGCCATCTGACATGAGCAAAGATAGGACTTCCTGTCCTGAGGGATCAGACATGTTTTATTGCCCTGTTGCAATGTGTAAATCACTAATCACATTCAACTCCTTTTTTTTTTTTTTTTTTTTTTAAATCTGACAGCAGTCATGTTGCTCAACATTAATGGAGATAAATTGCAACTTTATAGGATGTTTCTATGTCTGTGTCAGTCCTGAGCCAGAGCACAGCCTCCCAGTTCCTGAGCAGGCACAGGAGAGCCAACTCCCTGTTTGAGGAGAGCAAGGAGGGCAACCTGGAGAGGGAGTGCATCGAGGAGCTGTGCAACAAGGAGGAGGCCAGGGAGATCTTTGAGAACCAGCCGGAGACGGTGAGAGCAGCACCTTAACTTGGAGGGCCACATCTCAGGCTTTAGCAGCCGTTCTAATGAAAAGAGATGGGGACGTACCGAGGATGGCAAAAAGGAGAGCCCTGTGAAATGAGTTGCGAAAGTGAAAGCGCAAACAAGAAATCCGCAGTAGAGTTCCAACAAAATATCATTGATGATACGGTGAATTTGCTTTTTAAATTCTCCATTTACTGATCACTTTTTAGATCCATAAACACAATAGGGCATTGGTGAGCTCTAACACCTTGAATCAACTCGTTTTACTGAAAAACCAGCAGCCATTCACCAGCATTCCTGCTCCACAGCACACCATTTTGGACATCTTTTGTTGATTCAAGTCTGGTTGTCGCTCTGCCTACGTCATATTCTTCAACTGTCTGATTGATTTTATGCATGTTCATTGGTTTCCAGAGGAAGTTTCTTCTGCGTCTTGTCCCCTGGAAATCAAAGCTGAATCCACAGGAATCAGATTAAGTCTTTGTATTGAAGAAACCAAATGTTTACCTTTAATGTAACTGTCTAAGCAAGAGATTTATATAAATCGGTAGCCTTCACCGATACTTTTCTGATGATTTTTTCAGGTTTTAGCAGCCTGAAGGATACTATACATTTATAATGTTCTTCAGCCCTTATAGGAAAATATATAATTGCTTGACAATGTGTTGTGTTTTTTTCTAGGAGTACTTCTACCCCAAATATGTTGGTAAGTTTGCAATGTACACAAAATAATTTGTGCTGTTTGCCTCATCATATTCTCAAATAATGCTCTTTTCTATAGCGTGCCTGGGTTCCCACCGTGTCGGCATCAACAGCCAGAAGTCAGACTCTGAAATCTCATCAGACCTTCGGACCTGCGTGAAAGGTGAGAACCTTTACCCGAGTTTTTAACAGTGGTCCGTTTTCAGGGATGAAACGCTTTCGGTGTTGTCCTGTATGTGTGTCTCCAAAATCAGAGATCAGCAACCAGTGCACACCATTTCCATGCTACAAGGAGGGTACAGAGCAGTGCGTGGACGGCCAAGCTGCCTTTAAGTGTGAGTGTAAACCTGGCTGGAAGGGGCTTCGCTGTGAGGATGGTGAGTTCAGCTTGTAATTGAAATGGTTACTCAAACCCAGACTTGATAAAACCTTGAGACCTGAGACGATGTAATTGCCCACTGATACCTGTTGCTGTGTGGTGTATTGATTTTGCAGACATTGATGAGTGTTCAGATCCAGAGTTTCCATTAAGATGTAACCAACAATGCCACAACATCCCTGGTAGTTTCCACTGCATGTGTGACGTTGGCTACACGGTCACTGACAAAATCAACTGTCTGGGTAAGACTTAAGGCACTGCGTTAATCATTTGGGACTTTGGACTGGCATTTTGGGACAAAGTCACAGGAATTTGGACAGAATAATAGTCTTTGTGATAACTTAGTTTTTATTTAGCCATATGGATGGTGGAACCCTGGGCGCTTCAAAGCACAATCTTTGTCCCCTCAGCTGTTGCCCTCAGGGGACCTGCACTTTGTTATTTCTAAAGATGACCTCAGGTCACCCCTTAAGCAACAGAAAGTGGACAGTGAATAACATCTAAATGGATCCTTCTTATGCAAACAACTCCCCCGTCTCTCACAACTCTTGAGTTAGTCCAAGCTGCTTATGGTTTTTTAGATGCATCTTGTCTCACGTTTGCATGTTTGTATGGGCCCTGCACTGAAATGTGGGGGCCACTGACCGTTTATTTTTTTGAGTGTAATCAGTACAAAGTCTTCACAAACATGGACTCTATACTGAAAGATTGCGGATGTTCACGGCTGAATGAAACAAATTATATGACTCAGTCTGTTTGGTACATACCAGTACTTAAGAAGATTTTTCTGAAGCTTTGAGAACATCTGAAAAAACCCTAACCCTCACTCGCAGGGTCTCTTGAAAGAGGTTTTTGCATGGTACAGGACTGAAGATGAAGCCTTTCTTTTTAATGATCTATTAAAAAGCAGAGCAGAGTAAAATTATTTTCAGCGTTTTACAGCTTGTCAGTAAACTGAGTTCAGAGCGCAGCGTCAGTCATGAAGGGACTAAGGGTCCTGCTCCAGCCCAGATGTTGCAGTTAACTGGTATTGATTCTCTGACCCCTGAGCCACTCTTGCTTTAAAATAACTGAATCAGTTCATATTTTAAAATCTAACAGCACAATTTTCACTTTTCCACTCACTGTTTCCAGATATTAATGAATGCTTGTTGTACCCGGGGATCTGTAGACAACCCGCTCAATGTGTCAACACACCAGGCATGTTTGATTGCCAGTGTCCCTCAGGATTTAAATACAACTTCACTTTAAGAACCTGCAATGGTGAGTCTTCCATTCGTTATTTCCCAGAACAGATCACTCAATCACAAGCAGACACAGAAATGTATATCATTAACACATGGCTTTAAATGCAGATGCACATGTGTCTTCATGGGTCACTTTTAATTATATTGCACTTCTCCACTTGATATAAAATTATGTTCATTATTACATATTGTAATAATCAAATGCCAGAGTCCTGTACAAGGCCAATAGTGCTAAACCACCCACATCTGGATCTGTATCGTTATGTGGAATACAAGGATGGATCCATTACTTACAATTATTTGTTTGCAAGTTAAAACTAATCCATCCAGGACCTGTTCCTGCAAGTCCTGACCTATATTTTAAAGCAAGGCTACATCATCATCCAGTTTAAAAACTGGATGGTTAACTGTTGCCACAAGTACCTTACCAGGTGCACAACTCTGCCTTTTTTGTCTTCACAAATGGGAAACTTGTCACTTGAGTAGGGGGCTCTTTAATTAGGACCAGACCACATTTGTGTTGACACTGCTTAAAATATCAAAATCCAGCGCAGACCACTTTCAGTCTGGTGAAAGAGATCTCAGTGGATTTGTTCAGACCTCTACCTGTTGATTGGGCAGGCGTAACCACCTGAAATTGTATGCTCTGGTCTCGACTCTGTGTCAGAAAAAAGATCTTTGTCCACAATGAGTCCCCACTTATTGGTGTCATTCCCCCCCAAGCCTCTGCATTATGTCTTCTCTGCAGCTGAGCAGAACATTTTCAGTTTACGAGGTCTGATCTCACCAGAAAAGTGGGAATATCAGCTGTAACCATTAGAAAGGTTTCATGTTTTATAATGTAACTTAAAGAAACAAACCCCAATAGTAAAATCAACTTTTTTTTTGTATGCATAGATCCCTGTGACATTACAGATATGATTAGGGCTGGGCAACGATTAAAATTTTTAATCACGAATAATCGCATCATTTCCCTTATTAATCACGATTAATCCCGTTGTATACGGAAAATCAAATAATGAATTCAAAAGTAGTGTAAAGTGCATTTTATTTAAATGTACCAGAACATTTGTTGTTCAAACACTTTTAACATCAGCACTTGTCAGTAACACATATTTAGTGTAAATCTCATCTTAAAAAATGTCAAATAATATAGAGCTTATTGCCACTGCCAGGGCATTAATGTCATCCTGTTTTTATGACAAATAAAAAAAGTCTACCAACTAAATCCTGAGCCACAATCAGAACATTAAAACAGGCAGGTACTGAGGTAACAGCAGAAACTTTTAATGAGGAGTTCAACTTGTTAGTGCTTACAAATAACCTTGTTTCTGTCAAATTCTGGGAGAACTTTAAAATGAAAATGTCCATGTTAAAATTCTGTAACTTTATCAATCTGTGTATCATTCATTCTTTCCATTTTCAGTTGTCAATCAAGAATTTAAAAAATTAAAAAGTGACATTTTACTTTGTTTTTCACAAAAAAAAAAAGATTCTTTTTTTTTTTTTTTTTTTTTTTTTTTAATATTTCAATTTTAGACTTGGATTGAAAGTACAAAATGAAAAAACGGGTCACGGGACTGAATTTGTTTTTAATATTTAATTGTCCGGTTTTTGTGACCCGGAAATGGCTTTGTGCAGCAGTTCAGGTAGCATGGCGGCGCTGGAACCACATCCTATAATATATTCACATTATTGTGAAAATCTGAATGAAAACTCAGCTCATATATAGATGAACCAAAGTGCTCTCCATCCCGAATATGGGACATTTTAATTTAGAAGTCATATTCTCAAAAATGGGGGTCGTTTTATTATCGAGGACGAGACTTTCTGTTGTCATTACACATCTGTGCCACTAGATGGAGCTGCACTGAAGTAACCAGCTAGAGAATAGCACGACAGTGAACACATGGAGCAGATCTGATGATAAATGAAGGAATGACGCAATTGTCTTGAACAAAGAGGCTTAAAAGTTTTGTTGCAGTCCAGACAGAAATGTTAATATTGCTACCTGAGTTGCAACCCGAACTGTCAAGTACACGGATTTTTACCGCTCTCTATGTCCGTTTTAGCTTTTCCTAATGTTTACCTGCCAATTCTTTTCTGGTTCCGCAGCAGCCAGTAACAGACTTTTCAAAACAAAAGCATGTGAGCAACATGCGTTAACGCCTAATAGAATAAATGTCAGCGTTGATAAATTAATGAGTTAATGTGATAATAACACAACTTGCCGAGCCCTAATTATAATCAAACATTTGACATTAAAAAGTTGTCTCTGACTGGCAGAAAGACCTCTTCTGGTAAATTCCACCTCTTCTGTTGCAGATGTGGATGAGTGTGAGCTGAAAGTGTGTGACGGTACTTGTGTAAACACAGTGGGCAGCTACACATGCCATTGTGATGGTCGTGAGGGTTTACGCCTGGCAGCGGATAAGCGATACTGCGACAAAATCCCTGTTTGCGTGGACCTGTATGACTACAAACATCCTGAGATGCTTTACCTGGGTGAACAATTTGCAGGCCTACCTGTCATCTACCTACGCTTCCGTCTGCCAGAGAATACGAAGTAGGTCTTTATCACAGGTATAGACACATAAAAATGTTATTCATTTTTGAAATATTTATGGTGTTTTACACCATTTAGTGTTTTAGTGTTCTTTATCACTTTTTACATGGACCAATGCAGCTGTATTTACTAATCAGCGCATGCAGGGCAAAAATGTGCCATTTTTGACAGCTTAAGGAATGCTTCAGTACCTTTGGTCATAATTTCATACATTATTCACAAGTGGCAGGCTTGACTGACTGTTTTGGATACCTTTTTTTTTTAAAGCAAAATCACAAAGGAGAGCAATTTTTTATTATGTTGGTGGTAGTCCAAACTTACATCCAACACCAAAAACACAAATCAAATCTACTTTTGTGCAGGGTATGAAATAGGCTGTAAGTGGATTGGTTTGTTGACTTATATTTCTGTCTCCTGATAGATTTTCAGCCGAGTTTGACTTCCGAACATTTGACCCAGAAGGAGTTGTTCTGTATGCAGAATCATCCCAGGATTCGTGGTTCATGTTGGGGCTGAGGGCTGGTCGCATCGAAGTCCAGTTCAAAAACCAACACACATTCAAGGTCACCAGTGGAGGAAAAGCCATTAATGATGGACAATGGCACGTGGTAAGAAGGTGCTATAGTCTGGTAGTTTTCTGCATATTACAGTCAGCTCATTTCCTTTTGGCTGACATAGATGTGGTTGAAGTGCTTATCAATAAACGGCACCGATGGGAGGAGCACTACATTGTGATCTGAGGCTTAATGAAAAGAGCTGGTCAAAAGCAAAGAGAGGAAGAGTTGTGACGTTGTTGTTGTGTAACATGCAGATCTCAGTTGATGAGCTGGAGAGCAGCATCAGCGTGAAGATCAGCAAGGAAGCTGTGATGAGCATCAACAGCCCTGAGAGTCTTTTTACTTCAGTTAATGGCAAACTGGAAACCAAAGTGTACATTGCTGGTCTGCCAAACCGCACGGACAACGTCATCAAGCCCGTAAGCTGGTCAAACCGCTTCAGAAAATGCTGAATAAATTCACATCAACACTGCCTGTCTACAAATATGCATTGAAGATCAGAAATCAATACTGCTGCACTCTCTGTCCATTAGATCAACCCTCGACTCGATGGCTGTATCCGTGGCTGGAACTTAATGAACCAGGGGGCTTCCGGGGTAAAAGAGGTTATCCAGGAGAAGAAGAGTAAACATTGCTTTGTGTATGTTGAGCAGGGATCTTTCTTCCCAGGGGAAGGATTGGCACACTTCAACATAGACTACAGTGAGTAAGTTAAGTCATATTTTATTAATCCCTGTGGGAAAGTGTATTCAATGTATTTAATATTCCCTAAGTGCTTTAGAGTAGTAATCGGTTCTCCTGCAGTGCAACAGGATCAAATGTAGATTACAGGGCATAAAATCGCGACCAACTGGTCACCATATGCGACCCAAATTTAACGATTTCGACCGTTTTTTTCTGCCATGTCGCCAGTGGCGAGGGACACAAAATCCACCATCAACTTAGGAATTTTTTTTTTTTTTTTAATGATTTCTGCACATTTGTCATGTGTCACCAAGGCAAACATATCTAAATAACTTAGAGACAAAGTTTATTTAGAACTTTAGAAACAAAGTTTATTATTAGATATATATTATATATCGGAAAGTGGCCTGTTTTGGGTGCACGTCGTTTGCCGGAAGTCATAACTACACATGCGCCTAACCAGCGATGGACAGGTGGACTTTTGCATTCGTCGGTCTTCAGTTTTGTCCATCACTGAATCTACTCCACAGCAAAATGGATCCTTTTGGTAAATAACCTCATAAAAATACACAACAGAATAGTTAACATTAGAACCGCCAAGATTCCAAACTTCTAGAACCACAGAGGGTCACTTTCACCCCATCGCTGCAACAGCGTCAGTGATGCGAACATGTCATTTCTAATAGTTGTGAAGTGGCTCATTCCTGAATATTTCTGAAATAATAATGATGGACACTTGTCAAAATAAGTGTTTAAAATTTATATTTTTGCGAGCTTTTTTTCTACATGGTAAAACGCTGCGCGCGCTCTCTCTCAGCCACACAAATAAATACATCGGTACGTTCATCAACAAACTGTAGGAGCTGTATGTTAACACAAACATGACAACAACAGCAATCGAATAACAGACTATTTACAATACAAAACAACAGACTTCAGATGTGAATCACAGATATTTTAATAATTTTGGAAAAACGGATTAACGCTGCGTGCTCCCCCTCACGCACACATGACTCCATTCCCAGCCCTCCTCTCCACCGGCGCGGCTCCGCCACTGTACAGTCACAGGTGTGCTGTATCACCTGGTCCATCAAGTACATGAACGCATTCACAGGGTCGTCAATGTTGCGGCGCGTGTATGCAGTTGGACCACCTCTCTCCACCGGGACATTTGTGGACTGGGCTCTCCCGGCCCGCGGTCCCAGCTTTATGGGTCTCCAAACGGTTCCGTCCTCGGCCGCCTCGTGTAGCTGACATACAGGTTGAGCTCTGATCAATGTAAATATTTATGATTAGATCAGTCAGAGTCGTAGCCTCGCTAAAATACCAAATGATTAGAACCAGAGGAAACTAAAACGCTTGACTTCTGAATTTACCTGTCAGAGTATTTCCGCGAGCCCCCACTGTGTCTGAGGACTGAATGTATGTGGCGGTGACCCCTCACTTATAGAGACAGCTAGACTGTTGTTTTTGTTGGATTCATGTCTTAAATTTTGCTGTTGGCTTGAAATAATTAGTGATGACAATAACTGTCAAAGTCCGATAACGCCATAAAGTTTGAGCGTTGCCAAGCAACGGGCAGTGGGGCGCGGAGGGGCGTGGCGCAAAAACTGACAGCTGTATACAGCGTTTATATGAGGGGGTGAAAATGACCCCCCCTCTGCGGTTCCAGGCATAAATGGTCATATTCATTTTTCTTTTGATCACACACTCACCAGAATTCACTGAAAGATTAATAAATCCATTTTAGAAAAAGTCATGAAGTTACAGATGTAGGGGTTTTATTTTAACAGAAATGCAAACATTTGAAAATGCTAGGAGGTAAAAATGACCATACTTGGCGGTTCTGGTGTTAACAAAAAAGAAATAGTATTAGTTTTTATACTAAGCATCATGGAAACAGAATAAAATGCGCTTTCATGCTTGTAAATGCTTCTGAAATGTAGTGATATTAGACGATAATAGGAGTTTTTCATAACTGACAATGCTGCTGGTGCCATATTAACCCCTGACGTATGGGGCGACGAAAAACACTGGCGACCAAAATTGCTAGCTGGCTACCAACTTCAAAAACCTGGTAGCCAGGGGCGACTTGATAAAAATTCTAATTTTATGCCCTGGATTAAAGCATGTTTTTTTGGTTTAAATCCAGTAGAAAGTTGTTACCAAATACATGTTTTGTGCTGGCAGGAATGAAAAGCCAACCAAGTAAACACAAAAATCTGTATTTAAAAAAAAACCCCAAAAGAACATAATAGGTTTGAAATAAAGACATGCTTAATACTGTTAGTTGACCAGTACAGGTCCAAAGTGACCATCTAGGAAATCTATCTGGTGTTGTTGCTCTGAATACCTACACTAAATTAACATTTTGTTTGGATCAATATATTTTCCATTTACTTTTAAAGCACTTTACTTTTTACTCTTTACTTTTATCACCTTTTCAGCCTATGGATGGCTGTAAATTACAGCCTTAAAGACATTATCATTGTCAGCAATTCTATCTATTACTGAACTGTATGAAAGGACTAAAGGTTTTTCCACTGCTGCTGCATGACTGACTGACTGGAAAATTGCACAAATGAACAGCTGTTTAAGTGTGTCTTATATTTAAGAGTTTTTAGAATATCCTGAAAAAGCATTTAGGCTTTTGAGAACAAGTAAAAAGATGGTCTTCTGAATTTCCAGCCTGACAAAAGACATGTGTTTGTGTTTTCCTGTGTATAATTAGGTGATTCTGGGAGCTGGAATGTAGATATCAACATGAACATACGCCCGTCCAGCAGCACAGGCGTCCTCTTTGCTCTTGTCTATAACAACACAGTTCCCCTGTCAGTCGCAGTGGTAACTAAAGAAGAAGATGATGCTGTAAGTTTATTCACACTTTTACTGTATATATCCCTGAATATCTTCACACTTTGAGATGTGATTCTAGAACTTGCAAGTGTTCTTGGATGGCGTCTCTGTGGCAACGCTGGAGTCCTTGATGTTGTGCTACCCCGAAAGGCTGACACTGCACCTGAATGTGACTTCCACAGCAATGCAGATCTCAGCCAACTCCTCCACTGTCAGCTACATGAAGTCCGATGCCCTGCAGGAGGCACTGGAGCGCCTCAACACCACCATGCAGAACCCAGTCAGCACATACATTGGAGGGATACCAGGTTAGTTAAAGCAGAACTTAAGTTTTTTGTTGTTTTTTTTATCAGTTAAGAAAAACTGCTCTTATTAGTGTCCCTGAAGACCATTTCACAGGTGACACATCCACAGACCATTTTGGACTTAAATTAAAAACAGTAGATTTACACACAGCTCTATTCATGTTGCAAATAATATCAGTAGTCTGCTACTTTGATGACACATTCCACACACAAGTGTTAGAAAGGAAAAATGTGACTTCGAGACAGCAAGAATCAGGTTCCTACATGTTTGTTGTTTATGAAAGTACAATGAGAAAAAAATGACTAGACAGAAGTCTTTTAATGATTAATAAAGGTGTGGCAAATAACCTTGCACAGTCTCCTCAAAACAGGCACTTCATATGAAGGTCCCTGAGTATTGTAATCTATCTGTACTCCATAGTATGCTGTAGTACCCTGATATCAGTTTGGGGTTAGATGGTGAATCGCACATTTTCTATAAAGTGCTTTGCAATGTGTCTTCACATACACACAAACACACTCATGTGACACCTTTATTATGCTGTATCTGCACTCTGTGCTGTAATACTATATTTCTGCATCATTGCCCCATGAGCATATCGGAGGGCAAAGTGGAGTTGATCCCCTGATTGGCCCATCCATCTGACAATCCACTCCACCCACTGTAGAGTCTGGTTGCTAAAGGATGCATTCCAGTCGTGATGTAGTCAGACAAATTATGAACCCCATGTGAAACCTTGTGACACACAGACATAAACTGACCTTAAGTATAAATTGGGCATAATGGTATTGTGAGCTGCTATTGTGGACATACAGTATACTAATAAACACTAAAACTGTATGAATGATGCAGATTTTATACTTTGTGTGTTTAAAAGATTTAATACTATGTGTCTATTGCAAGTCCACTACAGTTCACATGACATAAAACATAATCAACGAGATTGCAAATAAGGCAGAACTGTTTGGATTTGATCTGCTGCTTGCATGCAAAAAATACCTTTCTTAAACCACTAAGCATGTACTAAATATGTCCACCAAAGAGAATCAATGAGGAGGAATAAAACAGCTTTGCGATGCCTGCAGAAAATTTAGTGTTGAGGATCATGGAAATTTAATTTGTTATGCAGGGTTTGGTCACAAAAAAAGATCTATTTAAACCACATTATTACAATAAATGAAAAGTCAAGAGATCAATGAAGTTCTTAAATTCAAAATGGAGAAAATATAAGTGATGACAGTCCATTTCAAGTATTTCACAAAGATGCAAATGTGAACCTCATGGTAAGTCTAGATGACAGTGGATGGATTGATAGTAGATATTTCTTGGAAGGAGGATGATTAAGACAGTTCAGACTTTATAAAAGAAGCAGACTTATTGAGCACTTCGCACTGTGATCCCCTGAGTCATGAAGCAAGTCTTGCTAAAACTTGCTGATATATTTTTCTCTCTTTAAACAATTTCACTGCAGTGTCAATGTGCTTAAACTGTTATGACCAGTTGCAGTCAGTTAGCATGCGGTTATCTCAGCTGTGCTGAGCTGTGCTCTGCTCTAACACAGTACTACCTAAGATCAAAAGATGCCAAGTTCAACCCACAAAACAGGCTACCTGCGTGCCGCAAATTTTGGCGTGTAAGGGGACAGCACTCACAGTCACCCGGGGCTTTACAGATCTGTGCCTTACTGGTCTTCCTAGCGCTAGTGGCTTCCTCCAGTTATTACAGGGCAAAGTAGGCAGGATCACCACTCGTGGAGCGTCAAACTTAGGAGAACATAGCCTGCAATTTTTCATGAAGTTCAGCATGTTGACGTTTTTTCCCCATTGTGTCCTTCCTCTCACGCTGAATCAGCGTCTTCCATCTTCTCTGTGCAGAGCTCTTTCAGCTACATACTGAAGGTCTTAATGCTCAATTCTGATAATTCTGAAAAGATACAATTTTTCCTGTGTGGTTGTTCACATTGGTATTTTATATCAACTTTGAACTGACCTACATGCGCAGAAAGATGAAGTAACATCAAACCCAAAGCATTGGGTGTATGGAAGTAATGGAACAACAATGAGCCTGCACAATTTAAGTTTTTTGCAGTGGAAGCCGACAAATTCATAAACAAAGTGTAATGAAAACAAGCCTGAATACAAGGAGAGCTTTTTTTTTTTTTAATGTCTGTTGTAGTCCAAGCTCCCACTTATGCAGAAATCCTTTCTGATGCCCATTATTAGTGACATCTGAGATGGATGAGATATGGCCTGACAGTTCAATCTTGAGTCGCCTTGGAAAACATGGGGGCGGTTAAGAAAGCAATTGGCCCTTAATGTCTACCGTAAAATGTTTATGAAGAAAAAAAAATGCTGTGAAGGAATTTTAACCTTTTAACCTAAAATAACCTTCTTTTGTGTGTTATATGCACCATAATAACATCTTTGTCACCGACTGTCTGTCTCCCTTTGTCTCAGATGACGTGCCGTTAACTGCCACCCCGGTGTCCGCCTTTTACCACGGCTGCATGGACATCACCATCAATGGCAGGCAGCTGGACTTTGACGAGGCTCTCAGCAAACATAACAGTATTAAGTCTCACTCCTGTCCTCCTGTCTCTGCCCCTGAGACTCATCCTGGTGTGCCACACTTGCACAGGAAGTGACCTTAATTAACAAAAAAGCCTCTCAAATTAGGCAGTGTCCCGCAGGGGCAGCTTCTTGGGATCTTGGGATATTCTGGGTAGATGGTGTATCTTAAGTTTTGAGTTATGTTTTCATCTATACAGTAACATTGTATCTGTCCTGCAAGTATTTTGCTTAATTTTCTTTTCTTTTTTTTTTTTTTGAGTCACAACAAAAGCTTGTCAGAAGCTGGATGATGTAGGAAATAAGTTAAACATTTTAACTTTAAAAGTTCTTTGTTTTATTTTGTTTCTTTTTTTTTAAGAGCTGAGCTCTGTAGCACCAAACAGTGTGAGTTAAGCAACAGATGGTTTCATTTTTGTAGAAAAATTAACAAATGGTCGGTGTTGGCCAGGCTGAGATACCACCTGCGTCTTTGATCATGCTGCTGGATTATGGTACTGGGAGACAATTTACTGAAACATTGGCTGTGGCAGTGAGAATCGCTGAGAGGAAATCTGAGACTGCAGGTGTACGAATCAATTCTGTTTCCTTCTTTGATTTAAATCCCTGTTGTTGAGTTGGGTCCCCAAATAGATCTACACCGGTCGTTGTCTAAACTGCAGTTCTCCTGCATTCTTTGTCATATCCATGGTTCTTCTGTAAACACAATTCAGATTGTATATAAAACAAACCATCTTTAATATTTAAATTAAATGTAGTTGTTCAATGTTTTGCTTGTTTAATGTTTGTTTTAATAAAACAGCATCAAACCAACATTTCTGTTGCTATTTCCTTTCAACACTGCATTCTTCTATTCTTTTGACTTAACTAGAAACAGATTCATACAGGGAGACTTATTCTGGGAAATGCTGAGATTTACTTTCGTACTTAATCCATTCAGAAAGTGGTGATGATGGTAATTATGATACCACATGTTCTAAGTTTTCCGAGAGTATCGATATGATCTAAAAAGTCACAGTTTTGTTCAGTGACTATGAGACAGTTGTTTGGTGGCTAATGTTGGGCAGAATGGTAGAAAGAAATTTCACATTTCATACAATGAAACCTTTACAATTCCTGATTTATTTGTTCCTATGAACAGCTTGTGCCCTAAGTCTTTGCTGACACATCAAACAAATACAGCTGTAATTTACAAAACATTGTTAGACCCATGTGTTTTACTTTCAGCTGATTTCTCGTACATTTTCACAGTTCTGAGGAAACACCAAATCACATTTTCAGAGTTTGTCCATTTCAGTTATTGTTTAAACAGATTTATATCTTTTTTTTTATATATTTTTCTGGAAATATACTCCATTCTGTTCTCACAGTTCATATAGCCAATAATCGACCATGACTGTATTAATAGTATAAACTGTTACACTTTTTTAAAAACTGTGTAAAGGAGGATGTCTTAAAGTCAAACAAGAGGACAACATTGGACTCTACAGAGGATTAAAAAAAGAAAGAAAAGGGAAAGATTTTGCAAGCAATTCATGGTAAATGAAACTGAAAGGAAAAATTCCTTAAACGGATGATGCATTTCAAAAATAAACATCCACAGGAGGTTTTTGCAATAGTGACTACTTATGAAATCAATACAACTGAAGGGGAAGCATCTTACTTTTAATATTACAGATGATATTTTTAAAGTGCATTTCATAAGCGGTGGTGGTTTAAACATTTTTAAGTAACTAGTTGCACAGAGAACATTAGATGTGATTGAACACTATTATAGATAGATGGTTCCACGGGGATCACCTGGGATAACTAAAATGACCAATGTGATTTTTTTTTCAGATAAAAAAAAAAAAGTTGGTTTTGACATTTAATTTAGCAACTTTATAGGTTGTTATGTTGTTAAATATGCAAAAATTACATTTCCTATAACATATATTTCCTATATATGATATATATATTAAAGGCTGTGCGCCCATTTCCAAGTGTTTTACTGTTTCTAGAACAACTGCACAACATGGATGTGGTCAAAAATGTAAGATTTCCAAAACTAAAGAGGAAAATAATGAGACGCGGCAGCAAGAATTGCAGCATATCTGCAAAGGTGAATGTTGCCAAACTGGCTTCTTCTTGGACAGAAGACTAGTGTGAGGGATCTTCAAGGTCAGTGTTCAAAAAGATTTCCATTTTCACATCAAATTAAGACTAATGTTTACTAATGAACATTTAAAACATAGGGTCAAGTTTTGGAAGTTTGTCCGCAGGTTTGATGGGAGCAAACTTGAGGGGTTTGAGTACATGGATGCTGTTTGTTTCTTTGGGAAGGAGGGAAGAGGCTTCCGCCACAATGTTTCCTACAGTGAAGCACTGTGGTGGGAGTATAATGGTGTGGGGCTGTTTAGCAGCTTCAGGTTCAGGGAATCTTTTTGAGCCACGTGGGATCATGAAAAGAAGGATTAAGTTGATGCTCTGAAGAATAACATGAATAAATTCTACTGTCAAGTCTAACTTCAGGTTGCCACTGGATCACTGGAGGGCAAATAATTTTGATCATGGCATTTTTTTTCTTGTTCCAACTGAGGACATAAGTAAAACAAGTCAGATAAATAAACATTTCTGGTTATGGTCAGTTCGGTGGAGCAGTTAATAGTTTTGCTTGATTTCATAGAGAAAGCTAATAATTTTGACCTTAATCACATGTTTTAATTTTTCATTTCTATTTTCTGCTCATTAATACCTCTACCAGCTCATTACAATTTCACTTACATAAACAAGCTCCATCAATATCCTAATTAATCAATAATCATGGTAATATAAACTGTTTTGATTATAAAATATGTTGAAACTCACACAATTATAAAATGTTAGACGCAATCATCTTTTGCACTGGAATGGAAAATAATTAAACTATTATTATTCTACTTGTACTTGTGTAAAGCTACTCAGTAACTTCCCACTGCAGCTCTGCAGCAGCCAGATCATGGCCAGAATAAGGTGGAAGCGCAACATTGCGTGCAAGTTCTTGTTTTTTTGTTTTTTTTTTTTCTTCCTGCATGGACACACACTCGCGCACACCCACGACCACACACACAGAAGAAAGGAGGGAGGGGTGAAGGTGTCTGGAGAAGGATGCATCATTACAAACTCGTGCCTGCACTTCTCGGAGCAACTCCCTCCCTCAAACAGTTGCAGCGACAGAGGTGTGCGCTCGCTCTCCGCAGGCTGTCCGGTCCGGTCCGGTCCACGGGGGTCCAAACCAGGAATAAAGAGCACACACAGACCGCAATGGGGACGAAGAGAGCCGCAGAAGACGGTTCAGTTGTGTAATATTTGTCCGTGCTGTGAACGGTGTGCTTACGACGCTCCGCAGCAGTTATTTTTTTTTTTTTTATTAATATACATTGGGGACGTTGAGGGCTAACGGTTGGAGCTGGTTTACCTGAGTATCTGCAGCGCTTTCGCACCGACGACAGCGGTGACACCCGGACACGGAGGAGACGGGACTGGAGAAAGTTTCTTAACCTTGGCGCCACCTTAGCGGTTAAACAATGCGGCTGACCCCGACAAAGTGGCTTTCGTCTGCTGCCCTGCTAATCCTGCTGGTCGCGCGCTGGTCCGACAGCCGTAAGTAAACAGTTACATGCTAGGTGGCTAGGCTAGCTCGTCGAGTGCCCTTTTACATTCGAGTTGTGGTTGATGATTTGTGCCTCAGTTATTAATGGTTCTCTCGTTTAACGGGAGAAGAGGGGGTGGTCGCACCATTACTCGACCCAATAAGTTAATTTAGTTAAGAGTTGGTTGACCTTTTAATTGGCTCCTGCATGGTTAATAAACTTTGCGCTCTCTTCTTTAGTTGTAATGTCTCCTCAAGAGGCGAACCAGTTTCTGAGCAGACACAAGAGAGCAAATCAAGTTTTCGAGGAGACGAAGCAAGGACACTTGGAAAGGGAGTGTGTGGAGGAAAGGTGCACCAAAGAGGAAGCCAGAGAAGTGTTTGAAAACGACCCAGAGACGGTGAGAGCTTTAAAAAGGTTTTCTTATTTGGTTTTGTTTTTTTCCAGTTAATTATGCAAACCAGGATTCATTCTCCCATTCAGATTTACCAACACCACCTTTATCAGCTTGATTGTGTTGTGTAGGCTACAGTAACTTTTGCAAGCTTTCTTGTTTACATCATTTTCATATTGACTGCAAATTAATAACTGCAAAGAGACACCAGAGCAGACTCATGATTCATAGTCTGAGCTGTTGGTATTCATACTCTGATAAGTCCTGTTTGCTGACAGCAGACACACACAATGTTTCTGCAGTAAAGACCTGACATGATTTGTTCTCCGTCTGATTGTTTGTGTGACAGTGACACACTTTGAGTCAGCGTGATTAAGCTTGACCACATGAATTTTGATTTCTGTTATCACGCTCTTTATCTCTACACGCCCCCATCCTACATCAGCGCACTTAAAAACACACCCTTTCATTTGTGGGTTTTGCATTAGATGAAGTTCGCTTGGTTCAGGTTGTGCCCGAATATGAGAAGCACTTGGATATCCTTGCGTCTGTTTACTCTCACACCATCCGAACCAATGAATGTTGCACATAGTTGCATGTTCATATACACAAATGAACGTCAGAGATGCAAACTTTGCCTCTAATAAGGGGTTTTCTCAAAGAAAATACACAAAGTATGGGAAAATCACTGTAGGTTGTGTGACTAATCTGCAGACAGACTCCCATCCTTTTTCTACTTAACATTTACTCCCAAATAAAGGTGTATAGTCAGGAATATTTACCTCAGATTAGCCTCCATAAGTATGCTTAATATGTACTATGTGTTATAAATATCTGAACAAGCCCCAGAGATATAAATAAACCTAATGTGTTAGAAATAGTGGACTAGGTCTGTGAATTCAGATTTCAAGTGTTTCAATACACATCAGTCAGAGGGATACTTAGCAAAAATGTTAGTAAATATATTCTGTAATTTATTTTTAAATGTTTTGGTCAGTTTGTCTACTTGATCTGTAAATCAGAGATTAATTATTTAGAATTGTCCAAGGAATTTGTTTTTTGCAGTGCTCCTTTGCCCTTTAACTAATGCTTTGAGATTTGACATAGTGAATTTAGAGAGTCTAAATGTGGCCATCAGTCACCAGTGACTCAGATTATTTTGAACGATTAGTCAAGCGGAGAGACATGGATGCTGACTGAGGGAGGATTAAAGAGAAGCTGGGCTGAGCTCAGGGGAAAAAGAGTAAGTTAGGTGACATTTGATTCAGCAAGACGCACCATCCAAAGAATAGCAACCATATGCTTGAAGTTTGCTAACCACGTCGTGACACAAAGCTGCAGTCTCATTCTCTAGCTGCATTATTCATTCAGAGGAATGTCCAACCCTGACTCTGCATTTTGTTCTGCTGCAGCTTTTAGGCTCTGCAGAGATGGGGAGAGGGAGAGAATGAGGTTTTCCTGGGTCATCACTGGCATTGCATTCCACCTTGCCAAGTTCATAATATCACTTGTAGTGATCTTTAAAGAAAGAGAGAGTAGATAAGGACAAGTCACAGCTGATTAAAGTTATTTGAGGTTTAGAAATTGCCTCAGTTGTGTGACTGCACTACTTCTTAACCAGATGTTTTTTTTTTGTTTTTTTACAAAGCACTGTTTTCACCCAAGCTTGCTGCATTTGCATGAGCAGTCTTTTCATTTGTTCATTTCCTCATAATTTTGACCTGCACCTGGAGGAGTACTGCAACCAGGATGTGTGAGGGATGCTCCTACTCTCAGGAATGCAGAGAATTCTCAGAAGCCCTTGGCAAACGGCTGCTCTCTTTAGATGAAGCACTATATATATATATAGAAATGTCATATGTTTATGATCACTTACTGTAACAATTTATATATAGAGTATATTTTTCAGTTAAGTATTTTTATTTATGTCTAACTGCATAATTTTCTCCTCTTTTTTTATCATCTCCCTCTGATTAGGAATACTTCTATCCCAAGTATATGGGTAAGTTGTCACTGTGCCTAAAACCTTGCATCCTTACTCATTCAGCTGGCTTGACTGATGATCTGTTTGTCATATTTTCATTTTGGTGTTATGTTTGTCTTTGTTTAGCCTGTGTGGAAAAATATGGAGGTTCTGAAAAGAAAATGCAGGATCTGGTCACGTGTGTCCATAGTAAGTTTGATCACCACATTTGTTAATACATGCCTGAATCCTCCTTTTGTCATTTTTTTCATTTTTTTGTCTTTTATCTTCCTTTTTACTGTGAAAATAGTACAACATACAGAGATGGGCATGTTGTATTTCGAGGTGGTGCTGCACTGCAGTATCATTTCTCTGCATCTTTTTTCAAGCGTAATCTCTGTAAGTGGGGGAAAAAAATAAATATGATAAATGCTTATGTAATTAATTAAATCAAATCTAGGTCAGGCTTCGCAGCATGACACCTGACTGCGTGTCTTCGTGCATAAGGCACATGTATCTATGAGTAATATTGCGGCACTTTTCCACGATGATGCTGCGCATTAGTGAATGAGTGACACACCCCTTCAGTCGTCACATATTCGCTCTCTGGATAACTGCACCAGCTTTTTCGTGAGCTCAATGGAAGAGTGACGTGAAAGACAACGTCTTACGTGAGTGGAGCATGAGGTTTCTGCTGCATCAGGGTACAGCAGACCTGAACCATCCCGGCTTCACTGCTATTGGTCGAGGAGTCTCTGGCGGTGTTTCCATGACTCAGCTGCAGCACTTTCGGCACTTAAAGATACAGCTCTGCTTTAATGCCAACTATCAGCACGGAACCCTCTTTCTCATCACTTCTCTCACTATCCTGCCCATCTGTCTCCTTAGTCAGTGCAGATTACTGTGGGTGGTATACGGGTATCAAAGCAGATTGTAGTTTCCAATGATTCCATTTATGAAATCATGCAGATCGAGTAGATCTTTGATTTCATTAGTCTGCAGTTTACATTGTTTTACTAATTGAACTGCAGAAACATGGATAAAACTCGAGTGCTGTGAAAAACCCTTTTTATGAATCCACTGGATTATTATAAACTTCCTCATTGCCTATTTTCTTTCCACGCCTTTAGGTTAACATTATACCTGATGTTACCTGATTTACAAAGTCCAATGGCACTGTCTTTGAATAAAATTTGCTGGCAGTTGACACATTGAACTGGACTAGTGCACATACGTATGTGCAAAAAAGCCATTCACAAATCCTTGTACCATTTCAGTTTTAAATTGATTTCTTTTCAGTTAAATAAGATGGCCTAAATATGATCTTGCAATAAAAATTTAACTTTACGCTGCTGCTTAAACGTTTTTTAGAACTGCAGTTTAGTTTGTTGTCAATATATTTTGCTGTCCAACTCAGGATTACTGAATTATTGGTTTTAGTACTTTGCTGGAATATATGCATTTGTTTCCATTTGAAAACGCCTGACATTTACACCTGATTCATTTAACTTTAGCTTTTTCTTAATGGGACTTAATGGGTTTGTATCCACCCATTTGATGTAAGTACCCACAGGCAGTTAAAATTGAAACTAAAAGTACTTTCACAGGTCTGATGCTTGTAATTTATGTTTATGGGTCAAACTGAAAAATGGGCATATTTGGGAATGCTTCTTTTAAGTTTTCACGTGTACTTATCTTTGTCTAGCTGCACGCACTTTCTCCAGGCTCTGTCCTTTTCTGTCATTTACTGAAAGTACACCTGACATGCCCAGACTTGGCCAAGCATTCAGACTGCTCGGAAAAGGAAACTTAATGAAGGAGAGATTTATACTCTCTTGCACAAGCTTGGGGTGAAAGAGAGGGCTTACGTAAACATATTTAACAGAAAAGTAAAGGAAATAGGAAAAAAAAAAAAGAAAAACAGTGGGATGTCTATTTGATCTTTTCTCTAGAGAGTTACAGGAATGGTACTGTGGGAAGAACTGAATTGGGGCATCTCCAAAAGGACAGCTTAGCCAGCAATAGGCTATTTATACTCAACTCTTGATATGCAGAACAGAAGTGATGCCCTTCCTCTGCCTGGTGTGGTCTAGAGTTACATTCAGTGCAGGCATTCAACTTGCTCAGACTTGATTTTTAAGCAGTAACCAATAAAAAAACTATTTCTGTGTCTGTTTTTGTTTTTCTCACTTTAAGATATCCCAAATCAGTGCTCGCCTTCACCTTGTAATGCCAAAGGCACAGTGCGCTGTGAGGACAAAAAGGGCGACTTCCTCTGTCATTGTTTTACAGGCTGGACGGGGGCCACGTGTGAGAAAGGTACTGTCACCATCATATGCTTGGATGTTCTGCACTGGTGCTCAGCTGTGGTTGAATTTTGTGTCACAGCTAGTGTCTTTGCGTATATGTAAAAGCATTGACTGTGGTTCTGAAAGCTAACTCTTGTCTACGTCACTCGTTGATGGCTTCCCATCACTGTCATTTTTCACTTATGCAAGAGCATAATTTAAAACGTCACAGTAGTGTTGAAGTACTTTGACTTGTAGAACTTCCCACTAATACTTCAGTTTCACTTGTATCTTTCTCTTTTAACTATTATTGATGGTATTCTTATTAATATCCAACTGCTGCTGCTTTTGTCATTGAATGGCTTGTCAGGTCAACATGAGCTGCATGAACAGGAACTGCAGTTACAGATTACACACCGAGAATGTATCTGTTGTCTAAGGTCAAAATTAGTTGCTGTGATGGACTCTGAGGAGAGGATTGCATGTCCACTGCAAAAGCAAAATTTATACGGAAAATGTAACAAATATTATGTATATTGGAAGGAATTGCAGAGTACACATAGGTTACACACACAGAATATGAGAGAGAGGCGAACATTTCCACTGTGACTCATCCTGCCACCTTACTGCAGAAGGAAATTTAAACAGATTCAAGTTGGACTCAGGCTGAGACTTTTCCGCTTCATGACCACTCTATTAGTTATTTTTGAAAGAGTTTGTTAAGCTAAAAGTGAATAGGATATTTAATTGAGTAACACACATTAAGTTCTGGCTGTACAGGCCCTTTTCACAGTTTAAAACTGTTTCTGAGTCAATACATCCCAAGACTGGATTGTTTGAGAAAGCTTAACACAAATCAAACACACAACTCATATTTTTTCCTACATTCGCGTCAACCATCTTATTTGCAGATGTCGATGAGTGCAGCCAAGAAAACGGGGGGTGTGACCATGAGTGCAACAACACAATGGGCAGTTACCGCTGCTCCTGTCATCAAGGCTATGTACTGGTTGGACGCCACATGTGTAATGGTAAGCCACAGACCACAGATGTGCTTAGGTTTACAGCTGGAATCATGTCAGAGCTATAACTACAAGTAATGGTGTGAGTCTGGTTTTTTAACAACTGTGAAAACACAAAGATGTCTTGAAATTACCATCCAGTGTAATACTTTTAAAAGTATTACACTGTAAGTGTAAAGTATAAAACCTTTTTTAGACTTTTTTTTCTATTTTTTTTTTTTTAACTGTGAAGTTGTTTTATTGAAGAGCTTGAATGAACACATTGTGTTTGTGCTGTGTATTTAATGTGAAGTTTTATTGAGTGTGAAGCAAATAATAATTCAATTTGACCCTGCTTTTGTAGAATGGTAAAACCTTAATACCTATCAAGAGTGCCTTGTTAAAAAGTTCTATTTCCCAATATGTGCCTCAGTATATTCCAGTTTGGATATTCAATGTCTTTTCTCTCAAACACTTAACACTGATGAGTAAAGGCATACTTAATCTCCAGAGGTTTTGTCCTTTCAGGTTCAGATTTAACGACTTGGTTCTGCTGAATTGTATACAGACAAGGACCTCACTTCACAACTAAGCACATTTTGTGCCTTTCAGATGTCAACGAGTGCGAGAATCCAGGAGTGTGTGGCACAGCACGATGTGAGAATAAGGAGGGCAGCTACGATTGTTTATGTGATGATGGCTATATCTACGACAATGAAAGCAAGAGCTGTGTTGGTAAGAATGCATAAGCATAAACAGTGAAATAAATGACACATGTACAATATAAAGGAGAAAAAAAATCTAGTCCAACGAGAACTGGCTAAGAAACAGCTTTCATCCTCAGCATGACTTGATCCAGCTGTGTTTTTGGGTCAAGAAAAAGAAAGCAAAGATACTTGAGGAGATTCTGCACAACTGGGTTATGAGTCATTTTCCACTGTTGTCCACTCAAGTGTGCAGATGTTTAAAAAAGTAAATTTAAGGCACCCTCAAATTTAGCTGAATTAATTATTTAATGCAGTAGTAAGAATGGACAAAAAAAGCATGTTTGTATGACACAAATGTTTATTTTGGTCATCTAGAAGGCATAATATTCTGGTTTTAAAAAAAAAAGTGAGAGCATATATTTTAGTGTCTGGAGTGATGCATAAATAGTCCGACGTGACATGGAATTTGTCACTTGCTGTAATTCAAATTAATAGTTTATGGCGACGTTAAGAAATTTGCTTTACATTTTAATCTACATAACTGTTGAATGGCTCCACCGGTGCTTTCACAAGCTTCTGCAGTTCTTTTTATGTCCTTCCTTTCGCCACATCGGTGGCTTCCATCTTCTCTGCGCAGAGATCTCTCAGCCACTTTATCCACGTCACATCAGCTGTGAAGGGATAGATGTCGAGATCCTTTTTACACTCCACAGCATTGCAGTACTAGACAATGACTGTTTGAAGGTAGAAGATGGTGTAAAATAAATGATCTGTATCGCTTGTTTTGGTGTTTTGCTTTCTTTACTGGAAGTAGACGTTTGTGTCAAGCCCCAAATGCAATGAATTACTGCCTCTTATAAGATGGAAATGGCACCATTTCAAAAGGTATAACAATAGGGGGGCGGTTGCACTGTATCTCATATTTTGATGAGGTATTACAGAAATTTTGCTAAGACCTCAAGAAATGGTGTCATCTTGTGAAACAATGGTATATGTTTTCTGTAATTAAGATTTATTTAACCAGTCATCTGAAATCACCCTGATAGCTCAGCTCAGTGCAGTTATACAAAACCATACAAGCAGCTTTGGGGCTCCCTGGCAGGAATCAAGAGCTCAAGAAACACAAGTCTGCTCTTTTACACTGTGTCAGAGAAGTTAGGTGCAATGTTTTTCCTGCAAAAAAATGAACTAGTGTGTATTAACAAAACTGCTTAACATAGCAAATAAGATAAGCATTTTTAAGATAATAAAATAACTCCAACATCACATCATGGAAATACACTGTTAAAACCACAAATCACTCTGACCTGTTATGCTCTGTGGTGGGAACATGAACCTAATGCTCCACCCCAGAGAATTAACATTTGTAATAGGAAATCTCTCCATTGCCATGTAAGGTTATATATGGAGCAGGGAGGTACCACCAAGCCAACATCAAACGACACTTGACTCAAATGTTGTTTACATTCCGTATTGTGTTGACAGAAGAAAATCATTGTTTTTTTGTTTGTTTTTTTTTCGTGGGAGGGGGGGTCACTCCTTGAACTTTTGTGGAACTATTCGTATTTTTCTTGAAAGTTATGTTTTGAGTAATTCTTCAGCTAATGTAGCGTTGATAACCCCATGAAGCTGTCTTCTTTTCTGTGGTCCTTACACCATAATAGGCCTTCCACTTAATTCCTTCAATCTGTTGTGTCACTTGTCAGATGTGGATGAATGTGAGGCTGGTGTGTGTGCAGAGGAGTGTTTGAACACTCCTGGGAGTTTCCGGTGCTTCTGTGATGGTCGTCACGGCATGAAGCTGGGACAGGACCTCAGGAGCTGTAAGGTGCAGTACACTGTTTTATATTAACCAGACATGTCAAGTTTAAGTTTCCTATGTGTGGAATTATACACTTCTTTCAGCATTCATTCACATTTCTGGACAAAAAAATAAACTCATTATGATCTTTATCATTTTCATTTTGCTTTCATGTTTTGATTCTTAGGACTCTGAAATCAGTAAAATTGTTAAATTGCATTCTTTGAAATTGCACTCTTAAGATTCAAATTATTCTTACATGCAGTAAGAATAATTTGCAGAAAGCTTTCGATGACTCACATACAGCTTGTATACTTGGATCGTTTTTATGCAGAGGCAGCATGTGTTATCTGAAGGTTTTTGTTTGTTTTGTCCTCCAGCCTATAACTCCGTGTATGTCACCGTCCTTGAAGAGGAACCCCCGTTCTCTTTACCTGGGCCGCATGTTCAGTGGTGTTCCAGTCGTGCGGCTGCGTTTTCGACGCATCGTTCATACTGGGTGAGAATATATGTATTTTATTTTTCTTCCTCTTGTGACAGAAATACCACACTTTCTGTACATGTATAACCTACATGGGCCCTGTTCAGATTTTTGCAGTAACATGCATTGTTTCAATGGACTGATCAAAATGAAAATGCCACATGTTTTGCTGGAATGCCCAAATAAATTGAAAATAGAATTCGATTTGTCTTGAAGTGTAATTTTCTGTTTCTGCTCTTCTAAAATAAAGTGCTGACACTTTATTTCTTCCCATTATTACGCATTTATTCCATTCTTATTTACTGTGTTTAGACCCATTCAAACAAACATACTTATACATTTATTTCTCTTCCTCTCTCCTCTTCTTAGCTTTTCAGCAGAGTTTGACTTCCGCACCTACGACCACGAGGGGGTGATTTTCTTTGCAGGAGGTCACCTTAACAGCTCCTGGATTGTTTTGGCAATGCATCATGGGAAGCTGGAGCTGCAGCTGAAGTATGGCACAGTCAGCAGAGTCACCAGCAGTGGACCCATCATCAGTGATGGCCAGTGGAGAAAGGTTGGAGGTTTTTATTATTTATGTATTTATGTACTGCCTACACAAGCTGACTGAAATATTCTTGACTGTCTTGCATTTGTCTCAGATCTCAGTGGAGGAGCAGGGACGGAGTCTTGTTATTAAGATTGACAGGGAGGCTGTCATGAAGATTGCTGTAAATGGTGATCTGTTCACACTAAAGAAGGGTATGCATGAACTCAACCTCACCGTGGGAGGTGTCCCTTTCAAAGAGGATGGCCTTGTCAATCAGGTGTTTATTTGTATGTTTGTGTGTACTTTTCTAAATATATACTAATAGTGTATATGCCCGGAAGATATTTCTATTATTGTGACTTTCATTCCATTAAATAGGTAAACCCACGTCTGGATGGCTGCATGAAAGAGTGGCGCTGGCTGACGGGTGAAGACACCTCCATACAAGAAACCATTCGGTCCAATGACAACATGCAGTGTTTTAGCACTGAGGTTCCTGGAGTTTATTACCCCGGCACAGGCTTTGCGTTATTCAACATCAGCTATGGTACGGTGTGTTTGTGTATGTCTGGGTGGGTGTTATGCATAGCTTGTTTAGGGTTTTACATAACTTTTGCCAAATTGCTTCCTCCTGATGCAGTTAGTTTAAAGTTTGTTTGGATGATTGTGATGATAGTACATGTACTTCGTCAACTTATGTCTCATCTTTGTTTGTTGTTAAAGTTCATGACCTGCTGTTCCTTCTCCTGGTGTCCCCACTTCAGAATCGCAGAACCTGAGTGTCAGGTTGACCCTGCGTCCAATCTCTGCTATAGGAGTGCTGTTTGCACTTGTTCACCAGGACAGAGTGCCTCTCTCCATTGCTCTGGCCGACTATCATCCCACAACTCATGAGTGGCATGATGTGAGTAAACTGCAGCCCTGTCTGTAAATGTGTTCAGAATTATTTTAAGTATCTTTAAAAATAACCTTGTGTTTTTTTTTTTTTTTCTTCAGTTAATTCTGGTTTCTGTAGGTGATGTCGTCATTGCTAGCGCTCCTGCACCTTTCTGTGATCATGAGAGTCACAATATCCAGGTGACAATTTCAGGCAACCAGACCCAGCTCCTGGTCGATGGTCAACCTGGACAAAGTGAAGAGACAGAAATTCCTACCAGCCTCTTCTCACATTCCAGCACATTTATAGGAGGCCTCCCAGGTGAGAGAAAACACTTCTTTATCTTGACATTGCAGGATAAATGGAGGAATGTCATGTGCAGGGAGGTTGAAAAAGACTGTCGGCTGATAAAACATATTTTTTTTACGTTTTATTGCTTAATTTGCCATAATGTTTTTGTTTTTCAAAGCATTTCTTTTAAATTTTTGTCATCATTTCACCAATTTGACAAGTGGAAAAAGTCAGATCTTCAACTCAATCTTACAACAGCCCAACTTTCAGTGTGATCAGCATGAATTGCTAGTATAGCTGCAAAACATTCCTGTCTTAATCACTCAACAAGTATGGAATAATTTCACTTTTTAAGTTATCAAGTTATTTCCAAACTATTTGAAGTCCATCATTCAAAATTAATCAAGGTTAATCACAAACAGAAATATTAAAATACAATTAGGCAGTGTCTAGCCCAGAAACACCCTAGCACAGACCATGCAGTTGAGAAATGGTATTTAAGAAAAAGAGGGACACTTCACAATCTACAGACCTCTGTTTACATGCTAAATGTCAAGCTTCACGACAGTATATGTTTACTTGGAAGAGGTCCCAGGACAAAACTCTTCTCTCTTCTCAACAGTTTAGTTTTGCAAAGCTGCATCTGACTGAACAAACTACAAGACATGTGGAACCATTAAGCCATGAGATCAAAGTGGAATTGCTTCACTGCATTAGGTGAAAACCAAACAGCATTTAAACAGAGGCACCTCATACCATCTGTCAAGCATGGTGGTGAAGAGGTGATGGTTTGGGCTTGTTTTACAGCCACAAGACCTGGAAACCTCACGATCTTTATATTGACCATAAACTCCTTGCCTGGTTGAAATTGGGTCATGCAACAGGAGAGTGATCTCAAGCATGCCAGCATATCTGCAACAGTAGGTCTGAAAAAGAAAGAATCATGGTTTTGCAAAGTCCCAACCACACTCCTGACCTTCAAATCAGATTGGAATTAAGAGGACTATGCGAAAGAACAAACCACAACAAACTCATGCAGTGCTTTAAAGAAGAGTGGGCCAAAATTCCTTCACAATGATGTGAGACTATGAAAATGTCCTACAGGAAACGGTTGTTCTTGGAGCTACTGAATCATTGACTGGACTTAGTCACTTTCTGCTTCTGGACTGTGTTATATATATAATGTGCAATTGTTCATTTTAACTTGAGTTTATTTGGTTTTAAGACCTGATAAGAATATTTTTTATTATTGTTGTTATTATTATTACTATGACATAATACAGTGGTTCCCAAAGTATGGGCCGCGGCCCCATGGTGGGCAGTCGTGGGACTGCAAGTGAGCCATGAGAGGTCATTAAAATTAAACAAATGTGTTTTAAATCCTTGATCTTTTTTCAAATATGTTTTTAATTACTGTAACATATTCATGACATGATTAAAAAAAAACATTAAGAAGTAATAAAACAAACCAGTTAAGTGTTATTCTACTGTCATCTTAACTTAATATGACAAGTGTCACCTTATTTGTTGACCCCTTACATTAATATTGGATCATGGTTCCTTGTCCTATATGTTGATCACAGTTGTGATTAAAGGTTTCAGTGGGCTGTGGAGATTTTTCACATTTCAAATTGGGCCTTGGTATTCTGAAGTTTGGGAATGGCTGACATAGTGATTAAAACCTGGCAGTTGAAGGGAACTGTACTTTATTTCACATGTCTGTACCTTTACCATTTACTAAAAGACTAATATTTTATCAATAAATTCGACACACAAATATTGGTACAAACAAATAAATGTTTGCACACTGATTATCAAATCATTGTCAAGTTGTCTAATGACTTGCATGTTATCCTTTTGTCCTTCAGATGTTCCTTTGGTGTCTACGCTTGTGTCAACACCTTACAGTGGCTGTATGGAGGTCAGTGTGAATGGACATTCCCTGGATCTGGACCAGGCTATCCACAAACACAATGACATCCGCTCACACTCCTGCCCCCTGCTGGACTCCTACTAGTGACGGGTGCTTGAGTCGGCCAAAAACCAATCTATAAACGGTTCTTTGAGGCAATAGGGATAATTATTCATCACAAATTCTGACTAGTTTGGAGATTATTTAGATTGGAACATAGTAAAAAAATTAAAATAAAATAAAACATAAAACCTGGTGCAGATGAAGCCCAGGATCACCTCCCACTTTCCTCACACTGTGATGATAGTGCTGCCGAGAGGCAGTTACAGAGATTTTCACAGTTTTTCAGTATTGTGACTCAGTAAATCCGTTAGATAGCAAATGAGCAGCAGATTGCCTAAAATTAAGCAGAGAATATAGGAATACATGGTACATAATATTGCCTCAAAAACAACCATGTATCACTGACTTGTAAGACCACAAGAATATGCGAGGCCTTATCCACGTGTGTTATGCATTTGATTCTGGGCCAGAGTACTACGACTTTGTGACTGCTATAGTTATGTTGCTTACAGCTAGTCACCTAATGTCCATATTCATAAAGCCTGAAGTAAGCAAGTGCTAATATTGATGAAGGTAAAAAGAAAAAAAATTGGTATCAGATAAATTGTCCAAAATGACTTACCCTACTCAGAGAAAATGTGTCAGCAGGTGCTTAGATCCTCGAGTGTGTAGAGGTTGATAGTGGACTTAAATGTTTCTTGCTTTTTTGCCCTTAAAATGCTGAATCCCCTCCTGTACTGTACACATGGAGGTGTGTTATTAGGCACAACTTTGTGTTTTGTAGACAACCTTGCACATTGTTGCAGGTATAAATGGACTGCAATGTGAAGCCATTTTGTTAACTTCCTCTCTTATTAAAAGAAACACTCCATGTCTACCTGCAACCCTAAAAATCAACCATGTGCCTACAAAAGAACAGCTAACCCAAACACGTCAACAGCTTCCCTCTGAACTAGTGAATCACTTCACAAAGGTGCAGTACTGTGACAACCTAACAAACAAAACTCATGTCTCCCAATAAAATGTGCTTGTTGCAGTGAATGCGCTATGCATTCTCGCATCTGCATTTTTGAGAATTTCACTCTGACACTGATTGGTCTGCAATCCTTAATCACAAACTTCATCACAGAGGTCCCTTCCCTCCCTCAGAGTCACCGAGTCACAGTTAAAACCTGCCACATACCAGCCTGAGAACAATACATTTGCCACAGAAGCACAGGGAGACTGGAAGGGACCTTCTCCGCGAGGGAGAGACAAAGCACTGCGTTTAACTGCATCACACAAGCTACTGAAATTAAGAAGAGTGCGCTGTAATATACTGAGTATGTAAATAATGTGACTGTACAATGTTTCATAAAAAAAAAAACAAAGAAAACACTACCTTATGTTCTCTGAGATTTTCTGGAGAGTTAAATTGATCCAAAAGTAAGAGTCTCTGTTAAGGCGTGTGTCTAAGGAAGGTTTCAGAGACAAATCTGTAGTTGTCTTCTTGAAAGAGAAGCTAAGAGACAGGGAAAGCGATAACCACTGATCAAAGTTGTATCAGTTACATATAGGAACTAATTTTAATTTATCGGTGCTGAGCAATTCAATAAAAGCAAAGAATGTCAAAAGAGCATTTTGACTGAGAATGTCAAAAGGGCTCCAGTATTATTTTACTTCCCTCCATAATGTATTGTCTTTAAAGTTGTCAGATAGAATGAATGCCAGAATAATAGAGCTTGACCTTTTTATTGTTTTTTTTTTTGGTTTTGTTTTTTTTGATCATGTGTTGTATATTGAGCTTTTATTCAGTTTTTCATTTTTTCACTTTCAACTGCCAGTATGTGTATAATGCTGAGAGAAGTCTGCCTTTTGAGTTTTAACTTCTCAACAGTAAAAAAATCCTATTTAAAAATAAAAGCAACTGTATGAACATCATAGAGTAAAAATGTATTTTCAGAAAAATTCATTTGGTCTCTGTGTGGTTTTGTTAAAGATGAGCTCTTTATGTATTGGTTTCTGACTACAGTTTGTTCCTGCAAATTCTTCTTCCCTAACTTCAGTACTGGGGTGCAGATATGCATCAAGACGCAGAACATCAAACTGTTTGAGAGTTGCTGTCTGGATCACATGCTCCGAATTCTCGTAAATCATATTGGATGAATATTCTGCTGAATGAATAAATAGAACAAATTTCAACACCACCAACAATGTTGTACAAACTCAGAATAAACAAACAGATTCTGGGAGTTTTGTCTAAAAGCTCAGAAAAATCATCTGTGTTTAGAGTATTTTACCAATTCATTAGAGTAAGCTCTATGTTCATTTTCTATATTTACATTATGCAATTGAGAAATGCATGTAAGTGGCAGTACATAAAGTTAGAAAGGTTGTACAGGAATGGCTAATTGAAGTTTACCAACATTTATTTCCTGATCAGAGGAGCAAAACCGAATCAAAGGGACCAGAAGTGAGCAGAAACATTTTTTATTTCTTATGAATTAAGGTGTGTATGTGTGTGTGAGAGAGAGAGAGGTTCCTTTTTTAAAAGTTGCACAATTCATGAAATACAATAAAAACATCTAGTACTGGTAATAACAGTAGTACTGCCGATACATTTCTCATGTAAGCAAAGCTCCCATTGAGAGGTGAAACGGCTGACACCAGTCACCTGTTACTATACCAAGTGCCTTTCAGACAGTTTATTTCACACAATGGGGTTTCAGCTCTAATCTAATGCTCAGATACTGACGCAAGCAAGTGTGTTTTTCAAAGTATAAAACTTCTAAATGTCAGATTATCTTTCATAAAGCCCTTATTTAACATGTGGAGGTGACAGTATAACACAATGGATTGCCAACAATTTAAGTATGAATTATACATACATGTCGAGTGATTAGTGCACATTAAGTGATTTACACAAACATAAATAACAGCAACATAAGCGGTGTTTACTCTTGAGTTTATATGTCAAGAAAGCCCTTTTAGTTTGTCCTACAGGCAATACAATAATACAGTGGGAAGAACTGTAATCCTGCCAGATCAGACTAGTCAAGTGTACCACAATACATTTATTTATGTAGGATATACACGTTTCTGAAGGCAGATGCTCGGGTTAACAACAAACGTTAACATTTTTCTCTAGTGACTGCACAGGAAAGAACTGTTTATGTATAATCATACTATACAACTAGAAATCTGTGTTCAGTTGAATCCCATTGTACACCAAAGAACACAAAATCGAACCGTAGTTATAAAGCTCAGGTGAGTTCACTCCATAAGGTTGCCTACAAAACGACTTGTGCTACATCCAGTCCAGCCAGGTGAAGACATTATTCAAGGTTCCCTGTCTGAGCAATCAGCAAGCATATGGTGGAGGTTTCTCAAAGGGGCTGTATGAGGATCCGTAGAGGGCTGGAGCGTTGGGGGTCAACATGTAGCCTCCTGGGTCCGGGGTGGTTCCCTGCGACTGTGGCTGGATGGGAACCTGAGAGGGCTGCTGGTTCTGGTTCTCCTCAGAGGGGCAGGAGGTGGAGCTTCCCTCGGGGAGCATCTGGGGAGTTGCAGGTGCCTGGTAGTTGCTGGTATGCTGTGGGAGAGCAGGAAAAAATATTGAGCGATAGGTATGTAGAAGCTGAGCCAGAAATACTTGATATGATTTCTGACAGTTTTATGGGAAGCATGTCTTTCATTTTAAGATGGTTTGTGGTCAGTTTGTTGGGTAGAAGCCTCAGAAATATCAGCTAAGAATTGACATTCTTCAGCAAACAATGTGAGAGAAAAAAATACTTTAAAGCATTTAAGTTAAATCATTGAAATTAATTTCTGTTTTAACCTGTGATTTTCCTACAGTTTATTTTCTTTTATTTGTAGTCCTCTACCTGCATGGGTATGGGATAGTTTGGGTAGGCAGGCAGGGCCTGCCCTGGAGAACAGAAGCCAGAGTAGCTGAGCATGTGCTGGTTCGGGTTGTATAAGATGTGAGGTGCAGGTGCTGGGCTCGGAGCAATCTGGGGACTGGGCTTCTGCTGCAAGGAAACAACATAAAAACCAGTTTTAGATGAAGTGGGATATCATCAAAGAAGGTTGACCATCAAGTCAGGAATATTGAGATGAAAAAAAAAATTCAGCCAGAGATTTTCCCAGAGTAAAACTTAATAGGTTTCAAACAGAGTTGCGATGATGTAACAGGAAACTTGAAAGTTTAAAATTCATAAAACATTAACTGTAGGAAATTATTCGGTTGATGAATCATTTTTGGCAGTTCAGTCTCACAGGAGACCCCTTCAGTAACCACTTTGATCATATTCAAGGAGAGTGAGACTATTAAACTCCTGCTGCCATTAAAATTATACATTACTACACGTACCGAAGGTTTCTCTACACATAGGCTGAAACAGATGTTACACCCTTCAAAGCCCATGGGCAGTAGAGAAAGGTCACTAGTATGGTATAAACCATTTGTGGTCATCTGAACATCTGTCAGACACATCCAAGATTACAAGCCTTTATTTCACTCAGGACTCGGGCTGCCTTTAAATTTTCCTCCTTAGAATTTCTGTGGTTCTTCACTTCAAAGAGCTCTTTTCACCGTTCCTTTTTTTGGCCTCTTACTCACCATATCCTTGTACGCTCCGAGGATGGCGGCAGCGACGATGCCCAGGAACAAGCCAATCACGTTGAGCACCACCGAGGCCCACAGCAGGCGGTGCAGGTGGATCACGTCCCAGCAGCTGCTGACCCCGGTGAACTCATAATAGTGCGCGTGGTAATCGATGCTGGAAGAGGAAGAGGGCAGCTGTGAGCTGGTGAGGAGGACATTTGGTGTAATGTTCTCATTTTAATTGGGATGAATTGCATAGAATCTGTGATATATCTGCAAATGCCTCCTTCACAGCAGACAGTTAAGCTGGCAGAAAAAGTGTGTCTAATCAAAAGCATCAAAAGGCTCTCTTTTGTTCTTTCACGTGTTGATTTAAAATCAAAACTTTTGACTCTGATTCATCACAGTTTATTATTGTACTTAAAGATCTGCTGACATTTTACCTAAATAAGTTTCTTTGGTGCACTAAGGTTATATTAAGATAATTTAGAATAATATACACTTTAGAAATGCACTTTAGGTTAAAGGGACAAGAAAAACTTAGCCTGAACAGAGTTTTATTAAGTCAATAATTTTACTGTTCTTAAAGCCATTCTGCCTTTCAGCCCGAAAAGAGCTGGGATAGGCTACAGCAGATCCCCGTGACCCTGGATAGGACTAAACACGTATAGATAATGGATGGATGGATAAAGCCACTCTATGTTGCAATACCACTTCAAATACCACATGGGAGGGATATACATCTGAGTTAACAAAAGAGCCACTGACAATATTGTGCTGAGTGAGGGCGGTTGGTATGTCTGATAATGCCTCTTTGTTCCACTTGAGGTGCACACCAGGTATAGAACCCACTAGCAGGGCTTCTGGGTAGTTTTTCAGGGGTCAGATCATTAACGAGTGTCTATTATCAGAAACGGGCCTGCAAAAGTATGGAGCCCCGTTTGGGTCATAATTCAATAAATAAATGAGTCTATTATTATGAAATACAGGCATTTATTATTATGAAATACATATCCATTATTATGAAATACATGTTTATTATTATGAAATATTTCTCATTATTATGAAATATATGTGTATTATTATGAAATATTTCTCATTATTATGAAAAAAAAAATTAATCATTATGAAATATATTTTTATTATTATTTAATCTTAGTTTAATGCATAATAGTTTATTTCAGAATGCCTTTTTTTTTTTAAATCTAAGAATGAGTTTTTACATAATGGCTTCCTTTTTCATAAGAGTGAGCTTCTACATAATAATGACATTTTGCCACTGGGTGGGACCAGTGGTTGACCTGCACGCTCATTGGCTGATGCTTCTCCATTCTACGCTCTGACATCGACTAGTTTTACCCGTGAGGTCCCGTTAGCAGTGGGCCGTGGAGTCATCAATGTGCGCTCCTAGTCCGATTGTAGCTATGGCAGCTTGGACTGAGCTACGGGAAACTTTGACGTTTCTTAGTTGATGTCAACTTTTAACCGTAAGCTGAGGTGCATTCTGCCACCTGCTGCCCTGGAGTATATACACTGCACCTCTCGCCCACTATCGATATTCACTGTTCTGTTGCTTATGCCTGAATGAAAGGGCAGCCAATCACATAAATGGCTCCGCCCTCTCTGCTGTGATTGACACACAAATCATTCTTATGAAACACAAAGTCATTATTATATAAAAGCTCATTCTTGTGAAAACTGAAACCATTATCATAATAATGGGTCATATTTCATAACAATAATCATGCATTTCATAATAATGGGAAATATTTCATAGTAATAGACTCATTTATTCATTGAATTATGACCCAAATGGGGCTCCATACAAAAGAGGCCTTCAGAAACCTTTGAAGGTGAAAAACATTCCTGTAGTAGGATAGGTACTCAGAGTGGCCCTGATAAACTTCTAGATGGGGTGGTGGGGGTGTTGAGTTCCTTGATTAAGTCATTGACTGGCCAATGTCCATTTTACATACAAGTTGTCTTTTCTTGTTTAACGCCACCATTATGTATTATTCAAACAGCAAACAGAAGCACGACAGTCATCTTTAGCTCCTCCAATATTTTTTGCGTCATTTTAGTCTTTAGTTTCTTTTTATTTCTTCATTTCTGCCAACGTCATCTTCCTTTCTTTTTTGGCAGTTGACAAACAGGGAAATCGATGCACTACCGCCACCGTGTGGTTTGGAATGGTAGTTTACGTTCAACCTGTCACCGGTCGGCACCGTTAAAATTCCTAGTTTTACCACTGAACCCCAGCTAGTTGAAAGGCACCTTTTATTGTCTTATGATCAGTGGAAAAGTGGTATTGCTACATGGAGGGACTTTAACTGAAAGGTTTTGATAATTTTCTGCAATATTGCATCTACTGTCTACTGCATAACACAAGTTTTGTTTGTAAACTCTTCAAACCATCCATAACTTGCTCCTTACTATTAATTGTTATGAAGTTTTTGATGCTTGAAGAGTTGTTTGTTTTGTTAAATTTTTTTGTTTTTTTTAGAAGGAAAAAAATGCTTCTTCCATGGGCTAATTCTGAGCAGTTGTTAACTTGTTTAAGGTGGTAGTTGTGAAGTACCAGATTGGTTAATGAAGCACCACTCTGTACTTTACAACTAAACAAAAAAAAAGAAAAAAAAAGGAAAATTAATGCAGGGACAGAGGGAGAAACCCTTTGAACACTCCTTCCTCAGTATCCAAGATATGAATGTTGGCTGAAGAATACAAATCCATTTTGCTGCAATAAAAATCTAAAATTGCATGTCCCATGAGTTTGTGTGTGTTCTGTGAAGGATTCCCACATTAGTGCCAACAAACACAGTTTCTGATCCTAAACTACTCTGTTCTAAAATCAAAACTTGTCATAAAGACCATGGTGTAAATATAAATTGAGATTAGTGGGTTTAAAAATGCACACCTTGATGGAAGATGTTTGCTCATCATGCAGTTTGATGTTGCTCGTATCTGGAAGTCTCACCTCTCACAGTTGTACAGGTAGCAGCAGTAGCAGGTGTTGCTCCTCACTTTCAGCTTGCATGCTTTGTTGAATGAACGGCATGTCACCTGCAGGGACAATTTTAAAACTTAAAGGTCATTAAAAACAGATACAACGAGCAGCTAAGTGGGAGTGGGACAAGCCGTTTGGACAATGTTATTCATGAAACTGTCAACAAATTATTTCCAGAACTTCTATTTACTTGTAATTTGATTTGATGGGAGTTGATGATGGGGAGTTAATCTGTACAGTAACGTTTTCGACCACTAGATGTCAGTATATGCTTTGTGAAACTTTCAATGACGCACTGAAAGGAACCCAGTTGCGTTAAAATACATCAAATGAAATACACTTTTCACCATTTTGAAATGCAGTATTTTTTTTAAATAAATTTCTCATTTTTATGCTCCACAAACATATATATTAGCTGTGTATAGAGACCTCACCTCTGTGTAGTAGCTATCATAGGAATAGCCAGATCCACTGGTATAAAAGTCACACATGTCCTCCTGCAAGGGCCTTATGTCCTGTAATTGAGACATTCATTAAATATGTTCTTTAAGCAGCTGCAATGATACGCTCAAGATCTAAATATTCTGCATTGCTTTGGTTTCTTTGGCAGAATCAGTCTCAAGGACCTCATGGTTTCAGCTTAGCTCTTTTTGCCTCCTTTAAAATAACACGGGACTCTGAATCCTCGCTTGTGTCATCCTATTCCTTCTCCTCTTTGTCTTCCTCTGCGTCACTGAAGCAGCAGAGATTTACAACATTTATCTGCTCAAAGCTGTCCTCTGCACCGGTCTACAAAACCCACCACATTAATCCTGAGCGGGCTTTATGCTATGTGAAAGGTAATAAAATCATTTGCACTGTCCAAGGCCTGAATATACAATAAATATTACTTTTATTGTTGTGAGAGCACTAAATAAATATATCTGCAGAGGTCTGGTAGCGCTGCTGATATCAATATTAAGGACTCATTTCAGCTTTTAACCTCTCATCAGGAACAGCAGTTGCCCACATCTATGATGGATCAATAAAGAACCAACAGGGACCTTGGACCTCTGCCATTCTTCTTATTTACATCAATATAAAATAAGTTATTCCACAAACTTGATTCCCATTTGATTTCATACGTGATTATATGTTTACTTTCACAGACAAAAAGGCTTGAATCATGTTTTTTTTCCCCCTTCTTCTCAGCATAGGTGTGTAAATCCTCACGCTACTTACAAGAAACTCTGAAGCGATGATCCCATCCACAATGGCACAGAAGAAAGATGCGATGACTCCAATGCTGATGAAGATTATTGCTGCTACAAGCTTTTAAGAAGAGTTGGAGGAAGGAAAAAAAAAACAGGAATCATGAGACGTGAGTAAAAAGTACCATGAAGGAAGCTGTAAGCATGATGTGCTCCCTCTGCTGGATTAAAAACACCCTTTTGACATATTTTCAAGTAAAATGAGAACATCTTTTGATGTAAATCCACACAATTTGTCCAATAAATAATAATGAAAATTAATCAGGAGAGAAACTAAGAATTTTCAAATGTCAGTCTTTTTACACGAAACCAATGAAAGCTGAAAGTGGTCTATTTTGATCACGAGATCCTTTGAATTTTGTCACCATCATTCTCACAATGTGACATTTACATTTTCCTGAGAAGTCATCCCTCATAAACTATCAGGCAGAAGTTTGTGTTGTATTAAGACAAAGTCGAGATTTCATCATAAACCTAACACACACACACACACACGTACGCTTGGCATCTCCACTGGTGTTTGTCATGATTGCTCATCTGCAGCGTCTGGGCTGCAGGATGATAAAGAAAATGTACGGCTTCCTCCTCTGCCAGCATAGAGGAGCTTGTGGCTGATTTACAGGCGAGAAGCGGCATGCAGGACAGAGGGACAGCCTCTCGCTGTGGTGAGGTCAATCTAATTCCCTCGGTCTGACACCCACACAAATCCACATTGTTTCTGCTCCAATCACTGATCAATAACCTTAGACTTGCACTTTTCAAACAAGCTGAACTACATCACACTCTTATGTCTCTTCTGCTGTCAGACAGTAATTTTCTAATATCACAATCGGACCCAGCTGCTGAATGGCAGATGTGTGGTGATAAACTTTACCACTCAGCACTGGTTACTATCGGTTCAATCTCCCCTGCAGGACCAAAGCTTCTGTCCAGGAACATGCGATGAATTGGTGGCGACGCTTCAACTGGATGTTTTCTTCTTCTGAGTTTTTCGCAGCTGAGCAACACAAAGGACCACTTGACCCAAAACAGACCTTCAGCTTGTCAGAAATCATACACGAGCAAATGTGGTTGGTTTTCTTTCCCAAAACTTTAGCGTACCAGTTTTTGGGTAATATTTCTCTAGTATACACATAAAAGCCGAAGGCAAGGACAGTCTGCAGTCTGTTTTTTTTTTGTTTTTTTCATGAATGCTTTTATGTGCATCACAGCAAGTAAATTATAGGTGTAAATAAAAGAATAAAAGACGCCTCCTCATTTCATAGGAAGAAAGTAAAAATTTCCCCTCAAGCTAGAAACTTAATTTGGGGTTGATTTCTTCAAGTTTATCATGAATCAACACATCTGATTCATAAAGTGAAGACTGAAATAACAAAGATATGTGAACTTGATAGCAAAACAAGATTTCAAATCAATTTTCCCCAAATGGTGTCAGGATAAGAAAATGTGATTTTTCTTGCTGGCTTTATCAGCCACTGGTCCAGACTCTCGACTTCATTAGCGGTTCAAATGACTCGGCTTTTATGAGCTGCGAGTGGGAGATGAGGCCAGCACGAGAGACAATAGAGCCTGACAACTGCATTACTTCACATTACCTTGGCACCAGCTGCCAGCACATAAAACATCCATGCTACCCAAACCTCCAATGATCCTGAATAATCATATACGGTCAAAGATTGAACACACACACACACACACAGTCACACACACAGTAGATGGGTTTGTACTCTCAGGAGTATGTTGTTCCATTTTATGTTTTTTCTTGTTTGTTTAAGTTAAAACTCTGTATGATTTTACTCACAATGAAGTGATGAAAACAAATGAATGAACTTGCTTGGTGTTTATTCATAGTGGCATTAGAAATTCAGGCAGAAAATGTGGTGATATAGAGGGGATATTTTATGAAACAAATGTTCTTCCAGGGTCTAAACTACAGGGGTTGTTTTCTAAAGTAAACTCTTTTACCTTTTTAAAGCACATTAAGTGACAACGGCTGCCATTTAAAGCCAGTCAACAAGGTAAATGTGAGGCAAAGTGTAAACTTGAATTGAAATGTGTTACAGCTCTTCACATCTCCAAGACTTCAGGTGTCTATAAGTCTATATGTTGGGAGTTTCTGCCCTGCGGATTAAATTTTGGGGCCAATCAGACACCTGGGTGATACAGAAGTATCTTTCCGTATTTCTCAGATCTGAGGACACCATTAATCCTGACTAAATCTCCAACTACAATTACAAAAATGCAGCCCCAAACTTGCATGGAACCTTAAGCGTGCATCATTGTTGCCTACAGATCTACACTTTTTCCAGCCCTTCACAAACAAATATTTCAAATTCCGACTCAACCAGAATTTTCTGCGCCCCAGTTCTTCTGTTTTTGTGCATAGTTGAGTCATCTGGCCTCATTTTCAAGTTGAGATCTGGGTTTTTGTGGACAGTTCTCCCACTGGGACCACCTGTGACCAGGCATCTCTGGGCGGTAGATGGGTGTAGCCGGGTACCACTGGTTTCTGCTTGTTGCTGAGCTGATGACAGTGCTGGAGATCTTCCAATTTTGAAGGGAAAGTATAATGGATCTTCCATCCTTGGCTGAGCCCTGCATCTATGGTCCTCAATGTTGCCTGTTTCTTTGTGCTTCTTCAGAGGAACATGAACAACACCCACACCTGCCTTCTTGCTTGAGAGACCTTCCTGTTGCAGTACAACTACCTGGTGCCTTCTCGCTATGCTCTGTCTCGCCATAGTGTATGAACACAACTTCACCACTGTTCCCCACCTGGTTTTAAACCTCCTACACAGCTGTTTCTGTTTCACATAATGACTGACACATGAAACCAATGAGCATTAGCACCTGTTTGGTTGCTACACCTGGCGATGATCCGACAGTATCTCTTCACACCTGCCCCAGACGTTTGCACAGTACTCTGTGTGTCACTAATTAGCTGTTAATTAGATCTTTAATTCATTATTTAATTAGATTTAAGATATGGGAGCACTTTTAACATATTTAATACACTTTTAAGGAACATTTTAAATCCAAAACTTGTAATTGGATATATTTCAACACTGTATTCATGTTTCCACTCCTTTTTAGAAAAGGATCAACATGCCCTCTCTGTGCATTGTTTTTCCATTGTATGTTTCAACACTCTTGGTACATCTAGTTTACAATATCCATCACTCAAAAAGAGAGAAATAGAAAGGAAAGAAAAAAAGAGACAATATTAATGAAATATAGGTAAAGGCACTGGGAGGATTTTTATAGCCTCAGTAAAGATACCTATCAGATTATGTAACTAAAGTCGCTGACCGCTGCAATGTCTTCCTCCTCTGCTCAGTCGTCCAGTGTCCAATCATGACCAGGGCTTGATACAGCGCTAATACGAAGTGATCGTGCCGTGGCCTGTTAGGTAAAATACAGCCCTCTAAAGGTCCAGCTCTCCCAACTGCAAGGTGACCATGAGGACTGCAGTGTGTGAGATACGAGCAGTAACTGCAGGAGATGCTGCTGGAACAAAGAACATGAGCCACATGAAGCGTTTAGTCATAAAAAAAAATCTTACAGGGTACCAGGGCAGCAAAGCCTGTTATCAGAGCTTTTTCTTCTTTTCTTTTTTTTTTTTTCACAGAAAGGATTTCTTGGTCCATACTGCGGCTAAAAGATGAAATGAAAGATGGCCATTTACAAGCCATTAAGATAAAGCTTTATTCTACAGGTATTGATGACCACTGAAGGCTGGTCTCAGTAACACTACTGATATAACAAAATGCCTTAAACTGGTCTGTGTGGTGGAAGCATCTCTTTCTTTTGAAATAGGATCAAATGTTATTTTGATCTCAAATACCACATTTGAGATTTTTCTTCTTTCAAAAGTATTTGTCATTGTTAACAGCTCGATATATGTTTAAGTGTTTACTTTAAATTAAGGAAGTTACTAATGTGTACACTTTTGCGGTTATCGTGCAATAACCTCAAAACTATGTTTTCTCCATGAAGTAATTGTACGGATTCGTTACAGTTTCAGACCACCCGCTACCCTAAACCCGCTATCGCAAGATAGCGCATAAAAGAGCGTGTCCAAATGGAATAAATGTGCGTCCACCTGCTCACATGTGGACGTGCACAAACGGCTCTAGGAAACCATATATATATATATATATATATATATATATATATATATATATATATATATATATATATATTAGGGATGCAACGGTACGTACTCGGTAAAATACGTACTCGGTACGACCTGCACGGGACAACACGCTTTTATGTCCCGTGCAGAAAGAAGGCAGAAAAAGAAAGAAAGAAAGAAAGAAAGAAAGAAAGAAAGAAAGAAAGAAAGAAAGAAAGAAAGAACATATTTAAGGACATTAAACATCTTGACTACTCAAAGATTAATACTGGCTGACAGATAGCAGGGCTGGAAGTAGATTTTATTTCTTGCCCGAACACCCCCAACCATTTGTCCCTCACATGTCCTTAAAATATAGTAATACATAAATAAATAAATAAATAAATAAATAAATAAAACTTTAATATTGGCACATGGCACTTGCACCTTCACCTTAAAAAAATGTTTTTTATTTTTTAGTCAGAGCAGCTATCTGTGTCAAGGGAGTGAAAACAGAATATCATGGATGACTTATTTGATCTACGTTTTACTCGGGAGTTTTTGTAATAAACATCTGCCTGCCAGAACCCCACAGAACTGGGTCTTTAGATTGCTGTAACAGAAGATCCAGATCCAGACAATTCAGAGGCAACGTAGAACAACTTAGAAACATTTAATAAAGAGGCAATGTCCTGTTGAAGATGCTATAACATTAAACCTCTTAAATTTGTTGTACTCTGTTTCACTTATTCATTAAAAAAGAAATAGAAGGGGAAAACTAAGTCAACATAAATGTCAGTGAAGTCAAATCAATCGTCTTTACCAGACGGAGATTAAAAAAATATCACCTGACATCAAATTTAACAATTGCTGAGCTTGTTTAGGACTTTTGTTGTAACAACTTAATGTTTGCTTATAACTGTGTTCAATTATTACATATCTATTGATTTTTCTTGTGTTAATTTGTTTACCTTTAACTTGGGTTTTAACTATTGCTGTGCAGTACACTAAGTACTCTCAGCATCATCTATAAACATCAGTGATGTATTCAAATACACTGCTTTACATTACATTTCTTAAGGAAAATAACAAACTTGCGTTTGGCCCCATGACATAAACTTGCTGCTTTTATCATTGTTTAGATTTCAAGTCACGTCAATGCCACCAAATGAGGCATTGTGAGGTCAGAGGGATAAAAAAGGTTGAGTTATCCAGGAAGCTCGACAAGCTCCAGAGCTCTCAGGTGAACGTGGCATTGTAGTGCGGTTAGTTGTTCTTTAATGAGCGGCTTCGATGTGCCAAGCAGCTCTCACATTACGCTGTCAGACTCAGATACGGGAGGGAAGAACTAGACACCTTTGTGAGAGCGAACATTGTATCTCGGAAGAGACACTGTAGACCAGCATTCGTGTGGCAGGAATCACACCATTAAAGTTTAAAGGCCAGAAATGAGAAGAAAGATGCAGCAGGTTGTTGTCAGTGCCCTCATTTTTACACATTTAAAGCCTTGTGGACAACATGAAAAATGAAATAAATGTTGCAGAAAATACTGTATTCAATGAAAATATAACCAGATTTTGTGTGTGATCGTAGTGCTCTGTTTTGGATTTGGACACACATGTACTCCATCACTTCTTGTGTGTGAACAGCAACAGGAAGCTAACCGAAGACTGGACTGGATACACTGGCACATAATGTAAGCCAGTGTGATCTGACCAGGCACACGACACCGTGGGTGCTGCATGAAAAATTCACAACACACAAACGCATGTGCCACAGGGACACGGAACAAACCTCTTTCAAGCTAAAACAGTTTTATTATCAAGATATTTAATTCAAATATGATATGGCAAGTCAAACTCAGTAGTGTGTACTTCGGAGGACGGGGGGGATGCAGTTTGAGTTTGGTCTTTCTGCAGTTGGCACAGCATTGTACTTGATCGCATCACAGCCCAGCCAACAGACCAACACATTCAGAAACATCTACGATTTACTTGAGCATAAAAAAAAAACACTGAATTTAAATGTGAACTCCTCTGGAAAAAGTGTCTAACCGTTACTTGACATGACGTGTTTTTCATGGGTTTTTCTGCATGTTGTAGATAAAGCTGTGTTATAAATAAAGCCACGTTATAGATAAAGTTCAGTGGAGTCTAAATGAAAAAACTTTTTCACGTCATGATGGAGCATGATGTGAAGTTTGTTCTGTTTTACTTGGTAGTGACTTCAAGCAACCCAAAATCAGTCTCAACCACATGAAAACAAAGGATTTTTTTTCTCTTTTTTGAATAACATGTCCCCTTTAACCTTCAAATATGTGTACTTTGCACACATGTTATATATCTCTTTTTTTTTTCTGTTCCTCTATTATTGTACATTTTAGTAGTTTTGATCGCACTCCTGTCAGTGGAGTCAATATCACTGACAAATAAAGTGCAAGTGGATGGCCAGTAGCAACCAGAAGCTGTTCTGTGTCATTCAAGAAGCAGAGCCAGGATCACATTCACAATACTTGAACCCAGCGTTGTAGTAACTGGGGCAGATGTGTCTCAGGTGAAGAATGTCTCTATGGTAATCCAAAAAAATGGAGGTTTTATCTCTACCTTCCTCAATCCACATGTAAAAGTATTCTTGAGGAATCAAAAAAGTAATGCATTGACAAAGATAAAGTAAAATAGAATAATATAAAATATTTGGATAAACTGGCTCGATGCATAAAACGTGTTGAGTGGTCAAAAAGAATAGATAAGCATTATATAAATGCAGTCCATCTGTGTCTGAAGGAGGCACCAGTGTAATACACACATCTAATAGTGCTTGTGCTTAGTATTAATAGGGAAAAGGTTCAATTAAGACTTCTCCTCAAATTACTTTTACTTAACTTTTTCTGTTGTTTTCTTCTCTTTTGTGATGTTCCTATATTAGGTAGTGTACATGAGGATACAGATAGAGAAAATTTAAGACATACTTGCCAGGAATCCGAGCTGGGATATTATGTCATAAACTACCAAAAACAACTAAATTTTCTTTCAAATTAAAAGTCTAGTTGGTCCATACAGCCTAAACCTTACCTTATTTCACAGCAATATTAAAATTCCTTCTGGCCTTCATGAATTGGGGTTCTAAGTTTCAGTAAAGCACTTTGTCCTGGTTTAGGGGGCAGCTCTCTCTGTGCTGATGATGTTTCTTTAGAGGCATCACCCGCTGTTGTATATAGATACAACACTGAGTGATCCTGTCTGAAATAAAGGGAACCTATGAGCAACTAGCCAATGCTAATACAATTCTCCCTCTTGTCACTTAAGTCCAGAGACAAATTCCCCTGAGCACAAATCCAGTCACGTACACTGATCCAGGCACAGGGACCATGAACTCATTACGTTTCCATCTAATAATCTGATTTGCTTCTTGCTCACAACAGAGCAATTTCCCGCAAAACAGTTTAGCGAATTTGCAAGTCGGTAATGTAACCCTGTAATTTCTGTTATATATGTCCTGTTTTCCAGGAACGAGGGCCTCATTTTAGAACAGAACTGGAGTGAAAGCTCAAATAGCTCAAACCTGCCACCTTGACAGATGAAAAGATAAATTTCTACCTGTGTGTTATAAAATTACACAGTTAAAGTTTTTATTGTCAGCAAAGGTTTTGCTTATCACAGGGTAAAAAAAAAAAAAAAAAAAACAAGTGCCCACTCTTAATCATTAAATATTTGTAAAGCCTTTAAAAAAAATGTCTTTCAAGCTGAACTCTTGAAATCACCGACAGTCTGTATTATTAGCATTTAATTTTGAATGAATTTCAGAGGTGCAGACTCACCATTGGTCTGCGATTTTCCACCAGATGGATGCCAACAATACCCAGAAACGCTCCAAAACTGAGCTGCAGATACAAAGAGGAAAGAGACAAAGTGGAAGACCCGTTATGAAATATTTAAGTTCAGCACATTAAAAAACAAAAACAGCAAAAATAAAAAATAAAAAAGCCATGTCACAATTGTACAGCAATAACACATATTGCACATATTTCTATGAATATCTAAAGAGCGTAAAGTTAACTGCCACTCACTGTGATGCCGGGGTAGTATCCAGAAACGGGAACATTGTCTGTACGAGTGGCTGAGATCAGACCCACGGCCAGGACCACCAGAGCCAGAGCCAGCAGAGACACTGTGACCCACAGGGCTGTTTTCCCCCGGCGCCGGTACTGAGCTGATACAGACCAACAAACAGGGAAATGACAGCTTTACATTAAATGTCCCTCTGTTTTTTGGTTTTTGGTTTTTTTAAACCCTCTGAATTCAATTATGACTAAATAAATAAATCCAAACATACAGTAAACCTTCCACAAATCAAAGTGTAAAAAATATCCAGATGCTGACTGTGGATTTAATCTTTTATTTATAAAGTCTTATCTAAGAATCAAAAGTGTTTTGCAAGTAAAATGCATCCTGTCAGTATTTCAGTTTTGTGTCACTATGAAACAGATTATATCTGATTGGTTGAAGTATGCTCTCGATTTTGCTTGCAAATTTCTTCTTTTTTTTAATATTCTTGTCATCAGCAGTCTGCTGCACTTCTTTTTTAAGAACATGCTGATTCTTTTCTTAAAGCCTTTGTGACAATTATCATACACTTTTTATTCATTTCCTTTATTCCAATCAACCAGCTAACCAGTACCTGACTCTTAAATGAATGCAGTGGAGTAAACATTAGTGTTCCTTTGTATGATAGTGAAATACTGTGGAGGTGAAATAGAGGTTTAGAGACATATAAAAGCCAAATACTTAAATAAATGAACTTTTCTACCTGTTAAAGAAGCATTTAAGTGTTTTTTTTCCTGTCTTTAAAGCTACACCAGCCTTTCCCTTAAAGCTTTCAAGTACTCTTCCTATGAAAGCAGCAGCACTGACTTAAAGGACTTAAAGTCCTGACTTTAAAGGATGATCCAACAGTACCTTCTGGGTCCAACGCTTCTGTGGATGCTTGCAGAGTTGTCTGCTGGGTTTCGGGCTGCTGCATGTTGATTCAAATTAAATCAGAAGTGTTAAAACAGATCAGGAGGCCTCTTGCGTTTTTTATTCTGCCGTTGACTCAAAATAGTGTCCTCATCCTTCACAGTGCGGGGGGGGGGACGGTTTTCCCTTTACAGTCCAGAGATGTGGCTGATGATCAAGAGAGAGGATTGTTGCAAATGTTGAACACAGCTGACTCTGTGGTTCAACTTGACTTGAAGCCTGAGAGAGAGAGAGTGGTGGAGAGACACAGGATGAGACAAACCAATCAGCTGTCAGTGTTCGTCTCACTGATGAATTATTGAACAATTTAACTTCAAGTTTTACACAGCTTCGCCTTGATTAAAATTACTTCCAGAATGGCGGTAAACTACTTCCACTACATGATAAAACTGTGGATGTAGTGAATTTTTTTTATGGCGGTTTTAATGTGTGAAAACTAATGGATCCTTTATTGGTTATGAGGCTGCAGATGTGGAAGAAAGTGAATTTGAAAACAGCACTCTCTGCTGGCTGATTCAGGGCCTGCACCTTTTTGTTCCCTCCTAAACATGGACAGAACCACCTGCGTGCATGAGATGGTTGTAGAATTGAGTTTTTGGCTGCATATTTCCTAAATATTAGAACAGAAATGTCATGATTTGCCATCTGAATGGTGAAACCTTTCCATTGTGCTTTTCTGTATCTAAACTGGATCAGGTGTAAAATCACAACTTAATAGAAAAACACAGCATTTCTGTTCATGCAAAATGTTTTATTTAAATGCATAAATATCTCTGCCTTAGCTGACATTTTTTGTACACCTCTGGAGCAGCGAAATGATTATAAAAAACCAATACATTCATTTATTAAGATCTACTTCAGAGGGCTTTAATTGATGGTTATTGAGAGAAGCAGATGTGTGCTCAGCAGCTAGGAAAAAAGAAAAAAATAAGAACAATAAAAGTAGAAAAAATAAATGTTTTGTTTTTTTTTAGCTGTTCATCCACACCAACAGACACAACATGATCCATTCATTCCTGTAATAAACAATTAGAGTGTTGACTAAATAAAAACAGAATTGTTTCAAACTGAAAAGATTTCATGGTACGCGGTTAAAGTATTTGTTACATATTGATAAATTATTTAACTAAAGCCTTGACTAGCATAGCACCAAAGATGTGTGCAAAAAAATGCAATAGTAGTGTAAATATCTTTATAGAGCTTTGCCTCTAATAATTTACAAATAAAAATGACACAAAAAATTTCCCCTTCAACTCATCCATTAACCTTTGTTGACCCCTTACGTGAAAAGTGCTCAACAAATAACAGTTTGTGTAAAATCATCTGCTGACAGTAAGTGGCCTGGACTGGTCCTGTAAACTCTCACGACACCGTGCAGGTGGAGGACTTGGGCGGCTGCTCCAGGATGGATTCACGCCGCAGGTCATTGGGCAAAGCGCCACCTGGGCCCCAGACTGTAAGCTCTCCGTACATCCCGGTCTCGATCATCTCTTCCTGCCAGGGGATGGAGATGTTTCCTGAGGCAAACTCATCAAAAAAATCATTGTCTGTGTCTTCCAGTTGCACGCCTTTCACCGTGGAGAAGGCACCGACATTATCCAGGTCCTTGGCATACACCGTCTTGGAGTCTGGCACGAAAGGGGGTGGCAGGATCCCTGAAAAGGCACAACACAGACCAGACTGATGAAGATGCCTAACTTGATTGTAAGACAGGAAGTCCTAAGCAGCTTTGCATCAGCCATGCATCAGTATTATATGTTTGAGTTTATCGCAAAGGATAAAGCTGTTTAAAGGCTATTTGGCTTCATTTTTAACCAACAAAATCAAACGCACTTCAAACTATAACATTGACTGTCCTCTGAAACAGCCAGTTATTCATTTAAAGACAATTGAGAAAATATATATTGAAAGATCATTGAAAAGATAAGTGGACCAAGCAAATATTAAAAATTGCTGATGAAGATAAAAATGGATACAGCAAAAATAATATTTTAAACTGTAAAGAAATACTCCAACATTTTGGGAATTTGCATCTCCTTTTTATCAATGAATTTTGTCAGCCCATAATTTAATCAATACATGTTCCAGCAACTCTGAGTGATTTTAATTGAAACGTTTTGATCATTTGAGCACTCAGCTGATTTATGAACTGGTAACGGTACACTATCCAAGTGTGGATTCTGAACAAATGAAGAACACATACCACAGAACAAATTTGAACAAGTGAAACAGTGATGACTGTCAACTCTTGGATTGCACTTTCTTTCTGTCACCAGCTGACCTGCATTCAGTTTCCTCCAGTTGATCTGGCTGAAATAGGGATGCGCCCTCAACTCGTCACATGACCCATTCTTGAATCCGAGCCTTTTGTCAACTTCTTTGCATAGAAGACCTTCACAGATGGACCGGGCGTTCTCGCCAAACTTCTCTGGGTAAGTTACAGGATCATTCAGAATCCGTTTCTTCACCACCTTGTTCTCTACCTGATGAGATTGTGTCACATAAGATCAACATGATCTTCCTAAATATATCTATTAAACAGGGCAACAAAGAGCAAAGCCCTACATTTATCCGCACAGCTCTTTACTATCGGCTGAGAGGAGGGAGTGTACAGGTGAATACAGTAACGTTCAAGCATCAGTCATCAATCATCAGAGTAATCTCCTCCTCAGAAGCACCTGGTTCTTCCAGAAATTAAATCTACAGTATAATGTATTGATATATATTGACTCAGTATCTATAATCTCAATAAAATACAGACATTATCATAATCAAACCACAAAATGGCAGAGAAACGTTTTAAAATCTTGAAATATGTGTTGTTACATTGGCTCAGCAAAGGTACATTTAAACATGACATGACAGAAAGAGCTGAGAGCCCTCGGAGCAAAATGCTTTCCAAATAAACAAACAGAAAAGAGTCATATTTACTTTCTCTCCTCGGGTCCTGAAGGGCCCCTTGGCAGCCATAAACTCGTAGAGAGTGACCCCCAGAGTGAAATAATCCACAGAGTAGTCATACTCCTCTCCTTTTAGTAGCTCTGGAGCCATGAAACCTGCAGGTGACAGAGTGGAGGTCACATCCTTTGAGAACCAAGATTGTTAGATTGACACTGATTGTTTCTCTCAGCCACACTTCCCAGCTGTACAGTTTCCTTTGCTATTGTATTTTCATATGGCAGATGTCCTCCAGAAGTTCAATATACTTCTCTGCATACTGGTACCTTAACACAAATGCAGTTCATCCATTGGATGGATGAACTCAGTGCTCTTTGGATTTTATCCAAAGGGTAAAATCCATCCATGATACACCCACTTCTTCATTTTCAGTATCATTCTTGAATTTGAGCCTCGTGTTGACCTATCCAAGCTCTTTTTAGGACAGTTTGCCAGTTCACCAGTCCATCGCAGGGCCACACATAAACATGCGGGTACTCTTGTGGGTTTGGAATCACAAATTAACCTGATATACAAACATAAAATCTTCATTTAAAATCCTCAGAGCAGTTTTGTTTCTTTTCTTCCTTTATGTAGTTATACCAAATTAAGCTGAATCAACATTTCCCCAACCCAAGATCAAACAAAACAATTAATTAAAAGTGTAAAGCAACCTTCGACACCATGTGCCATACCATGAAGCAAGGTGGTGGTTCTGAGATAGTTTAGGCAGTTTGTATTTCTTTTCTGCCTGTAAAAGCCTTTTCTCATAGGGTTGCTTCCAAGGATAATTTGTCAGTTTTGAGTGACGATCTGTCTCCCTGTGGTTGTGCTGCTTTCCACAACAATAATGAACAGATTCATTCAGCTGAAAAGGTTTAAAACTGGCACAAGGTGCATAGCAACAAGTTAACAGGCAGGTTCAGTGTTATTTTTACTGTGACCAGAGAAAAAGAATTCTTTTAGAGTTTCTTTTACATTACTATTTTCTTTTCACTGTACCTGGAGTCCCGGCATAGCCCTTGATTTTGTTCTGATCTTCAGCCAGCTCCACAGCCAGACCAAGGTCAGAGATACGAACATTACCTGTGAAATGAAACAGGAGGGTAAGAGCTGTACGCATCACAGGTTTAGAAGCTGACGTGTACATTGTGCACCTCTATGTGGGAAGTGTGTGTATATACTGTAAATTTATTTTTCAAATTTAATAATAAAGTGTGTATGTGTGTTTCAACTAGGGGTGCCACGATAACTAACAGGAAATGATGACGTCATCCCGATAACTCCAATTTCACGACAAATAGCCCCGATAACATATATTTTTGTCAACACGGCAGTGCCTCGCTCCCTCTGAGCCTTGAATGACCGGCAGTGAATGTTATGTTCAAGTGACATAATCAGAAAAACGAATTCTCAGTAAGGAAAATCAAGAATACCCCCTCATGCCAGAAAACAACCCGTTAACTCGGTCATGATTTTTGGTAGTTGCTGACTTTAATTGATATTCGCAGTATTCTCCCACATGTTACACATAAAAAAAGAAAAAAAATTGAAAAGGCTGAAAGAACGACTAGCAAACGAGGGAACGTGGGAATTTACTTTACACCTTGAATGCAGCCTGCAGCAGAACATACTGATCACAACAAACATGGCGGCGTGGAACTTCGTTAAAGTTTCAGAAGAAGATAGTTTGGTGGTTATTTGTGACGAATCCTCAGAGCGAATTCTACGAGGAGGGAAGCACAAGCATAAGCTTTATTACGTAAAACCCGATCGGCAACCTACAACATAACAATCGCTTCCATGGAGTTTTGAAATCGCGCTAATGAATCAGAATCAGAATCAAATTTATTGTCGCCACTGAGCCAGCATCCCAACACAGCAGAATTTGACTTCCCAGTTCACCGTCCAAGAGAAACATACAAAAAACAACACAACATATGGACAGGAGTCAACGGTGCTTGGGTCAGCGCTATAAGAGCGCTTCAATTTAACAGAGGAAAATATGACCACATAGGGGATGGGGGGGGGAGAGGATAAAAAACAGGTGTCTCACACCACATGTGAGCTAACGGAAGCTAATGCTAACGTGCGCAAGCCAGCAGCAGTCTCCCCTCCCCTCTCCTCTCCTCTCCCTCATTCCTCTCATCTAAAGCTTCCATGAGATTAAAAAATAAAAACTACTGAACCTCATTTACTTTAATTAAAGGTATTAATTTAAATGGAACCACAAGCCAAAATCCTTTAAATGTTAATCTTTTTTAGTTTGTAATTTTGATGGATGTATTTCCATCAGTTCAAGGAGCCTTTTTTTTTAATATCAGTCAGGTTTAAACCTTATTTAAATTAATGTGAGATATCAAATAGGTTTGTTTGATAGCTTTACGAAAAAGTTTGAGAAGCTTGCCAATAGTTTTTCATTGGAAAAAATAAATATCTGTTCATTTAAAAAGTCAAAACTATTTTTGATTTTGTTCGTAGTAATGTAATGATGTAATGATCTTAGGTATATGTGTGTGTTATCGGTTATCGGTTATCGGCCTTTAGGAGCTGAAAGTTATCTGTTATCGGTATCGGTTTAAAAAAAAAAACAGTTATCGTGCATCCCTAGTTTCAACCAAAGATTAGGATGTTTTTCAAATTCAGCTAAATGCTGTTTGTCTTTAAAAGACCAAAAAGTTCCTATACTTCAAAAGCACCCTGACATCATGAGTAATATCTTTATTCCCAGGGGATGATTAGTCAGTCTTAAACTCAGTTGACAGCTGATGTGGCTTTTCCAGATTATCTAATAAAACAATAGAACATAATTTTATACTCTTTTCTATGTATGAAATAACAAAATTAAACAATTTGGATGCTGCAGCAAATGAAACCAGATGGATATAAACCATGCTAAACTAAAACTAGTACCTGATCCTAAAGGTTAGGGCATCTTTTGAATACAAGTGCCTGACCTTCATTGTCAAGCAGCACATTTTCTGGTTTGAGGTCTCTGTAGATGATCCTCTTCTGATGGAGGTGCTCCATGCCTTGGATGATCTGTGCTGCATAGTAACAGGCCCTCGGCTCATCAAAGCCAGGGTTGTTCTCATCCACATTATAGATGTGATACCTACAGAAATGATGAGGGGTCATCAAAAGAACATTACAAACTCACATTAAATGGAGACAAGAGATCAACACATGTGGCATCTTGATTGGACTCTATTTTGAGTTCATCTGACATTATATTTCAGAGTTGCAGGCTCATGCATGGCATACCATTTAAAACAATCTGCTAAAAACTATGAGGAATCATGGAGACATTTAGTAACAATGTCAGACATCAGATGTAAGTTTCCAAGCATAATGTCTACCTCAGTATGGTAACTGTTAATATTTGGGTTTTTAAATGTGAACCCATACTAAGTCTGAGAAGGCTCAAATACTGTTTGCAGATCTAACCTTAGGTCTCCTCCGTTCATGATGGTCATGACCAGACACAAATCTGTTTTTGACTGAAAGGCGTAAGCCAAAGAGACGATGAACCTGCTGTGAACTCGAGCAAGGATCCTCTTCTCCACCATCGCCCCCTACAGGCAGGAGAAGACAGCAGAAATAAGTGAACTTTAGTCACTATTATCCTCGTTACTGACCGGACCGCCTGATAGTGTCGTCTAAACGTCTTGAAAAGCTATCACTACTAATGCAGCGTGTAAATATGTTGTGGTGGTGCAATATAGTGATCAATACTGGCGTTTTTTAGTTTGTGTTAATCCTAATATGCTGAGGGTCTAAGCAAGAAAATCATAGGTGGTTAAAGGTGGCGTAGGTGTTCTTTGAAAAAAACGGTTCCAGCAATCCAACTCAAGTGAGATTTTGAAAATATACACTCCCTCCCTCCTCCCAAAGGCTCCGCCTCCTCCTCTTCAGCCCACCCCTTCACACGATTCACGACTACATGAACCACAGGGAGGGAGGGAGGGGTGGGTGGGAGTGCATTGATATTTGATGGACGTATTAGGCAGCCAATAAATGTAAAGATGATCAGTAAATTGATTGGTCAGAGTTATTCTCTGATTATACCCTCTAGACTGGACCAAAACATTTCCTTTTTTTTTTGCAAACATTTTATTTCAGTGGGTGAAATGGGAATGTGAATAAGTTTTCAGGCAATATTGTAAAAAGTGCTGCCAAAAAAGAACACCTACCCCACTTTTAAGCAAGACTACATGCAGCTACTTTTCTTCGAAGTCAAATTTTCATTTTCTGAGCACGGCCGGACTGACACTTTATAAGGAGTTCAAAATACCCTACTCAAAAAAATTTAAGGAACACTTTGTAATCAGAGTATAGCATCAAGTCAATTAAACTTCTGGGATATTGATTTGGTCAGGTAAGTAGCAGAGGGGGTTGGTAATCAGTTTCAGCTGCTTTGGTGTTAATGAAATTAACAACAGGAGCACTAGAGGGGCAACAACGAGACGACCATCAAAACAGGAATGGTTTTACAGGTGGAGGCCACTGACATTTTTTTCCCCTCATCATCTTTTCTGACTCTTTTTCACCAGTTTTCATTTGGCTAGGGTCACTGTCACTACTGTTAGCATGAGGCGATACTTGGACCCTACAGAGGTTGCACAGGCAGTCCAACTCCTCCAGGATGGCACATCAATACGTGCCATTGCCAGAAGGTTTGCTGTGTCTCCCAGCACAATCTCAAGAGCATGGAGGAGATTCCAGGAGACAGGCAGTTACTCCAGGAGAGCTGGACAGGGCCGTAGAAGGTCTACAACCCATCAGCTCCTTTGTGTAAGGAGTAGCAGGAGGAGCACTGCCAGAGCCCTACAAAATGACCTCAAGCAGGCCACTGGTGTCAATGTCTCTGACCAAACAATCAGACAGAGACTTCATGAGGGTGGCCTAAGGGCCCGACGTCCTCTAGTGGGCCCTGTGCTCACTGCCCGGCACCGTGGAGCTTGACTGGCATTTGCCACAGAACACTGGAATTGGCAAGTCCGCCACTGGCGCCCTGTGCTTTTCACAGATGAGAGCAGGTTCACCCTGAGCACATGTGACAGACGTGAAAGGGTCTGGAGAAGCCATGGAGAACGTTATGCTGCCTGTAACATCATTCAGCATGACCGGTTTGGTGGTGGGTCAGTGATGGTCTGGGGAGGCATACCCATGGAGGGACGTACAGACCTATACAGGCTAGACAACGGCACCCTGACTGCCATTAGGTATCAGGATGAAATCCTTGCACCCATTGTCAGACCCTATGCTGGTGCAGCGGGTCCTGGGTTCCTCCTGGTACACGACAATGTCCGGCCTCATGTGGCGAGAGTATGCAGGCAGTTCCTGGAGGATGAAGGAATACCTCAGGACGCCATCCGTCGTCTCATTAGGAGCATGCCCCAACGTTGTCAGGCATGCATACACGCACGTGGGGGCCATACAAATTACTGAATACCATTTTGAGTTGCTGCAATGAAATTTAAGCAAAATGGACTAGCCTGCTGCATCATTTTTTCACTGTAATTTTTGGGGTGTCTTTGAATTCAGCCCTCTGTAGGTTGATAATTTTCATTTCCAACAAATGATGTGGCATCCCTTTGTTCCTAACACATCACCCAGTCCATATCAGTATAAATAAACAGCATGATTTTTTTTCCCAGTGTTCCTTTAATTTTTTTGAGCAGTGCATAATAATGCTGAGAGAACGAATCATATAAGCCAAAGCCATTGTCGTCTGAAGAGCTCTATCTACATACTGACTGTTGTCTAAAGAGGATTACACATATACTGTTTATAAAATCCCAAAAGAACAAGAAACAAATCAGATCACCACCCCTGAAGAAACTATGCTGTATGATATCCCAACTTTTTGCCTCGTCTGATGCATATTGAAACTGTCCTGTATTGCATCTGCGTGAATGAATTCTCTTACCTCATAACCTTTCCTCTTCTTCAGTCTCTTCTTGTTGAGCTTTTTGCAGGCATACAGTTTTCCTGTGCCTTTCATCTGACATGCAGACACTTCGCCAAACCCTCCTTTACCCAATACACGAAAATCCAAGAACCAATCCTCTCCTGTGGGTTGCATCTCCAGCCACTTCCACTGCAGGAACCTCTTCAGATACATGCTCTCCAGGAAGAAAGTGTAGGGCACTTCCTTCAGAAAGTCCATAACACTGTCCATGGTTTCACAGAAAAGATCATCTCCAGCCTCTTGGTGTTTCTCTTTGACTTTTGTGATGCCATTTTCTGGTAGAAAGGGGCAGTAATACTTAGCATCAGGCTCCATGTACCGGGACATGATCTTGTTTGCTTTTTGGGCTCTGTCTTCATCTTCAGCCATGTTGTATTCCTCAATATCTTTCCACAGACGGCAGGGCCCCTTGTACTCATTGTTGGACTCCAAGAACTCATGGAAAAGGCGTTTGCCAATGGGCTCTTCCATGCAGATCGTCTGGAAGCCAAGATCCAAAGTCTCCCGCAGACCTTCACAAACTGTGATGTGAGGTAGCTTCAAGCGGGAGTGGTACTTCTTGTCACGGTTGGCTGCAGGGTTGGCAGTGCCATCAAAGCTCCCACGGGCAGAGATGTATGCAGAGTTGGCCACCACTGTTGTCAGGCCACCAATATCCATGGTGACACAGTGGACAGGAGAAAAAGAGAAAACGGAATAAGAGCAAAGCACAGAAGCAGCTACAAAGAAAATATGTTACAGGGAGACAGAAGTGGAGGTGAAAATATCAAATAGATGCAGAGATAAGGATATCTCAAGAAAAACAAATCTCCAGATGCGTTATCTGAGATTCTTCCTATCTTCCTTCAGTGATTCAGGATCAGAAGCTTATCGTCTGCCATCTACTCACTGCACACAATCACAGAGAGCTCAGTGAGATGATCACTGAACCTGAGAGTCCCTTCCCAACAGACACATGCAGACACACATGCAGATCTGCCTGAATCATCACCTTTCGCCGGGGGGATTTATCCACACTGGATCTCTGTAATGCTTTATCCAATGCAAACCCACGTGCATGCTATAAAAGAGGAGTAGGGAACAAGAAGTGAAACAAAAATGGAGTGGACAGGTGAAATAAGAGACGCAAAAGGAGAAGGGGGAAGGAGGAAAAATATGACATGCATGTTGTGGGCTTGAAGTACTGAAGTACCTTATCCTCACCTGCAGTAACACAGCAGGTGTAGCTCAGCACTAATGTTAAATGAATACTTCTAACAGTGTCCCAAGAAGAAAATAAGCACATTTCACGTTATTTTTTATTTAAAAATGTGTTAAAGGTAGGTTAAGCAATTTCTGGATGATGTCATGTCTTATGATATTTGAAACAAAACCTCAACAAAATCACAAAGCGCGAGCTACTCCTTCCCCCTCTCTTAAGTGCTCTCTGAGACAACACACAATCCTGAAATCTCTCAAGCCCCCCCCCCCCACTTCATGGGCAAACAGCAGTACAAACCCTCCCCTTTGTGGTGATTGGCTGAAGTAATGTTTGTCATGCTTTGTGGAGCAGGCTGCCTCTTCTCTGACTGTATCAAATTTACATATTCAGGGCTGTGTATGAGACCGGCTTTGTCTTGTTTTTAGACTTTCGAGATGGGCAGCTAGGCAGATCATGAGGAGATAATGAATGAATATGACAAAAAGCTCTATGTCAAAAATAACCTAGAATCACTTAACCTACCTTTATTAGTTGTTTTAGGAACAATTTACTTACACAGTATTAATAAGATTTTCTAATATAAAGACAGAGAGTGAAGATTTGCTCAAATCAAAAGTAAAGACAAGTTTCAAGGATGGGATCAAACAATGAGCTTCATGTGAGTCATAAAGAAAAGATTATATGGCATTAACAGCAACAAGGAATAAAAAGAGAATATAAAATATAAAGATACCTACTTACTATTATTAAAGTATGAAATTAAAATATTTTGTTAAAATCTGCAAAGGACTTGTAACTCTGGCTGGAAGTTAAATTTGGTTAATGTCAGACTGGTAAATGTTAGAGGACCATGTCTAACAAACATACAAGTTTCCAACAAATCATGCCCTCATGTACAATTAATTTTTTTTACACTTTAAAATCACTGTACTGCAGCAAGGTGTCTGACTGCAGCCTGTAAACACAGATAAGACAGTTGTGATAAGCTTTACTATCCCGACCATCAGATGCCACCATTTATTACGTTTGTACCGACGAAGAACACTTTGACCTCTTTATTTTCAGATTATGCCAAACTGCCACACTTAATGTCAGCATGAAATCTCTGCAGAAACTTAAATAACCTCAATATCATAAAACTGTAGGGTCTGCAAAATTAAAAAAAAAAAAAAAAACATCACCCTGAATGTGTGTGAACATCATTCTGTTGCAGTATGTAAACTCCCACACAGTGATAATGTGCCTTTTTCATTTGGTCATCCGCACCCTCATATACACCTTGCATCTGTGTACCCCTGAATACCAAAACTGGCTGAAATAAAACCAAGAAAGATCAAATAAATAAGTTAACAATAACTGGAAGTTATTAAGCCTGTCTGTTTGCCCATTCAGGGGTGTTGGCCCAGCTAGACATGTATGGAGAAGAACGCCAGACACATCAGACAAGATCAGCGAAATGAAGATGCTGAACATCCTTCATGAGTTCCTGAAAAGTTAGTATGCAGCATGCTGACTGTTAGAGCTGCGTTTCAGCTCCGGCAGTTGGAATCAATGCAAGGTAATGTTTGTTAACATCACAGCTTAGCATGAGCTAAACTGTGACTGAGGTTAGGTGGGCACGCGCCAACCTGTTGCTGGGCTTGTTTGTTCCACCCATTTCCATGTTTTTGGATCAACTGGGGTTGAGCAGAATCAGCTCCTGCCAATATGGCACTGATGGCCCAGAGAAGGGCCATACCCAAACAAGACAAACTTCGAAAGCGCTCTTCAGAAAACCCAGTTCTTCCTATGCAGTTTATGTTTTTGCTCATGATAGGCTACAACAGTGATTTCTCAAAGTGTGGCCCGCGGGCCCCCTGGTGGGTCGTCGCGGTACTGCAGGTGGGCCGTGAGAGGTCATTCAAATTAAACAAATATGTTTTAAATCCTCGATCTTTTTAAAATCTGTTAATTACTGTAAAATATTAACGACATGATTTAAAAACATTAAAAGTAACAAAACAAACCAGTTAAGTGTTATACTACCGTCATCTTAACTTAATATGACAAGTGTCACCTTATTTGTTGACCCCTTACATTAATGTCAGAACATAGCTTCTAGTCCTGAATGTTGATCACAGTTGTGATTAAAAGGTTTCGGTGGGCCGCGGAGATTTTTCACACTTCAAATTGGGCCTTGGTATTCTGAAGTTTGGGAATGGTTGGGCTACAAGAAAAAATATCACATCGACAAGGGAGAAGTAATTTTTCAAGTTTTTTTAAACCTCAAAGCAGTGAAATGAGAACAACATTCTAGAAAGAAGAAGAAAGAAATCCCAGACATGTTCAAATGAAGAAGGAAAAAAAATCTTTTCATCTATCAGCTCTAAACTGTCCCCCGTACAGTCCGGCTAATAGGATGATGATTGTGAAGGAGTTTCTCTATAGAGCTGCTGACTTCAGAGTTTGCTGGTTATCAGCTTAGACAGAGCAGGTGTGCTCACATGCTTACATACACAGACACGTGTAGGTGTGTGTCACAGGTATCACAGAGTAAGAGAGTTTCCTCAGCTCTTTGAAACTCCAGTTGTGTCCTGCGAAAAGATTAATGTGCTGTGCTGCGTGATGATAGATGAGTAACACCCAATCACGTGGATTCATTCATGTGAACCTGTTCACTAATCTCATTTGGGTTTGGTACAGAGGGTGCATATAGGGCAGTAGACAGTTGTTCTTATATATCTACAAAGACAAAGAAAGACAGTCTCATTAATGCAACTAAGCTGACTAGATAAACAGTTAATTTCTTTATTTCTCCAGAGAAAGTACTTCTACCAAAGTAAGAGTAAATGAGGTCCATAAAAGAGCTTTGTTGCCATCTTATTTTAATAAATAAATGAATGAGCCCAGTTGTTTCAGGATAAGAAAACATTTAGATAAAAACATCATGATGGCTAATACTACACATATACTCAAAAACAAACTTCTGCTAACACACTGGAAGACACAAATGAAAATATTCAAATGTACGTAACTCGTGGTTGCGTCACACACATTTGCATTGCACGTAATACCTAAGGCAACTATTTCCCAACTGTGCTCTCTCAAAGTCACGTTTCTTGCTCACAACATCACGTTCTAAGTGCAGAGAGTTGAGCAGGCACATGAGTCTGACATTCAGTGGTAGCTAGTGCAGAGTTTTTCTTCAGTGAATAAATTCTCATTAGTATCTAATGCATTTTTATTTCTAATGTTGTATTTGACATCTACATTCTCAGCTTTCTCGTGCAGCGTAATGTATCACCATTTCTAGAATTTGAACTTTTTCTAGAGCTCACTTTAGCGTTACGTCAAAGTTCATGGCAGTACACTGATCAGAGTAAAGTAGCAGTGAAATACAGCAGATGGATATTTTTTACTCCAATTATAGGCCAAAATCTGTCAGCTACAGTATCCTAAATCTGAAGAAATTAGAAACAGAAACGTCAGTAAATGAAAAAAAAAAAAAAAAAGGAGGATGTAAAATTATACTGGATTGCAAAAAAGAAATATCTCTAGTCTCCTGTGCTTCTCCTTTAAACTGTAAACCAAGTGTGCTGTCTCATCAAACTAGCAGACACTGTGCAGTAAAAAGCGTCATTAATGTCAAACCTAGAACCTGCATCCTTGTCCTGCTGGGGACAACATTTCTGAACTTTTTGGTGTAGCCAGCAGATACTTCATCTGAAAACCAGAAAAGCTAATATCTGGACCAAAACCTCCTGTTCTGTATGACCGTCATAGGTTGAATGCAGATTCATTTCGAAAAGCCTAGAAAAGGTTCAACTTGACTGATCACAACTTGAGCTACAAATGCAACAGTCTGAAAGAGATATTTGTTAAAAATCCCAAGTCAAAATGTAGAATATCATTATTTTCTCTGCTGTGATATAGCAGACTTAAAGAAGTCGAGAAAAATAAGATGCAGATTTGGTCCAGCGTAAAAAGAATTAAGACAAGTTCTGTAAAACTTGTGTGGAATCGTTTTGACCATGAAGTTGGTCAAGTCGTGACAGTTTTACGGTCAGTGCGGAGAACCCATTTGTGCGTGGTAACTCTCCACAGCAGTGGAGCCAGCAGCAAGCTGAGAGTGGTGACACTGAGGACCAGCAGGTACACCTGCAGACAAGGAGATAGAGAAAAGGAAAAGAAGACAGAAGCTGCAGTTATTAGTTTATAGGACTGAAGACATTTAGGACATATAGTCCACAGTTTTCTGACTTAGTGGAACTAACTTTACCGTCTCAGTGTATTTTGTGCAGGTGAACAGATAAGACTTCACTAAGGTTTCTGTAACAATATGATTGTTTTTTTTTTCTTGATTGGATTATTCATTTTAAATACAAACAAACTACTGAATCACAGAAACTGTAGTGTAGTACCAGGAGTAGTGTTAGGGACTACTCCTGTAGTCCCTAACAATGCTTACCAGCCTACCTCTGCAGGGAAAGGCTTTGGAGGCAAAGCTGAAACCCGGTAGAAGGTGCTTGAAGGAAATGCACAGTACATTTGTTCACAAAAAATCTTATCTAATCATGGACCATTTAAAAAATGTCATTTTGTATTCTCGTAATTATAAAAGACCATCAATTGGCAGTATTTTACAGATTAAGCAATCAAGAAGGAATAAGAGTCATTATTTGAAATCCAACTTTATTATAAAACACCCTTCAAAAATGAAGGCAAAATCCAATAAATACAAACACAACTAAACACATAAAAAAAATCCAGAGGTGAAATTTAAAAATAAATAAATACATCAGCAAATTCATCACTGACCTCTCTTGAGATGATGCCTGCCCTACGTGCCCGGCTTCCCAAGACAAACGAGAATTCGCTGACCTGTGCCAGACCAGCCGAAACGATCCACCGTATGTGTCGGGAGCTTGGCGGCAAGATGACAGACAGCACAAGTACAGCCATGATAAACTGGAAGGAAATGAAGAGTTACGGAAGACGTGAGTAGGAATAAAAGTAGAAATAAAAGAGCAATAAAGAGAAGTAAAAAAAAAATAGGAGAAAGCTGAACCTTCATAATAACGAGCGTGAGTGTCAGCACAAGTAGGATGGTGAGTTCATACAGCACAAATGTTGGGAACACGTGGAAACCTGCAGCATCACAAAAACACGCAAGATAACTTAGTATAGCCTCACTGGTAAACAGTACAAAAAAATGAAGGGTATTTACACTGGGTCAATAATGATGAAGGGCTGCCTGACCAATGGAGGCAAAGAAGATGATGGCAAGGAAATCTCTGATTGGCTCAATACATCCCAAGACCTCGGCTGTGACCATGTGACCCTGTGAGGACAGCAGAGCTCCGGCCAAGAAACAACCCAGTTCCATGGAAATACCCAGAAACTCTGTTACCTAGAAAAAAGAAAAAAAAAAAAAAGTCGCTTCTTTACAAAAAATGAACAAATATTACATTCATGAGAATTAAAAAAAAGAAGAAGAAGAAAGAGTTCTTTATTCAAAAAGAACTGACCATACCGTCAACATGAAAAAAACAAAAGCTGCCACTCCCAGCACCAGGATCTCCTTGTTGCCTTTGCTCTCGCTGTGAAGTTTCTTATAAAATGGACCAATGAGCAATGATCTGAGTAACAAACATATGAGCAGCACAGCGGCGAGCGATACCAGGACCAGGGCCAACAGATTCAGCACTCGCAGACCTTCAAACAGAAAGCTGGGTAGCACAGAGGGAAGAGCAAATCTACAGGACGGTGTACATGTATTTCCAGAGAAGAGGACACTTAAAAACAAAAAAAGTCTAACTGACCTGTCCAAGTCTCCACTCTGTGTCTGGATCAGAGTTGGCATGACAGCAATGAAAAGACCAAGCTGAACATCCTGCATCACTAACATCCCCAGGAGAAGAGTGCTGTAGTCCAGGTCAGCTGTCTCACACCCACACAGAAATGACTGCCCAGTCTCAAAAGAGTGTTTCTAACATATATTGCATATCTGTCAATCAACATTTTAGTTTTGTAAGCTGATTTAGAAAAGAAGATCACAGGTTTTTTGTCTTATCTGTTACTCCTATGCTAAAATGAACAGAACAACTTGTACTCAATCATCCCATCATATGTGAGATGTTCTCATCCTTCCGGTATTCAGGGCAACCGTCTTTGAGAACACAACTACACTAACAGTTCAAAAGAAACAAAGCATGTTGACAAGGTTACAATAAGAGTAAATACCTGCACGTCTGAGATTCAGCCTAAATTGTTTTCTTTTCATGAACTAGTAAGACAACATTTTTAACCATCTTAAATATCCCCCTGTTTTCGTCCACACTCCTGTAAGAATTCTCAGATGTAATGACTGGGAAATATGTGAAACCCACTTCTATGACATTTAAATGTAACCTTTAAACCAGTCCTTTGTGCACTTTCAACAACGAAATGCATCAGAAGAATATTCGAAATGATCACATCTGCATACCTTCCTTGTCTGTCTTGCTTCCTCCTGCTAGGAAGCGGGACACTAGTGGAGTGCTGGATAAGGACAGACAGGTGGAAATGAAGACAGTCTGAGTAGGACGAATATGAAGAAACTGTCCCCACACCAATCCGGCCCCGACCATCAGCAGACTCAGGTAGCACGACCCCTGAAGAGACGTCTTCCACACCTGCAACCAGACACACAGTCATGTTTTCCACATTCATAACCACAACTTAATCTGCAAGAAAATAAGTGCAACATACAGTATAAATTCATGACTTACACTATGGAAACTTGCTGTTTGTCCTCAAAAGGGAGGAAAGTTTTCATAAAGTGACTGTATAAACACATTTTATTTTCCCATGACAGACATTAAAACAAAGTACACACACTTTTACCAAATTACTTTGTATAATTAAGTATTTAGGTAAATGGCATAAAACAAAGCAATAAGGGAAGTCCAAGTATTGTTCTAAAAGCTTCTTTTGCAAAGTAATAAAAATTTGAATAAAAGGGGCAAAATTATTGGTGAAATAGTGGTCTCTGTGCAGGAGCAGCAATTATTACATACCGTAAGAGGAAAAAAAACATTTAAACAGTTATTAAAACAGTTAGTGTATCAGTTATTATTATTGAAATGACATTGTAACAATGTATCTTTGAAAAATCTGAACGCTTTTATTTTTTGGTGTGAAGCCAACTATATCTTTAAAGAAATCTGTAATGTAGTGTGATCTTACAGCACAATATCAGTCTGAGTTCCTGAGATGGTATGCACATATATGCAATGTTTGTATAATAATAATAATAATAATAATAATAATAATAATAATAATAATAATAATAATAATAATAATAATAATAATAATAATAAATATCAATTCTAGAATATTATGTAGTCATTGTTGTACAATTTTAAATCAAAATTCTTTTGGATTTACCTTTCTAAGGCGCTCAGGTGAGAACTCCAGTCCCACCACAAAGAGAGTGAAGAACACACCCAGCTCCCCCAGAGTCTCCACCTGAACCATAGACTGCAAGACAGACAGCCAGACAAGGGTAATGCTACTAGCACATAAAAGAAATAAATGATATGCTGATACCGCATGCACACAAACACACAGATATGCACACACCTTGATGCTGTTGAAAACCAGAAGGACCAAGCAGGACCCCGCAGATAATATATCCAAACATGGGAGGAAGACCCAGCAGGGTGCAAAACCAGCCACAAGGCAGGGACAGCATCACCACAGACACCAGGTCCTGCAAATACATGTTGCAAAAACTTGAAGTAAGGGTTAAAAGTATTACATTGTTTATCGGTTCTGGAAAAAAAAAAAAAAGATCAAAGCAGAGTGGAAACAACTAACCCTGATGAAGTGATGGTCGGCTCTTGGCATCGTGGAGTCTCCTGGTTTGGTCAGAACATACTGGTTATTCTGTGAGTCAATGAGCATGCTCAGTCCAAAGTTGTCCTCCACTTCTTTCTGCTTGGACTTGTTCTTTATCTTTCCACCATTTTCTTCATCTTCCACTCTCAGCACTGCCTCTACATTTACTCCTTCCATCTATATAATAATCAGTATGGAAGAAGATATATTTTGATGCATCACTGAAAAAGGCTATGATGATGCTGTTATGTAAACTTACTTTGTTAATATATTACTTTTAAAATATCAAATTTTCTAAATCCCCAAGCGATTTCCTGAATGAAGAATCCAAAACTTATGAAAATGGTCATTTTCTGACCTGTTTATTGTTATCAAAGGCATGTTCCTCAATTTCCTCCTCTAGTCGGTCTGCTGCTTTCCTGACGGCCTCCAGAATCTCATCCAGTATGGACAGAGTCTTGTTCTGGGACAAAGCACTCTTCACAGCTTCCTGCTGGTGCTTCTCTGCAGCCACCAGCTCCACATACTCTTGCTCTTCCTGAAGGGTGACAACAAAGCCCAGCAAGTAAGATATGTTAACTGAGGCAAATGCTCCAGTGTGATCTCAGTTCACACATTCAGAAAAGAAAAACTAATTTTGCTCGGTTAGGAACAATCCACAGCAAAAAAAAAAAAAAAAAAAAACTTCACCTGTATGACTGCCTCCCTGAGAGCCTCCAGTCTCTGTCTACTGCTCTCCTTCATGTTGACCACATCCCTGTAGTCTCCCTGCAGCGCCCTCTGCAGGCTGTTCACTGCCTGGAACACCAGGTGTTCGCTTTCATTCAGCTCCTTCTGGAAAACCTCCAGAGTGTGAATCTTCATGCAGACACAGAAAAACCAGACAGGAAGTTAACTACTACATTTCTGCGATGCTCTTTAAAAGAAGCCCCTGTTTATGTTCTCAGAGCGGTGCAGTTCAAATGACTTTATCTGGGAGATGCAGATAATATTGATTACAATGGAAACATTACACAAAAATATAATCTACAAAATGACTCAAAATATGCTCCCGAGACAAAAAAGAGGCCATTTATCCTGCCATTATCTAATGTAGATCTGAAATTATTCATTAATTAATTACTGAATTGGCAGAGAACTAAGAAGCAAAAACTTTATAAGTTATTTCTATGCTAATGAAACTGTTGTTTGAATTTCAACTCTTGAATTTCATTTTAATCAGGCCATCTTCATTGTATATCTTAAAAAGTTTGAATAGAAGGCAGCTGGAGTGCTTTTCTTGGTTCTTGAACACATTTCACCTCTCATTTGGCTGCTGGGGAATTTCAGGCTTATAAACTGTTGGGACATTCAAGCCACAAGCAAACCACTGATATTGGCTCATTGCTTCAAACTTTGGGAACACCCCATGTTCCCACCCAATGGGTGGGAGGATGAGAAAATGAGAAAATGTTGAGGGAAGGTTGCATATTACAGAAATCCCATCCATTTCAATCTCAGACAACAGCAAGGACTCTTCTAAAAACACAAAACCAGCTGCTAAAAAAAAGATATACTCAGGTCCATTTTACTATCGATGCTCTTGTACATAGAATTGATCAGATCTGCCAAACTCTCTTGGGCCTTCTCCCAAAAAGGGTCGCACAGGAGGTTTCCAGGCTCCTCAAAAGGGTACAGCTATCATGTATGGAGGTTGCAGGTTTGACTCCCGGCCTGCAACCCTTTGCTGTGTGTCTTCCCCACTCTTCTGTCCCTCTTCACTGTAAATAAAGGCCACTGTGTCAATTTAATAGAATCAAAAGAATTTAAAAGAAAAAAGGCGAAACAGTTAACGCAACATAGAAAGAGCAAAGAGCGGGAGAAGCGTGTCTTCTAAGCTCTCAAGCTGACACCAAACACTTCTCTGAGAGCTCCACATCTAACAGATGAAAACAGGAGGAGATTACACAAACTGACATTCAGGAGCAGTGGGTTAAAAATGGATCAGATAAGAACTTCACTAAACCAGAGAAGGATGTTTTAGCCAAAGGAATCAATTTGCCACATCGCTCATTACTTGTGGTGGTCAACGTCACCGTCAATGATTCACAAAAGAGGAACAGCTACATAGCTGAAGGAGAACACCTAAGAATCAAAGTATTAGCAGCCATTTTCAGAGCAAAACCTGCTCCATCTAACTTGACATCATCAATTAACCATCAGGCAAAGACAGATCAGTGTCGCTCATATCCTACATGTAGGAAATGGAAAGCAGACCAGTCAACTCCTACAAGGTGAATAACACCAAGCCACTGGTTTAGATATATGTAATATAACCTGGGTCAAAACTCAAATTTAAGAAACAACACTAGTGTGTACCCAAAACTCTAGTATCTGCTTTGTGGCTCACACTGTAGAGTGGAACACAAACTATCTGTCATCAGAACCCTGTATCACCAGCCTAAGACAGCCTAAGACAGTGAGAAAGAAAAGGAACATAAACACATCAGGAAAACACTAACAAGCCTGCAGACATCCAAATTAGACCTTTGTCAGGTCAGCAAAGCATTCTGCAAAAAAAAGTCACTGCAAATTTAATAAGCACAAAATTACTTTCATTCCATATGTGAATTTAAGAAGGTTCACCAAACACAACATCCTGGTGGACCGTAGAATGACCATGACTTGGAAGGCTGAGAATCTACAGCAGCGTATCTCATTTGCAGATTTGACCACTTGTCTGCAGTATACATTGATATGGCTTTTTGTCATTGGTTAATATCACAACATTGTAAAAAATTGCCATCATGAAGAGAGGATCTGGATGTACTGCATAAAGGTGATATAGCTGCAAAATATATGGCTGAATAATCTAAAATGCACACACAAATGTCTATATTATTAATTCAAGAGCAGACTTTTGCACCATCTTGCACCATGTTTATTCCCTGTCTAAGTACCTGGAAGTGTTTCTCTGGTTCTGAAAGGCTTTGATCTCTTCCAACTGCAGCAGCAGCAGCTTCCAGTTTCTTGACAACCACATTCTTCTGGCGCAGGAGTCCCACCAGCCGCTTGCAGTTTTTAGTCACCCAGATCTCTCCATATGAGGTCGGTTTGCTGCGATAGAGCTTGATGGCATGCTGGGCAACCTGGTCTTTGTGCAGTGCAGCAAGCGCCCCTGCCAGGCCAAGGCACAGTAGGCAGCATATAACCTGCATCCAAACCTCTGCTTCTGTCTTTCTCAGGTTGAGGGATTTGATGAAGCGTAGGACACCTGGAGTGGAAAATGGAAAGCCGTTATAACTAAAATAAGCCGAGAATGACTATTAGCCAAAAAAAAAGAAAAGATGAATGTTAATACAAATAATTTGTTAATAAGATTTGAAAGATGTCCTTTCATTTGAATTTTGACCATAAAAAAAAAGATTTAAAAACTAGCAGTCATATCTTAAAAGGGACCCAACATTTAGTAAAAAATGTTTTTGTTATTTTTCAAACCATTCAAACCAACATATTCATGATTTCACCTTTCAAGCCCGATAAAGTTTCAAGGCACACAATAAGGACTTTTACTTGACAAAAAATGGTAACTTTCAAAAAACAAGTGTAAATTTAGCCATCTGAAATGACTTTTAATTCATGTCACTTTCTTTTTACAGGTTACAGTGGACAGCTTTAGGTTTTCCAGAAAACCCTCAGGTTTCAGTACACTTTTTTTTTGTTTTTTTTTTAACAAGGGTTCAGGTCTGAATGGGTTAGGGTGAGCTACCCTTTTTCTTTGTACTAAATACTTCTTGCTATTGTCATTTCATATTTACACAGGGTGCGGTTACAGTTGAATAACGCACATGCTCACCTGTGGCTCTGCAGACTGCTCGGAGGTCATTAAGCACCCTGACTTGACAGAACACGTCATGTACATAGATTCCAGTGCTGCTCACTTTCCTGCAGACAACTAATATGATCTGACATTTCCTTTTTACACCTGGGAAAAGGCAAATCCCAATTTATGTTTGCACTACACCTTTTAATACATGAGATTTTTTGACTGAATGTGTTGACCACAGTCAGGCTGTACTGCACCTTTGAGAGCGTGAGTCAATCTGAGCGAGAGCTGCCTTCCAAACTTGGCTGGTCTGCAGCCACACGGTTGATGTAGCTAGAAATCAGTAGTGCTACTGTTCTGGACTGCAGAGAACAAAATGAACCCCCCAACACACACACACACACACATACAGATAGAGAGAGAGAGAGAGAGAGAGAGAGAGAGAATATGAAACCTGACAAATCACATTTTTAAGTGCAGGCACAGCCAAGCAGAGGATTATTGTATTATGTTTGTAAACTTAGATTTGTAGTTTTATCACAAAAATAAACATTTAATTTACCATAGGCCTATAAGTTAGAAAAGTTATTAGAAAAGTTGAGTAACAAGTAACTCAACCCTATTAATGCAATAAGAGGAATTACAAAACTTCCATTAATCAAGTATTACATTGTGTTTGCAGATCACCTGAGCCTATACAGTAAGCGCACGTGTCCACCTATCTTCATTATAAACCAAACATTAACCCATTTCTTTTTATCTTTTTGTTTGTTTGTTTTTTTGTAAAGCACACCTCATGCATTTTTAGACATACCAGAAACACCGTCGTGGAGGAAATCATCCGTTCGTTCACTGTCCCGGTCACAGATCAGTCCGTGGAGACAAATGAAGGAGGAAAAGCTGCAGTTACCTCCCAAATAATACACCGTCTTGGCTCTTAACTCCAAGACTGAGCGAGCAGCTGAAGAAGTAAACAGGAACAATCATCTTGTTGTGCCGCAGCACCGACACCCCTCCTCCCCTGCCACATAGCTGGAGTCCGTCGGTAACAGGCGTGCCCACTTTTTCACTTGTCGACCAACTTGGTGTTTACTCTGACCTCCGCCGTCGATGACAGGGGCAGCACCGGGAAGACTAACGGTAGGTGCGACTACTACAGACTGAGTGGTAGTCTGAGGTCGGGTCAACTTCAAGTGGATGAAGCTCTATTTTCTGGTGTAGCATTTATAAGTAAAGCTAAGTTAGCCTTCATATTTTTCCTCGGAGCTGTCAGACCGGCTCCAGCCAGCTGACTTCATACTCCCATGACACAACACCGCTGCGAACATTAGCAAACAAGTCTCACACTAAGAAAAACACTTTTTCTGAAAAAAGCTCTTCAAAGAAGTATACGTATAAAATTGCAGATTAAATTGAACAACTGTTGCACTGTATTTTTAATGATATCATGCCGGTGTACCTTAGATCCTCGAGATTACTTCCGAAACATCTTTGTCAGATTTGATATGGGAGTTGTAGTTTTCGGCTATATATTTTTTTTTCGTCAGAGTGCGTCGAGTGCTTTGAAACTTACGTACGTAACGACGTAACGCAGAGTTTTTCGTGATATGGTGACTGGTTTTTAATCAACACTGGCTTAGATACAAGTCAACTCTGGGACATTTTCCCTTTAATATTATCAATGAGAAGCATAATAATCCACAATAAATCACGCAATTTTCATAGGAAAGAGTAAGCAAAATAGGAAAGAGTAATGCTCAGTGTAAACACTACAGGACATGCGGAAGAACTTCAGCGTCCACGAACTACATTTCCCGTAATTATAAGGTCCCTACTGTAGCGTAGTCTGCGTACGCATGCGTAGTTGAAGATATTTGACATCAAGTTGGCCAAAACAGCGGGTGATAAAATGGTATGTAAGATTTGAAAACAGAATCTAAGAGTTGTTGAGCCCGGTTCAAAAAGTCCCCAGACCAGTAACGACTGTCACTAACTTTAACAGGATGCTGACAATTGGCAAATCGGGGTGTCCTTTGCCAAATGTCTTATTGTAACTGTGATCTGAGTCGGCAGTATGAGGAGAAATGGAAGGTCAGTTGTTGGTATTTTGAGATGTGCACCTGCGCTTGGACGAGGCACATTTTCCTTTTTGGTTGTTCTCCTGTGCTATACCGTCCTGGATCTGGAGAGCCTGGAGGATCAAACGCTGGCGTGTCTCGGTGAATTTGTTGTTTGGCCATCGGGTGGTACAGGTCTGCACTTCTGCAAAGACGTGCAACCCTCTCGATGCCATCTGAAAGTGACAACGTCACACTATTCTGTTAATGAAAGTGCATGTCTGCAATCAAATTTTTGCACTTTACTCAATTAGAGTCAATCTCCTTAACCCAAGGCTGCATTATTGAACTATCTGTAGTGGTGTCATTATTTACAGCTATCTGCATTTGTTTACTTATAAATGTTTTGTTTTTTTTTAAAAAATCTACTTATCACAAGAAATGTAAAGTTTATATAATACACTTTATACATCATGTAAGAACAATATATTGTGTGTTGTTGAGTAGACAAGGAAACGTGTGTTTCACCTGTGTTTACTTGCTTTAACAGCACAAGTTAAAGTCATCACAGAAGGACAAGGTTCGGCAGTTCATGTCCTTCACACAGGCGGGGAGAGGACAGCCGTGTTCTGCCTGTTGCAGAATGACTGGAAACTAGAAGTCGCCACGGACAACTACTTCCAGAACCCAGATTCTCTACCACAAAGAATCCATGAAAACCTCAGTGGACCGCAATAGGCTGGAACAGCTATACAGCAGATACAAAGGCAAGTGCTGTGCAAGACTTTGTTTTTTCCTTGTGTTTGATCTAATGTTAATAACAGCACAGTTATCTGGCTGTTTTTCTCACAATAAGTTGCCTTTTTAGACCCCCAGGATGATGATAAGATAGGCATCGATGGGATCCAGCAGTTCTGTGATGACCTGACTCTGGACCCAGCTAGTGTGAGCATCCTGGTGGTGGCGTGGAAGTTCAGAGCTGCCACACAGTGCGAGTTTAGCAGAAAGGAGTTCCTAGACGGCATGGCAGAGCTAGGGTGAGAGATTTCATTGTTGAAATTAACATGATTTGATAATAGATTCCTCTGCTTTTCTGACACATTAAGAATGTGTTTAATTTCAACCGTAAGATGTAGTAAACATGTATGCGGGTGCAGAATCATCGTACATAACCTGCTAAACGTGAATCCCTGAAAACTTTAAGATATACGATCACACTTGACAATTTTGCTGTTTTCTTCTCTCTGCCTTTCAGCTGTGACAGCCCTGAAAAACTTAAAGCCATCCTTCCCAGACTAGAGCAGGAGCTGAAAGACAGTGGAAAGTTTAAAGACTTTTACCAGTTTACCTTCAACTTTGCCAAGAATCCAGGCCAGAAGGGATTAGGTAAGCAGAGCTTGTGGAAGACATGTGTTTTTCTTAAATGGTACCTCCAAGAAAATGTTGTTTTAAAAAGAACAACTGCGTTTTATTAAAAAAAAAACAACAACAACAAAAAAAAAACCCATCAAATATCCAGTCTTGAAGGTTATGGTTTCACTTTCCAGATCTAGACATGGCAGTGGCCTACTGGAACCTGGTTCTCACAGGCCGATTCAAATTCTTAGATCTGTGGAACCACTTCCTGCTGGTAAGTGTGAACAATAGTCTTTTTTTTCTGATTATTATTATTATTATTTTGTGTGTGTTTATACAAGTGTTTTATGCATGTATGGTTATATTTCTGCGATATTTTAAGTACATGTATGCCAGCATCACTTTAATTCAAGCTCATATTACTTCCCCAAACATCACCTCTGTATTTAAGCAACACCTATTTTTAGCAGAGTAAACCAAAAGTTAAAATCGCTTGCATTAAGGTAGTTCATAATTAAGATTTACCCTTTACTGTGCTTCATTCAGGAACATCACAAGCGCTCAATTCCCAAAGACACATGGAACCTCCTCTTGGACTTTGGCAACATGATTGCAGATGACATGTCAAACTATGATGAGGAAGGTGAGACTATGGAGATAATCATGGAGGCATGGTCGGGCATGCTGGATCAGATACATCCTGATTTTGTTTTAAAGCACAAAGAAATTTGATCAAGAGCCTGATAATATGAGTGAGATAAGGATAACTGGAATTTCTCGCATCCTTGGTTGGAGATCTAGGTGAAGAAGGCTTGCAAAAGCATCTGTGGTGAGGTACAAATAAAGAATCTTCCCTGAGATGTTGATAAAGAATAGTCAGTAAGATGATTATTGTTTGCCATGTGAAAAGCAGCAAAGATAGGTCAAGCCAGAACAGAAGCCTGTGTGACAGTTCTGGCTGCTTTTAGGGTCTTTGTCACATACAGTAAATATTGTGACCCTAATAGATCACAAAGCCAGATCTATTAGGATCAAGGAAGCTGTTCCATGGTAGGAAATCTGATTTTATTACAAGCAAAACCTTGTTTGATAGTTCTCAACTTGACCATTGGTGAGAGAAGGCTTTTTGAACAAAGATGTTACCTGAGCCTGTTTGAACGAAGATGGAAACATGCCCAAAGTCACATTTACACAACATACACATTTGCTTAACTAGACACATTTGTTGTTGATGAACGTCTGATTTCACTTCTTCAGTCTGTCACATTTGGACGTCGCTAACGTTTTCCCTCTGCCCTCTCCTCAGGGGCCTGGCCTGTCCTCATTGATGACTTTGTGGAATTTGCTCGTCCGATTGTGACAGGGAACGAAAGAAACGCAACATAACATTTGTCCCAGGTTTATGCAGCAGATGGAGCTTGTTTCTTCCAATTTTCTTTTCATACAAATGAGCCAAAAAGAGACTACTCGCTAATTCTGACATTAGGAATGTTCTTCCAACTGCATAAGATGCCTTGGATGATGAGTGGCCTGGAGAACAACAGTTGTGGAACGGAAAGCCGGAAGAGAAACAACAGGAGAGGAAATATTTTTGTTGTGGTCTGCAGGTGTGGACAGACTTTTGAGTTGCAATATGAAAATGATAAGTACGTGAAGACTCATCACCCGAACTACCAATCGGGGGAAACTTGAACTGCTTCGATGGACTCTTTAAAGGGCACCCTCAGCAGAGTAAGAATGAGCTTTTTAAACATGCACAGGATTAAGTTATAGATGCAGTGGGATTTTGCCTCATACATGTTTGAATGGAACAGTATGTTAAAATCTGCATGTTTTGTCAGTGTTAAGCAGTTGCATGGATGTTGTGGAAAGCAGTGATCTAACTTTATTTCACTGATGTTGTGAATGTGTTGGTCTCACTGACAATGAGAGCAAAGAAAATGTGTGCTTGCTTGTATGCTTGTATGTTTGGGTTTACTAGGTGGGGGGTTTAATAAAAAAGGCATCATCTCCTAAGCCATACGATGCCTGATCATTTCATTTTATTTTTGTAATGTCCTACTACAGGAAATTGTGATTCAGTTTCATGAAGTGACATTGAAAATGTTAAAATTATTGTTTTGTACTGCTGTTGATCATGTTAGCATCATGTTTTTTGAGATGAACACCAGCAGTATCATCTTGTTACAGTTGCAAAATGCTGTTCTCATAGCTATAAGATGACGTATCTGAGAAGATGGGTAATGACATTTATAACTGAGATTAGTACCTGATATGCATATGAAATCCATATTTTTAGAATACAGAAAACACTGCATTGCTTTGTTTGTTTTAGTTGCTTGTGACGTGTGTAAATGTCTGAAGTCAAAGAGAAACTGACTGGCAGGTTGACTGTTTTCTATTATTCAGGTGAAAGCGTATCTCTACAAACTGCACTGATTTACACTTTTTCTGTTGTAGAATTTTATTTTTAAATCAACCTGTACACAACTAGAGAGCTGTTCAGTTTACATGACTGTTGCTTTTACTTTTTTATAAATGAACAACATCATTGCCAATAGTATTTAAAATGTTTGTTTACCATTTTAGAGGTCAGCTGTTGCTTTTTATGGATCATCACCTATGGCCTGCAGGTGAATGATAGTTGTTTGTGCTGCCATCTTGGGGTGTTTGAGGAATATCGCATTTGTCGTTGTACTGTAGGCTTATTCAACATCAAAGACTTGAGCCTTTTTTACCTTGTAACAGTCGGAGCAGCAAAGCTTTTTATAAGATTTTGTTTACTATGGAACTCTAAGAAAAAAAAAAAAACCCTGCCAACAGTATGTGAAATGCAGTGTGTCAGCAGGCAGAGCTCAGGTACCAGTCGTCTCTTGATCTTTGAGCATCATCTGACTTCCTGTAGTTTCAAGTGTTCTTGCTTTCTGTTCTGAACAGCAAAGCTGACCTTGTTCTGCAGGTTGTTGCTGCCGCCATAACAAAACCTTTGCCACGATTTCTAAATAAGGACGGAAAGTTATTTAAGGAGGGAGAAAACTTTAGTAATGTGGTCCAGTGGTACGTTTCAGTTGTCAATTGTGTGGTCACTGTTTCTAGCCTTGCACATCATTCTCAAAGTATTTCTGCTGGGGAAAACCCCCCACAGCAATTTACAGTTCAATATGTTTAGTCACATACATTGTTTCTATTAAAGAATGTCAATAAAGCATGTTGTTTTAAACAGTCTGGAATTTCTTGCATGTCTTTTTGAAACTTTCTGCTCAAGGATTCAACAGGTCATTGACTTGTTTATAAGGACAGAATGTATGTTTGGTTAGGTGAAAAGACAAATTTGACAGTGAATGGGGGGGGGGTGTTTAAAAAAAAACAACTCATAACTGTATTGAAAATCAAATACCCGGTAGAACGTGTTATCAGGTTGCATTCCTGCTAGTTATTATCGGCAGCAGCTCTTCTGGTAAAGCTTTGTTTACTCCTCTTGTGTTCAGGGCTACCTTCACTGGTGGATGATTTAAAAGTGGATTGTGATTGAGAACAAAGATTTTTATGACCTGTTTGACTCAAAGGGGGCAAGAATTAGGAAATCATGAATAAATAACAGTTGTATAATAAAGGCGGGGAGAGGGGGTTAGTACTGCTGGCAGGTAGAGAAGTTCCAGCACCAGCTTACTTGCATGCGCTTTAGCTCAGCAGTGCATTAGCATCTTTTCCAGAGGGTCCAGCCCCCATCACCACTCCACACCCCATCGTCCAGCTTTTAGGCTTTGGTACCATGGAGATTGCCTTTTTAGGAAACACCTGATAACAGCTGAGCTCACTGCCACCCAACACAAAGAAGCTTACGCTGATAATGCAGTGCCCTCATGCTGGTGTGTGTGTATGTGTGTGTTTGCCCACCCTTCATACATGTTTGAGAAACTAAAGGAGAGTTCTGGGGATGATGTAGTTGAGACAAAAAAAAAACTGAGATCATAGCGGTGAGAGCTGGATAGGCTGAAGTTCTTCAGGATATTTTGGAACAAAAGAGTTCAGCCGACACTTTTCTGAGATACACTGAGATGGTACAGAGGAGTTTGGGGAGTGGTTTTTGGCGGGCGGAGCTAAATTAATCCCAGTGTGGCAGCTCTATTCAAGAAGCTAGCTGGGTGAGCCAATGTGAGCCAAATCTAGAATAATGGAGAAGTTCAAGGCAGCTATGGTTCTGGGTGCAGTTGGTGATGCTTTGGGCTATAGGAAGGGCCACTGGGAATCCTGCACATCAGGCAAGAAGATCCAAGAGGAACTGGCCTCTTGGGGGGACTGGGGGCCCTTAAACTGGATCCTGATAACTGGCCCCTGAGTGATGGAGCGCTGCTACACATGACCACAGCAGAAGCTCTTGTAACAGGTATGTGATTGTCTAAGAAACAAATTAGAGAGTGGAAATGATAGCATGATTAAATCCTTGTTTATCTTATATCAAGAAATATCCATATCCATTCCATCCACCATAAATACCCACCTCATCCTGTTCAGGGTAAAGGGTTAGAAGGCAACATATTTCTTTCATTTTAATTTAACATATAAATAAAAAAAAAAATTCATTATTCATGAAGTAGACTTAATAGGTTATAGTATGTACAGCATTTATACACCTGAAACTTTTTCTTACTAATCTTGCTTAATCCGAAATATTGAAACATATTTCTCAACAAATTCATCAGAATTTGTTATGTTGCTAATCATAATGGGAAAATTAAACCAGAACAACTAAACCCCTACAGTCAGTTACCAGGACACAAGAGTCCGAAATAGAGTACTTTGGAAAAGCCCGTTCCCAGCTCCACCTTCCTGAACAAAAGCAGATGAGATCCCACTATAATCTACTGGTATCATGTTTGGCTACCAGTGCGACTCAAACCCAGTGACAGTGGTTCCCAGAAAAAAAAGGTGATAACATCTTTTGAGATTAGGAATCCCTTTTTAGCAACAAACCAGCATGCCATTGCCTACACATATGCACATACACACACGAGCAAGCCAAACAACAATGTATAAAGTATAGAGCACATTGTTCACATTAGTTTGCCATGTTAAACTTTAGTATGGTTTTAGTTTTTACCTACTACAACTCATATAGTTGGAGAAGGTATAAATAAATGTTACAGCATAGATGTTGACTCCCACTTGTCTGCTAAAAAAGAAAAAAAAAATACTAATCCAATTATTATTCATAACAAGTAAAACATTAAAATATTAAATATTCTTATCTGACAAAAATGACTTCATTTGAACGTAGAAGACAAAAATGAATATTTTCACTGAAGAATTTGACAATGCATAGATTCTCTGTCCTTCTTTATCTTTTGTATATTAGACACTATATCACATTTCATATGAATGAACGTCCTGGGTTACAAATTTAGCAGTCCTGTATGTCAGCACAGACTTTCCCACATAAACACTACACACTTAAACAAACTATGCATGGATTCCTCACGGTATGTAGAAAGAGCTCCACTTGCACCTCAGGCATTCTGGACCTAATCTGTCCTGTGGCTAAACTTAGACCATCACGGCACCCCTCATCTTGTTTTGCATGCCAGTCATGAATGACTCTCAACCACTGTGTGTGTGTGTGTGTGTGTGTGTGCCTAGATTACTGGTGTCTTGAGGACCTGTATAGGGAGCTGGTCCGTCTCTATGTGGAAGCCATGGTGTGTCTCCAGGGCAGAGCTCCTGATCCTTCCACAGTGGAGGCCTGTGCTCACCTCAAACCTCACAACTTCCTGCTCGCCTGGCATACACCTTTCAATGAAAAAGGTCACTAGGAGGACAGGAAAGATCTACTTTTTAATTTCTTTGTTTGTTTTATGAGCCCAATATAACTGTGGTAATATGTGCCTGGATATCCAGGGTCGGGGTTCGGAGCAGCAGCCAAAGCCATGTGTGTGGGTATGAGATACTGGCAGCCTGAGAGGCTAGAAAACCTGGTGGAGGTCAGCATTGAGATTGGCAGGATGACACACAACCACCCAACAGGTGATATAATTAATCCTTCCTAATCAAAAGTAATCTACTATGGATTTTATTTCTGCAGTTTGACTTTTCAGTAGCTCTGCCTGCATTTTACGTGTTATAATTAAGTTTCAGTTGTCACCAGACAGAAATGGGAAGATCACTTGTAATGTCACTCTTGCACTCTTGGTTTCAGGCTTCCTTGGTTCCCTTACAACGGCACTATTTGCATCTTATGCAGTACAGGGAAAGCCTCTTGTGACTTGGGGCCGCACGCTCATGGAGGTCATCCCTCGTGCTGAGGAGTACTGCAGGAAAACTATACGGCACATGGCAGGTTGGAGTGTGTTTAAATTTGTGATAATGTGCTGGGGGGGGGAAACAGTTGTGTTGATTAAGCCAAATCAATTTATTCTTACTTTAACACGTTATGGGAACTGTTAAGCTTGGTTTATATACTCAAAAAGCCTGACACCACTGATGCCAGAAATATGTGACCCTTAATTCCTCTGCAGAGTATCAGGAAAATTGGTTCTATTTTGTGGCTAAGTGGCAGTTTTACCTAGAAGAGCGAGAAATAGACAAGGAAGGACAGAACAAACCTTCATTTCCTGATTGCTACGATGCAGAGGAGACTGATAAAGTGAGTCGCTTTAGTTTTTTCTCTCGTATTTCCATGCAGACAGGTTATTATCTCTAAATAGCTGTGTCACATATCTTTTTGTTGTTTTTTTTTTTTTTTTGTCCAAACAGATGTACAAGCGTTGGAGCTCAGAGGGCCGTGCAGGCCGGAGAGGCCATGACGCTCCCATGATAGCTTATGATGCCCTTCTTGCTGCAGGAGGTGACTGGGTCTGAACTCTGTAAACGTGCGATGTTTCATGGAGGTAAGAACTATAGAACATGGATCTGCAAGATATATAAAAATTCGGCACATACTCTACTCTTTTTGTCTTTGTAAACAATGTTTTAGGTGAAAGTGAAGCCACAGGCCTCATCTCAGGGTGTCTCTACGGTCTCATGCATGGTCTGAACCAGGTCCCCCAAGGCCTGTTCATGGATTTGGACAAAAGAGAACGCTTGGAAGAGCTGGGAGAGGCGCTATACAAAGCAGCATCTGCAGAGAAATGCATAGACAAGTAAAGCTGTTCTTCACTGACCTGAACTCTACTGGCTATCAGCGGAACTGAGCATAATGCTGCAACTGCTTTCCTGTCCTCAGCACTACCTCTTAGCACCTAAGTCGTCCTGTGGCATCCTGTCTTCTCCTCACCGCTCTTGCCTTGCTGTCCTTGATTGTTCTGTCTATTATCCACAGATCTGTCATGAATTGTAAAAAGTAAAAATCACCTTTTCTACAAGGTGTGTGGAACTTAGGAATACTAAAAGAAAGGAAAGTTAACTGACATCAGTGCTTTCTGTGAGAGAATTTATCTGGTAATACATATGTCATTGATTTATAGTACATAAATCTGATGTTTTGCTGTTGAAAGAGAATGCATCATATGACTTTATAACATAATGACTGTGCCAATGGCAAGTCTCTTTTACTTTTAAATGGCAGAGCTGTGGGAAAAAGAAAAAAAAATGATTGTCCTTTATAACATTTTATCACTTGAGAAATATGCACTGGTTTATAATCAAAGAAATAATTCCTTTCTATGACCTATATCTTTTTTAAAGCTAACATGTATTAACTAAGCACATGGAACAGCTAATCAAAATAAACTAATATTGTGCAAACGCTTTCTGTGGAGGTTTAATCAAAGCCTGATTAAATGAGAGAAAAAGCTTTAAAATCAATACTGGACTCGTCAATTTTTAGTTTATCAATGCATGTGGAATGTGGGTGAAAGTTGTGGAATGGTAATTACGATTTAAGATATTATAACTAATTCATTATTTGCACTGTGATACTCATATAATAGATAGTGTTGTATAAGAAACAAAAACGAAAAAAATGTCATGGCATTTAAATTGGACTGAGATAATTTAACTGCCTATTTCTTTTAGAATATATTGTCAATTTCTTTTTTTTATTTTGTTGCTCAGCTCCATTCCATAGCAGCTTAGCTTAATTACCTATGAAATTTAATCGAATACAAGTCTGAACAGATCCTTTCCTGCCGGAATAAAATGACAACTTGAATAATCTATTATTCTATATAATTTACTGTCCGAATAAAAAAGCCAAATAAAAAAAGGTATGGTTTAATAAGTATCAATAAGTCTAGGTTTACTGGAGTAAAAACCTCTCAATGTGAAAGGTCAATTTTTTTTTTTTTTAGGCTATTCCCCTTTTTTTCAGGATGGTATTATCAGTTGCAAGAAAACAAGGAGAGCTGCAGGAATTAAGTTTTGCATGTCCTCTATTCTCTATAGACCAGATTGTGGGAAAACTGGAATCCTCCCTGACGCCAGGGCGCTGAAGAAGTTGGTCAGAGACCCGAAACACCCTCCAGTGCTGCGAGGGATTCTCGAAAGTCTCATACAATACTTAATGCAAGACCTGCCAAAGAGGACCGCCGAGAACAGAAACCCAGATAAGCCAGGATCTGCAGCACAAATGACCACAACAAATACAGGTTTTCCTCATCAACATAATGAGACTTCAGAGAAACAGACTGAATTTGAGTTAAACAACAAAGTGGGAAAAGGGGTCCAGACAAAGATTGCTGAAGCCAGTTCCAATGTTTCTGAAAAGTGTTGGCTGGATAAACAAGAAAACAAATTTAAAGGAGCCCAAAAAGCAGGACCCTTAATATCTCAGCGCCTCACCACATTTCAGCTCCTCCAATCTAAATTCTTAAGGTCTACGCCCAAACCCTATCTCACCCACCAGAGGGAGGTTGGAACGCTTTCCACCAGCAGAGGAGTTCTAGGTCATAATAACCATAGTCAAGACAGAGAAAATGACACGCACACAAGGGACAGAGCTAAAAGACTACAAGGACTGAAGAGGCAAAGCAGCGTAAAGGAAATAGTGGCCAGGTTTGCCATGGCTGAGCAGAAGGAACACCGACCGAACACACTGAAAAAACAACCAGTCAAAGCAAGACTCATTGGAAGAGGAGTCCTCTTATCTTCCCTAATGGAGAAATTTGAGACCATAGCTACTGTACACAAGGGAAGTGACTTCAAATGTTCAAATGAAAGTGCCTCTGGAGTCAAGTTTCCAGCTGGCACTAAAGAAAAGCTAGCTTGTCCTGGAAGAGAAAAACAACAGGTAGTTCAAACTGTCCGCAAACAAAACCCACTGACACAGACAAAAGGTAAATCTGTTAAGCCGAAGTTAAAAGGAAATCAGGATACAACTGGAGCAGAAGAAAGGTTGAATCCAGCAGTTGACTTTTTTACAAAAGAAAACTCACCCACAGGAGACAAGGATCACATGAAAGCAGATCAAATGGTGGAGCAGCCTTCAGATCAGGAGGTTTACAGTTCATTGCACCACACGAGGAGTCCAGTTGATGAGACGGATGTTGATAGTTTGGAATCAGAAAATTTCTGTGAAAGTCAGATGACAGTTGATAAAACTGGGTTTACTACTAAAAGGATAAAATTTGGATGTCTAGAGCTGCTTCCTTCAACAGTTGTGACAGAGTGGTCACTTCCAAAACCTTACAGGCTGAGTCTGCAGGAAGAGCCCCCACTGAACATACATATGGCCGCCATCATGACCTATGCTCCTGTTTGGTCCACATGTGTAGATTCTTCTTCCCAACTGCATCTGAAGGAAACTAAACCTGAAACTTCCAAATGCCCAAACCTGGACAAAATGCCAAGGAATATAACCAACACTACTCATGGAGATCTACAATTCCCAACCAGTGAGATGGATCCAGGTGAAGACTTTACAACAATAACAGAAAATAACAGCAAACTAAAAATCAAGAAACATTCTGTAGAGCCATTAAATAGAGCTACTGCAGATGAAGACTTACACCTCTCAAGACCTGTGACTGTTCAAGGAGGCTTGCCCATGTACGTCATCCCACGCTCTTATAGATTTGATGGCCACTGTGGTGCTGATGAGATCATTTCCTCCTCTCAGTCAGGACCACATCCAGAAACCTTTACTCCTCTCATTGCAAATCCACTGTCACATTTTGAAAGCTCAATGACTGCTCCTGGTACTGATCCACACGACCCTCTTAACTTTCACCGTTATGTAACAACAAGAAAGAAATCAGCACAAGAAAAAAGCATGGCAGCTACAGAAGGAAAAGAAGAGGCTGATCTGTTGAAAAGGAATGACATTAGAAACACAGAAAGCTTTCGAACTCCTGAAGACATGACCAACAGGGCTGCATCCGGAGGACAATAATATGTTTCCAACTGAAATAAACAACACAAAACCAAAGTACAGAACAATTAATTATGGAGATCCTTCAGTCAAGCAAACATATAAACCCAAAATCATTCGATTTACTGACACCTTTACTTTCTAGGTTTTTCTGATTTCTGTGTTCTTTAACCCTTTCAAAACCTGACCCCTCCCCCCCTTAAAGGAGGTCATTTAAAGGTCATTTTCAAGCAGAAGCCTGAGAATGGCTTTGGCTCTAAGAGGTTAATGAATCAGAAACAATACAGTATGATAACAGAACAACGTCCAGCACATACACATTTTCATCAGTGGATGCTTAAGTTTGCTTATCTTCCAAAACATATGTTTTCTCAGACTTTAAGAAGTTGAAAGCTACAACTTTATGTAACTGTGTGACTCCATCTTGCTACTTATTCTAATCCCTGCTCTTTGCCAGCTCTACTGCCCACAGTTAGAGTGAGAGAAAAAAGCAGTAAATTAAAGGAACAAAGACTTTGTTTCTTTATTGGTTCACAGGGATTATGCATTAAAGGACATAAGAACACGTCCACACTCTGCACACATGCACATAATTCCCTAATAATTTAGATAAATCCGTTTGGCAGACTCATTTGCATTTCATTCAGTCATACTTGCCAGACAGACAAATGTAGACTAAAAAAAAAACAGCATTTTCTGCCTACTCTGGAAACAATGCTTACACTTTACAAAAGTATACTATAACTTAAACGCAAGTTTTGAGGCAGTTTTCCCTGTTAAGTTAAGGTAGCCGGTGAGCTGAAGTTCAAAACAATCTGTAAAGCAAGCTTAGTCATAACATTAACTAATAACAAATGAAGACTTTGTTCTTTTTTCACTTTCTTTGCTTTTTTTTTTTTTTATAACTCCTTAACACAAGACTGTGAACAAGTGGTGACTGAAATGACCTGGAACTCTATAAACAAGTATTAAAATCTTAAAGTGTCTTTGCAGTCTGTATATTTTATAATGTAAGATACAAGTCAGTTCCAGCTTAATGCATATTCAATATTTAATCTTTCTCTCCTTTAGCAGCAAGACTATTGTTGTAGTGGAGAAGCAAGTGCACTTTAAAAAAGACTTCATCGTAATCAAGTTTAAAAAAAACTGCCAACTGTATCTAGAATTGTTCTGGCCGGTATCCAGGCCAGAGGAATGTGTCACCTTTATTTTATGTACAGCTTGTCAAATTTGTTTTAAATCTATACACACACGGCACACCTATTAGAATCTTGATACTCCACAAAAAACATATCCCAGCTTAACCATAGGGTAAAACCATTGATTTAGATTTAAAGAGGGACGTGTATAGAAAATTAGCATGAACTAAAATATAGAAAAATACTATTCCAGCAAAAGTGATTTCTGTCACAAATGTATTTCAAGTGCGCTTATGCAAAAGTTATTTTTCCAAGCATACTTAGCAGCTTGTATCTAAAGCTGCTGAATGTACTTGCAAAGGATATGTATATACATAAATATCATTTATGAAATATATTTTATATTTTAATAAAAACACACATAACCTCCTAGTCACGAGATTTATGAGTGTGTCAAAGTTGAATTGTTGCACTTATTATCCAATCCATTTCTGCTGAGCAGAAAATTGTTCACACACTGAAACCACATTAATGTTTTCAAAGTTTGGTGGAAAAATCCTGAACAAATATTCAGACTGGATAAAATGATGTGAACACTGCAAAATGGAAGATTACACTTTCAGCAGGTTTTTTTTATTATGATTTATTTCATCATAAATGTTTAAATGTTATTGATGAAATGATCCCATGAAAATGTGCTGTTTATTTGAAAGTAGCTAAAAAATTGTATCTATGATATTCATATTTCTATATGTCAAAGAATCATGATCAAGTTAAGGGTGTCTGTTTGTGTTAGACACCATTAGTTACACATGTAGTAGCTCAATGTGCTTGAAAAGAAAGTGTTTGCCCTGTGGGTACAATAACAAATTTTACTGCACAATGTACAATGTATAATTGTGTACGTAACAAATAAAGATCTTGAATCTTGAATTAAAAGGGACAAAGTGAGGCTTGCCCAGAGTAGATGAATGATCGCACGACTGTAGTAAATAAGGCTGCAATTAGGGCCTGCATGCAATTTCACTGCACACACACGGACTGACACTTTTAGGAACTATGGTTGAGTTAGATCATTCAGACTGCTGTTTTTCCTGTTGCTGTATTTGTTTTTCAAATAACATACAGTTGTGTTCAAAATAATAGCAGTCTGTTCAAAAAAATTGAGTAAAGCCCAAAATGCTTATAATGGTTTTTATTTCCATGCATTGGGAACACTGCACATTATATTCTAAATCAAAACATGAAGAAAAAAGCAGAAATTCTTTACTCACTTTACAGAAAATGAAGAAAAATGAACATTGGGCTGTTCAAAAAAATAGAGGTGTCTGCATTTTACTTTACAAACTCAAATATTTACTGTATAAACTGAAAAATATCCAGGATTCAGCACTCCTATGAACCACTAAACTAATATTTAGTTGTATAGCCACTGTTTCTGAGAACCGCTTCACATCTGTGTTGCATGGAGTCGACCAACTTCTGGCATCTGTGAACAGGTATTCCAGCCCAGGATGATTTGACAATGTTCCCTAATTCCTCTGCATTTCTTGGTTTTGCCTCAGAAACAGCATTTTTAATGTCACCCCACAAGTTTTCTATCGGATTAAGGTCCGGGGATTGGGCTGGCTACTCCATGACTTTAATTTTGTTGGTCTGGAACCAAGAAGCTGCTCCCTTACTGGTGTGTTTGGGGTCATTGTCTTGTTGAAACACCCATTTCAAGGGCATTTCCTCTTCAGCATAAGGCAACATGACCTCTTCAAGTATTTTGATGTATCCAAACTGATCCATGATCCCTGGTATGCGATAAATAGGCCCGACACCATAGTAAGAGAAACATCCCCATATTGTGATGCTTGCACCACCATGCTTCACTGTCTTCAGAGTGTACTGTGGCTTGAATTCAGTGTTTGGGGGTCGTCTGACAAACTGTCTGCAGCCCTTAGACCCAAAGAGAACAATCTTACTCTCATCCGTCCACAAAATGTTTCTCCATTTCTCTTTTGGCCAGCCAATGTGTTCTTTGGCAAATTGTATCCTCTTCAGCACGTCTTTTTTTTTAACAGTGGGACTTTGCGGGGGCTTCTTGCTGATAGATTAGCTTCACACAGGCGTCTTCTAATTGTCACAGTACTCACAGGTAACTTCAGACTGTCTTTGATCATCCTGGGCTGGAATACCTGTTCACAGACGCCAGAAGTTGGTTGACTCTATGCAACACAGATGTGAAGCGGTTCTCAGAAACAGTGGCTATACAACTAAATATTAGTTTAGTGATTCATAGGAATGCTGAATCCTGGATATTTTTCAGTTTATACAGTAAATATTTGAGTTTGTAAAGTAAAATGCAGACACTGCTATTTTTTTGAACAGCGCAACGTTCATTTTTCTTCATTTTCTGTAAAGTGAGTAAAGAATTTCTGCTTTTTTCTTCATGTTTTGGTTTAGAATATAATGTGCAGTGTTCCCAATGCATGGAAATAAAAACCATTATAAGGATTTTGGGCTTTACTCAATTTTTTGAACAGACTGCTATTATTTTGAACACAACTGTAGCTGTTAGCAGTTTTCTGCTCTGTGATGTGAGGGAAAATATCTGCCTCTCCAACAAATGCCTTATTTAAAAAAACAAAAACAAAACAATCTTCTGTTTCTGCACTCTGGATTGTGTCAGAATATAATCAAATCAACATCTGGTGACTGGTTTACTATTTTGATACTTCAGTTAAGAGTAGTTTTTTACTCTTGCATGGCTAATGCTTTCAAGTCATTTCAATACTTTTTTTTTTTTAAAAAAACATCATTAGCTCATTGAATCAAAAATGCCTCCAATCTAAAACTGTGTAAAGGCTGAGACCAAACGAGCTAATGTTACCTTGTGAATCTGATTTGACTTTAATATTTTGAAGCTTTTTTCTACCTATATTCCATTAATCATAGACCTTTTTTGTTATACTTTGTTATACCAGTTTATATACGTCATAACTAATGACTGCCAATGACTTTAAGGCCTGTGTTTGCGTGATTTACCGATTTCACAGCAGGTAAACTCTAGATGACTAATCCAATGATTCAGTCGGACATGTAGTTGCATTTACCCGTTTTACGTGGATGAGCTGGAGAGGGTGAGGCCACTAACCAGTTCTGTTGCATTTAGGTGTTATTGGACATATTACCACTTTCAAGAACAACTGGGAAAACCTGGCGTCCTCGGTTAATATAAATATTTGTATAAGAAACCCTTTTTTTTTTTTTAGAAAAAAAAGAGGCAACACATGGCATATGTATAGCATTAGTTGTTAAATTGTTCATAAACAAATGTACTGCCAAAATTAATAAAACGGTGTGCACATACCCTGATGTGGAACAAATCTAAACTTTGACCAACTGTTAAACTTTAGAAAACGTTTATTTACTTTGAAATTAAAAAGGTAAAAAAAAAAAAGTCAAAAGCTGTTTTTTTTGTTTGTTTTTTGTTTTTTTTTGTCAGCAAAAATCTAATGAGTCAAGCCTGGATTTTTGGGAACCTCAACCTGACTGAACACGTATTTTATTTTTCCTTGGTTTTGTTTTGTACACTGCTGCGCAGGCACCTTATTTCTCCAACGTATCGTAAATGCACCACAACTCTTTCATTAGCCTCACGGGACTCTGTAGCAGGATGTTACGAGAATTACCTGAAAGCAGCATTAGACCTGATTGAGGCGTTTGTCCCGTGGCAAACGTCACGCGTCCGAAATCTTCCATGGAGGACGCCGGGCGAGACTAATGGAAGCAACTAAATATTTGCACTGCAGTAGGTAGCATTTCCATAGTTGCTGTTGGGACATATTCTTTTTTTAAAATTAGCTCTACGGGAAAGTTAACTCCACTACGAGGAGACAGGGAGCAGCAGCAGGTGCCTGTGGATGGCGATAAAATTCGAGGAAAACTCCACACTCTCGCAACATGGCTCGCTTTGACCATCGATGAAATACTCGAGGAGTCGATTTAAGACGATCCACCGGAATGGCGAACAGATGAAGGATGCCTTTAGCACGTTAATCCTATGAAAGAGCAGCTCCCAACGCAAGTATGGAGAAAGTGAGCCTTCAAATGAGTTTCCTCTCAGTTTAAGTTTATGTTGTGCTCATGAACTGTTTATTCTTTGGAGAAAACCGCACGAGTGTCACATACCGGGATTGTGGATCACCTCTCGGGGTTTCACTGGAGCACAAGAGGTAATGGAAAAGAAGAACAAGTCGACCAACGGGACCCACTCCTTAGCCGGCGGTAGAGCTAAAGACCGAATAGACAGGTAACGATGGCAAACTATAGCAATTAATTAACTCTCCTTAGAAATGTCTAACTCTGCATTTTCTTGGTGGTGGCTTCGGTTTTCCCCCCATTTATTTATCTGCAAATAAATCCCAGAAGGAGGCTTCAGTTTGCTCCCAGTGTTCTGGAATTCGAGTTCTTATTTTCTGACCGTTACCTTAGCTTACAGCCAGCTAAGTTAACGTTAGTTCCAAAACTCCCGTCGCGTGCACTCGTGACGAAAGAAAGAAATCACGATGATGTGTAGAAATTTTTAACACCGCATCTCACATAAAGTAGGTCCGTTTTACAACAGAGCATGTGAGGAAGAACAACAGAACTGCGAACAAATAATTTGATCTGATATACAGAGTACCTGATATCTTATTCTGGAAAACCAGAATCTTCATATGTAGTTTAGTTTTGCTCAGTAGAAATTCCAACTCCTGTCACTCGAGAACCTAACGTTGCTGTCTAATTTTAGGATACAGGCAGCCATTAACTGCTTATTTTAATTAAAACTAGTTTTTATTATTTTCACTACAGGACCGGATATAAACAGTTTTTGTAGATATAAACACATTATCAACTATTTAAAACGGTCATCGAACCACTGGACCTTTAATGAAGGTAGGATCTTTCATTGGGCTGGGACCACCTTGGACCTCAAAGATACCGTGGAAACTGAATATATACTAGTTTAGATTGAAAACCCACTAATAAATACATACAAAAAAATGTTGCCCCGATGTATTAATGCAGCAACAAACAAAGAGCATAGTTGAAATGCAACTTGATAATGCAGATTCTGGAGACTGCCACCTTAATAAACTCCAGAGAGAAGCGTCTAATGTGTTCCCTTGCATTTGTTTTGGCAATAAGGACAAAGTCACTTTGGAGTAACGATAACTTTCTTTCCAGCAAGTAGTTGCAGAGGATATGTTCTACGGTAAATGGTACAAAAGTCAGTAAAAGTCAGTTTTCCCTGACAAAGTTCAGAACAAATGTGCTAGACGAGTTTGCCGCTGGTGTGTAGGTGTATTTATTCCTTAGGAGTGACTTTGCTTTTGTGGAAAGGTTAAGCTGCAAGAAGATTAACTTGTTACCTAAGGCATTAGGTTGAGCCATCTAAACCACACATGGGCAAAATACAGTAGATGGGGCCTATGCTGGCCCATGGCCCATTTCAGTCTGGTCCAAGATATCCTCAAAAGAAGTTACAGTGATCTCTTGCCACTTCGTGGTTTGAGTACCGCGATTTTAGTGCTTTCACAGAATATATAATATAATTTTAAAAAATCGCGGAAACATCACAGGATTTTGTGCATGTTCTCTCACAGTGCAGAGATGCTGTGAGCCAGCCTGGCCCCTTTAAGAAGGTAGCCTTATGGGTAATGATGTGGCCTTATGGGTAATGGAGTGTGTGTGTTGTGGGACGGCAGAAGAAAACAGGGTTAGATGAAAAGTGGAGTGAGCATAAACAGCAGCCCAGCGTGTATAGATTTACATTCTCTGTTAACCGACAGGAGCTGAACAATACAACCTGTGTGATGTTACAAGTTCCTGCAGTGCCAGAATAAAATGCCCGTTCAATGCAGAGAAAACTTTTGCTTTTGCTGTTGTTAACATGTTGGCCGCTAATTATGAGCCAAAAATAGCACAATACCAGTAGTTTGTTTACTACGGTTCAGAGACCAGAGGCTGTGAAGGAAACAGAAAGACCACAGTTGAGCCTTTGTCTTGTTTCACTGCAGTGCCTCTCTACTTTTTTGGGTTTTTTTAAAACATATTTTAAACACATTGAGGCTCGGGGGCCTCCGGCTCCAGATCGTGGATTTTTATTGTCGCGGGAGGCGGTCCCCATTAACCGCAAAAAACAAGGGACCACTGTATTTAAAAATCTATATTTTATTAATAAATCTTCATGCTGATGTCTTTACTGGCATTTTTTACAACATAGCAAAAAAAAGGCCTGAGGCAGTCTATGCCAGGTCAGTGATGGTGCTTGTAGAACCAGATTGAAGATGAATCCTTTCTCTGACTGAATTTAGAAGACCCCATGATAGAGACAGAATATACAGGGCAGATATTAATTAAATTGAACCCAATCTCAGGGTGTCACACTGCTAAGTCAGCAGTCCACCCCTGATCTACATTAACTTTTTTTTTTTTTTTTTAATTGAAACAAATTAAAATTTTGCCATGTGCCAAATATTCCATGACTCACTTGTGTTTTCTCAAATATCATTACATCCCAGCACAAGGAAAGGCACAAAAGCTAAATACATGGGGCAGTTCTCCTGATTTTGTTCATTTAAGCTTGATGTTACCCCTTGGTAGTCTCGATGATTATTGGATACCAAAAGCCAGCCCTCGACGTGTCTCTTAAGTGTAATTTGTAACACTGTTTTTGGTCCAGAGTTGACCCATATGGCTTTGAGCGCCCGGAGGACTTTGATTATGAGTCATATGAAGAGCTCATGTCTGACTATCTGGTTGTGCTCACCCGACGATCCATTAAGTGGTCCAAGCTCCTGAAGGGTAAAAGAAAGGTGCAAAAGAATGTAAAATGTAAGTGTGAAAACCACTGTCCTTACAGTACATGTCTCTGTTCTACAACTGAATTAAAAGTAAATAATCGCTCTCTCTTTAGTAAAACGATATGTACGCAAGGGGATTCCCAATGAGCACCGAGCTTTCATCTGGATGGCAGCCAGTGGGGCTCAGGACCAGCTTGAGAAGAATCCAGGATACTACCAGTCCCTGTTGGTGGCTCAGCATGACCTCAAACTAGTGGAGACCATCAAAACAGGTCAGGCACTTAACAGTTAACCCTTGTATTCACTAAAAATTCCTAAAAAAAGTCCTGACACACAACAAAACAAGCACAGGGAACTATCCATTCCCACAACCTTACATCTCTTAAAAGTTAAAATTTGAATCTTTGTCTAGTGCTTTCTAATCCAAAATAACATCTTTTTGATGGAAGACCCTCTTAACTATCGGTTTCAACTTTGAGTTTTCTAGGCTATGTCTCTAAGCTTTGAATAGTGAGATGCAGGAGGTTTATTCCTTTTTTCCATGCTGGATGTTTTGGAGCACCCTGAGCATTGTTTTGAGGATGTGAATTTGCCAGCAGCTCATTGTTTGTTCCTCCCATGAGATGCTGCTACAGCCAGACTTACCTCAGGGATGTTATTATCCAGGGGATGAGCAGGGCCTGGCGTTTGCCTGACATGGTGCTTGGAGCTCTGCTCAAGTAGTTATTTTTTTCCGTCCCCATCAGACCAGAGAATCTTTATCCTCAGGTGTTTGGAATCCCTTCATGTTTCGGTTTTCTTTTGCTTCTCTTTTACTTTCCTGATCATGTATTTACAACCCCTAATCAGAAAAAGCCCATTTGTTTAAGGACAAACAAAACAAAAAAAACAATTCTAATTTATCTGGAAATAAGTTTCCACTGTTCCATGGTCCATCCCAGAAATGTTGTCACCTTTAAACATGGTTAATGTGGTTTCTGTTTTTTTCCACAGTAAAGCAACTTTAAGTTGCATTTGTGAATGCAGCTTCAAATTGTAGAGCTTCACAAAGGTTTCCCTAAGTAATCCTTTTCCCACGTGGTTATACATGTAAACTGAAATGCAACACTTTTGTTTTTGCCCCATTTTTCATGAGCTGAACTCAAGATATAAGACTTTTTCTATGTACACAAAAGGCCTATTTCTCAGATATTGTTCACAAATCTGTCTAAATCTGTGTTAGTGAGCACTTCTCTGCTGAGATAATCCATCCACCTCACAGGTGTGACATATCAAGATGCTGATTAGACAGCAGGGTTATTGCACAGGTGTTGTCGGCTGGCCACAATTAAAGGTCACTGTGAAATGTGCAGTTTCACTGTATTGTGGAGGGTCCGAAAACCAGTCAGTATCTGCTGTGACTTTGCTTCATGCAGTGCAACACATCTTCTTGGTATAGAGTTGATCAGGTTGTTGATTGTGGCCTGTGGAATGTTGGTTCACTCATCTTCGATGGCTGTGTGAAGATATTGGCAGGAACTGGAACACGCTGTTGTAGGCGCCGATCCAGAACATCCCGAACATGCTCAATGGGTGACCTGTTCAGAGAGTATGCTGGCCGTGCAAGAACTGGGATGTTTCCAGCTTCCAGGAATTGTGCACAGATCCTTGCAACATGGGACCGTGCATTATCACGCTGCATGAGGCGGTGGTCGTGGATGAAAGGCACAACAATGGGCCTCGGGATCTCGTCACGGTATCTCTGTGCATTCAAAATACCATCAATAAAAGTGCCAGATGCCAGATCCCATCGAATGTGAGCATTTGCCGACTCAAGTTGGTTACAGTGACAACCTGCAGTCAGGTCAAGACGAGGACGATGAGGATGCAGATGAGCTTCCCTGAGGCGGTTTCTGACAGTTTGTGCAGATATTCTTTGGTTATACAAACTGATTGTTGCAGCAACTGTCCAGGTGGCTGGTCTCAGATGGTCTTGGAGGTGAAGATGCTGGAATTTGGAGGTCCTGGGCTGCTGTGGTTGCATGTGGTCTGTGGTTGCGAGGTCGGTTGGATGTACTGCCACATTCTCTGAAACGGCTTATGGTAGAGGAATGAACATTCAGTTCACAGGCAACAGCTCTGGTGGACATTCCTGCAGTCAGCATGCCAGTTGCATGCTCCCTCAAAACTTACGACACCTGTGGAATTGTGCTGTGTGATAAAACTGTACATTTCACAGTGACCTTTAATTGTGGCCAGCCTAAAACACCTGTGCAATAATCCTGCTGTCTAATCAGCATCTTGATATGTCACACCTGTGAGGTGGATGGATTATCTCAGCAAAGGAGAAATGCTCACTAACACAGATTTAGACAGATTTGTGAACAATATCTGAAAGAAATAGGCCTTAAGTGTACATAGAAGTGTTAGATCTTTGAGTTCAGCTCATGAAAAATGGGGGGAAAAAACAAAACTGTTGTGTTTTATATTTTAGTTCAGTATATAAGCGCTTGATTAAAGCTAATCTTGATGCAGTCCCATGAGAGGGATCAAGATAATGTGTCCAGTTTAGGCTTGCTCCCCTGACTTTTTACAGACTAGAATTTTTCTTCATATTACTTGAATCTGCTAATGATATTGTGCACTGTGTATATATAAAAATATACACGGTTTTTAAACATTTTAAAGGTTTTTTCAGGAATTTGTTGACAAAGTGGAAATCTTTCGGCCTTTCTTTGCTCCACAAAGACTCAGTCTACCATGGATACATTTGTACTAAATCAGCATTACAAAGACCTGTTATTTCTCTTTCACCTTCTTACTAGTAAACAATTGCCCCTGTGCTAACTTTTTTTTTTAATGTTCTACAAGCATGGAAAAATTCATGTGTATTAAAAAAACACACCAAAAGAGGGGGATGAAGCACAAACGTGGCAAGTGTCTCTTTCTTTCAGACTTGAACAGAACATTTCCAGACAATGTTCTGTTCCGAAAGACATCCAGCCCGTGTTTGCAGAGAGCTCTGTACAATGTGCTGCTGGCTTATGGTCACCACAATCCATCTGTGGGCTACTGTCAGGTAACACACTCGCCTTTTCATAATCAAAACCAGTTTTTCTTCCTGTAATTATGTCAACCCTCATTCAGGGATGCTTATGGGAAAAAAAACATGTTAATGTAACTTTTTAGTAATTGAAGTGGATTTTTTTTTTCCAATTTTGGAGAAGACAAGAAAAAGGGCAAAAAATACATTAATGCAAAGTGGAAAACATCCTTTTGGATATAACTTATTGAAGTGTTCATATAACTTGGTAAACAAATATCGATAAAATGCTGTTTTCATGTTCCAACAGGGTAACGGCTCTATGAATAAGTTGCTAGCGTGTCTAGATTAAGGGTGTCAATGTCAGTATAATTGTATAATTCTCATCTTTTGAAAAACAAATTTCAATCATGAGAGTATGCAGCTTGGTTTTACAATTCAAACCAGATCTACACTGATGGTTACATCTTTTTCAAGTATAAATAAAACCCATTCATTCCTAATAATACTCAGGGAGTGTGTTTTTGTTTTGTGTATACATGTCTCCCCTCGAGGCTTTAACCCAGTGAGACCAGATCCATTCATATGCTGCATCTCCTCTTCAGACCTGCTTTGCTCAGCAATTTTTTTTCTAAATGCTGATTAATTTCATGGCACTCCCAATAATTATAATAAAAGCTAAAAAGTAATCTTTCAAATGTTTTTCAGTCACAAATATGGTTCCTTTTCAAGGTTTTATTGTATATTGACAGTTCTGTTAATTTTCTTCTTCAAAACAAAAAGCTCACAGGTTTCTTGAGTTTGTTTTTCAAAGAGTCCTTATGGTTTTCTTTTCTATTAGCACCTCAGGTCTATATATATATATATATATATATATATATATATATATATATATATATATATATATATATATATATATTGAAGAGCTCTATAGTCTTATAGAATCTGCTCAGTCAGGATTTACCAGTCATGTAATCAGAGTATTTGCCTTTTTGTCTTCAGGGTATGAACTTTGTGGCTGGGTATTTACTTATCATCACAAAAGATGAAGAGAAATCCTTCTGGCTGATGGATGCACTACTTGGCAGAATTTTACCAGGTGTGTATTGAATAACCTGCCATTGTTCTGCTTTTATGACAAATGTGTGGATCACTGCTCCGAGTGTCTCCCTGCTCTGGGATAAATATAATCCTGTTTAGTATCACATGGTCTAAAACCTTCTGTGGCTTAAGACGTACATATATTTTCCTCATCTTGTACTCACTCAGTGGGAGAATGTTATTCTAAATAAATATATTTCTTATACTTTTTTTTTTTTCAGTTAATTCAAAATGGTGTATGATTGACAATTGTGTGTGGTTACAGACTATTACAGTCCAACCATGCTGGGGTTGAAAGCAGATCAGGAGGTGTTAGGGGAACTGGTGAAAGTTAAAATCCCCCAGGTGTGGCAGGTCATGGTGAACCATAATGTCCTGTGGACCCTCGTGGTCTCCCGATGGTTCATCTGTCTCTACATAGACATCTTGCCTGTAGAAGTGAGTATATCTGCCATTTATGTCTTTTAGTTCCAACAGGGGTGAAACATGCATTGTCTCCCTCTACTGGCCTGGGGAGGTGATGACTGAAATGTCTGTTCAAATATGTATGGATCATCTCCAAGAGGGTGTAGCAGATGTTCATGCCCTTCCCTCAGATTTCTGTCTGCACAGAAACATTTAAACCAGGATTAAGAACGTGAGTCATTGCTGAGTTCCTGTCAAGACTCATTCAGCGACACTGACAATACTGAAAATAAAAATGTCTTAATAGTGAATGAGAAGTAAAATACAGAAAATATATTTTTTTAAGTCTTTAACTTACTCATTATTCATTTCTGCCTGTCTTTACAACGCAAACTGTTTTTGTAAACTTGAAATATATTACAGGACATAGCACTTTTTCGTTTGATGTTGCAGCTGAATGCAGGATAGAAATATTTGCTAAGCAGCAGTTTTATTTATATAGCATCTTTAAAACAAGTGCAGCTCAAAGTACAGAATAAAACGAAACATAACGGATGACAAAGGTAAACGCAAGTTAAATATGATAAAACACATAAAATGCCTAAAAATACAGTATGAACAAACAAGTGTAGTGAACAAGTAGTTTTTTTTTTTATAAAGTGCAGATCATGTGTATCTTGATTGAGATGTTATTTTGTTTTTGTCCTTTTCTTTTCCTAGACAGTTCTGCGGATTTGGGACTGCCTCTTCTATGAGGGCTCTAAAATCCTGTTCCGCGTAGCGCTGACGCTGATCCATCACAATCAGGCTTTGATTGAACAGGCCCAATCCCTGCCAGATGTCTGTCAAATCTTTAAACAGATCACCCACGGACCACTTGTTGATGAGTGTCACACATTCATGGAGGTAAAAAAATAAATAAAATTCTTTCATAGTGAGAGTAATTGTACGGGAAGAAAGATCAGTCAGTAAATAAAGATGAAATAGAAGACATGCCCTTAATTATTTGCTTTTATCCCAGTGCTATCTTGAATCCAATAATCTTGGTGTTTGTTGCTTTTCCTAGAAAATCTTCACTGAACCAGGAAGCCTCTCCATGGCAACCTTGACTAAGCTGCGAGCAACGTGTCAAGCCAGAATTGTTGCAGAAGAAACCTGATATGAACTTCTGTACTTGTTGCCTGAAGTCAGTACACATTCCAAAGGGATGAACACCCAGTAGCTCGTTTGCACCTTTTTATCTTTTAAACTGCCTTTGTGACTACTACAACTTTGTCTTGTGCTGTAATGTTAAAACAATCCTGGGGATATTCTAGTAATATGCTGTATGAGCTGATTAATACGTAGTATACCTTAAGTGAATATTTAGTTAAATTGAGGAATTATGCACTTTAGTCCAGAATGTTAGAAGGTACATTGAAATGGCTTTTACATGACCAGATGAGATTAATTGTTTAGTAATAGCACAGCCAAGAAGAAAATATTTGTATTTCACATCATTCTCTAAAATCATGAATTTCACAGAATAGAATAGGTGTAAAAGGAGTTGACTGATTCAATCCAGGATGCTGGTAATCCAATCTAAATTATTTGATGTGTCCTTTGTTGACACAGCTCAGTATCTGATGGATGTAGTTTGTTGTGTTTAGGTTTTCCAGCCTGAATGAAAATACTCAAGTGCACTGTGGTGAAGCAATACAGGCACAACATGAAGATGTTAACACTGGACGTGTCATTTGTTGTGTATTTTGGTTTTGTGGTCCTACAGCCCAATGGTGGTTGTTGATGATGATGTTATCAGATTTTGTTCAACTGAGCAAATACATCCCTGCATAATATTCTAATATACCTGTTTGAACAGTTTGAGCCTTAAAAGCACTGCTGCTGCTCCAAATTCATCATGAAAGTATTTTTGCATGACAAAAACAAAGCTGGATTTGTACATTTGTACATTTATTTACTTGCAATAAGATGAACAGAAAACAGGATCAGCCATTTTCTATAAAAAATAAAAGGATCAAATCACTATAATTTATAACATTTTTTCTGCAAGAAGGAAGTGAAAAACAATGGAAAATTAATCTGCTTGTTCACCTTGTAACCATGGATGGCCTCACTATTACACTGTAAAACAGCAAGTACACATCTTTGCCACAATAACCTGATTGTGCTTAATTAAAATCCCAGGATTTTCCTGATTCTTACTTGTAGATATGCAGGTATAAAATGTACTGAAGAACCTAGTAAAAAAAATATGATCAAGCACTGATGAGCTGCAGTGTACTGACACTGGCTAAGGATCTAACATTAACAAAGATGATCTTTACATAACCTGCAAGAAGAAAACAGAGTTGAAAGACCAAATGACCTAGAAATCTTTCCTGTCCATAAAATGCTCCTGATAGGCCATTTTGATTGATCACTTTGACCAGATTAACTGCTGCCATTCAGAAATTACATCGAAATATATCTAAAACACTGGTTACTGCTACTCCCCTCAGTTTGCTTTACCTGACTTTAAAAAAAAAAAAATGAGACAAAATGTACCACCCGTGCACCCCTGTGAAAATTAAGTTAATTGTTTTTCTTGCACTATCACCACTTAAAGTGTTTAGGATTAATAACATTTACCAAGACTTATTTTCTTGTAAATATGAAATCTCCCAGTTTAAAAAAAAAAAAAAAGGCAACAAATGGGATAAGCTGAGATGGAAAGAAGCAAAAGGAAAACCAAAATGTTAATCTTGTCAAAGACAATCATCTGAACATGCCAGTAGCAAATGTATAATTTATTCAAATGTGTTACTTGTTAACACTGCAGCCATTACAGCAGTTACTGTTACATTCTTGCTCAATATGTCTCTCTGGAAAGATTTGTGCTTAATATTTACAAAAGTTTCAAGTTGAAAAATCCTAGAATTCTTTTCACTGATTATTTGTGGAGGAATGTGATTGGAAAACTTACATTCAGAGCTTTCCCTTTTCTTGATGGAACATCATACTAATGAAGTATATAGTGGATTTTGGAATAAAACTGAAGCCAACTTAACTTCGAATTAACTTTTAAAAAAGGTTTTACAGGTAATGTTATCACTCCCTGCTCCTTTAGTTGCATGAATAATCACAAAGCTAAAAAGGGCATAACACAGTTCAAGCAAATCCAGTCAAATGCCTTGAACATAATGAGTAGAGCCACCCTATATGGACAGTAGACTTCCTAAAGCAAATTCAAACAACTTCCGAGTCTCTGTCCTACCAGGCTTTATCAAGATGCCCACCATGTAAAGTTAGCGGGTATTTGCTGATGTCATCCACAAAAAAGTGAAAAAAAAAAAAAAATATCCAGAGGTCACATAGGATATACATGCACTCACTGCAGAGAACTGCTGCCATTCACTCGCACCTGTTTACACAGTCTATTACTTTCACACGCTTGGGTTATTTCTCCACCGTTCAGTCTGTGAGTTAAGTGAAATGAAGGCTCCTCTTATATGGTCTGGTATCCAGCGTGGCTCCTTTTCCTGCCTATTAGATAAGCAACAAGGACGATCAGCACCAGGCCAGCAAGAGCTGCTCCGACAATGATGGGGATCAACATTTGGTCTTGGTCCATCTGACATTCCTCCGCTACACAGAAATGAGTTAAGGAGGGAAGCAACACATTAGAGTTGTGCTAATATGGGATTCATCTGGAACAGAGACTTCACAGAATGTAGGACTATTCTATTAGGATTAACTACTCCCACAGATTTGTGTGAAGTCTACCATTCATCTTGACTTTATCTGGCCACATTTAAAACTCACTAGGAAAATTAAAACAATAGAATTACTCATACCTGAAGCAAACTGGTTTGTAGTGACACCAAACGGCTGGACTTGCAATCTGAATGTGTTGAGAGAGAAGGCCGGTGCCACAACCAGAGTTTGCTCTGCATTGCACATGTAAGAGTGGCCTAGCGTACTCCGCAGATAGTCGAGGCTGGCATTACTGGCTGAGAACGGAGCTGGGAAAATGAAGATGAGAACTTTAACTAAAACAAGAAAAAAAAATTAAATAAAAAATTGTGCATGTCATGACACGTAACGTACCAGCCATATCGGACCAGTTAGCCAGCAGGTTTAACCCACTCAGGTGGTACTTGTTGGATGTTGAGTTCTGTTAAAGGAAAGGAGGGTTGACTAGATGCAATTTTAACACACATACAGATAAAAGCATAGCTAAAATAATAGAAAATGTAAATAAATTTACCATAATGAAGGAGAAGCTGAGAGTGGTCGTTTGCTCTTGTGTCAAAACTAAGATGGCACTGCTGGCCCCACATGATCCTGATGAAGTTGTCAGATTGGGAGTCAGGTTTAATAATTGTTGGACAGTCTGGGGAAAAAAGAAAGAAAAGAAGTTGCTTTGATAAAGGTAAATTATACTGACAAGTGGTTTGAATTTGCTATGCATGTAGCTGCTGCTCAGTATTACCTTGTTCTGAGACTGAGAGACATAGGAGACATTGAGCTGCAGTCCCATCTGGGCCAAGAGACATACTGTACCATTGCTGTCCTTAACAGAGTAGGAGCCCTGCTCAGGAGTTCCTGGTGGACTTGGAGCTGGAGTCGGTGCTGTTGTTGTTGTTGTTATGGTGGGGCTAGGTAGAGTTGTCAAGGTTTGGTCTGCCTCACATGCACTTTCTGTGACAAGAGATGGCGTCAACAAATGGAAGATCAGTTTTTATGATGTATGTGGGGAAAAAGCAAAAAAAACTACCCACCCTGGAACAAAAGTATATGTAGAGGTTTACCTGTTGGACTCAGCTCATTTCCTGGCATGTACGCCTCCAACCTCATGTCAGAGAAGGTGACTGTGGCTCCACCGACTGTAATAACAGTCGCACTCATACAGCGATAGGTGGTGTTGATTGGTGCTGAGATGCCAACTGAAGCAGACGCCACGGTGACCACATCTAAGTGATGCAAGCACGCAATAAATTAGTTATAAAATACATTTTACAGTACCCGTACAATATAAGCCCAAGTGTATTAGCATTCAGTTAGATTAAGTTCAGGAAGGAATTTGTTTGCTCAAATTCCATCAGTCTGTGACAGTGATTTTGCAGTGTTAACATTTCATTAATAACATACCGGTTAGTCTAAAAAAAAAAAACCCTCATTCACAGACCTTTGATGAGAATATTGTGCCAGCAATACAATCAATCACATTGAGAAATCCTTGAGGACGGTAACAGTTAATAATTCATGATATTGATTTCTAAATCATGTAAGCTACCTAAAATATTGTGAAAATTTCTTTGATAATTTATATAGGTTTGACATCCCTGATATTTAAAGAAAAAAAGCAAACCAGCACAAAGTATACAATGTAAAATTAGATTAGATGTAATTTATTACTTTATTATTTATTTATTTAGTTTATTATTAAATAAGAGCATGGTCACAATGGGTGATATGTCATGTAAAGATGGATAAGATCATGTATGTAGGTTATGTAACAGAAAAAATGGTAATGCTCAAACAAACAACTCTAACATGCGTTAATATACTTTCCTTATGCAAATGCAGTTCCATTCTAACCAGTGTACCCTCTTCTTCTTTAATAATAGAAGATGACACTGTTTACAGAGCTCTCAAAAATGTGGCATTATAAGACTGATTGCCAAGTGAAATTAAAGTGGTCTCAGCTTTGTGAAGTGGAGGAGACTTGAGTTAACCCCCTTCCTCGGGTTTAAGCTACCTCACTATCTGAAATGGTAAATTCTGAGCTTCTCTAATTTCAGGTTCAACATACTAAAAGTCTGCACAAAACCCGCCTTCCACAAAGCCCCTGGTGTCAACGTTATCGTACAGACAAGGATCACATGTTCAACCACAACTGACAGCAAACTGAGTCAAAGCAGTAAGTCTCCAGCTTCTGTTCTCACCAGAGCTGTTGGTCTCAGGGAAGAGTGTGGTGTCACTCAGGTTATACTGCAGAGTCAGGTTAGTGATGCTGTAAATGCGATCGTTCGTTGAGAAGCTCATCCCGAGTGCATGACCAGATCCAAACGCTGCCACCAGCCATGGTGAGCTTCCGTCGGTGCCACATGAGCTTTTCGCTGCGTCAACAGTGGTGGAGTTGGGCAGAGAGATCTGCGCTTCTTTCTGAGGGCAGATGCAGAGTTTGCGAGTAAATGCAGCACAGTTGATGTATGAACTGTATGAAATCAAATGTAGAATTGACAAGGTGATTTTAGTCAGCGTGCTTACTGTGCTGTTGGAGGTGCTGTATGTGACTGAGATTAAGGCAGACAGCTCAGCTTTGATGCAGGTAGAGTTCCCCTCTTTTACTTCTAGAGTAACAGCCTGAATGCAAGCCTGTAGAAATACAGAAACATTGCAACAAAAACAACATTTGTAATCCTTGATCTTGACAGATATTTGTCATAGTAATAAACCTTGAATCTCTCTGAAATGATTTATAATATACTAGATATGATCAGTTATTAAAATCACAGTAACCTGGGTGTAACTATTTTCATATGAAATTCATACATATTTTGTAAATATTTAATTTGCCGGGTTGTCACAAATCACAATAATGATGTTTATTACACCATAGCCAGTTTCACATAATGCCAAGTCCTTTCAGCGGTTTACACAAGCCACCACTAGAGGTCTTCAGATCCTTTAAAGAGGAAGACACCAAAGTAACTTCTTTTTGGGGGGGTGGGGTGGGGATCGCCACAGTGGATCATTTATCCGAGCTGAGATCGACACTATGAGAAAACAGCCTTGTGATCCCTTAATAGGCTGGGCACACAATCCTCCCTGTTTATCTGAAACTTGTACGATATGGTTTGTAACCCCTTAAGATGTCAAGGTTTCTGCAATGGGTGAACTGTCTTTTCCAGGCACACTTCAAGTTATGTTATTGCCCTTCTGGCAACTCTGACACTTATAATGAAAGCTATTACTTCCTTTATACTAATTCATACTTACTCGTTTCATAATGCAGTAACACAAGAGAGGAGTTTCCATCATTTGCAACAGACTTTCCATAAAATGGTCTATGGCAGCATTTCCCAGTAAAACCCCACTTCAATGACAATTTGTGAATTAGAACAAATGCTCTAAACAGTAGTCATTTTCCTGCATGGAATTTATTTTTTTTTTTTAGCATTTAGCCTGTGGGCGTAGTCAGCTGCTTACCATACTGTTGGTGATTTCATTCAGTACTTATCACACTGCTGTCTTAAGAGCTTTCTTCCTCATTTCTAGTTCGTTTTCGCTTTATCAGTTCATCAATCTTAATGCTAAAAGCTGTGAACTTCAAGCCTGTCCGACTCCTTCTCCTGTTGCTTTGCTGAAACATGAGCCCCATGTCACATCTCTGCTCACCCTGTAAACACCCAGCAGACGGTTTACACAACACTGCAATCTGGTCATGAGGTAAAAGCAGCTGTGTGTGCAAAGTATCATGCTGCAGATCACAAACTATACGAATATCAGACAGGAGAAGATTCTACATTGCTGCTTGCACTGCAAGGAAGTGTTTGTGAGCAGGCAACCATTTTCAAGGTCAATATGATATTGCAGAATTCAAAACAAAAATTAAAAACGGTCTCTGTTTACAGTGATCTGGATGTATATTTTAGAATGATCAAGAGGTAAAAGTATTTCACAACTACTGACGCTACAAAAATACTGGCCTGCTTTCTCGTGTCAACATCAGTGTGTGTGTGTGTGTGTGTGTGTGTGTGTGTGTGTGTGTACACTCTCAGTGATTATGGTGCTCATAAACCAACACTGTCCGTGGGCCCCTCCAGAGCTGGGTGCAGGACAAAGCCATCATGGCAGTCATGTGAACCTCCACACATAACAACAATGAAGCCAGTCTGCTGGTCCACAATGTTAACAAAGCCGGGGAATTACATCTGAACAAAAAATAAAACAAAAACAAACAAAACAAAAAAAACAACAACAACAAAATTGAATTAAGTCTGTCTTTTTTAGGTAATCCGGGTCTGGATTTCCAGAGACGGGTCCATGTGAAACTTCAAATGGCTGTGGGACCAAAAGCATAACCTCAGACCTCAGTCGAACTTGGACTTGCATTTAGTTTCCAAGAGTAACTGGAGTTTACCAAGAGGTTCCTTTGACATTAACATTTTTGATTAAGACAGCAACGAGGGTCTCACCTTTACTAAATAATTCAGAACTATACCTTCAGTTATGGATGGATTTTGATGAAATTTTCAGGAGTTGTCAGAAATGTGAAAAGGAAGAACTGATTTCATTTTGGGTGTGATCCGGAAGAAATCCTGGATTCTGGACCACTTTCAAATTTTTGATAACATTGTGGTCAATGGGGCCAAAAAAATTGTTTCTCAATATCTCCATTAATTTTTGCCCCAAACTCATGAAATTTGACTCAGAGATTGACAATGGGAACCTCTATCAAATTTCAAAGGCTGATCCGGATCTGATCCAGAATGCGGATTTTATCCCTATATGGGAGAACTGTTACACTTGGCGGAGGTCTGCGCTCTCCGAGTGCTTTTCTAGTCCATGAATGTTTTTGTATTGCTGATGAAAATAAATTACTTTAATTAGCCAGCAGCCACTTCTGATATAAGAGGGTTACAACATTACAACAAATTAGCTCAGTTTAACTTGAAATAATTCTGTTGTTAGATATGGAGCTGGGCCACATTACGGAGGTTTAAGTCAGTGGTGCACATTTTAAATATGTAATAAGACAGACCAAGTTAAAAGAGTAAACCTGTAGCCTTAGGGACTGTCTGTTTCAGCTGGAGGAGACGGCAGCAGCTACAATTCCCCCAAAAACAGCGGAGTCCGCGGCCGTGACATCACAACCGGTCGGCTTCGTCATGTCGTTAACGTTACACGAGTTTAAACAGCTAAACACTCACCGAAAACCGTCAAGCAGACGATAAAGGCAGGGTTTAAAGATGGGAAGGCGTTCATCTTAACAGCCAAGTCACAACACGGCTCTTGCCCTCGTTGATATATAAATAAAAAAGGAGATGGAGCGCTGTGTCGCAGGTGGGTCTTCGACTGCACTTGACTCGGCGGACGCCTGAATCGCAGTGAAGCGCAGCTGGTGACGCTGCTCTCTTCCGGTTGTTTATCACCCTTATCTCGTGTATGAAAGCAAAAAAAAGAAAAAAGAGAAGAGGACAGAGTTTTCAAGTATCCTTAAAGCAACGTCCTGGCGGCGGAGAACCAATAACCGCGTTTAAATGTTTATCACAGCACAGCCCTCCGAATAAGCTCTGTCTGTCATGTGAACTGGAAGAATTTAGAGCTGCCAGTCACGTGAATCTCCCCAACCGCCCCTTCCCCCTCTGTGAATGTGAGCTGACTTCATCTAACACACACACACACTAAAGAAATTAACACGAATGTGCACTGCTTGAGAAGTATATGCACTTAAATATAATTGTAATCAGGCATGAAAATCCCTTTCGGTGAAATTCGCCGTTTTGAAGTCAAGAAGGGTGACCTACTTGAATCGTGTAGATGCGAGAAGTTTTCTTTTTTCATTATAATATTATTTACCTAATAAGCAAACTGAGCACTTAAGAAATTGGCCCTTTAAATGACACTTGGACGGTCAGTAAATCCTGTCCAGAACCAATCAGGTCAGATTGTTCCATTATTCCAGTTAGTGCTGGACGATATGGAAAAAATCATATATCACGATATGGACTATTTTATATCACGATAACGATATATATCACGATATACCATAATAAAGTATGTTTTCAGTTATTCTCTGAAAAGTTTGACAAAAATTTAATTGCTTACTTTTCAACTTTATTTTGAAAGGACATTTAGCTGAACTGTCACAAACATACATTTTAGTGCAGCAAAAACAGGTAGGTACAGAGGTACAGTAGCTTTCACATTTTTTTTAAAGTGCACAACAGTTTCTGGGAGGAAAAACACATTTTTGCACTGAAGTTCAGCTATAAAAAATAAACACAAATTATTTTTCAACTTTCTGAAATCTGTAACCTTGTAGTGCAAAGTTTGCAAACCAATATAAAGGGTCCAAAGTAAACATCAGGGTTGAAGAGAACTCTGTTTAAGGCATTAACCATGAATAAAAGTGCAAACATAAAAGGCTACTTTGTAGAAGTAGATATGATTCTATCAAATTTATCATTGCAGGTTATTTAATTACATATTTGCTGTAATAATAGATAAAATTAGGTTAGAAACAGAATCAGAATCAGAATCAGAATCAAATTTATTGTCGCCACTGAGCCAGCGTCCCGACACAGCAGAATTTGACTTCCCAGTTCACCGTCCAAGAAACATACAAAAACAAAACAACACAACATATGGACAAGTGTCAACGGTGCTTGGGTCAGCGCTATAAGAGCGCTTCAATTTAACAGAGGAAGAAAGATAACATTGGGGAAGGAGGGGTGGAGGTTAAAAAAAAGAACATCTCTCACTACGTGTCAAATGGACACGTCGTGAGAGGGGAAAAAAAAAACACCTCAGCACGTTTAATTAAGCATACAGACTTAACACAGGACATTGATAGAAACATGATGGCAAATAACCCAGAACAATAGAACAATAGAAACGAAAGAAGAGAAATGGCACGATACACACTTTTCTATCGTCCTCACAATATATATCGTCATATTGCCCAGCACTAATTCCAGTCCTAACATTCTTTATTCATGTGTACTTGGAGTACTTGGAGGTTACGTTGCTAAGCGGGACGAGAAGCAGGACCTAGTGCTGTCCACGCCGGGGACAAGTCAGACGAGCGTACGTTCACATTTCCTACCTACATTTACCAGTGGATTTAATTTGGTGAGTAATGGTTTCAATCGTTTTCATATTTTGCGCTATTACAAAGTTACTTCCGTTCGCTACAGCTAACGTTGAACACTGTCAGTGTAGCTGCCATCAGAGGCAAAGCTCATCATTTCATACTCAGTTGAGGGGTTAACGAATACAATTTACTATATCACAAATAGGTTATAATCATCAGTAAATTCATTTAAATATATTTCATGCATTTTGGTTTAAATTAAAATAAATAAGGGGGAAACCAATTTTTTAGTTCCGCTGGGTCACTATGTCTCAGGAGATTTAATTTTGTTGCACTCCAAGAGCCACACGAGACACCTGCGCTGTCTGCAAGAGACGAGGTGTGCTTATAATTGAGTTATTTTCAAGAAGAAGAAGAAGAAGCTGTGTTTTTATTTCCTTGGAGTTAATGTGGCCAGTGAGGTACATTTTTATTTTCTTTGCATTGTTGTAAATTCATGTGAATGCCATGTGACCGTGAAGCCAATTAAGCTTTTAATTTTTCAGTGTTTGCTTGTTTATTAGTCTCGTGTATTTCCCTTTTTATTAATGTAAGCCTTTTATTCTTTTTTGAAGTTCATTTTAGTTTTGTATTTCTTTTCTTAGTTCTGACGGCATTTAAGAGGGCATAAAGATCACATAAGACGTGCTGAAGATGTTGTCCGTCAATAAAATGGCTGTTAAAAACCAGGAACCATTTTGAGCCTTGATTCGACTCCGAGGGAGTAACAGTCAGAGCTAGCCAAAGCTCCAGTGAAAAACAGCTCCCGTTTGCTAGCAGTTCGTGTCAAGCTTGTGTAGCTAACGGTAACATAAAAGAAGAAACACAGGCTTCTTTCTAATATCTCTTTAATTGGACGTGTGAGGATGATATTCATGTGAGGGCTGAGAAGGCTAAAGGTGAAGTTGTAAACGCTAGTCGCTTGATACCCTAACCATTTTTGCCCGTGCTTGAAGACTTTTGTGACAAAATAAAAATATGTGAACCCTGGTCTTTTTTTTTAAATGTTATGTATTGATTCATTAAAACATAATGGTTTTGAGCCATCTGTGTTTACTGTTCTGGCTCCATCCATTGACCAGACGAGGTGTCAGTATTTTTCTGCGCAACATTAGCGTGAGAGAAGACAACAGGGAAGAGCGGGTCACGAAAGGCTTGCCATGTATTTAGACCAAAAGCTTCTAAGCTATTGCTATTATGTAGCTGTTATTTTTAGTCGCTGCTGTAGCTTTTGTCACCGTTAGTTTCTCTCTTCTCATGGACCGTTCACCAGCGTTCCCACGGGTTTAACCGTCACTGCAACTGCAGAGGTGTCCTTTCACACTGGAGATTTCTTTGGTGCCTCCTCCACATCACTGAAACACAGTGTGGGTGAACAGAGCTCTGTATTTCTGAAGTATTTCCTCCGCACCACCAACACCCCCCACCCCCCCCGGGCGCGTGCACACTTCTCACATTTTTAACCCCTGACCTATTTTCATGTCTGGTAATAGACTTACATTACCACAACGTGTAGGCTACCTAATCCTCATGGCAAAAAATGGTCCGACTTGGAGACTTGGAATGATATATTTCTCACACAAATGTCAGTAATTGGGCTGATTGATTGATATATATATACTACCAGACTGGGGCGCCGAAAAGGAGGGGTAAAGGATACGGATTATAGGGGCCCATGATTGAGGGGGGCCCAGAGAGGCCCCTAATGATGATCAAAAATAGCATCAACAAATTTCGCCGCTGTGTTGGGGGGCCTGGTAAAGATTCTTTTCATTGGGCCCAAAATCCCTAGCGGCGCCCCTGCTACCAGAAGCCAACATGGTTGGCAACATCCTCATGATTGGCAATCATGAGGATGTTGTCTATGAGGAGACAGCTCGCAGGTCAGCCACAGCCACATACCTACACAGGGTGAGGCAGGTCCTGAAGAGTCAGCTGAATGGAAAAACAAGATCCAGGCTATCAACACCTATGCCCTACCAGTAATCAGATAACCTGTTGGCATAATATCCTGGCCATTGCAAGAGATGCTTGTTGAAGACAGCTTTTCTCCTTGGCTTTTGGTTCAGATTGAGAGTTATATCCCAGCAGTCTTCATTGATTTGACCTTTTTTGGTTGTTTGCTTTGTATGTACGTATGTATGTAAAATCTCTTTCGGGTATCCTGGCCATTGCAAGAGATGCAAGCTGCCAATGTAAAGAAAAGGAAACTCCTTACAATGCATGGAAGATTTCATCTCAAGTCAGCATCTTGAGGCTGTACACTAAGCAGGGGAGGGGAAGCCATAGTGAGCGTCAGAGCTACTAGAAACAGCAGGTTTCCAGGAACACATCCAGAAGATGGCCCCCACTGATGTCTTGCTGAGTGAATTCCTCATGCAACTGAAACCCAGTATGGAGGAGGAACCTGAGGGGTTATCATGGACAGATAAGTCCCTGCATGGTATCTACTACGGCCAAATTGAAGAGGTGGCTGACATCGGAAAAACATATCAGTGGCTGGAAAAAGTTGGACCGAAAGACATGTCCCTGAAACAGTACAGCACACCACAGCAGGCTGTAAGATGCTGACAGGCAAAACATACGTGGAACACCACAACCAGGTAGCAAGCATAATACACAGGAACATCTGTGCTGAGTTTGGACTGGAGGTCCCAGGGTCAAGATGGGAGACACCTCCAAAGGTGACTGGGAACGAGCAGATCAAGATCATGTGGGACTTCCAGATCCAAACTGACCAGCCTGACATAGTGGTGGTGGATAAACAACAGAGGACAGCAGCAGCGCTGGTGGATGTGGCCATCTCAAGTGAGGGCAACAACCTTTAAGAAGGAACACCAAAAGCTTGAGCAATACCAAGGACTGAAGGAAGAGCTGAAGAAAATATGGAGTGTGAAGATAGATAGATAGATGGATAGATAGATACTTTATTCATCTCAAAGAGAAATTTGCAGTAAAGGCGGTGGTGGTCCCAGTAGTCAATGGTGTGCATTCATTTTTGTCAGTGGTGCGGACATAAATCCCCTATTATAACACAATAAAGGACATCTCAATTAGTGCTGGGCAATATGACGATACATATCGTGGGGACGATAGTGTATATCGTGCCATTTCTCTTCTATCGTTTCTATCGTTTCTAACCTAATTTTTATCAATTATTACAGCAAATATGTAATTGAATAACCTGCAACGATAAATTTGATAGAATCATATCTACTTCTACAAAGTAGCCTTTTATGTTATATATTCATATATTCATGGTTAATGCCTTAAACAGAGTTCTCTTCAACCCTGATGTTTACTTTAGACACTTTATATTGGTTTGCAAACTTTGCACTACAAGGTTACAGATTCAGAAAGTTGAAAAATAATTTGTGTTTATTTTTTATAGCTGAACTTCAGTGCAAAAATGTGTTTTTCCTCTCAGAAACTGTTGTGCACTTTAAAAAAAAATGTGAAAGCTACTGTACCTCTGTACCTACCTGTTTTTGCTGCACTAAAATGTATGTTTGTGACAGTTCAGCTAAATGTCCTTTCAAAATGAAGTTAAAAAAGTAAGCAATGAAATTTTTGTCAAACTTTTCAGAGAATAACTGAAAACATACTTTATTATGGTATATCGTGATATATATCGTTATCGTGATATAAAATAGTCCATATCGTGATATATGATTTTTTCCATATCGCCCAGCACTAATCTCAATTATGTCAACCATGTTATTCATAGGTATACAGTCTATTTTAGCCTGTGCCATAGTCACTGAAAAACTAGCCTTACTATCATTATGAATTGATTTATTTAAAAACTTTACTTCCACTTTTTTTGAACAATAACTCGTGTCCACCTTCTTTTATTGTTGTTGCTGCCATTCCCACTACCTTTTGATACCTGTGTGTCTTGCACAGTTTCCCTAAGGTAATTTTTTAATTTTTTTATTTATTTTTTTGTGGCACTAGTGGCCTTTATTTTACAGTGAGAGAGAGAGAGACAGGAAATCAGGGCGGATAGAGAGGGGGGAAGACGTGCAGCGGAGAGTCATGGGTCAGGAGTTGAGCCTGCGGCTGCTTCAGGGGGACTGTGGCTTCTGTGCGGCGGCCCCGCCTAACGCTATTTAACGTTATCTAGAAAAACTATTTTCTAGATAATCTGCAGGTGGTTATTTTCTTTGGAGGGGGGAAGAAAATTATTGGTGGGGAAAGTTCGATAACTGCTGAATATTGGTGGGGACACGTCCCCATCGTCACCCCATTGGTCAGGGGTCGTCCATGCTAATTCTACACCCTTGCCAATACTGAGGGGACCTGTACTGGGACCTGTAACCCCCAAGCTTGGTGGCTCCAGCAGATACCAGGAACAACATCTGAGATCTCTGTTCAGAATAGAGCATAGGATAATTTGCTGCATAGGGATGGGAGTCTACACAGTCTGTGTGTGAAGGCTGTGGTGTTGTGGGTAGTCATCTGACACCCTTATCAATTCACGTAGCTGTGCAAAACCCTAGAAGGAACGCAGGGGCTATCTAAAAGCTGCTGCCCAAGAATTAGCAGGACCCTGCAACATTCCCACTGCATAGTCTGACCAAAAATCTTTACAGGACACACAGATTTGTTTATACCGCAGTGTCAGGCAAATATTCTCCAGTAGGCATTTCATAGACTTACAAAAGCTGTAATAGTGAAAGCGCCACCCCATGCCGTTTCAGTTCCACTTCAATTTTTTAATTTGAGATATTTAAACCATGACGGCTTTCTTTTAATCTATGACATTTATGTGACAGATGATAAAATCAGATTTCACTGTAGGACCTCTTCACTGTCCCGAGGAATAACCCAAACCAGAGAAAGTTAGGATGGTAAGAGTTCTTATTTACTTTGCCTTCGGTTTCATTGCACATAGCAAAATATTGTCTCATCAATGTGCTTTTACTTATACTCAAAACATGTTTCAACACTGAGAATATAGAGCATTTCACTTTTTTATGCATCATTCTCTCCCAGTCTTTCTGTAAACACTTCCTGAAATGTACAGCAGTATAGGGCTGACTTTGATACATTCTTTTGTTTCAAAAGTTCTTCCCACATTCACTTATGAGGACAGGTCAGGACTGCAGGCAGGTTACCCTGCCTGCAGTCCACTTATACAGTGGAGGAAATAAGTATTTGATTCCCCGCTGATTTTGGCAGTTGTCATACTAAGAAATAAATGAACAGTCCCAGATTTTTATGGCAGCTTTATTTTAACAGTTATAGAAAGAATATTGAAAAAATTTTGAGAAAATTACACAAAATGAAAATAAAAATTAATTTGCAAGTCATTGAGGGAAATAAGTATTTGATCCCCGACCAACCTTGACCAGTGTTGGCTCCCACAGACCACTGGCATACTCCTAATCTCACTGAAGTAATTACCTGCATGAGAGACACCTGTTCCAAATAGTCACCTGTATGAAAAGCCATCTGCCCACAGACTCAGTAATACTCCACCGTCTCCACCATGGGCAAGACTAAAGAGCTGTCAGGGACAAAGTTGTTGAACTCCACAAGGCTGGAATGGGCTTCAAAACCATAAGTAAGAAGCTGAATGAGAAGGTGACAACTGACGGTGCAATTATTTGGAAGAGGAAGAAGTACATGACTGTTAATCGACCTAGGCTGGGCGCTCCATGGAAGATATCACCTCATGGGGTCTTAATGATCATGAGAAAGATTAGAGATCAGCCGAGAACTACACGAGAGGAGCTGGTTAATGATCTCAAGGCAGCTTGGACCACAGTCACCAAGAAAACTATTGGTAATACACTGAGACGCAATGGTTTAAAATCCTGCTGTGCACACAAGGTCCCTCTGCTCAAGAAGGCTCACGTCCAGGACTGACTCAGGTTTGCCAACGAACATATTAATACTCAGAAAGAGACTGGGAGAAGGTGCTGTGGTCAGATGAGACCAAAATTGAGCTCTTTGGCCTCAACTCAACTCGACGTGTTTGGAGGAAGAGAAATGCTGAATATGACCCCAAAAACACCATCCCTACTGTCAAGCATGGCGGTGGAAGCCTTATGTTTTGGCGGTGTTTCTCTTCTAAGGGGACAGGTCAACTTCACCGCATCGATGAGAAGATGAACGGGGCCATGTACCGCAAAATCTTGGGTGACAACCTCCTTGCCTCCATAAGAACATTGAAAATGGGTCGTGGATGGGTCTTCCAGCATGACAACGACCCAAAACATACAGCCAAGGAAACAAAGGAGTGGCTCCATAAGAAGCACATCAAGGTCATGGAATGGCCTAGCCAGTCTCCTGACCTTAATCCTATTGAAAATCTATGGAGAGAGCTGAAGCTGCGAGTTTCCAAGCGCAAGCCTCAAAACCTTCAGGATTTGGAGATGATCTGCAGAGAGGAGTGGACGAAAATTACTCCTGATGTGTGTGAAAACCTAGTATGCAACCACAAGAAACATCTGACAGCTGTGCTGCCAACAAGGGTTTTACCACCAAGTATTAGATCATGTTTTATTAGGGGATCAAATACTTATTTCCCTCAATGACTTGCAAATTACTTTTTATTTTTGATTTCATGTAATTTTTTTTTTTTTTTCAATATTCTATCTATAACTGTTAAAATAAAGCTGCCATAGAAGTCTGAGACTGTTCATTTATTTCTTAGTATGACAACTGCCAAAATCAGCAGGGGATCAAATACTTATTTCCTCCACTGTGTGTGTGTGTGTATATATATATATATATATATATATATATATATATATATATAAATTAATAAAACAAAGGCAACATATGTTGCGTTTAAATCTCATTATACATCTCTGCATTATGCTACATAACAGGTGTACATGAGCTTGGCAAGGACACTAACCATTGTTTTTATTCAATGATATTCTGCCACATTTAAAGAGTTAGATTTTCTGCTCCAGCCATTCATGAATTCTACTTTTAAACCAAATCTTTTGACATGTTTGTATTAACACTTTTAACCTCATTAGTAGCCCTAAATTGTCCTATTCCAGATTTTTTTTCCTAAATGTTACAGGCTTAAAAATGCAAAAATTGATCTATATGAACTTGAGTTTAAGTTAACAATGTAAAACATGATCTTATGTTCATATTGTCTGCAAGTGAAGCTTAAGAAAATGTAGGAATTACTGTCCACAACAATTTTTCATATCATCCCACCAAAAAAGTGGGATGATATGAACCTTTTTGGTGGTATTAAACTCAAGCCAATATACAAATTTGAAAGCAGTGAAAAAAGCAGTCATGTTCAAATAATTAAGAAAAAAAAAAAAACATTCATTAGCTGCTTATCTACATATTCTTAATCAAATCATTAAATATCCATTTATTCAGGTTCACTTTTTGCACTCTTACATAGAATACAATCTGATCTACAAAACATCACCATGTGAAATTGGACATTTGGACATTTTGGTCAAAACATACAAGATACCAAAAGTAATACCTGATTGGCTGGCCTGCATGTCATTTAGCATTTGAGTTACAATGAAACTAATGCCTCCAGCTCACTTTACTCATCTCAGACCTCTTTCTCTCTTCTCATCTTCAATAACTCCTTCTATACCTACTCAAACAAACCGATTCTGCCAAGCTTGCACTCAGCAGTTTATGCAGTCATTCAAAGGAAGATTGCCTCAAACAAAAAATAAAATGACACACAAAAACAAAACAAAACTTAAAACTCAAGACAAACCAGCTATGGTAGAAAATAAATGATATAGAATGATGGGCTGGAGAAAAGAAAACCATTTCCAAGAAAACTAAACAGAAATACACAGAAAAGTGCTAGTTATTTTCAGTTTTGTTTTGCATTAGCAGATCTGTGAAACCAATCATCAAACACCCGGGCAATCCCAGAGTCCCACTAAAGATATTGCAGAATGGGAACAGCACAGCCAAGCCTCTCTTGTTTCTCTGGAGCCCCGTCTCATCTGGACATTGTGTCCAGGATTGCGGAGGGAGAGGGAAGAGGGCACCAGAGGAGAGTCGGTTGGCTAAGGGGCTGTAATCCTGTCTTGTGGCCTCAAATGTACGCTCGCTGTGAGAAAAGCACAGCTGCGACAACGGTGCTCCTTCAGGCAACATAGTGATACTGGTTAGGAGTCTCCTTGTCACGTTCCATGTAGTCTCTGTCTATGAGCGACTCGATCCGCTTCTTCAGATCCCCTGGCTGTGGAGAGGTTAGCAAGAAAGATGTGAATGAGCTTTGGGTGTGAGAGCATGTGATGGAAGAAAGATGAACAAAATGATGATGAGAGGCTTAATACGTCACCTTGACAGGGAATTTAAGCTGGTTGTAGAGCTCTGATACTAGTAGGTTATGACTGAGCGTCTTTCTCATCTTCATGATGCGCACTACAGCTGCATCAATCTGATACTGTCTGTCTTGAAACACACGCTCTGTGGTGCTCACCTGCTCCTCTACCTGAAAGAAAAATTATTAAATGAGCAGACAATTCTGTGTAGAAAGGCATATTTATGGTGGAAAACTGTGGAAAATAAAATCAAAAACAACAAAGTAAGAAAATGTGCTTTTTACCGTCTCCTTCATTTGAATCTGGTTGATCTTGATGCGGAACAGTTTGTGTTTAAAATCATTGTTGAAATTGAAACGATCTCCATCTTCCACATCTTTTCCTCGAGGGTTCTTGTTGAGGACACGTGCTTTCCCACAAGCCAAGGACTGCAGTGTTCGCTTGAGCTCTCCCTCCTCTGTGCAGCACAACAGAAAATAATAGTGTTAAGCAATGTGAGAAATACCTCTCCTGCAACTGAATGATGGGATTACATATTCAAAGATGTGTGTAACCTATGCCGGTGGCACCACGGATCTCCTCCACGCTGAATTCTTCTCCCTCATTAAACATGAGTAACACCAGGGTCTGGAACAGGGAGACCTGCAGCTCCTTCTTTCCCTGCAGGAGATAGAATTTTTGAGTGCAGTTCAGATGTTTGTCCATAATCCTCTAGGCCCCAATAATACATACCATGCCCTTACCTCTTTAAACTCTGCCTTTAGTACGGCGTGGCCCAGTGTGGGCTGCCACTGCAGCTTCCTCCCACTATGCTTACCCAGGTAGAACAGCTTGAATACCTCCTGGAGTTTTACCATCTACCAAAAAGGTTTAAAAAAACAAAAAGATTCACCAAGACTTCTGACAATCATCAATATAACATAAAATATAAATCAGTTAAAGTTATTGTTTTGATGGTTTTTCCTCAAATCAAATCAGTTTAGAGCAGACGTTCTACATCATTCAGAACATTATATGGCTTTTTGGAGGACCATCTGCTTCTGATTTCCTGGTGCAAGTTAAGTGCATTTGTGGAACAAAGAAGAGTAGCACAAGCATACTAATGCCTACCTCTGAGGGCAAGTGGACTTCCATTGGTATATATGATGGCCAGTAGCCCATGGTGAGGATGTTAACAGTGAGTTCTATGTTGCTTGGTTCACTTTGATTCTGCATATACTGAGGCAAATATCACAATCATTTTGCAGTTAGTTAAAGAAAATGTGTTTAATGACATACTGTAAACATACAGTAGAATCAATGCTTTTGCGTTTAGAATTTTATGTACCCAGATATTTCAAGTACCTGTTTGAATTGTATCATTATGTCTTTGGACAGCTCCATGTCCTTAAACATCCCCTCAAGCTTACTGGTAAATGCTGCTCCACATTCTGCAGAAAACAAAACCACAAATGTGAGAGCTGGCATACTCATACACCGCTCCATATGCAATTACATCAGGCAATATCAGATTTTATTAATGTTACACTTTGGTCTAACGTTGGTAACCATGCAAAGATAACTTCAGGTAAATTTGTTGCCTAAATTTACATGACATACAGATTAAAATCAAAGACAACTTTCTGATACAAAATAGGAGACACAGGACTGTAGACAGGCTCCAGCAGATCCCCGTGACCCTTCTGAGGATGAAACGGATATGGATAATGGATGGATGGATGGATGGACTGTAGACTAACCATGTTTGAGTTTTGAGAGCATGGATTTCTCAGCATCGACGGAAGCACTTTTGCCTACCAGGAGGCGCTTGGCCAAGTCCTTCTTATAAAAAGCTTCAAATACATCTTTGCCTGTAAGGGAAAAAAAAAAAAAGATGCATCAGAGATGGAGAATCAAACAATGGACATTGTTGTCAGAGAAGTCAGTGTTTAAGAGGAAGGAAAGAAAGAAAGAAAAACAAACACATTTTTAGTGTCACACATAACACTAATTGACAAAGCACACACATGCTATAACATGCTTTCCTTATATACACAGAAATGTAACTGACCATGTATGAAGCGGAAAATAATCATTATCTTGTCCAGGATTCTCTCCAGCTCCTCTTCTGTCGCTTCCTTGTTCCCAGCTCGTAATTTAGAATCCACATATTTAGCTAAATGAGAAGTAATATGCAATTCTTATACAAACTGTGAACCGCTAAATGTAATTCACTGTCATCCACGTGTTTTTATCTGACTTACCAATGAGCTCTGCGGGCTTATTGGGTCTCTTGTTAATAAATGTTTCAAAGGCCTCTTTCATAGTATTGATGAAAGCCTCATTCCGTGCAAAACAGCTTTGTGCCACATTGTCCATCTTGTCTTTGAAGTCCAGTAGGTCTTGAACCATGTCTTTGTCTTTCTCTGGAGTACATACAATCTCTCCACCAAATGACTGAAACCAGACAGTGTATGTGTGCATTTGTGACACATAACATGACTGGAAGACACTTAATTTTGTTTTATGTCCGTGTAGTGTTAATGCGCATACCTTGATGTATTCCCTCCAGAACTGCAGCAGTGTGGGAAGTCCCCCTTTCACTTTGCTGAAGAGCTGGTAGAGAAGAGCCAGCTCAGAAACACGATTCTCATCCAGCAGCGTGCTAAGACCTGTCACAAAGACAGACAATAACATATGATGTTGAGTGAAAAAAAATGAACCCTCTTTCAATTTTAAAGTGTTATGTAACAGAACACAATACAAAAATCATTTGGTTCTTATGGGGTATTAAAATGAGGTAATTCAGCATCAACCTGAGGTAAGTAATGAATAATGTAATGAATAAGAATTATTTGGCCGGGGCTCATCAATACAACACCGAAAAGAAAGTGACGTGCAAAGTTTTTTATTGATTGGAGAACTGTAGTGAGTACAGGTTATTGTTGGCTAAGGCTAGTGTTGTACAGCCTGATGGGAGATGGGATAGGGCGGCATCGCAGGACCAGACCACAGCCTAAGAGATGGCTGACGCCACCACCGCGATGTAAAAAGTCCTTAAAGAGTGTCTGTATTGTGTGTCCAGTCCAGTTTATTGTTGGGGTGAACACTGTACTTCTCCACGATCTTGTTGTCCAGACCCTGGATTTTCACCGGTGCAAGTTGAGGGGGTTGAGTCCATTTTGGTTTTCAATTTGGTTTCTATCAAAGATGGTGCGTCATATTTTGAGTAACCACCTCCACTTTAGGCTCATCTAGGCAAAATAAATCAATGCAGATGTATACCTACATGGTTAAATAAATAAGTCCATTATGTTGACATGGGTGGATGTAGCTCAGTAGGTAGAGCAGGTCGTCCAGTCACTGGAAGGTTGGCGGCTCGATCCCGGCTCCAACTGTCCACATGCCCTTGGGCAAGACACAGGTTCTGGCAGCACCTTGCATGGTAGCAGCCATGCAAGGAGCGTGAATGGGTGTGTGTGGGTGAATGAAAGGCCATTGTAAACTGCTTTGAGGGCACCTTGGTGTGGATAAAGCAGTATATAAGTGCAGTCCATTTACCATGTAACTATTTGATGAAGACTAACACGGTGTCATTTATTTAATTCATTTTTTCTAAACTTAATTGCTTAAATTGATGACACACAGATATATAATACAATGTAAACCAGGAGACCGAGGCCCTGTACAGGCTATCGGTAAATGCATTGAGAAGATCAATGACTGGATGTGCCTTAACTTCCTACAGCTGAACAAAAACAAAACTGAGGTGATTGTTTTTGGAGCCAAAGAGAAACGACTGCAGGTCTCCACAGAGCTTGAATCTATAGATCTAAAAACCACCAATCAGGCCAGAGATCTGGGTGTAGTGATGGACTCAGATCTAAACTTTGAAAAGCACATAAAGGCAATCACTAAATCAGCCTGCTATCACCTGAAGAACATCTCGAGGATAAAAGATCTGATGTCTCAGCAAAATCTGGAAAACTAGCCCACGCATTCATTTTCAGTCGGCTTGATTATTGTAACAGCGTTTTTACTGGTTTATCTAAAAAAATCAGTTAGACAGCTGCAGCTCATTCAGAACTCTGCTGCCTGAGTTCTCACTAAGACCAGAAGAGTGGACCACATCAGTCCAGTTCTGAGGTCCATCAAAGGATAGACTTTAAAATTCGGTTGCTGGTCTATAAAGCTCTGAATGGTTTGCGACCAAAATACATCAGTGAGCTCCTGACCCAGTATGAACCCACCAGAACCCTCAGGTCATCTGGATCTGGTTTATTATCAGTCCCGAGAGTCAGAACTAGACATGGAGAAGCTGTGTTCAGTTTCTATGCTCCACATGTCAGGAACAAACTCCCAGAAAGCCTCAGATCAGTCGAAGACTCACCTGTTCTCAGCTGCCTTTAAAGAAGATTTTTTTTTCAGGAGCTCAAATCTGCACAGCCTTTATAAAACTCTTTTTACTGTTTTCTTTGTTTTTATGCTTTTATTCTTTTACTTTTTAATGCTTTTTCTTTTTCTGTGATGCTTTTAATGTTTTATGTAAAGCACTTTGGATTGTTTTGTACATGAAATGTGCTATACAAATAAACTTGCCTTGCCTTAAATTGTATTTTGAGATGTTTTGTATTATTAAAAATTAAGCTCTTGCCATGGCCTTTTTTAGGGAGCGGTTAGCTTGGCATCCCTTTAAGGAAACCACAGATCAAGGGCCCTGAAATGAAACCTATACCAACAATGCCACCTTGTCACAGCTCAACAGGAGCTGAATACTATAATCCTGATAAATGAAAATGTCTCCAAACAAACAAAAATAGAGTATTTCAACCAAACATACCTTTTTGTAATATTGCAGTCATGTGTTCCCCTAAAAGTTGTTTCTCAACACAGCTAATTAGAGGTTTCCTGTAAAACAATGAGGGGAAAAACAAGAAATAAAAACTGAAGGAATCAATCTGAAAGCTAAAACAAATGTAAATATGTACAATACTCTGATTACCTTATAGGAAAATTGTCTTAATCCAATCTCCCTACTGTCCAACAGAGACCAGATTAAACTTCTAAAAATGTTTGTAATTTTATTTTGTGAATCTAAACAGTTTTGTAGTTCTAGTTTGAAGTCTCATGAAGACACCCATCCAAAAGATGCTCCCTGTTCATAATTAGGAAACATGGTTTACTGGACAGTTAGTGAAGGTCGATTTTTGTAATTGACATGTATGAAGTGAACTGAAAAACTACAGGAAAGACTGGTTTAAAGAAAGGCAATTTGGTAGTTTATGTCAATCTAACAAACCTGATACAAAGAAAGATAACATTTTTCATTGAGTTTGTTTTAAATTACTCCTAAATATCCAGGGAGCAACCTAATTAAATTTTTCAATTGTAAATAATGCACATATTTCCTCAAACTTCTCATATTTCAGACCATGAGCTAATCAAGAGCTGGGCCTTCTATAACAGTCGAGGATGTGGTTGATGAATGAATATGAATCAAGGCCTGATGCAGATGCAAATACACTTATATACAGTGAATGTAATTAAATAATCATGTTGTTTTGAACATATTGCACTGCACTGAGCTTTTGTTATTGTAAGTGCCTGACTGATATTATCAACTTATTGTAATGAATGAATTAATTCATTCTAAACCTCTTAACATCAGTCAAATATCCTACTGAATAAGGTATACTTGCATATCTTTCACAATAAAAGCCATGCTAAGACCACGGGGGTTTCTCTCAAAATTGAATTTGGAAATGACTTTGACTTGACATGTTGCAATAAGCATTAAATTGCGGGGAAACAGCTTTTCAAGCTAGTAGTTAGTTCACGTGTTTGCTACGTTTTTGAGGAGGGATATGGACCAACATGGGAGTGAATAGGACTTTAGCTGAGAAGGATGTAAACAAAAAAGTGTGTGGAACCAAGACAAGCATTTCTGTGCTCTATCCCAAATTAATTTTAAAGCATCCTAATAAGGTACTGTGTAAAAATAGTACAGGCCATAACAACAACAATGAGAATTAAGATTCAGAATTAGGCATACATCTTCAGAAGGTCTGGTATGCCGAGTACCTCAAGTAATCAAAGACCTCTACTTTTATTTATTTTTTGCAAAAATATGTCATTTGTACTTGTGAATGTTAGTAAAAACGCAAAGAGTTGATTTAAAAGAAGGATGGTAGGGTGGGGACTGGGGAGGACGAACCATTGTAAAAGTGGAATGCAGCTTATGGCTGGGAAACTCAGTTAAAGTCTGTGACAAATATCTTACTGAGTGCTGTGGTCGAGGTAGCTCACGATTCGATCATTCTCCTCATCTAAACGGCGAGCAACATGATGCAAGTACTCGGGCACCTGGACACATACACAGACAAACTCTATACTACTTATGTGTAAAAGAAATCCACACAGGTTCAAATCTATCACAGATCTACTGGTAGTCTCACATCTCTTTCCTGCATCAGCCGCTGTCCCTCTGCTGCATAAAGACGATTGGTCTCAGCCAAAAATCTATCTTCAAATGAGTCCTTGTAAACCTTAAAAAAAAAAAAAAAAAAAAAAAAAGTTAGTTTGTAGACACAATGACTTGCAGTATAGGTACTGAATTGTTTAAGAGGTGATAAGCACCTGCAGGTCTGACAGCATGCCCAATAGACTCCTCAGTAGACTACGGTCAACAGTCTCTCCGTTTCGCTCCAGTTCTATCTGCTCCAAGATGCCTTCTACTGTTCGCTTCTGGACAGCACTGTCACTCACAATGTGAGTGCGAAACAGTTCCAATCCCAGTGTCCCTGCAGCATACACACATCATCAGCTGCCTGAGAACGATCTAAACAAGCAGAGCAACTTTAATAAACTGTAGATTTACCAGATGGAGGGGAGTAGAGAGTTTTGAAGCACATAGGTACGATCCAGGAAGAGAAAGATACTGCGGATCATTATCTAGAGAATAAGAGACACTCTTGAGTCACAGAATTACCACCACTAAAGTAAACATCCCCATATGTGAACTCTATCAAGCATAGTACTTACAGTTTGCCTGCAGTGGTCCTGCCAGCAGCGATTAATTCGTTTTAGGAAGGAAAGGTTGTCCAAAGACTCTGTGAGCTCCAGGTTAAGGAGAAAATTTACAAAGAAGTAAAAATGAACACCAGTATAAATACCTTAGCCTAACTTCTGGGTTCATAACAGGCTTTTCTTGTTTTCTCTATTGTACACTTCAGTTCATGCAGAAACTCAAGCCTGTTTTAAAAGTAACCTGGACTAACATGATTTGTAGTCTACGGGATTAACATTAGCATTGCCTTTGTTTTCTAGGAGTTGAGCAGAAGATACTTTTGATCACAGTTGGTCACTTTTGACACAATGTATTATAGATACTGACAGCAAGAAACACCCATGGGCTCTTTCCTGTTACCTCCAGGAAAAAATACCAGACTAAAATATCAAATGGATCCTGAAAGACACGGTGTGAACAAAGTCACAGGTCTTTATGAAGCTTTCTGTCATCTATGAAGGCTGTGAAGACTTCCTCTACTTCCCTTACTGCCTTCTGAATGAAAACAAAAATGAGAAGCAGTACGAAAAAAAAGATCTAGCATTGATATTTTATAAGTGCCAAATAACATCACAGATCAAGAATACACTGCAGATTTTTGAAGTAATTCAAACTTTTCATGTGTTTTTAACATCAGTAGTTGTTGAGTAGAATAAGATGATTAATGATTATTAGGGCTTATAAATCCAATTAGTTGAGATTCCTTCTGAATAAGTTATAATAAAATAAAGTATAAACATTTTATTTATTAAAATGGTGACAAAGATACGAAGGAGACTAAGAAAGAAGCTGGTTAAGAAGAGGTAAAATGTACTTGGGCTCATGGATACCTACAGGAGGTAACACACAAAACAGCTGTTTCCCATAGTAAATTGTTTTTGAAGGTGTCAGCTTCTCACCTGTGTGTGTGGGTAAAAAAAAAAAAAAGGATATTCTCTAAACTGATGGATCTGGGCCTTCACGTGATCCTCACAGACTTGTCGTAGTTGCTTGTAGAGTGTGGGAGAGACTTTGTATGAACACAGGTTCTCCACTGCCTTCAAGTGTTTCGTTCAAACATGTGAAGAGAAAGGAACACACATGGTGAGTACACCGAATTACATACATCACCAATAAACATTAAAAAGAGATTGTTTTTATTATTTCATTTTTTTTCTATACAAGCAAGTTTTTGCTTAACTTTTATTATTATTATTTCAAATAATAATAAAAAATGAAAAAAAAAAAACAAAACATCAGTCTGCAATTTGTTTCAAAATTTAACAGATTCAAACTCAAGATAAATAATTTCCAGACTCTTTAAAGAAAAACATTATTTCAAAAAGAAAATAAGAAATTTAGAAATTAATACCAGCAACACACTGGGAAATAATTAAAGTGATAAAAGGCAGATTAGTCCTCGCTCTTGGAAAACAGTAATATAAGTGACAGGATCCTTGTATCATCAGTGAGAATTCTCTCAGGTCAGTCTCATGTACATTTTGACTTAATTTGTTAGAGGAGGAATAAGTTCTCAGTACTAAAACGCTGCTCAAATTCTTCTTTACAAGTGCTACAATAAAAGCACCCTCTTAATGCAATTATACTTTATAAATGTATTAGGAAATATCATGTTGGTTTAATAGGAGAAGGTGGAACTGGCATGCCAGGCTGTAAATTGATATCATTGTCATTCATTTATTATTATTATCATCAGTTATTTTCTCATGACTGATTCAAAAACTCAGAAAATAATCTCTGAACGTAGAGAAACCCGTTCTAAATCTCTTAATGAGCAAAAGCAAAGAATGAAGTGGCAGCAAATTAGTTCAAATTAAATTATCATTTAAGAATTATAAGGTGAAATAAATCCAAGCATTTCAGTTCTCTTCCTTCTATCCTCTTTAGGTACACATTTTTTTGTAAGAAACCTTTTTTTAAACAATCAGAAACCACTGATCTAAAATGAGTGTGTCTAGAGAGTTCAGCAGTCTTTCTGCACAGAGTTGATATACGGCCTCTTCCTTGTGTAATACAGTTTCAGATTACATTTCTGGATGCAGCAGCGAACTGTGTTGAGTGACAATGATTTTCCAAGTTGCTCCCAAACCCATGCTGCTATATTGATCACAGCGACATAACACGGTTATACACATGGTTTCTAGCCTTGGCCTCTATGCCATGAGATTTCCCCCGACACCTTGAATCTTTTCAAAATACTATGCACTGTAGATGTTTAAAAAAAAAATAAAAAATAAATACAAACTTCAATGGTTCTCTCAAAGAATTTGGCACAAAGTGGTGATCCACAAACCAACTTTGGTACAATAGGGCTCTCTTACCTGTCACTAATTAGTCTGCTGACAGAAATATTCCAGAAGTCTTCTTTATATGTTCTATAAACTTTTTGTGTTTCTTTGTCTCTCTCTCTCTCTCTTTCATTTTTTTATAATACTGCTTAGGCTTGGGAGGTATTACGGTAATACAGTATACTTCCGGTATTTAAAAATAGCAGCGGTATCAGTTTCAATACCGTCATAAAAAAATGCAATGAATGATTTCTGTGGTTTAAAGTTTAGTTTCTCTCCTGTATCGCTGTGTGTTCTGCTTTATTTTACCGTTTATTCATGTTCGCTTGCAGCTGATCTCGGTTTGACTCATCCTTTTAAGGTACTGACGATGAAAACAACACTTCCTGATTTTGCTACTTCATAATAAAAGCTTTTAATTAAATTAATAATGTTGGACTTTTATGTTGAAGAATTTATAGGAAGTGACACTTTACTATAAAGCGCGTTTCAGCAAACACACCCCTCGGAGCATTGAGATTTGAATCTCTGCCGTGCGGGCTGACTGACCGAGTTAAAACTACAGTGAAAAGCAAGAAATACACAAATAAATAACAACTGTAATTGAGTCAACTTTATATTGAAGTACTGAACTGCTGTTTCGAGGTAAACTCGCCTTTTTTTTCAGACACGTCAACGCTGGGAATAGGACAGCGGCGTAAGGCCCCGTGCGGCCAGCCTGGGGTTCATAATTGGGCCGGCTGTTTTGACGCACGGCGTCCGGCTTAATAGTCGCGGGAATACCGTATACCCCGGTAAAATGTGAGGGAAGTTTGACGGTATCAAAATTTGGATACCGCCCAAGCCTAATACTGCTGGCATTACAGCTTCAGTTTGTTCAAATCTTTTGTAAATGTTGTTCAGTAAAGACACCTGAAGAACTTCTATTTAGGGTCACATATTTCATCTTTTAAGTAAGAGTCCTACTGGCAGGTTTTTAGAGAACACTGTTGCATGCTGATGAGAGGCTGGAAGAAAAGCAAATAGAACTTGAACTTTGTATTTAAATATACAGACCTGATAGAGCTCCTCCAGATTGTACTTGATAGAGGTGCTGTTCTGGATGGCACCCACTGCATCACGAAGCTTCAGCCAGGTGTCTTCTGTGTAGTTCTCAGCTAGTTTTGGCCTGTCTGTTAACCAAAGTAAAGTGTCTTTAAAAACAGCAGAAAACTGTGCCGTCGTGTGTCTAGTTATCACTCTACGATAATGTGCAAGAGGACTTGACTTCATAAAAAAAAGCAATGGTTGTTTTGAACAAAACAGGTAAATGGTCAGATATACAAGTATCACAAATCTAACAGTCACTGACACACCAAGGGACTGCACAAGGTCCAACATGTTCCCCCTAAATGTGTGGGACCAGAAACCGATTGGATTAAAAGAGTTCATTAAATTCAAGAATCTCTTCCACCATCGGTTTGTCATCACAACATGCATGTAGGCATGCCGCGATTCACTCAACTCACGATACAACGACTGGGGTTAATGTTCCAACACAGCGGTACGTGGCGGTAATACACCTGGTGCGCATTGCCAAATAAGAGTGCTTGGCTCCAGCATGTAGAGCTCACGTGACCACAACAATAACAGCATATGTGCCCTAGGAAGAAATAATGACAGCCGTGTGGCAGTACTTTTCCCTAAAGAGAAACACGCTGTTATCTCTAGCCGCCGCTACATTTTGATAAAACTATACCTTACATGCACAAAGAAGTTAAAATGTGTATTGCCGCACGTGTAGAAACCAAATGCATTGTTCAAGGCCTACGGACTTATTTTTTCATTTTTTTTTCCTATTCCGCAGTTTTTTAAATTGTTAATAATAAATCACGTGTTCTCCAATACTACTGTTGTTGACTATTATTCTCTGAGTAATATCACTTGATGCTGCCTTTTTTAACAGTCATCTGTAGCATGCTAATATCGGATTGATATTGGTATCGGCATATATTCAAGGCTGAAATATCGATATCGTACCGGAAGTGAAAATATAGTATCAGGACAGCCCTAACTAGCAGCATCAGTTCTCTTCTTCTTCTTCTTTTTTTTTTTAAACAATACTGTTTTTTATCTTATCCCCTTTATACCTGCATAGCAAATGACTGGAAAGTGAAAACTGTTTTATCAACTCTCAAATTTGCCAAATCCTGTTTTGTTTTTTTTTTTGTTTTGTTTTTTTACAACAGGTCTACTGCCCTCTATTCAATACATCAGTACAGTATCAAGATTTCTTTTCCTTTTAGTACATAACAAGAAGGGCTGGGTAAGATTATTATTGCATTAACTCATTAATTTATTAACACCGACATTTATTCTATCGCGCATTAACGCATGTTGCTCACATGCTTTTGTTTTGAAAAGTCTCTTTCTGGCTGCTGCGGAATCGAAAGAAAATTGACAGAAAAACATGCAGAAAAGCTAAAACAGACATGGAGAACGGTAAAGTTACAGAACTTTCACATGAACATTTTCATTTGTCTTGCTGTTACCTCAGAAATTGCTTGATTTAATGTTATGATTGTGGCTCAGGATTTTGTTGGTAGACTTTTTTTATTTTTCATAAAAAAACAGGATGGTATTAATGCCCTGGCGGTGGCAATAAGCATCATTTTATTTTACATTTTTTAAGATGAGATTTACACTAAATATGTGTTACTGAGAAGTGCTGATGTTACAAGTGTTTACACAACAAATGTTATGGGACTTTCATTCATATGGCAGCAGAACATTTAAATAAAGGTGACCTTTACACTACTTTTGAATTCATAATTTGGTTTTGCGTATGCAATGTGACTCATCGTGATTAATCAGGGAAACCATGCGATTAATCACGCTTAAAAATTTTAATCATTGGTGGACTTCTGGTTGGCGAGCTGATGGAGTAGATGTGTTGTGCAAGTGCTCCCGTGAATATCACATTTTTCTAACCACCAAGACCTCAACTTTTCATACCAAACGGCCCTCTCCTCCTTATATATATATTTTTTTTCTCTTTTCCTTTTGCTTAAATGACCACTGTTGTCTCTGAAATGGCTTCGAAAAGCGGCAAGTCGAGCAAAAAAGAGGATGCTAACGCTACCCTAAGCCTGGAAGCTATCACCACCCTGCTCGAGGAACATCACGCCGTGTTCGGCTTGTTTTTTTTTTTTTGTTAATGAGGAAAGCGGGGGCAGGAGGGGGCAGAGAAGCTAGAGTGTCCCCACATTTTAGTGACCCCTCTTGGAACATTTTCTCAAAAGAAAAGTTCCTTTTAGTCTGGGAAAAAAAAATGTATGCAAATTGCTGTTCAGTTCTGTTATATTAAAATGAATTCCGTTTTTAATCTCCAATTTCGCGATTCTGTGATCGTGGATTCCATAGGGCCCTAGACGAGGCACACAAATATATCGAGAGCCACTGCAAGTCTTCAAACCGTCATGATGAGACTAACTAACTACCTTATACCCACTACTGTTCGTGGTTATGTCACTGCGGGCTCAATGTCAAGTCAGCTAGGGGTTTGTTTATATGAGAGAACATGTTCAATCCTCTGTTTCATATGTGAGTACCCGCCTTCCACCTTTCTTATCTGACATTTGGTACTGATTATTACTCATACTTTCTCGGACACATTTGATTTTCCTTTTCATTTTGTTATTTGATTTTGCCATCACGCAGTTCATTCTTGGCTAGTTTAAAAAAAAATGCTTGAATGATAAGCTTTTCCATTTTACCTGCAATTTTATTTTAACAATAAGCTGCTAACTTTAATTTTAGTATAGTTTGGGCCAGGATTTCGTTCCTGCTCTTTGGTATTTGTGATCACATTTCAGGGCTCTCAAGTTTTACCTTGTGAGGAGTTTTCCTTCTTAACTCTTTTTTTTTCTTCTTTCTTTTTTTTTTGAGGCGCTAATTTCATAAATGTTAATAATACAGGAGCAGAAGTGAGTTTAGAGTGAGACAGAAAGATGTGTATTATATTTGTTCTGAAGAGCTTGCTGCTTTTTTTTTCTAGCAGCTGTCTTGGTTGGGGTGGGTGGGTGGGTTGGGAGAATATGTCACTGCCAGAAACTCTGTAATAATTATTTTAAAACAAATACTTAACGTTAGTCACACCCAATCCTCTTCTGAGTCCTCACTGTCTATGTCACTGTGCTCACCTCCTAGTTGTCCGTGCTATATGGTATGAATAGACATTTGAGGCTGGTGAGCTGGAATGTTAAGGGTCTGAATCACCCTGTTAAAAGAAGAAAGGTACTCTTGCATTTAAAACAACTTAAAACAGAAATAGCCTTTCTACAAGAAACAGTTCGGACAATGACCGTCTGCTTTCTAAGTGGTCGGGGAAAGGATTTCATTCCTCTTTTCAAGCAAAAGCCTGAGGTGTCTCTGTTTTTAATCAGTCAGGATGTTCTATTTGAGCTGCATAATGTGATCTCTGATAAATCTGGTCGATATGCGACTGTCTCTGGCAAATTATACAATACACCAGTTGCACTCGTAAATGTTTATGCTCCAAATTGGGATGATGTAGCTTTCTTTGACCAAGTATTTTCACGGCTCCCAGATCTTAACACATATTCTCTTGTACTTGGTGGCGACTTTAACTGCTGGCTTGATCCGGTTCTGGACCGATCCTCTACAAGCCCCTACACAGCAAGTAAATCAGACTCTATATCGCATGCTATTGGACCTTAGGAGTGCCCCCACATACAAACTTAGAACGCCATGGGAGGAGGACTTAGGGCTCTCTTTACCTGAGGATACTTGGGTTTTCCATATTCAAATTGGTTAATTCAACCTCCCTCTGTGCACGTCACTGCTTGCTTCAATTTAAAGTGGTACTCAGGGCTCATATTTCAAAAGCAAAATTATCCTCCATGTACCTGGATATCAGCCCATATTGTGTCAGATGTAGATATGCAGAAGCTTCTCTCATTTCATATGTACTGGTCCTGCCCGTGCTTAAGCAAATATTGGAGGGAAGTCTTCCATCCATTGTGTTAAACATTAAATTGGAACCAAACCCACTGATTGCTATGTTTGGGATCATGGAGGGGGTGAAAAAGCTACCCACTGCAAAACAACAGACTTTATCCTTCGCTTCTCTTCTTGCTCGGCGAGCAATTTTGTTCAGGTGGAAGGATACTCTCCCTCCCACCCATGTGCAATGGCTGGAAGACGTTATGTCCTGCTTGAAGCTGGAGAAAATCAGATACTCACTTCAGCAATCTAATAATAAGTTCCAGAGAGAGTGAGGACCCTTCCTAAAAGTAGTTCAGACCCAGACCCTGAAAGGGTTGGACCCTCAGATGTAGGCTAATTATGCTGTACATTGTTTACGTACTCTGAGTGCAAGCCCTTGATGCAACTGTGTTCGTATGCTGTGATAAATACTCTGGCAGTGACAGGGGAGGGATTATTTTGTCCAATGTTCGTTTTTGTTGTTTTTGTTCTCTCGTTCTCTTTCATTTCTGCATCTCTGTACATCTTGTATGTTGGGGAGTGCTGTGACGTTTCCATGCCTGTTTTGCATCTCTGTATTGACTGCTCAGCATTGCACTTTTACAACACTGGAAAAATCAAAAATTCAAATAGAAAGATCTTGAATTAAAAAAAAAAATGTAATCGTTGCCCAGCCCTAATAACAAGTCAACTCTACTTTAAGCCAGGCATAAACTAAGGCATTATACAAACATAACAAAACTGGTATTTTCTTACACTTGTTTTAAATCAATACTGCATCAGAGAATGCATTTTTGTTTTTTTATATTTCTGAGGTATAAGTCAGGCACAATCTAAGGCATATTTATTTTTTTGAACAAAAATTGGAGTTTGACCTCCACCATTACTCATGGTTTTTTCTCTCAGTCGATCTCTGCTCGCTGGCTGCTGTACTGTTCGTAATCTGCATAGGCACGCTGCGCACCTCGCCTTCCTTAATTGGAGCGGCACTACGTGTGACATAGCATGTCACATGTAGCGCGGCATATAGTTACGTTGAACAAGAATGTAGTTTAACTCGTGTGTGCCCTTTGCTGGCCTGGAGGCCACATGGCGATTCATGGCTTAATTAAATCAATTCAAATCGTATTTAAAAAGAAAATGTATTTAAATCGATCTGTTCAAAAATCGCGGCATGCCTGCATACATGTATATTAAACTCGCCACAAAACAAATTAAATTGTGATCATAGTCCAGTGCAATACTTCCTTAAAAAAAAAAAAAAAAAAAAAAATTGGTAAACTCCTGGACAAAAAAAACCTTTCTTAAATTTCAGATGTTGGTAAATTTAACTGCACACTTTTAGTGATAAAAGTTTTGTATTACCAAATAAATTTTCCAGTCTTGTTTTATTTTACAGTTTTGTTAATTATTGATTAACCCACTAAAAAAGCCATGGTACAACAATTAGTGACACAAGTTGTCAAGTGATGTCATGATAAAAAGTAAGGCAAAAGCCAGAGAAGATAATTCAATTTTCTTTTCATTTGTTTTTTCTTAAGTGGAACTCAACTGTAATTGAAGTACCATAACAATAACCTTCTGTGGAGGAGAGAGGATGTTCGCCAACCTGACATCCATTATTGACAAAATCTCTCACCTGCTGCATCAGACAGTGGAGGCTCTAAGCAGCTCCAACTGTGCAGATCATGTTATGCATATAACCTGTATTTTATTGCCAAGTTAACTACTATATACTTTTCCCCCCCCTTCTCAATATGTTTTACACTCTATACCAGGGTTGGGCAAATCCAGTCCTGGAGGGCCGGTGTCCTGCAAGTCTTAGATGTTTCCCTCCTTCAGCACACCTGATTCAAATGAATGGCTCGTTAACAGACCTTGAGGACAAGCTGATGGTGATCCATTCATTTGAATCAGTTGTGCTGAAGGAGGGAAACATCTAAGACTTGCAGGACACCGGCCCTCCGGGACTGGATTTGCCCACCCCTGCTTTATACTGTCTTGTGAGCTGCTTCATCAAGTACATTTCACCTCTGTGGGATCAATAAAGTCTGATCATATATTATCTGGACATCTCTTTCAAGCAGGCCTGAATTAACTCTGATCTGAGCAGCCTTAGACAAAACTGATCAGAGCAGTTTTGTCAGACATTTTGTTTGTTGTAAAATAACGCACAATACAAGACAAAAAACTTTTCAGTGTGATCTAAAACTGCTTCTGATGTAGTGCTGTGTCGTGTATCGTAGGTTTAAACAAACAAACAAATACAAAACAAACAAAAAAAAAAACTTAGCGATAGTACCTTTAAAATTCTTTATCACCAATTTCTTTGAAGCTCCCGTTTTGCCCACAGAGGACGTCCTGGCCATCCCGTTGGTGCTGTGCTCCGTTAAAGCTGAGAAGCTGGCCCTCTTGTTCTGTCGGGTGTCCTCTGCCATTATCAGATTATTGCTTTGGCTTAACGCCGTATGCTTCCAAGTGTTTTGCTAAATTACTGCTGCCGTCAATTCACTGCCAGCAGTACAGCCTGGTTGTTGCGCCAGAGGTCTTTGGTTGACAGCGCAGGAACAGGCAGTCTATTTAAAACATAAGTACAGGCGAGCAGTAACAAACATGATGTTAGTTAAAGAGGGAAACAAAACTACCGACGGCTAAGTAAACACACAGCTAGCTAAAAGCGTTACCTAAAACTGCAGTGCACTTCAGCGACCAGTTTTCGTCTTATTCATAACACTTTAGCTTTGTAAGCTAGCCCATGTCAGTGCCAGGTACTTACAGACTTTTCACAGCCCAATTACTGTATCATACAAAAGTAAACCAAAAATATTACAGATACATGGTTAGCGTTTAAATAACAGACTCATGTTGCTTATTTACCATTTAGCAAGCTAGCACAACAAAATGGCTTTTGTCGGGTACTTCAATTGGACAGGTGCATCTTGGGTGAAAAGAAGCCGAGTTGCGTTCATGAACAGTTAAAACCTTTCACGTCAATTTTGTCATTCCCCCCACATACGCTGAAAACATATTTCACAGACTTCTGGCTAAGCACAAATTACATAGGTGTTGAAATTATTTTTGTCATCAGCTGTATTGAATGGGTTCCAAAATAATGCTGGTTCATTTAGATTGCTGCGAAATCCACATGCCTATTTAAATTACTTTAGTTGAATGCACTTCTTTTAAATTACCGTATAAGCGTCTGTGAAATCTAGTTATCATGCAATACGTTTATTTGCTAACTTTTTCTTAACTTTTAACAAAACACAGCATCACATATTGATTGAGATTTACCTCATCTTTGAATCTCCCAGACCAGGCGACAGCTTCTCATGGTGATTTTAATTTATTTCAGTGACAGAATTCTGCAGTTTTTTTTTTTCTGTGAACAATGTCTAAGAAGTGGAGGACAGCAAACACAGGTTCACTTCAAGGTTGTGCCTTGACACCTTTCTTCATCATGCATACTGATAGCAGTAAGACGTATGATAAGATGAGCTTTTTTGTTATATTCCGAACTCCCTGATGTGAAAACATTTGTATTTAAATTATGGTCGATTCACTTTATCACCCCAGGTTATGTGTCACACATAAGAGTGTGTGTGTGCGCGTGTCTTTTTTTTTTTTTTTGTTTTTAGCAGTTGTTTGTTCAATGAGCCACTTCCCACTCTTCCCAGAGAATGTTGAACGCATCATTGTTCGGAGTTCAGTGCAGATGGGCGGTGTTTTATTCTGGATGAGGAAGACCCAACGCTCCCAGTCAAATATTCCTCCTGTCTGTTCATTTCTTACTGGAGCACCATGGCTATATTAACCTTTACTTGTAAATACATGCCATGGTGGCTGTTTCCGGTGCACTAAGACTCGCCTGTTGATTGTTATTGTTGTCTGTGTACAGTCCTATGAACACTGGCTGCTAACGCCGACAGCTCCATGAGCAGCTAGACAGCAGGGAGTTGGTCCGCAACGCAACTTTTTAAAGGAGGTGAGGTCGGATGGAAATCATAGTGTCTTTTCTTCGAAAAGGCGCACTTGTAGTGATGAAACATCACTGTTTGATTGAAGATACGATCAAGTAGGCCTCCTACTTGATCTGTGTGACTATAATTAGCTTGATAGCATTAGCCACGCTTTTTGCATGACGGTTTAAGCTAATGGTAGCTTCACTTGCTAGCTCAGGAACTGTCTAAGCTATTTAATTTGTATATTCTCTCATGGATACATTTTGTAATCATGCAGAAATGTACCTCTCATTCAGACAAATGGTGGTACTTCAATAACTACTTTTGCCGGTGCTAGATTCCAGTTGGTTAAGGAAAATTGTTCTAGCTAATGTTTTGAGAAGAAATAGTCCCAGCCGAACACAGAAAAAATACTTTAAGGATTTTTTTTTTTTTTTGAATATTGTATTTATTTTTCTTTTAGATAAGACACATAACACAACTAGAGCTGGGTATGTTTAAAAATCTTTCTTTTTTTTTTTTTTAATACCAAAAACTGATATCTTGTCTTTGATACCTGAACGATACTTCATTCAGTGCCAGTGTAATAACATTTTGACACATACCAACAGTACTCTTTGTTTTAATTAGTTATTTTTCTACAACCTTTCAAGCATTGATATCAGATTTTTATGAAAATTCGCAACTTTTTTGTAAGAAAGCAAGCATTTTGTTATAAATCTAAGGCTTTTAACATGTATAATCGCAACATTTTGCCATAAATACCCAAATTTCACAAAATTGCGATTCAATATCACAAGTCTTTGCAGTACAATATTGATTATTGCGAAATTGCAGCTTTTGACCAAAAATTAAGACTGTGTCATAAAATTGTAATTTTCATATAATTACAACTTTTTGTCCTAAAATCAATATCTTAATTTTTGAGGACATCAAACATCTTGGAAGTTTATTGATGTTATAAATGTCAATATTTTAAGAACGTTTTTTAAGTACATCTACGATTATAAGAGTAAAGCCCTCTATTTCCCTTTTTGAGTTGTAACAAAATAGTAAAGTTAAAAAAAAAAAAAGCTTACATTTGTTTTGGCTAAAGAGCACGTTGAGTATATCCTGTAATATTGCCAGTGAATTCATATTTTATCACAAAAAATGTTGAATGTTACACTTTCATATTGATTACTCCTTGTCTGTGTACCATATTATTGATGGCTGTCTGTCTTTCATTATCTAGTGTAGATGCCTTAGCTGAGATGAGCGTAAAGGCCTTTGAGCTTGTCCCCGCTGTGGAGCGAGACCTCCTCATGGGCGACAAAGCTCGAATCAACATTGAGTGCATTGAATGCTGTGGGAAGCACTTGTATGTGGGCACCAATGACTGCTTCATCCACCACTTTTTGCTGGATGAGGTCACTTCGTCCAAAGGAAAGCCGTGTTACTCGGCCCAGAAGCTGCTGCACAAATACCTTGGCTTAAAGAAACCAGTTGCAGAACTACGGGCTGCTTCTGCCTTGGAGCGTCTGATAGTGCTCTGCGATGGAATAGTGTTCCTTGTCGACATGGTTACACTGGAGACTGTACCCTCAGCGGCAGGAGGCGGAGCCAAGATCAGAGGAGTGACTGCATTTTGTGTAAATGAGAACCCGGTGAGTGGAGATCCATTCTGTGTGGAAATGGGCGTACTCTCTTCCAAGAGACGGACAGTTCAGATTTACATGGTGTATGAGGACAGAGTGCAGCTGGTTAGGGAGATGACCACTCCTGAGCAACCCAGTGCTGTCAGTCTTGATGGCTACTTCTTGTGCCTGGCCCTTGCTACACAATACATGATCCTGAACTACAACACAGGAGCCTCACAAGACCTCTTCCCTTACAACAGTGAGGAGAGGAGACCCATTGTGAAGAGGATCAGCAGGGAAGAGTTCCTACTTGCTGCTCCTGGTGGTCTGGGTAAGTTGGTGAAAAAACAGACTATTTTCAAGGTTCGGAGTAGATTCTTGGTTATGAAAATGTTTTAACACACACACACACCTCCCCACCTCCAGGAATGTTTGCGAATGCAGAGGGGATATCTCAGCGAGCTCCAGTCAACTGGTCAGAGAGTGTTATTGCTGCTGCTGTGTGTTTTCCATATGTGGTGGCTTTGGATGAGAGCTTCATCACTATCCACAGCATGTTGGACCAACAACTGAAACAGACCCTTTCATTCAGGGATGGACACATTCTGCAAGAATTTGAAGGTATGCTTGTGATTTCTAATCAATCCACTTATTAACCAAAAGATATGGTGACATTCTTATTGATGTTATTGTTTCAAACCCATCTCTTTTATTCATGCCTTATTTGGAAATATTTTGCTTTTAATGATGAATAGTTGTTCAAAAAATTGACATACAATGCTTCTCCTTAACATTCGTTTAATTAGATTAATATGCATTCCTCATGTCAACTATTAATGGTATATGCTTTTTATTGACTCGTCTTCAAATAATTACTAACTTCACCATTCTGTTTTCCTAAGTGAGTGTCACTTTTTCAGTTTCTCCAAATTAGGAAAAACATGAATCCACTTACAGAATGTGTCAGAAAGTGCTGCCTATTTTGTGCGGGTGCTCTCTTTGCATGTAATGAGGCTTCGATCACTCCTTCTTATTGTGCTGGTGGTCCTTCCTTAGATTCAGAAAGAAGTAGTTCTCTATTTGTTGCATCCAGTTTTTAAGGATCAATCTCCAGCCTCACCCTCTTTTTCTAAATGTGGTCATTAGTGGCTGCAGAAAAGCCAACCTGGCAACAGTTGGATGCCAAACTTGATGATTTATAATGGCAATGACCGAACCAAAGGATGATGTGATGGAAGTTTAATCTTCAGTTATATGCAAATTATGAGCGGAAGCAAAAATATGTACTCTGCTGGCTGTCTCATTCCATTTAATTTGTGAGAGCAGATAAGTTTAACATTGAATCTTGCTTGTGAGGGATTTAGTTTATTACACTGACTGCATGTGTTGCAAATCTTTTGTATAATACTGGACAAGGCACGAGGAATGGGGGACTTTGTTGTAGCATCTCCTAACACTGATCCACTAACCATAGACGCTAAATAACAGAAGTGGGTTCAATGCAGCAGAACAACAAAATAATTTCTGCAATCGTATACATTCTTCTTCCTTTTGACAACATACAGATGCATTTCAGCTCGAGTGCAGACAGTTAACTCTCGACTGCTTTCTTGGTGCACACAGTTTATTGGAAAATCCCATCGGCCAAGGGTCATTGGTAAATGAACAGTCTGTGGTTGAAAGATGTTATTGCTTTACTTCACTAAATTAAGACACTAAAACCCTCTGAACGAAATTGACTGAAAGCAATTTATACACTGTCCCCTTGATCCTTCTTTTCACAGAAAATATTTTAGTTCAGTCTCACAATAAAATATCATTGTAAGTCCATTTCTCTTTCCAGTTGCTCTAGAACTGTTAAGCGTTACTTTGCGAGATGGTGAATGAAAATGAAGCAGTCTAATGATTGTCTATGAACAAAACACTTGTGAAATCACTTTCTAACCTTTTTGAGTGTCGTTTCAGGGAAGATCATGCTGGCTTCCACGAAGGCTGTGTACGTCCTGGTACCTCTGCCCCTGGAAAGGCAGATTCAAGACTTGCTGACCAATCACAGAGTGGAGGAAGCACTCATCCTCACAGAGGGAGCACAGAGAAATATTCCTAAAGACAAGTTCCAGGTAACTTAACTGAATGCTGTTTTCATTTTCAAGGCTGTAGAAAGTTCAAAATAGTGCACACAGTGTACTTGTAAACTTAAAAACACAATATTTAGTACTGTTGCTTATTTCTGCTTCAGATATTGCACAAAAGAATCCTCCAGCAGGCAGGTTTCATCCAGTTTGGCCAGCTTCAGTTTCTGCAGGCTAAAGAACACTTCAGGTAAGAGTCTGATTCTGTTTGTTTATAAGGTTCCATCTTTTGTTAAACTGCTTGGTTTTGTCATGTAACTTCCTATAATTTCCCATAAAATCAGTATTTTTTTCAGTATTTCTGAATTCTGGGTTTGATGATCAAACATTCCGCTACATATCAAGCTATTGTTCAAGTATCCACAATTATTGGAATAAATAGTTACATTGGAACAGAAACTATAACCAGTAAGGTCATCCCATTTATCTTTTCCATTTGTAAACTTTCACCCCTTTTGCACAAAAGTAGTATTACTTGGGGACCTGTGGTAATGGAATAAAAAAAAAACTCCCCGACATCTGTGTCTTGTGCAACAAAGTTGATCTTTTATTAGAATTTACTGATAGTAGTCTTGGGATAGCAACGTCTTCAGGCTTTTTCACTTCTGTTAGGGTTCACCAACAGGGGACCATCTTGTACTGGTGTTGTTTGGGCGTCGGTTTTATGTCAGATGCCCTTCTTGACACAACCCTCCCCATTTATCCGGGTTTTGGACTGGCACTATGAGAACACTGGCTTAGGACCTTTTTGTGGCTGGGTTTTTTGGCGCAATGTGACCTGCAGTGTTCTGCCCAAGGACACATTTGACATTCGACAAGGCTTGAATATGACGTTTGTGCTTAGGTTACCATAGTAACAATAAACCAAAGAATAGTAAAGGCTTTGGTTTGTCAAACTACCATTTGCATTGAGCCTGAAAGATGGAAAATGTTCCTTTCTGTATGATTGCTACAGTTTATTCATGTCACCGTTGCTGTTTTGATGGATTTAGACTTTTTTTTTTTGCTTTCATGTGTCTCTGTTTGGTTTAATGGTGACAAATTTCCTCCTAAAATATGGCCGATCATTTCACCCACTGCAGCTGCCATAATTCTGCTGGAGGAGAGGCAGAAAAGCAGCACAAAGGAAAGAACATTGAAAATCTCAGGAGCAGTGTCCCATATTTCTGATTATAAATGTTTGAGAAGGCAGCTGAACTTTTGGCAATCCTTTTTTTTTTTTTTTTTTTTTTTTTGGACATGCTTAACTTGAATGCAACTTTTGTGAACGTTTTTACTTGCCAATGCTTGTATTCATTTCACATCTTTGTAATTTTATCTTTGCCTCCAAAGAGGAGCTTATGATTGTATCTTCTTTTTTGATTGTCAGTTTTTTTTTTTCCGACTAAATAATAATGTAAGAGTTGAGTATCATGCATAACATAGAGTAAGTTCTTCAACTTTTCCAATCTGCTCAACTTTCAGGAAGGGTCAGCTGGATGTTCGCGAGCTGATTTCTCTGTATCCTTTGCTGCTACCGGCCTCCTCCTCATTCACGCGCTGCCACCCTCCCCTCCACGAATTTGCAGATCTCAACCATCTTGCACAGGGTGATCAAGAAAAAGTTCTGCAATGCAAAAAATTCCTCATCAGTTATTTAAAAGAGGTAACTTAACTTAGAACAGATGGATTTGCGGTGCATTTAAATATTCTTTGTGTTTTGTAACTCTTTTTTTCTCCCGTGTTTGCAGGTACGAAGCACAGACGTGGTGAATGGCTGTCGAGAGGATGTGGACACAGCATTGTTAAAGCTCTATGCGGAACAGGATCATGAGAGCCTCTTAGACCTCCTAGTTTCAGACAATTCCTGTGTGCTAGCAGACAGCATCCCGTGGCTGGAGAAATATCACAAGTGTGTATACCATTAGAATTTGAAGATGAAGTTTTATCAAGACGATTTACTTTTTTGTAGAAGCTCGTAAAAGTGGAAGAAAAAAAATAGATTATTTTGTGTTTAATTTTTCTGCTGTATAAAGTGAGATGAAGGTACAAATTATTAATTTTACTTTGGGGATGTTGTAAAACTGGAGGGTTGCTGTGGGAAACGGTTATGTTTTCCATGAATCATTGTAGTCATAAAATTGTCTACAAATTGCTTGCTATTTAACCGCTTTTAGAGTTATGAATGTGTTTAAAGTTTAGTCAAAGCACTCTTAATTACATACTTAAAATAAAAATACAATCATAAAGGGGTTAGCAAGGCTTCATTTGGTCTTTTGTCTCCTAGATATTTTGCCCTTGGGCTGCTCTATCATTGTAATGGTCAGGACTCAGCAGCACTTCAGGTATGTATGTCTCCATTTTTGTCAACTAGTTCTGATAGACAAATCTTCACCAACATTATGTATCTAAGAATTTTAATATATTCCCACTTGATTTTTTATTTATTTTATTTTATTTTTTTGCTAGTTGTGGATTCGTGTGGTAGATGGCGATCTGAAGGACTCTACAAGATCTGACCTTTATGAGTACGTTGTGGACTTTCTCTGCTGCACCTCCAATCTGGACCTTGTATGGAAGTTTGCAGAGTGGGCTCTGCAGAAGGATCCCACTGTAGGTTACCAATAAATGTAACTGCTGTCTCATAAGTTCAACTTGATCCAAGGTTGATTTTTATAAAGGTGTGGTCTGTCATTTTTGTGTTGCTTAGATATACTTGCTTATTTAGTCCCTTTTTTAAAAATAATAAAGCATTTGTAACTATTGAATCCTCTAGGGTGGCACACTTCTCATTTTCTTTTGTTGTTTTAATGGATAAAACAGGTAGATTATTTTTTTTTTAACATTGTTTTGAAAAACTAAGATTTGGTACACATCTTCAAGCTTCAAAAAACCTTGTCACTCACCTTGGATATTGTGCAACATTTTTCAGTGTTTTGCATAAAATTGTTACTATTTTTTTTTTTCCTCTTCATAGATAGGTGTCCAAATCTTCTCAAAGAGGCCTTCCTGCACAAACCAGTTAGAAATGAACCCTGATGATGTCATCAAATGCCTCGGAAAGAACAAGAAGGCACTGCTTGTCTACTTGGAACACCTTGTTCTGGAGAGAAAGATACAGGTACAAGACATGGATTAAACAATGTGAAGTGCCTAATGTCAAATATAACAGGCTCTGTGGGATAAGAGAGAACTGTACCATCCTGATTCAGGACTTAAATGGTTTTTAAAGCAGGATAATGCCCTGTTCACACAGATTTACAGTATTACCTGGTCTGTGCTTCATGCAGGACATTTGCATGGGATAAATGAAGTCTGTTTTACTATAATTTAGACATTAAACTGATTTTAAGTCAAGATCTTTCATTTCAATATAAAAAAAATGGCATTTCATTAACACAAACTGTCTGATCGTAGCTACAGTCTACAGTTAGACTTCGGTAACAACCTGAAAATGATGTGAAGTATAGTTTGTTATAGTAGGCCGAAGGCTTTGTGCTGTCAGAACAACATTTGAGTTTGATGTAAAGATTCTTACCCCACGCTTTTATGCATGTCTCCATCTCACTGTCACTCTTCTGCTGGTCAAGGCTTTTTGCTGTTTTATGGGTTTTTATGTGAAGCTTAATGCTGACAAACTTCTTTATTTTTATTAGCTCCACTAAGGAGGTTATGTTTTTTCCGCCGTTTATCTGTTTGTCTGTCTTGTTTGTCTGTGTTCAAGATAACTCAAAAAGTTATGGATGAATTTTGATGTTCAGGAGTTGTCGGAAATGTGAAAAGGAAGAACTGATTTCATTTTGGGTGTGATCCGGAAGAAATCCAGGATTCTGGATCACTTTCAAATTTTCGATAATTGTTGCGCTTGGCGGAGGTCTGCGCTCTCCGAGTGCTTTTTTAGTTTCTAATTATTTTTTCCGTCCCCAAAAAACTTCAGTTACTATAAGTGCACTGGGAAAGAGGCAGAAAAAAACACTCCTCCCTGCAAACCATTGAATCACTGAGATGTGCATTTCATCAATCACACTGGATTAATATCACAGACGTCCTCTGTTATTATTACAGCAGTTCTCCAGGTAATACTAGTCCCATGCGAATAGGGCATAAGAAGCACATGGCAAAACAGCACCTTTGGTTCTCTATGTCAAGACATGTTTTAAAACTCAGGAAAATGGACATGAACTGTGATAATCGGTTTACACACTTGTAAAGTAATTTTTAGACTATGACAATGCAACACACACTGACTGCATCAGATCCGGGGCTGCTGAGATAAACTGTTTTCTGCCACTTTACAGAGAGTTATCTGTACAGGCAAAGGAATCTACTGTTGGAAAGCTGCACCACCAACTTAGTCTGAGCCAACCTCACATGCTGTTTTGTAGCTAATCCAAATACTAACCTTCCTACAGGGTGGAAAGCATTGTAAGAGGAATCTCCCTGTAGTATCAGTTATACAAAGTGTTGAACTTCTTGGTTATTATGGTTAAATCACATGGGATGCAGCAGTCACACTACTGACCACGTTTTAAATATGGTACAGGTCATGTGAGATACAACAGCTCAACAGTCAGCACGGTCCCTGACTTCCTCCTATACTTATTACCTGTGAGTTCTGAGAATTAATCATTTCTTAGATCTGTTTTAAGGAGGTGTTTTTACTCTCAGCTACACAGCTTCACTTCACACTTACAGACTGAATTGATTAGATCTGAATTGAAATGAAAAGCACTTTATTAATCCCCAAAGGGCAATTGTATTAATGCAGAATAAATTATTTAGGTACTAATGTCAAATAGACAGAAAAAAAAAAAAAGTCAACAAACAGTTGGAAAATTCAAAATGTAGCAAAGAGAAGTGCAATTGAAATCTTTGGAGAAGGCATGAATTCATTCAGGCCTGTTTCCACTATAGCTGCAACTGGGCTAGTAGGATCATGTGCAGCATCAGCAGGTAGCACCAATAAACACTCCGTAAACAGCATGGTCCTAAACTCATATCCAACAATTCAATCATCCAGGGTGCAGAGACACTCCTTTTTAAATCACATGTCCAGGATTACATTGTCTGTCACCAGTGGCTCAAAGAGTTGACTAAAGTTTGAGAGAGGCTCAGAGCTTCACGTTATCTGTTCTAAACAACCGCTGTCAAAAATCAGTTAAGAGAAAAAGAAAATCAAAATATGCCACAAGGGTGCAAAAAGACAAAGTTTATTTAGTAGAACAAATTGGGGGTTCTTTAATGGCACGGCCCATCTATTGAAGTTTAGCCTATTCATATGGATGCCACAACGTCTTATGCAACCTTTTTGGTAGCCAAAATAAAAGTCTACCCTAGTTTCCAATTTATGTAAATGTGGCTGTGTCCGGATAACAGTTTTTGCCTTATTTTGCCAGCTGAACACTGGTCATATGAGTGTTATTGAAATGGCTTTCTTCCATGCTTGTGGGTGCAGAAGGAGAAGTTCCACACACACCTGGCTGTGTTGTACCTGGAGAGAGTTTTGGCTTTGCTGTCAGATTCACCAACGGATGAAGAGAAGTTGACCAAAGCTCGAGAGAGGTTCCAGGCCTTACTCAGGGAGTCCAACCTTGTATCGTGTACAGTTTCTTTTAGGTAGGACAAATATGTAAATATGTTTTTTAAAAATGCCTATTTCAACATCTCAGTAGATCATTACTAGATTGAGACCCTTCATGTGTTGTGTCCTTTTCCTCTGTTTAGGTAAAATGGAGAACTGTGAACAACTGCTGCTAGAGCGTGCAACACTACACGGAAAGTTAGAGGAGCATGACAAGGCCCTGCACATACTGGTACACAAACTCAGAGACTTCCCGTCCGCCGAGGCCTTTTGTGTGTGGGCCTCTTCTAGTCGAGACTCTGCGTACCGACAGCAGCTGTTTCACCTGCTCTTGGGTGTGTATCTAGATGGGAACCCTCCTGGAAAGGCTCCAGCAGCAGCTGCAGGTGTTGACACTAGTGAGCTGGAAATGGCGGCGGTGGACCTCTTAAATCGGCATGGCGAGGTGTTCGATGCTGTCCGTGTCTTACGAATGCTCCCCGAAGGCTGGTCACTGCAGCTACTGCGGCCTTTTCTAAATCGTGCTGTCAGGGCCAGTATGCACGCCTGCCGCACCTCCCAGATAGCTCTGGGGCTGGCCCACTCTGAAAACGTTCAGCTGCTGCATGACAGGGTGAGAGAAACACAGAGTACCACAATGTTTTGTAAGTTAGTTCAGTAAATCACAAATCTTTCTTTAAACCAGTGGGACTTGTAACACATTACATCGGCATTTTTAAGGTTCACCTTATTATATTAAACAAGAAGAAAAAGTCACTGCTGTGAAATTCAGATCTTTTCTAAAGAATTAAAAAAAATATAAGGTCTTGGATCTTGGCAGGGTTTTTCAAATGACGCTTTTGATCCGAATGTTAACTGTTTATTTTTTAATTTTTAATTTTTTTTTATTTATTTATTTTTTTTCCTTTAAGACCAGGTTTGTTACTTAAGGCACAAGTTGCTGTTGCCTAAAGAAGTATTTGAATCAATCTTATTAACAGAAGCTAGGATTTTTATTTTAAAGGTGATGGGGGAAGGTAAAATCCCCTTTTTATCTTTCTAACACATATGACACCTGAGTAAACCAAATGACAAAGCAGGAGAGATGTACAGAATATTAGATTCATCAGCCTATTTGAAAGGTCAATTATTGCTAAAGTAATCTTTCCATACAAAAATGTCAAATATTTGTTTTAAATATAGGTATTTGATGCTGTTGTTGACAGAAATTGAATAAACTCAGTATCTTTTATCATTTGGACCAAGGATGAGTTGAGGTTTGACATCTGATTATATTTCTGTGGGTAGTTGTCTGGTTTTGTGAGGTACATGTAAGTCGCTGTTTAATCAAGAGGCTTATTTACTATAGCACAGGTATTCTTACCAAGACTGATTATTCAGTGCAATTATAATCAACCAACCATGGACAGTTTCTCACCTCTGCAAGTGACTATTTCTAGAAACCATGTCAGTGTGAAGACGAAGACCTTCACATTCAGAGTTGTTGTGTGGACAGGATATTCTTTGATTGACTTCAGAATATAAATCGATCTGCCCTACGGTGACAGCACCAGAAAATGTCAGAAAAGTAGTTGCTGGTGCTATTCTTCTCAGTGGGACTTCTTACATGGTTTTTTTGACACGCCTGCATACGAATGTTGAATCTGTGGAGTTCACTGCTAAATAATCCAATTCAGAATTAGGTGCCAAGATCAACAGTGTTGAACTAAACTTGATTGGATTTTCTGTGTGGGACAGCTTTGAGAATAAACGGGTTGTTTTCTGTGCGGATGTGAAGTTGGGAAAATACACACCACTTGGACAAGACATAAGTCTAACCAAGAATAAGTCCCCTAAATCTGAGAACTTGCAGATGACTTTCAATCACATTTTTGTGTGAGGTAATCAACTTCTGGGATAGAAAAGTAGCAGCAAGAGTGAGTGGAAAGTTTCACAAGATGATAGCGAGACCAACCCTTCTCTTTGGCTTGGAGTCGGCGGTACCGACTAAAATACAGGAAGCAGAGCTGGAAGTGGCAGAGATGAAGGTGTTAAGATTTCCTTTGGGAGTGACAGGAATGATTAGGAACAAGCACATCGGAGATTAAGTGAGAGGCTGGAGATGGTTTGGACACATACAGAGGAGGGGGAGTGAATACATCGGTAGAAGGATACTGGGGGATACTGGAGGTGGTAAAAGGATATGCAGTTGGTGGTTGTGACGGAGGAAAAGGTGGAAGATGAGTGAGATGGAAACAGATGATCTGCTGTGGCGACCTGTAAAGGGAAGAGCCAAGAAAAAGTTTCAAATCAACTTTATTATCAGTACTTTCTTTATTACCCCTAAACAAATGATCACAACAGCCAAAGCTGGACTGTTAACAAATATTCTTGTTAATTTATCTTGTCACTGATTTCTTATCTTTAGTGCTGTTGATTGCTCAAACCCATTATAACTCTTCTGTATGCATTTTCTTTTTTTTTCTGTGCAGTTGAAAGAGCGTAAGAAACCGATCTTTGTTTCTGAGAAAAAGGGATGTCACCTGTGCCACAACACCTTCAGTGAGCCAAGTGTGGTTTGCCTGCCAGGAGGAGTGCCCGTCCATACTCACTGTGCAGCACAGAGAGTAAGAGACTCTCCCACAAAGAGACAGTTGACTGACAGCAGTAAGCAGACGTGAGAGTAGGCCTTTCACACAGCTCTGTGATCTGTGACTGGAGGCACCTTTACAGCAGGACACGTTGAGATTTTTGAATGGCAGCGGACTGTGGGAAGGAACAAGCACAGATCTTCAACTTCCATAGCAGGATCTGCTGTGAAGCTTGCAAAAACAGAAAACTTGCTTTGAATAAATCTTCTGAAAGAGGAACTGATTATTTCAGATATTTATTAATGTGCTGTAATTGTACCATATTTCCAGACTTGAAATTTGAGTTCTGTTCAATTTTGTGCCCGTCCAGTCTACGCTGACATAGTCAAGAACCTGAATTTGAGAAACAGTTCTGGTTATAAAACTATGTTAAATTCTGTTACAAATTATTGCTGAATCATAAATGGTAATGCCTGCAGTCCTGGACTAATTAACACATTGTACTTATACTGTCCTCACTTGCACATTGCAGTGTTAGGTTTTAATGTAAAATACAACAAAGAATCATCAGTTCTAATTGTAACTGAGTCTTTGTGTACACCTTTTACACTTTCTGATCTGCTCTCATTGCTGCTGCTTTACCCTCTCAGCCATAAATTTGTTTGTTGCTGTGTCAGTATTTCAGCCGATTGAACAATTTGATCAAAACTCATTTTAATTTGAATGTTTTGTTCTCAGAGTAAACTGTATGTTTACTGTTTGTATAATTAGTGAAGCAGCAAGTCTTACGGATGCTTAGTGGAATGATGTAATTGCAGTTTCAGTGCTACAGCTACTGTAAAACTAATCTAATGACATAAAACATGCACAAATTAAACAATCTTTATCAGTTTGTGTTGTGAAATATCACTGCAATGGTCAATCATGTGAAATCAAACTTCATACATTTTGAGTTATAAGTAAAGAGAAAGTGTTTTAAGACTGCGGTTCTCATCGGCAGTCATACATACTTTCAGCCAAGGTACTATACTGACAAACCCATAACAGAACTTAGTATACCCGTGTGTAAAGTCTAAATGTAACATTGTTTAAAATATATGTGTCTTAAAGCATTTGTATAATTAAGTTGAAATGTGGAGTATTTGATTTGGTGCATGATGTAAGGGGGGGGGGGGGGCTCATAAACCAAAGCTATGTAAATAGACTTTGTATCTAATTCAACTGGGCTTCATATGGTAAATAATGTTTGAGCAAGTAAGGAAACATGGTGACTGGAAAATAGCACAAAAAAAAATCTACCCACTGAACAAAGCATGAACCCCAGCTGCAGCAGTGATTATGAGTTATAGTAAGACCTACACTATCAATAACAAGGGTCAGTTGACGGATATGGGATAGCAGCACTTGTCTGAGGAAGGAGGCGTTTCATTGATTTTTCCAGGAACATGATGAAAAAGATAAATACTAGCAGAAACACTGATTAAAAGCAACCCACAGAGACAGTTTCTTGGATCAAAGGTGGTGCAAGGCAGGTTGGGTGTGAATCTGAAAAGAAAAATCCCGTAAGACTCCACAGTCATGAATCATGATTTTGGGATCAGACTGCATGCCCGCACCAGCTGTTAGTCAGTGATGCTTTTAACAAATTTGCTTGCAAGTAACTTAACATTATGACTCCCTCTGCAAACCTTGGCATGAGAGCAGTTTCTTGACATGACATTGATCCCAAAGGAAATTCAACCGTCATACAAGATCAAAGCATGAGAACCTTTCACAAAATGCACACCAACTCAAACAGCTTGTATTTTAAAGTGGAAGAATAAATAAGGAAATTGCTCCAGCCAACAGCAGTTCACATTGGCTTTTTCTGTGAGCCCATGTGGAATTTAAGCTCAAATCCTCAGTAGACAAAGTCCACTTAGATAAATTATATATACAGTATGTATATGTGTGTGTGTGCATATATATATAAAATTTATTATTTTGACTTGACTTTTTTTCTGTTTAAGAAGACAATCATAAATGAAAAATTTGCCACTTAATGGTGCCTAGACAAAGCCTAAAAGATAACAACGATTAATTAATTTATGTTTATCTAAAACAAAATTGCGTATTAATTTCTAAAACATTTTATAAAACTAAAAATACGAACTTTTTCTTTCTTTTTCCACTTTAACATGCCCATTCCATGCGCTGTACGGCTCTTTTAGGTTCGCTTGGTTTCAGACAACAAATCTGAGGAAAACTTGAAGTATTGTCACTTCATGTCGACTGCTGATGCTCACACTTCTATTGGGCACATGGAAGTTCTTTATTGAGTTACATCCTCTGACCACATTCCCTTTGAGATGATTATTAAGTTAGACTGTATGCCTGTGTTTACAAAATATACAAGTAACTCAAATAATGAGTCCTTGGATTGGATCCACTCTTTCAGAGGATAATATTGCTTCTTATTGTGCTCATACAGATCAGTTGTTGGGTGCCATTGAGCTGCCCAAGGATGCTGTTGCCTGTAGGGACTGGTAACTGCACTAATACATTTCATACGAATAGCTATTTCCTCCCTCTACAGTAATATAGTTGGAGCATTATTAGTTGCAAGTAAACCTTATAATAGAAATAATAAGAGAAGGAAAATTAGGCCTGGCTGGAACACCTGTGTGGCTGAACTTCAAGCTGAAGCTTGTGAAGCTGCAAAATCTTGGACTAGGGCAGGAAAACCCAGGCAGGGGCCTGTTTTTGAATATAAGAGACTTGCAAATGCAAGATATAAGTATGCAATACGTTTTATTAGTAAGAATGAAGAAACCATGAGGGCTGACTCTATGGCCAACAAGCTTCTTTGCAACAATACAAAAGAGTTTTGGAAAGAGGTGAAATATGCAAACAGTTGCAAACCTTCTCTGCCATACACAGTGGATTGAGTCTCTGGTCCGAATAAGATTTCAGAGTTTTGGCAACAACACTATGGTAAAATATTCAACAGTGTCCATAGTGAACCATTCACAGTAGACAACATAGATGGTGTTGATACAATTAAATCACATGAAGTGTACTTAGCTATTAAAAATCTGTCCAAAAACAAAACAACTGGCAAGGATCTGATCTCCTCTGAACATCTTAAATTCGCTGGTATGAGGTTATCACCTCTTCTGGCTCTTTGTTTTACAGCTTTTCTTCTACATGGTTTTCCCCCAGAGTCTATGATGTCTGTTGTTTTAGTTCCTGTGATTAAGGACAAAGTAGGAAAAGCTTGCAGTTCAGATAATTATCGACCTATAGCCCTTGCTGGTACAAATTTAAAAGTCTTTGAAAAAATTATTCTGGGCAGGATTAATCATCTTGTTGATTCTTCCAAAAATCAATTTGGATTCAAACCTAAATTAGGCATTGATATGTGTATATACGCTCTAAAGCACATGTGTCAAACACAAGGCCCGCGGGCCAAATGTGGCCCGCCACATTATTTTATGTGGCCCTCGAAGGCTTGTGCATTATTGTCTTAAATTTTGAACCAATATTTTAAGACTTAAAATAAACTCATACCGCGTTAAAGCGCATATTGACAATAAACTTCATCTCCCATAATGCATTTCGTCATTACCCACAAGGTAACGGTATCTCACCAAAGATTCATCCTACAAGAAAAACAAAGAATCACAGCAGAATTAAAAGGCAGACTGCAGTTGCAGCAGAATATATTCACAAAAGTTACTTCGAAAAATGACGCAGCAGTGAAAGCTAGCTTTATTGTGGCTGTATGAGCTTTTCAGCTGTGATGCTTCCGCTGCAGATGTGCCAGCTGTTCCATAGAAACTGAGTTTTCTCAGTTTGTGTTTCACAAAGCGAATACAGAAATGTTTTTTTTTAACAATGTAACAAGGTGTAGTTTAATTTATTTTGATTTCATTGCATTTTGTTACATTCATGCTATCAATCTGGCCCTTCGAGGGCCACCATGATGCTGCTGTGGCCCTCAGTGGAAATGAGTCTGACACCCCTGCTCTAAAGGAAATCATAAATAATTACAAAAGAAAAAACTAATCTGTTCTTACTTGTTTTTTAGATGCCTCCAAGGCCTTTGATCGAGTAAATCATAATAAATTATTTCATTAATTGGATCAAGCAGGTGTGCCTAAGTTCATTGTCAGAATTCTGTCTTTTTGGTATTCACAGCAGACCATGCAGCTTAAATGGGAAAATTGTGTATCGGCACCCTTTCATTTGTGTAATGGTGTCAGACAAGGGAGCATTTTATCCCTAGTTCTGTTTAATTTTTATATGAATGATCTGTCAAAACAGTTGAATATGTGTAGAACTGGTTGTATGGTGGGCAGTGCTGTGGTGAACCATCTAATGAACGCTGATGATTTGGTGGTCTTTAGTCCGAGTTCAGCAGGTCTCCAGCATCTTAATATCTGCTCTGTTTATGGGGTTCAACATGACATCAAATATAATGCTACAAAAAGTGTCTTCATGATCTGTGAGATGAAGGAAGACAAATGTATAACCTTTCCTGACTTTACAAGTCTCCAATAAGGTTAAATATCTTGGCCGTTGGATTACTGATCAGCTCACAGATGGTGAGGACATTTACCGACAGCGTCACATGCTGTATGTGCAAGCAAATATTTTATTATGGAAATTCGGTTCATGTAGTGATTCTGTGAACGTGACTATTTCAAAGCCTAATGTACTCTCTTGTACACCGCTCATCTTTGGTCTTGTTATAAAAGAAAACAAGCCTTCAGAGCCTGCAAGTGGCATATAATGATGCCCCAAGGACACTTTTAAAAAGACCGCGATGGACTAGTGCCAGGTGAAATGTTTGTGGCAGCGCGAGTGAACTCTTTACAGTCTGCCCTGAGAGGTCTTATGTATAAATTTATTGGCAGACTAAATGACTCCAAGAATGAAATCATCTTGCTGGTATCAAATATTATGTTTAGTGCTATACGCTACCAGTCTGAGCTCTGGAGACACTGGTACAGTTGTCTTTTAAATTAATGTTGGTGTGTTTTTATGTTTTTATGTGTGCTTTTTGGACCTCGAATCCGTAATAAAGTTTATCTATCTATCTATCTATTGTGTAAGTTTTCTTCACTCAGTCCTGCAGCGGATGCAGTGTAAAAAAGCTTCTGCAGAAAGCCAGCTGATATCCACACCGACTCCATGACCGTGAACATGGCCTCCTTGGAACTTGGTAAGGAGTTAGCTGCTTCTCTTTTATTAATTCTGTGTCGTCATTGTAAAGTTTTGCTCCATCACATGCATGGTGTTAGCTCACTGGCTAATAGTAGCCAAGGTGGACAGCTTTTATTTAACTAAAATACACATTTCCCCCCGCTTCTTGAGTGTAAGTGGAAAGTCTCCCATCCATCTGTCATCGCAGCACATTTTGAGTGTTTCAGACAAAACTGGACTGCTGGACTTTGCCAAAAGGCCTGGTGAACGTGGGATTCTCGATATTAGCGTGACGTCACGCACCATGTGATCGGCCATGGTTACACTTCTGGTTTTAGCGGGAGGGGGCAAACAAACTTGCATTCCGGTGTTTTTCACTCACAGTTCCTTCAGTTATTTCCATTTTAGCGTCTTTATTGTATTTTAACTTAGTTTGGCGATCGTCAACGGTGCCTGTGGTGGAGAGCATGGCTTACCAATATCAGGATGAGTTGAAGCCAGAGGCTTTAGCGAGGTATAAAGCAAAATTGGACATAGTCGGCCTATGTGTCCATACAAGCACACAGCCGATTCTTGGACGAAAAACCCCAAACAATGGTCTCGTTTGGAGTACCTAGATGTGTACCATTATCTCATAAAAACTCCTCATAAGTATACATTTTTAGAAAGTGAAATCAAATATCCCTACAAGCACCGGAACTCGGGCATAATGACAGCTGCCCAAGATTCAACATTCTGACTCAATGTCGACGGCCAGCTGAAAGCAAACCACCCGTACACCACACAAGTGCAAATGCAGATGTTTGTTGTTGACGCGCAGTATGCCGACTTTGTTGTGTGGACAACAGTTCAGTGGATCCAGCTCAGAATTTACAGAGACGACAAATTAATTAATGAGATGCTGGAGCAGCTCGAATCTTTTTGGAAAGCAGTTGTACTTGCAAAACTGACAAATGTGACTGGCGAGCAACATTGTTGGTGCAGTTGAACACACAGTAGTTCTTCACCATCTTTCCCCCATCGTAAACTGCACAATTTATTTAGATATCACCAGAAAAATACGACGAAATGAGACAGAACAGGCACACATGTGCCTGGTTGCTATGGCCCACGCATGCCCGGATGTGCTCAGTGGCCCGGATGTTCGTGGTCGAGAATTGTCCCTGGTGGCCTCAGGAGGCACAGCCAAAGCTCTGCGTGGCTGGACTGGCTGTCAGGTTTGACGCTGAGATAGACTTTGCACTTAAAGTGAACTAGTGTTAGTGTATGGCCTTTGAAACACGTCCTCCCTTGGGTTAATATATCTTAGCTTTCATAACAGCCTTCTCCAGAGCGCTGGAGTTATGGCTTTAACCTTTTACTTAAGACACCTTTCTCAAAAACTCAAAGAAATGGAGGTCATCTGTTTGCAGCCATAAAGAAGACATGAAATTCTTTACAAGCTTGTCATCACAAAATGCTGGTCTGTCCTTTAGTGCTTTCAGAGTGTTGTGCATCCGTCAGGAAACAAAGTGCATCTTGGGCTTCATAAATATTCCCCTCGGATGGACAACATATATTTATGCAGCAAACAACAGCATGAACTGTCTGAACCGGGACTGATCAGATTGTTCCCTCTGTGGAGGGTCCTTTGAAAAAAAAAAATCCAATTTAATCAGACTATTCTATTTGATAAATTCCTTATCTATAATTGTAATAGATTCCATCCATCATCTATACCCGCTTACTCCTATGCAAGGTCCATTGCAGGGCCCTATAGTGGTAAGATGGCCATGGTGACCTGACCCTATTTTTAATACAACAGATTCATAATGGAAAATGAGAACAAAACTCTGTTGCAAACTATAACCATGATTTTGTTAGCCGTCTGTACACACCATAAACACAAAGTAGACACACGCAGCCAACCGTGCGCTTGAAAACTGTATGTGTGTATTTTCAGTTTGCAGTTGTGAGTAACACAACAGAATCTTACCAGATTCTCAGATGACCAGCCAATAAAAACATGACTGCTGGTTTCACTGGGGCTCAGTCCCTTTAGACGGATTTGAGTGTATTTGCAGTAGGTCTTTCCCTGTAATTTTTTCCATCTGTCCCTTCAGTAACAATGCAAAGGCAATGCAAGGGAAGTGTTTAATCAGCTTTTTGTAGTTTATCTTTGGAACGCTTGTATTTTCTATATGGTAGACCCATGTTGCAGCCGAGTGAAAAAAAAGAGAAGGAAACATGCCTGTATTACGTTTCTAAGTTTTTATGATTAAAAAAAGCATCATTATTGTTTCTTACTAAGAAAGGTTGAATTGTTAGCACAAATGTCTTTTTAATCTTGTAAATATTTTTACATAATTCAGTGAAATGCAGTTAATTTAGCTACTATTATGATATAAGAAAAGACAGAAGAAAAAGCATAATGGTTTATCAAATAATGAAAGGCCTGCCTTTTCTGCACTTTCATAAATAAAATGGAATGTAAAATTTCAACAATGCCTCAAAGTCACAAAACTACCATATTTTAATAATTTAATGTTCATGTAATGAATGACCTGTCTCATCTTATGTGCTCCATATGTGAGTATCTTGAATGTTTATATTTTAGATATGTTTCTTATATGTAAGATGACCTTGAGAGCTTTGAAAGCCATCTATAAATAAAAATTATTATTATTGATGTTAATCAATGGTGTGTAAGTATAATTAAGTCCTAGAATCCTTTCCTGGAAGTCCTTCAATATTAAAATTCATTCAATATGTACAGCGGTATATTAGAATCTGCAGTGGCATGAAAACTACAGTGACTAGGGCCTGGATAAATCAGTAACAAATTACAATAAGTATCATGAATAACATTGTATTTTATTTTAATTTATTTCATAGTGCCTCCTGTCGGTTTTGAAAATGTCTTTGAGTGAAAACACCGCCCCCTGCTGGACCACTCACTGCAGCTGCGGCTCTCTGATGCTACTCGACCTGCTCCACTCAACACAAACGCCATCTTTAGCCGCTGAGGACCAAAGTATTGAGGCAGAGTTCTGGAGCGAATCTAGGTCAGACGCCAGAATAACCCAAGCGCTTTTTTGAAAGCTCGATTCGAAAGCCTCCAATCGGTTCTTGCTAATCTCCTGTCACACCGTGCTCATATGGTCCAATGTGTTTGATCGGTCGAGCAGCTCGAACGCAGTTTTCTTGTGTCGGTCCCGGTTGACGTTGACTGAGCTCTAAAATAAACAGCAGACAACGAAGGTGAAAACCAGGTAAAAATAATGGCGAAGGTCGCTAAATTAATTGAAATTAGACTACGTAAGCTGATTAAAATAAATATATTAATATTAAGTGGTTACAACTGGCTAATTAGAAGAGTGGTCCGTTTGGTTTAAGCTAACGTTTTTGTTTCGTTATTAAACATCGAGGTTGTTTCAATTATGTGCATTTAAAACCATTTCAGCGGGGATATATTAACTTTAACGTGTATATAAGAAAATTTGACACAGGATTTGACCGACAGCGTAGCGCTTGTGGAAACAGGGAGGCGTGTCCTCCTGGACAACGTTTTCATTGTGAGTAAACTGAGGAAGCACTCAGATGAGTCTGGAAAACAGGAGTTTCTTTAGCTGGGAAATCACTAGTGTGTCACGCAGGTCTGGGTAATAAACAAACCAAGTAATCCCAGGACAGTCATGCAAAATGCACAGGAGCTTCTACTTTCAAATAAATGTAGATTGGTTTACTAAGTCACACTCACAACAGATAAAACCCGGTCTTCAGTAGGAAGTTTAAAGTAAATCATGGATGAAAGATCAGAAGAGAGGCATTTTTGTGGCGTATCCAGTGATTTTAAACAACCACAGCCAAACATGATAGAATATTTAAAATAATTTGCCACTCTGTACTCATGCATCAACCCACCAGATATGAAGTGCCAGCTTGTTAATAAAAAGTGTAACATGATGTCTGTCAGGTAATTAAGAATCAGATATCCATCTGGATTTTTGTATCCCCCTTCTCTGTCTATTATCCAGGATGAAACGAGGCCTCCAGGGGAGCGAGCAGGAGGACGGTGGTGGCCCCAGTGGCGGGTGTGACAAGACTCTTAAGCGCTCCTGTAAGCAGAGGAGGGAGAAGCATTCGGAAGAAGAGGGAGCCAGCTGGGAGTGTTTGCCGCAGGAGATTCTGCTTCACATTTTCCAGTACCTGCCTCTGTTGGACCGGGCATATGCCTCTCAGGTACCCAAATGGAGAGTGTTTGCCTGGAATGACTGTTTAGTGTTGCAGCCAGTGTCTCATCCTGAGTTGTCCAGTGTCTTGCGAGAACAACCCGATGAGCCATCCAGCAGCATCACAAATCATTTGCTTTCTCTGAAAGGCCGTGTAAAACAACAAGGCAGGTTGCTGACAGATTATTATTATTTTTTAGCTGCAGCATTGAGGAAAATGCTGCCTATGTTAAACATCCTATCACCAGATGCCAGACAATTTTGTCAACTTTTTACTCTGTTTGCACATTTCAGCCTCACACGATCTACATCTAATGTCTGAATGCGTTAAATATTCGCTCAACAATCACAAAAATGAAAGCATAAGCATGAATTTGACCATTTTAAGATGCCATAGGGGCCTAGCTGTGCCAGCATTAGTTGTGTAAATCACAAGTTTCATCACAATATGAAATTACATCAATTAACAATTGGATGTTTGCCAGTACCAGAGAATCTGCCAAGGTACAATTTTAATTTGATTCGATTCAAGAGCAAGCGATAGATTGGATTAGATTTAAGACAAAATCACTTCCATTCATGTCAAATTGCAGTCAGAAAATAAAATAAATTTCACATTTTTAATTCTGGGTTTTTCTTGACAGTTAAATGAAATAAGGATCTCTTTCTTTAGTGTAAAGAGTACAAAAGGCCACTTGATAACATGCATTGATGAGAATTACAAATGTCTGAGCAACATTTTTATTTTTGTATCAATGCAATTGGATTGTTCGTTAAATCAATGTATTGGTGTAGCTTGATGGATCGCAACACCCCTGGTCTGCATGTGTCCCGACTGTGGGAGATTTAGGAGTGGTACGCAGGTTTAAAAAAGGTTCTTGATCAATATTTTATATGATATAATAAGTCACTCCTTCTTTCCGTGTAGGTGTGTCGTGGCTGGAATGAGGCCTTCCACATGCCAGACCTGTGGCGCTGCTTTGAGTTTGAGTTGACCCAGCCGGCCAGTTCCTACCTGAAGGCCACACACCCAGACCTCATCAAACAGATCATCAAAAGGCATTCGAACCACCTGCAGTATGTCAGCTTCAAGGTATGATGGAGAGGAGTTTGCGCTGTAGTTAAAGTGATTAAAATAGCATGCCATTAAGTGGTTTCATCATTTTAAATTTTATCTTGGTGCTGTGCAGGTGGACAGCAGCAGAGAGTCTGCAGAGGCAGCATGTGACATCCTCTCTCAACTTGTGAATTGTTCTTTGAAAACTCTGGGTCTCATCTCCACAGCCAGGCCCAGCTTTATGGAGATGCCCAAGGTAATCCTGAAGGGATGCAACAACTCAGCCGTTTAAAGCTCTGATCTTTGATTGATTTTTGAATTGCAGCAGGTTTGATTGATGCTAAGTGCCTGACTAAAATAGTCTAAAATGTCAACCCCAGTCTTTGTTTTCTTTTATTGTTGCTCTTAGAGGACAAACTATACACAAAGTGGTATTGCTGCAAATTTTTATGTGCTTCCTTTTATTCAGATATATGGTATTATATGAATTAATAAAAGTATTGAAGGTATTTTATTCTTAGTTAGTTTTTTTTGTTGATCTTTTACTCTTCAAGCCCTTGCATTGGAATGCACATACATCCATAAAATGGTGTGGTAGCTGACTTTTCTGCTACTTGCCAATTTTGACAATTAAGGCAACCAAGGCATGCAGGAAGGGTTTCTTAGCAGACTGAATCTGAATATTCTGTAGTTTAATACTGTGTGTTGTGTTTGTTGTGTGTGTTGTGTTTGTATACTGTGTGTTGTGTTTATATATAAAAAATCAGGAATAATCTTTATTTTTTTGTCTTAAAAGTGAATATTTGTACCCCCCCAAAAGATGTATTCTGGATAGCTGTGAAGGTTACAGTTTTACCTATCCTAATATTTCTCTCTTTTTTCCCCTCCCCCCAAACAGTCTCACTTCATCTCAGCACTGACAGTGGTTTTTGTCAACTCCAAATCCCTGTCTTCTCTGAAGATTGATGATACACCTGTGGATGACCCCTCTCTCAAGGTTCTGGTGGCCAACAACAGTGACACACTCAAACTGCTAAAAATGAGCAGCTGCCCTCATGTTTCACCTGCAGGTATGGAGAAGAAGAACAAATTATAGATTTTATGGATTTTAAATGCTGATGTTTACTAGTTAATTATTGTTAAGGATTTCATTGCTCCAGAATTACTCTTGGGTGATGTGGTTGATGCACTTAGCGGCCTTTCACAGACTTTCACAGACAATTGGCACCATACCAACTTTTTCCTTCCTTCAGGAATGGTGCTTCTTACTGATAATATTAAAGAAAGAAGGGTTTTAAAAGAGAGGAAAAAAACGTGAAGTTAATCAGTGAGTTTTCATCCTTTTTTTCTTGCTAAAGAACAAAATTATACATGAATTTATTACCAAAGTTTTCATTAACAATACATGTAATTAATAAACTGAGTCACCACCAAATTAATGGAAACCTGATATTTGCATCCGTCTTATTTTAACTTTTTCAAGGTGGGTGTGAGAAAAAGTCAACCCAATTCAGTTCAATTTTATTTGTATAGCGTCTATTACAATGCAAGTTGTCTCTAGGCGCTTTACAGACACCCAGAGCATGAACCCAGAGCAAATATCATTAACTAAAATTAAAAAAATAAATCCTAATCAAAAAATGGCAAGTAAAAAAAACTCCCATAACAGTGGGAAAAAAAAACCTATAAGCCAAACAGTGGCATGGAAAAACTCCACTTTAAGAGGAAAAAACCTCGAGCAGGTCCTGGCTCATTAGGGGGGGGACCTTCCTGCCAAAGGCCAGCCGGGTAAAGAAAGAAAAGAGAAAGGAGAGAGGATGGAAGACATACATCCTGGCAATACTGTTTTAGACAAAACTATCCATTAACTTTAAAACTAAGAATTCCATGCACTTATATTCTGACTGATACATTGTTAGTACATGCTCTACAGAGATAAACAGATGTAGGCAGCAACATTGAGGTGGTCAGAGGATCGGACTGCTGGTCAGCATGTTAGTTGATGTCCCAAAGACATCTCCACACACAGGTGGAGGTAAACACTGGGGTGGTCAGAGGGTGGAACTGCAGGATAGTATTTAAGTCTGCAAACTCTGGCCTGCAAACATACAGAAAGAAAAGAAAAAAGAAAAAAGGGGGGCAAACAGCACAAAAACTACAGAAGAAATTGTTATTTTTAATTTTTTATCAATGGTCAACAGTTACCTTTTGGATTGAGCTGAAGAAAGACGAGAAAAGGAGGGGAGAGAAGAGGGGTGGAGACACTGCTCAGCAGATCATGTTGGTGTCCCTCTGCAGCGTAGGCCTATAGCAGCATAGCTATGATGACGCTATGTCTTTAGACCTTAACTATAGTTAGTCTAAAGAAAAGTTTAGAGTATAGTTATATAAAGAGTATATAAGAGTGTAGTATATAAAAGTGGATAAATAACTAATGTCTCTCCTAAAAGACATGATATGAGACAGTCTCTCTCGAGAAGTCTTTCTAAAACGCTTGTTTCTGTTTCCAGGCATCCTGTGTGTAGCTGATCAGTGCCATGGCCTGAGAGAACTGGCTCTCAACTACCATTTGCTGAGTGACGAGCTCCTCATCGCGCTCTCCTCAGAGAGGCACGTTCACCTTGAGCACCTTCGCATCGATGTGGTCAGCGAGAATCCAGGTCAACAGTTCCACAGCATCAAGAAGAGCAGCTGGGACGCCATGGTACGGCACTCTCCCAAATTCAACCTGGTCATGTACTTCTTCCTCTACGAGGAAGAGTTTGGCCCTTTCTTCCGTGATGAAATTCCCGTTACGCACTTGTACTTTGGTCGCTCCGTCAGCAAAGATGTGCTGGGCCGCGTAGGGCTCACCTGCCCACGTCTGGTCGAGCTGGTGGTGTGCGCCAACGGGCTGCGACCGTTGGATGAGGAGCTCATCCGCATCGCCCAGCACTGCACACAGCTGTCTGCAATTGGCCTAGGAGAGTGCGAGGTGTCCTGCAGCGCCTTCGTAGAGTTTGTTAAAATGTGCGGAGACAGACTGACACAGCTGTCCATAATGGAGGAAGTCCTGGTTCCAGATCACCGTTATGAGCTTGATGACATCCACTGGGAGGTGTCAAAGCTTTTGGGTCGTGTCTGGTTTCCAGACATGATGCCTACGTGGTAGAACTCCAGGATGACATGTAAGTTTATGTGTGTAAGCAACCATGTTTTCTTTTGAAGAAAGGCTCTTCCCCAGAAAACAATTACTTCCCTATAATGTTAAATGTAAATAATTTCTGGGTTTTGATATAATGAAACATTTCGTTTTTAAAATCGCGTAGCATGAATTACAACTCCATCTTGCTGGTTAATCATTTTTAGGCAGGTCTGCATTCATATATCTTCATATTCATCATGTTTTTTGCTCATGCCATTCAGTACTTTGTTCTAATGTTTTGCAGATTGTTTGTAGCATTTTGGGGTATTCAGTGAACACAACAACAGGGAATCTGGGGAGATGCATCCTATACAAAGTTTGCTTGTACCACATCTTTATTTGTAACATGCAAAAAGACTATATACTTTGCACATATGTGGATATGCATTTTTCTTTATAACAGGCAGGCTAAAGTACAATCCTTTTTAAAAAGGATTGTTAAAAAAAACAGCTTTCTACAGAAATACCTTTAATTTGAAAGATATTACTGAATAATGAAGACCTATTGAATGGAGAGCACAATGTCTTTAAAGTCATGCATTGTTGTCAGTTAGAAAATAAGTAAATATTAAAGATAACAGTGGATGAATTAGATGGAGACGATCACCATAATAAGCTAATGTATTTGTTCATAATCACTCTAAATGTTCAACTTTGGTTAAAGTTTTTTTTTATCTTAATTTTTTTTTTTTTTTTTTGTCTTTCTGACACTTTATGACTGAAGTAATGACAAACGTGAGGAGACTGCCTTTTATGATCAGGTGACCTGTGGTCAAGTAGGCAGTGGCGCATGTTGGTCTTTGTTCACTCTCTTTTGTTTGATTTTGGTTTCTGAATGTCTTGAACTCACTGAGATGCTGTTTCACGTCCTTCAGTGTCTTTCTCTGTCACTGCATCTCATGTGGAACAGTTGTCTCCTTCTCTATCCTGTGTTTTATACGGGCGAGGCTAAAGGCAGCAACGTGTCCCCTTTTCTAAGAACAGCAAGTGACTTTGGCCATGATCACCTTACTCTGTGACATTTTTACATATTTTTGTGTATGATTTCTTTATTGCCTGACCTGTTTGTGTGGTAACTATAAATATCAAAGGGTTATATTTACAAAACAAATAAGAGGAAGAAGTTCTATTGATGGACTTTCTACAGTAAATTTGTACATATAATGGATCATTTTTGTATGCACTTTTTCTCTAATGAAGGTCCAAGTTCAGCAACATGAACTTGAGTGTCATCAGGATTTGACACTAGCACAGTTTTAAGCTAAATGCTGAGTTTTAGCTTGATCAAAATGCTCTTGTCAGTTTTGTTGCTTTTAAAGAATGATAGTAATATATGATTATATCAGTTTTATTTTTAGATTTTATAGTTAAAAGGTGGAATTGTTTAATTATTTCCCGACATACAAAATGCAAACCTGCTTAATTTAATCATTCACTATGTTAAACTTTCACACAGTTGTTATTTATCCAAGTAAGATTTTATTTTTTTATGAGGGAGGCCTCAAATTTAGCACTGCAGCATCACATCTTGAAGAATTCTAAAACGGATTCATTGATATTTAATTTTATGGAAGAAGTTATTACTTGATTTGAGTAATTACAGTTACTGATTTTGTTAAACATCTGAAATGGAAAGGCAGCAGAGAAAAATGAAAGTATGCATTAACATGGGTAACAGTGAAAATTTATACAAATGAGATTGGCTGTGTTTTTTTTTTTTTTCCTACTCAAGATTGAATTTGTCTTGCATGAACAGACGAAGCTGCACATGTGGCAGCTGTTGCGTGCTTGGATCTCTCAACTCTGATGTGAAAGATGAAAATCTGATCTTAATGAGTTTTGGTTTGCACAGCCCTCCAGACAGGACAGCATGGCTGCTCCTTGTTCATGTAACTGAATGTTTCCATGAATGTACATTTGTGTCTCGTTATTAAATAGCTGCAGTGGAGTGAAACAATAATTAAAAGATGTCTTAAGGTGGAACTGGCAAGAATGGTGTTCTCTGTGGACTTGTTGAAAGATAACTCTGGGCTGCGCAATGAAACATGAAAATCATTATGATCGGTTTAATTTAATTAATTTAATTTCCCTTCAGGGATCAATAAAGTATTTTTGAATTTGAATTGAATTAAGAATGGATACATGACTTACAGTGTTAGTATTTACCATTTTTGTATATTTTGTTTGTAAATGTACATTAGGGAAAAATAACTTCTTTGCATTAATATTCTGCAGCCTTTTAATCGATCCATCATATCTTAATTTGAAGTTCTGCCTCTGGAGGTCAACAAATTCTCTCAGTGGAGTCAATCTTTTATTAACAGTCCATTTTACTCTGTTTTATGCCTTCTGCTGGTTAAATGATTAACTGGATTTATGCTTAGCACTCATTGTTGCATGAAGATGGCTGCGTGAAGGCTGTAGTTTCTTTAAATAAACTACAGTCAATTAATTTTTGTATCTCCAAAATATGTAATATTTGAGTAAAGTCCAAAGCCATATTAAAGAGAGCCTGTGTGAAAAATCTTGCGGGAAATCATTTCACAGATGGTCCAAGGCATGTACTACTTTTCTATCTTTTACATGCAGTCAGATTTAACTTTTTATTTGTTTTTTTTATAGAATTAGACACATGAGCTTTAGTGGAGATTGTATCAAAGAAAAAAACCTGAACATTTTTTAAAATATGATTTGACTTGAAATATTTTTTAATTTATATTCAAGTATGTCTCAAAAAAACTTGGTTACAATATATAACCAGGATTAGCAGCTACTGGTGACAAGCTGTGAACTTCCTCAAAACAGCAACAGGAAGTCAAAATGAGCTTCATATGTTCCACATTAACACGATCAGATTATTAGATGAGGATTGGGATCAGAGTTTTGCCAATTAATTGAACAAAAGGCTGTTCATTTTTTGTCTTTATGCTGCATATGAGGCCTGATTTGAAGATGCCATCTTCAAGGAAATCAGAAATCAGACAATTTGATCTGGCAACTAGAATGACTTTGAAATAGAGCTTTAGTTTTTCACGACAGTTTACAAAACATATTCCACGGAGTTAATAAAAAAAATTTAAAAAGAAAAAGAACATGCAATGTCTGTAAAAATCTCAAAATTGAACATTTTCAAATTTTCAAAATTTCTTTTTAACGTGATATTTGCATTTCTCATCCGTAAATGTATATACTAATAAAAGCTACGAACGCTTTGGAAGAACATAACGAATATGAGTCTGGTCAAAACGATTGTCGTGGTCTCAGTTCCAGATGTGGAAAGGTGATGAGCAGACTTTTTACAGATGCGACCCTCCCTGCTGTCCATAGTGGGAGGACACACACACACACACACACACAACACACACACACACACACAATACACAACACACACAACACACACACACACCTCCGCCAGCCCAGACTCGGGGCGGACTGAGTCACAAATCGGACAGAGAAAAAAAAAGAGAGAAAAACTTAGTAAAACTCAGTAAAAAGGGACTAACGCTGTTATTTATTTGTTTGTCGGGCTGACTTTCTGAAGGGGATGCTGGGTCTGGCAGAAATGACGGGGAGGTATGATATTTCTGTAATTATTTGCAAAGTAATACATTCACAGCCTGCTTTAATCCAATGAGCTAAAGCTAGCGTCTTCTTAGCTTGCTAGCGTAGTTTACCAGCGGCGTAAAGTTAACTCGAATGGAATAAAGTGAACCGGTTAGAATTATATTAAATAGATTTTTCATGACAACTGCGTAAGGATAGCTTCATAGTCGAAAAGAAAAGCTACTCTTCACCTTAAATGAAATTGCAACGTTAGCATGCTAGTTAGTTGGAAGGCTAGTTCAGACAAGTGGTCAACGTTCATTCTCATTGTCAATCTGATTTGATTTATAATTATTTACCTATTCTGTAGTTTTGTTTATGTTAATATCGCTACATATATTTCAAGTATGGTATTTTTTTATGACCCTTAGTGACAACAACTAATGCCTGGAATTCTGAAAATCGAAACAACATGAAAGCATTAACACAATGATTGTCTTTCAGCTGCATCGATTTTACTCTGTTATTAAATTTAATCATCCTTGAATTCAACTCAAAGCATCTGCCTCAATAGGCCTTTGACTTTACAGGAAACTGTATAATTATAACAGAATACTATAGTCTGGTGATCAGTCAGAATCATTACCAAATTAGGTGATGGCTGTGCAGTGAGCAACAGTGTTAGTGAGTTCACTTCTGATTCCATTCTGCATGTCACAGCTGCTGACACAAGCCCAGCAGCTGATGTAGGACTTATACTAGAAATGATAGGTATTGGTCCTAAAGGGCTCTGGTTATTTGTCATCCTTAATTTTCAAGGGACTTGGTGAGTAAGATTTTTTTTTTTTATTCTCTCATAAAACAGCATTGCAAAGGCTCTGGCCAACGCAGCCTGCGAGCGATGTAAGAGTGGCTTTGCTCCAACTGAGAAGATTGTCAACAGTAATGGAGAGCTGTATCATGAGCAGTGCTTCGTGTGCGCCCAGTGTTTCCAGCAGTTTCCTGATGGACTCTTTTATGAGGTAGTGTGCTCAAATACTGGATACTTGTCACAGTACCCCATTTCACCAAACAACAGAACAATGAGACATGCACCACTCACAAAAAGTTAGGATTTTTGGCTTTTGGATGAAATTTCATAATGCATCTAAAAAGCACTATAACCTTTACAGGAGAATTTAATTTGACCTCTAAACTTTTGAATGTTCATATGTTAGTGTTTTAGGACTTACTATATGAGGGTTAGTTATTTAGTTGTTGTTAAGTTTTAGTTTAGTTTATTTTGGTCACAAGCTCTGTACAGACATACAAATAATATTGAAAGCATGAAAAAAGATTTAATAGCTTATTTTACCTACCCTTTATATGAAACCAAAGATGACTATTAAATGAACAGAACAGAAACATAAATCTAAGTTTACAAACAACATTAAAAAAGTGCTCATAGCTGAGTTGTATGTTTAATTAATATAATTAAACATTTTTGGAATGAGAGAAGTGAACGACACTCTTAATTCACAAGTGTCTGATCCATGAGTCGACCACTAAATGTTCTTGTACAATGACAGTTTGTATATAAGCGGTCCTCTTCATCATGCTGTTCACATTTTGACATCATGAGATCAAGGCGACACCTAACAATCGGTCAACGGTACCTGGCCATAGCAAGGTTTCCAACGGGATGTTCTGAGGGAAGTTGCCACTGAGTGTCACAGAGTGTCATCAGTCGGTTGCAACAGAGAGACTAGAAGAATCATAGAAAGCCATAGGAGTGGATTTCCTTTGGCCATATCCCATGCTGATGACCACAGTGCCCTGCTGACATTTTTAGTTGTGGTATACCCACCACTATTCTTAACTTTTGTTTCAGTAACTTGTTTTGAAATTAAGTATTTACCATTGCGTCTACTTCAGTGTACTACTTTAATGACATAACATCTCTGTAGCATGAAGGTTTTACATTTTTGAGTAGTGTATACAGTTTTCAGACACAAAACTGCTTATTTAATTCCTGCAACAGTGGAATAGGGAGAAAATGTGACCATTCAGACAGACTTAAAGGTTTGAATAATGGCAACTGGACTTCTTTTACTTTGTTTTTGAAGACATTCCATTGAAGATGAAACGTCCATCTAGAAGGCCTTTGTCAAATGAAAAAGGATACAAAAACTTTTTGTTACCATGATCTGGATGACAGAGAGTTTACACCAGCACATTAAGACAGACCTTTAGGTATTGTCAAATGTATGCTAGCCAATGTTAAGATTCTTTTCTAGCATTTTCTTCATTACTGAAGCTGAATGGCTGCGTCTGTGCCATGTTTTTTCAGTCCTAATTCGATATCGAAACTGCTCTCAGAGCTGTGAGTTTTGATCAGGAGTTTGATTAGGAGTTGAATTCCTTTCCTCTGATGATAACCAGTGGAAGTGCCTGTAAGAGTTGACTGACCGACCCACTTCTGCGGTACAGGTCCTGCGAGGTGGGAGCTCTCCTTGCAGTGGGGCTTCTTGACAGCCATCGTCCCATTTGAAACTCTCTTGTCCACTGTTATTTAAGCAATAATCGTCATGGATGCCATGATTTTTTTTTAAAAATTTTTTTTTTTTATTCCAAGTGACTTGAATTTTTTGATCCCTTGTGATTTTCATCTATAGATACTTTTCATTGAGCATTTCAGCAGTTTTCTCATATATGACTCTCAGCATCACTAATCTGCAGATAAATTTCTTCCTCAGCATGAGCAGCCAGCCCTTGTTTTTGTTGTTGGTCCAGTTTCCTTTTCTCTCTTTATTCAAACTTTTGCATTCATGAATTGTGATAAGTGTGATACGTTTTGATATTTAAGTTATTGCACCATCCTTTCACAATACACTAAGTGCTCATCTGTTTTTCATACTTGAAGTATTTTAAAGGATTATTTCTAATCATACTAGGGGAGCTAGCAGGTCATAAGTTGTGCTCACTTCAGTGTGTTAGACACATTCAGACAGACCACCTTAGTGCTAAATTAGTAGGTTCTGCCTTCTGTTTGAAAAAGGTAATACTTTTTGCACTACATATTGGTAATAATATTTTTGGTACTCTTTCATGTAACAAATATTTTTAATGTTTCTCTTTACAGTTTGAAGGAAGAAAATATTGTGAACATGACTTCCAGATGCTGTTTGCTCCATGCTGTCATCAGTGTGGTGAGTGTTATCAGATCTCAAGTGATTAGACATCATCTGAAAGAAGGAGAGGTCTGTTTAGGCTTTTTGGGACTTTGGTGATAAGTGAAAATCGTTGCCTAGATTAGGGCTGAACGATTTTGGAAAATAATCTAATTGCGATTTTTTTCCTCAAAATTGCAATTGCGATTTAATATGCGATTATTTTTAAGGTCCTCTTCTCATGTATTTTTCAAACACTGTCATAATAAACAATATCAGATTTATTTAAAGTGCAGATTGCAACAATAAAGCAAACAAATCTGTGGCTTTACCTCTTCAACATCTAACTTTTCACGTTTCATGAAACATGTGTAACATTTATGTAAACGTGTGGACTGGACTTCTTAAACACTGTCTGAGATTGACAGGACAGTGTATAAATAAATAAATAAAATATACAGATATATAAAAAAATAAAGCTTACTGATCTCCAGTCAGTAACATCACACAGGAAAATAAAGAACAAATATCTGCTCTAACCAACTGGACATTTTCAAAAAAAAAACTTTTTGAACACTAATAGAAATATTATATTTACTCAGTAACAGCAGCACACAACATACTGAAGTGCAAATGAGTATGGCACTGTTAGCCAGAAAGATTCTTCTGTATAGATCTCAGGAGCTCACAGATTTTTTGCAAGGAAAAGGTGGGGGGGAGCTCGAGTTGTCTCGCGCGGCGGGCGGGGTGTTTGTGGCTGTGCACTGTGCCCGACAGAGAGAGAGAAGCGCGGTTCGCGAGGCGGCCTAAACCTAGCGGTTTGGGTGCGCTTGAGTCTCTAAATCACCAGAAAAAGTCGCTAGATTTGTCGCTAGTCGCTTTCTACAAATTAAGTCGCTAGAGGGGACTGGAAAGTCGCTAATTTGACAACACTGTTTGCTCTGCTCAGCTCGGCTGGGCTCACTCGCAAGTCACGTGACGTCGCCAGATCACGTGACAGTAATATCGCGGCCTTTGCGGTTAGAAAATCTCGTTTTATGATATCGCGAGATTATCGCAAATGCAATTAATCGTTCAGCCCTAGCCTAGATGTATGGCAGAGCCAAATCAGTTATATTTGAGATGTGTACACAGACGAATACATTGGACCACAAGATTAAAACTCCTCATGTATCAGCATATCATTTGTTCATTTTATATCAGATTTAGAATCCAAAATAGGAAAATGGATAACAACCAGTTATTTAATTACTCTTTTATAAGTGAAAAATCAAAAAACAAATAATGGGCTATTTTTCGCTTTTTTTTATTTTGTTCTGAACGTAAAAGAATATGAGAGAATGGGATTATCGTGAGTTTTTTTTATTTTTTAAAATTTTTTTTTAGGACTGAATTTGAATTTAACATTTAACTCATTCACTGCCATTGACGTCTATAGACGTCAATTCAAATCCGAACGCTCACTGCCATTGACGTCTATAGACGTCAATTGCGCAAAATATGTTTTTCAACGGGGGTTGCTAGGAAACACTCTGGCGGAGCTCCTCTGTGAATATCAGAGCTCTAAGCATCGTAGTTAGTGTTTAGATCCTCCAGGGGGCAGCGTCCACACTTCCTATAAAAGTCTGCCCCGAGGCAGATTTGTTCGAGGAGAAGATGGCGCAGCCTGGCAGGAAGATGTGCAAGAAGAAGCCGAAGCAGCTGAAGCAGCTCACACTCGATCAGTGTGTCGGCGGTGGTGGCTCGGGGAGTGAAGGAAGGAAGGATTATGGAGGTGGTGGAGGTGATGGAGGATCGGAGAGGAGAGGAGAGGAGGTGAAGCAGCGGAGAAGCAACCCGGTCGAAGCGGACCTCGGCCGCGCTCACGGCAGGCTCCGCCCGTGCTGCTGGAGCTCTGCTCCGGAGAAAGCTCCGGCTTCGACGGAGATTCGTTGGAGGAATGGCTTCCCGGTTGGATCGGCTGAGAGCAGCAGAGACTACAGCACAGACTCGATGCCAGAAAGACCAGAGAGAGGTAAGAAGTAACTCTTTTCCTTTTTGCTTCGCTCCCGCGTTCATCCCTCCCCCCAGCTGTTTCTAACCGTCCATGTTACGTGAGCGCCATGTTCTCCCAGCGTTCTCCCAGCGTCTAGTTATTACTGTATTACACCAGGAGATGGTGGACACGTGTGTCTGTAATCCGAGAACCGTTTTGGTGGTGGCGTTATTCAAATTTACTTGTATAAAATTAGTTTGAAAAAACCGTGCAGCTCAGACGCGCTGCGCAGAGACCGCGGCGGATCAGGGAGAAATGGAGGGGTATTTCTGCTCAGCGCGACACCAGAAGATGCTGGACATGTGTGTCTGTCATCTGAGAACATGTTGGTGGTGGCGTTATTCATATTTCCTTGTATAAAAGTAGTTTGACGAAAAAAAAAAGAAAAACCGTCCGGCACAGACGCGGGTGGCGCGGAGACGCGCGCCGCCGCAGCGGATCAGAGAGAGAAATGCAGGGACATTTCTGCACAGCGCGACCCGGGGGTAAATGAATTGTGATTGCCAAGCAGGTTGAGGTATCAGGGGGGCTAAGAATATGGAAAAATGTAGCGGGGATGAATCAGAAACAGTTCTGGCAACGAGGGAGGAGCCGGGAAAAAAACACCGCTGATGACGAACCAGGAAATCACAGTGATGATGGTGGTGTACTGGAGAGGAGGGATATTATGAAAAGTAGAGAATAAATTCTGATGAGCTCATTGGTTATTGTGAAGATGATCTGAAGATATTATCTCATTGACAGTATACTTTGATCTCAAACTGCTTTCAAGTTAGAGCCTTTTGAAATCTTGATATCAAAATTGTTTATTTTCTTGAAAAAACTTTCAGCTCCTGCATCCAGCAGAGGTCCCAGTTCCACACCTGTTTGGCAGTGCAACAAAGAAAGGTGAGTGTAAAAACAAAAGAAGGGGGGGGGGGGGGGCAATATCAAATATATATTTATGCTGATTGTATATATTTCTGTCATTTATAGGTTGTGCATCCAGGTGTCGTGGGGAAGATTCTGTCTGGCATGAAGATGTCAAAATGTGTTATATAATGTTCTATATGTGTAAATAAATCATTATTTTTGCCATCACAAACCTTCTTTTTTTTTTTTCTTTGGTTCTATAGAAGGAAACTACTGTTCAGATGTTTGAATAGTCAGTAGAACAACAAATATTTGTGTTAGACTCATTGTTTTGCTTCTGTTCACAAAAAGGCCATTTTCTCAATTGTTTGGTCAGAAATGGGTGATTTTGGTGAAACTTCCCCTTGTTCTACTGCTGATAACTTAAGATTGGAAGAAGGTAGGAACAAACTTTTTTTTCCTGATGACAGAAGAGGGTCTACCCTTTATGTTGGTGGTTTCAGTGTTCAAAGAGTCATTGAACACAATATTCTATGGGTCTTGGAAAATCAGTGAAAATGCTCCAAAACGCTGGCAGTATGGAACGCTCTGCCGTGCAGCTGTCTGGCAGTGAATGAGTTAATTGGTCCCGTTTACGTGACCCGGTAATGCCTTTGAGTGCAGCAGTTTGGGTACCGACTTGGGTAGCAATATTAACAATTCAGTCTGTAAAAAGTAAAAAATAAAAAAAATTCTGGACTGCAACAAAACTTTCAAGCCCCTTTTCTCAAGTTGGTTGTGTGGTTTCTCCATTTATCATCAGATCTGCTCCATGTGTTCACTGTGATGCTCCATTTGCTTACTGTTTACTTTGGTGCAGCTCCAATTAGTGGCTCAAATGTATAATGACAATAGAAAAGTTTAGACCTCGATTATAAGACAAACCCCATTTTTGAGAATATGATTTGCGTTTTTGTGCACACCAGCATCTTCTGTACATTGTGTAAGGCTAGAGAGGTTGTGTCAAAAAAAGGAATCGCTCAAAACTTGAGAAACTGTTACTTCTTAATAAAAATGACTAAATGACTAAAGTTTCCCCCTGTCCTGTACGTCATCGTTCAAGTTACACAAGCATATTCAGTTCCCTCTTCCTAGTTCAACTGCCACTTTCACTGTCCTCTTCCTGCTCAGGCCCATGCTATTCTCCTAAAGTGACAAAAAACCATCATTACACAACCTGCCACATCATATGATACTTCCATACTGGGAAACTTTACACACACAGAATACATTCAAGACATATTTTATTATACACATATGAGACAATGTACGTAGAAGTAATAATATGATTTAAGACATGAAAACGTCTCTCTGTTAGCATTAGCTCTGGTCCATAGTGGAGAAGTCATTGACACTATGGACCAGTGCTAATGCTAACAGAGAGACGTTTTCACTCATCACCCTCCCTGCTGCTCAATCATATTACTTTTACTAAATAGTGGTTATATCAATCTTCTAATAAACAAAGTGAACGTACCTTGGAGCAAATGTAGGTGTGTTTTGTAACTTTCCTCACATTCAGTTGCTTGTGTGAACGGCCACATAACTGAACCCACAGCCTGTATTTTTCCAGCGCTTGTTTTGGCTTGGGAAAAGGAATAAAAAGTGCCCCCTCCAAACGTTCTGGACACCTCGAATCACTGTTGCAGGTCCCCAGCAGCAATGTTTTTACATGGCGTTGTTCTAGTATAATATAAATTACTGATGATACGCATTCGCAAATATAGCGAATTAACACAGTCCTTAACACAGGAGCAGCAAAAGCTTCCGAGCTAGCAACATTAACTAGGGAAAAATGGGAGAGGGGGCACGGTGCTTACCAAACGGTCAGTTGGTTGCACTACATATTTTGGAGGTGTAACTTATTTTATTAAAAGAAGGCAGCATGGCTTTGCCCACAGTGGTTCTGGGGGAGATGTGTGTAACGCTGACATATTTGTGGGAAATCTGGGGTGGAGATGGGGAGATGACTGTAGAAACAGTGAGTAGTTCAACATCTTTAATGCAGAGGTTTTCTCTGACAAGAACATTTTTGCACCAGTGCCCAATTCACAGAGACACACCTCTCCCCCCTGTGATTTTCCAGTGATACTCCACGATCTCAGCAGACCAGCTCACTGAACCCGTCTAAAGCTGGTTCTGCATCCAAGTCGCTATCCGCCAATGAGCAGGGGCCCCTGAAATCATGTTGGAATCTTACAGAAGCTTGCAGTTCTTCCACCTTACTCCTGAGTGATTTTGTATTTATAAAAAAAAAACTGGCAATGATTCCCTAGGAGGGGACTGGAAACCTTGGGTGAGATAGAACACCCTACAGACAAGAAACATGGCTACAATCTCCATTTTCTTGCACAGAAACTTTCAGGAAAAATAATGAAAGAATCACGATCACTCCTAAGTTGATGATTGGTATAGATCACTGTAAATCTCTGTACCTGGTAAATTACAACACTACACACACAAGTACAGACAGAAGTGACTCAGCTGCTGGTTTGCTGTATGAGTATGCACTCTACTCATCACTTTCTGTGTGAAAAAAGTGTTGAGTGGGAAAAAAAAAAACAAAATTGAAAGCTCAAATTTTGCATTTTATTAACTTAAACTATGAGTTTTAGAGAGCTGCCCAATATTAGGCAGGTGGTTTTAATGTTGTGGTTAACAAATGTAGTAAGTGATTTTGGACACCGTTATTGCTGACGCCACATTGTTGGTTCTCAAATCTATTTTTCATGGTTTTTGTTCTGCATTTTCTGGAATATTGATATTTTACAATTTATTTGGTAGACATAACTTCCCGTATTTTTTGCATCAGCAATCATTCTATTCAGCATTCAGCATTACTTTCCTTTTGTAATCCTTCCAGTTTGTGTGTAAATATGTCTGAGATCCAGGTGTTGTTGGAAAGACTAGATCTCAGTCTGGTTCACCTAACTGTATTATAATGCATCTTCACCTGGAGGAAAACACGCTCAGTTAAAATACATTTAACTTGTGTCTTGTTGAAGTCTCAAAAAGAAAATTTTAACAAAATGAATAGATTAGAAAATAATCTAGTTTGTTGTACAACACGAATTCCAGAAAAGCAGAGACATTCTTTTTAAAATTTGAATAAAATGAAAACTAAAAGACTTTAAAATCACATGAGCCAATATTTCATTCACAGCAGAACATAGATAACATAACAAATGTTTAAACTGGGAAACCTTTACACTCTTATCCACTAAATGAGCTCATTTCAAGTTTGATGTCTGGCTGCAGGTCTCCAAAAAGTTGGGATGGGGCAACAACTGGCTGAAAAAGCAAGACATTTGAAAAAGATTCAGCTGGGAGAACATCCAGAAACTAATTAAGTTAATTGATATCAGGTCTGTAACGTGATTAGCTATAAAAGGGATGTTTTAGAGAGGCAGAGTCCTCTCAGAAGTAAAGATGGACAGAGGCCCTCCAATCTGTGAAAGAGTGCGTAAAAAGTGTGCGTTAAAAAACAGTGTTTCTCAACATCAAATTGCAAACGCTTTGTAAATCACATGTACAGTGCATGACATCATCAAAAGATTCAGAGAAACTGGAGACAGCTCTGTAAGGGACAAGGCCTAAACCGTTATTGGATGACCGTGGTCTTTGGGTCTTCAGATGACACTGCATCACTCATCGTCATGATTGTGTCAATGACACAAACCATAGTCAGTAACACAATCCACTGTACCATCTGCAGATGCCATCTAAAGTTTCTATCATCAAAAAGGAAGCCATATTTGAACGTGGTCCAGAAGCGTCGTCGTGTCCTGTGGGACAAGTTTGGGTTGTAAAAACACTGATGCAGTTATGCGGACCAGGGTGTTTTCAGTACCATTATGACAGAATTAGTATTTTATTTCTTATATGCCTTTTTCTTCTCAAGTTTTTTCATTTATTCACTACATCTAATCTGGTCCCTTCTCTCCTGGTTTTTCTCTCAGGGGAGTTCATCATCGGTCGGGTAATTAAGGCTATGAACTACAGTTGGCACCCTGATTGTTTCTGCTGCGATCTTTGCCAGGCTGTGCTTGCAGATGTGGGATTTGTCAAAAATGCTGGCAGGTGAGTGTCCCTTCTTTTTAAATATTTAATGTAAGAGCATGACAGTCTGCTAAATGGATAATTTCACTCATCTAGTTTTGCATTTTAACAGGTAATGGAATTTTGAGCAAATACTATGGAATGTTTCAAATGAGTATTTCTTTGAAATTCTTTTTTCTTTGTACCTCAGACACCTGTGCCGCCCATGCCATAACCGTGAGAAAGCTCGTGGCCTGGGAAAGTATATCTGCCAGAAGTGCCATGCCATCATTGAAGAGCAGCCACTTATCTTTAAGAATGACCCCTATCACCCAGATCACTTCAGCTGTAACAACTGTGGGTGAGTCTTATCATGCCACATTGCTATCAAGTACATAAAAATCATTCATTACCTTCAGTGTGTATTGTCATTCCATATCAAAAATCATCTTCATCAGTGCATTTAAAGTGTCTGCTCCTCAGTGTTTTGTGTTGATGCTCCTCTTTCCCCAGAAAGGAGTTGACAGCTGATGCTAGAGAACTGAAGGGAGAGCTCTTCTGTTTGCCTTGCCATGACAAAATGGGTGTACCAATCTGTGGTGCCTGCAGGAGACCCATCGAGGGCCGTGTGGTCAATGCCATGGGCAAGCAGTGGCATGTGGAGGTTTGTGATCAAGAAATGAGAAAACCTATAAATAGAATACATTGAAAATGCAGAATGGTAGCATTCTAAGTACATGTAAGCTGTTGCAAGACTTAATTATGTCAGAAGGCTACCCATCCTGTGGAAAGCTACATTTTTTAGTTCAGAAGTTTATATTCCCTTCCATTTCCTTCCCTTCCATATCCTCTTTCATGGAAGTAGCGGTGTACTGGATGGCAGCCTGTTGCAGCAGCTCCCTTTATGGTCTTAACTGTTTTCTCTTTATTTTCTTTGATCTGTCTTACATTGGATGATTATTGACGAGCATGATCACCCCAAAACAACTCTTTTTGAGACATAGGACAGGATGAAGGTGATAACTAGACTGAATGCAAAGGACAGACAGTCAGGGTGGGGGGATTCTGGAGAAGCCAATTTTCCAGCAGGTTTGGTTCTCAACCTTCTTTTGTCTCATCCACCATACAGCCAGTCACCACTTGTGCCTACATTGTTTGAAACCTTCCCCCTTCTTCACCAGTAGTGTCTTGTCGTGATAAGTAAACCTCCACAAACCTTCCAGCCCCCCACACGCAGCACAAGCCATACTCCCCCACCAGACTGTGACATCTGACCAGGTTAGGACACCTGGAGAAACTCTAGTAATGTAAGCCCCTAGGCCCGGATGGGATCACCACCAGGACCCTGCAGACCTGTTCAGCCAGATGCTGCCTGTACAACAACACCTCTACAACTTGAGCATAACTCAAGAGAGGGTTCCAAGGTTGTGGAAGACATCTTGTCTGATCCCAGTCCCAAGAAACCTTCTCCATCTGGCCTCAAGGCCTATCGATGCAGTTCCCCTCACCAGTTACAAGTGATGAAACAGTTTAACAGGCTTGGTGCAGTTGAGGAAATCTCTGCACCCTCTGTGGTTTGCCTGCTGGGCTCATCTGGGGGTGGAAGATGCTGTATTTATTTTTATTTTTGTTGCTGCAGGGAGCTCATTCACAGCTGGATACAGCACTCTGAGAATCTCCCTCTGAGTTTTCTCTTTCTCAACACCATCCAGCCACAGTTACTGAGGAGCTGCAGTCGATGGGCGTAGACGCCTACTTGACCGACATTGACTGACAGGCCACAGTTGGTCCGTCTGGGTGGTGTTCTCTCAGATTTGGTGATCATGCAATGAGTGAGCCCTACAGACAGACTAAGACAGTAATTGGTGAAAATTGATTTTCTATCTAACCACTTCAGCAATGCATCTTGCAAGCATTATAAAAGTACACTATTGTTCAGTGCTTTCCAGAAGTGCAGACTGGTGGCCAAAGTTCAGCTGGGTACTTTATGATATGTCCATTTTACAACTACAAGGCCCTCTTTCAAAACTGTAAGCGTGATCATGACAGAGAAACATGCCTTTCTCTTTGCACCGAGCCAAGCTCTATATGAGGATTTGTACAGTTTAACGGTTACGTATTTCTGTGTCTGTGTGTTTGTGGTGGTGTTCATGTGCTTGATGCATAGTTAACATCATTGATAAGCACCACATTTGGGTAAATTCTCTCTTTGTCAAAAAAAAAAAAAAAAATCTTGTTGAACTGTTTTCTACACTGCAAAGTAACTACTTGTAGGAGTATCCCTTGGACCTGGCTGCTTCATATCTTGTATGTATAGGATTAATATTATAGACTAAATGTGATTCATTTATTTGAATTTTATTTTACACAAACACACACACACACACATATATATATATAGATATAGATATATAGATATAGCAAAACGGTGGTTGAATGATTGTGTGTGGCCCAGGTTCCTCTGGTAAGAGAGATCATTGATCTCAGTGGGACTGACCTGGTTCAATAAAGTTAAATAAATAGAATAAATATTTAAAACAAATATAACATTATAGCGATGTTTATTATGTTCCTGTTGTGATTTGTTCTTCAAGGGTTCAGTCTATAACCTTTTGAAGTGTAGTCTTAAAAGACTAATGTAACCGTCATGTGTCATTAAGCAGAAAGTCAGCACCTTCTCCATTTGTGTTGACTCCAGTCATTTTAGTCTGTTTCAGAAGTCTTTGTATGACCTTTGATGAGAAGTGCCCTTTAATCACAGCAGTGTTTTTTCTTTTTTTTTTAAACAGCATTTTGTATGTGCCAAGTGTGAGAAACCTTTCCTAGGTCATCGCCATTATGAGAGAAAGGGTTTGGCTTACTGTGAGACTCACTACAACCAGGTAAGAAACAATATCTTGGCTTTGAAGGACACAGTAGTAATCACAATATTGGTACCAAAGGAAAAAAAATCATGAGCTGGATAAAAGCTTAATCCTCTTGTTTCTCTGCTGTCAAGCTCTTTGGTGATGTATGCTATCTCTGCAACCGTGTGATTGAAGGCGATGGTGAGTATCAGTGTGATAAAGCACATAATTAGTACGCTGTACAGGGTGCATGGTTCAGTAATTTACAAAGTGTTACTTTAAGATAAAGCAGTCGTGAACGTTCACGATACGTGTTCTTTGTCTTTGTGTGACCCTTTCAGTTGTGTCTGCTCTCAACAAAGCCTGGTGTGTCAGTTGTTTCTCATGCTCCACCTGCAACACCAAGCTTACTCTCAAGTAAGTGAAACAGCACATTTTTATAAATGCATAGTTTGCTTCATTTTGAAAAAATGAACATAAAACAAACAATCATACAGTTTTTCCATCTTGTTGTCTGCTCACTTTTCTCTCAAACATCTGGAATGAGCACTATCTGTGTGTGTTTTCACCCTTCCACTAACCCTACTTCCCTCTTTGACTCTTTTCCTTCTTTTACATGCTTCAATTGCTGCATCTATGATAACTCAGAGATAAGTTTGTTGAAATTGACCTGAGGCCAGTGTGCAAGCACTGCTACGAGCGCATGCCTGAGGAGCTGAAACGTCGCCTGGCTCGACGTGAGCGTGACGTTAAAGACCGCAAGAAAAAACCTGCTGTCTGTCTGTAGTTATTACTCCTACCAACTAACAACTCGATCAGTTCCTCAGTGCAGTCACTGCCTGTCTCTCTTTCTTTTTTTGATATTCTTTGTTTTCCCCTCTCTCTGCATAGAATGGTAATATTTCTAATTTATTTTCTAAAATAATCTAAGTAACTGAAAACTGAGTATGGTTCAGGTACATTGCACTTTACTGTACTGAGATGTATTATAGTTTAATCTATTATAGAAAGAAAAGCAGAATCCAAAGTGGTGTGTCCATCCAACAGTCTAATGCCCAAAGATTTCAGTGTTTTCTTCTTGTCCCTTCTTCTTTGCAGGAACAAGTTTGTAGAAGTTTGACATGAAACCCGTTTGTAAAAAGTGTTATGAGAAGTTTCCTCTTGAGCTCAAGAAAAGGCTCAAGAAGTTGGCAGAGTCGTTGGGACGTAAGTGAAGGTGCCTCAGGACAAACAGCCCAGAAGTGCAGTTCAAACAATCTTGAACTAGATCTGGATCAACATGAAAAGATCATGACTTCTAGGTTGGGCCATTCTCCACCTCTTGTAATATTTTTGTGCTAATCCATCCATTACATTTTGAGTAATCATGCTAAAAACAAGCTCACCTAATGATATAACTTCCTCGTTAGAGATTATTAAATTCTGACATCATATTATGTCAATACTGAAAATAAAAATGTAGAATGATTCAAAAATGTAAATGTATGCAAGTGTGATCTTGTCATGAGAATGAAATTTTTTTTCTGCGCTCTTCCTTTATTATACAATTGTTTTATAATTATTAATGGTTTTTTAATTTTTTTTTTTATACATTCCTTGGAAATGAGCGGTCAGCTTTTATTTCTAAAACTTGAATTTGAAAAGTTTGTTTGGTATCTTTAGCTAAACCTGTGGTTCAATTGTAGATGTTTTTCAATGCCAATAATCTATAAAATATACAATATACACTACTCATAAAAGGTTAGGGATATTCAAATTTCAGGTGAAATTTATGGAAAATGTCAAAAGTTTCATGCTACATTGATATATCATGAAAGTTAAGCATTTAAGTAGAAGCCTGCAATGGTAATTTGTTCATCGCAAACTTTTTTAAATTTTTTTTTTTTTTAGATCAAATGCTAACAAGAGTGGTGGGTATATCACAGGAAAAAATGTCTGTCAGGCACTTTTTACAATGAAGCAGTCATCATCATGGGTTGTGACCAAAGGATGTCCTCTTTTATTTGTTTCTGTGACTCTTCCAGCCTCTCTGTCTCTTTTGCAACCGGCTGATGAAACTCTTGACACTCTAAGATCAGTGGCTCTGAAAGCATCTTGTTGGAAGTCTTGCAGTGGCCAGGTACTTTAGATTGTTAGCTGTCGTCTTGGTCTTATGGTGTCAAAATGTTTAAATACAAATTGTCATTGAACCAGAACATTTTGAGGTCGACTCTTGGATCAGACATTTGCTGTGATAATTGTGGTTAATTACCTTATTACAAAAAAAAAGCATGTTATTCAACAAGTACTGAAACATTGAACTCTTGGACATGTTGCATTCAAAAGTTTAGAGAAGGTCATACTAAGTTCATCTGTAAAGGTTATTGTGCATTTTTAGTGTATTCCAAAACTTAATCCGAAAGCCAAATATCCCTATTTTTTTGTGAGTAGTGTATGTTTTGTACACATTTAATATACTTATGATTATAATATGCTGAAAGCATAATCTAGAATTTTAACTTTGATCTTTGATACCTCAGTAAATGCAGCTACACTCTTTAGTTCTCTTTAGCTATCTCAAAACCTGTCAATGATTTTTTGTTACTGTGAACAAGTCCCTTCTACCGAATGTAATATGATAGTGATTATATGCAATATTTGACTAACTGTGATAAGTATCCCAGAAGTCTGCATGATTTTTAAAACTTAGTTCAAATTGCCTTAATTTTGACAAGCATAACAAGACAGGTGGAATTTTATTGTTAATTATTCAAATAAAAGGTTCATGCCTTCTGGGTCTATGATAATGTCATATTCTTCTTTGTGGTATAAATGACTGGTTTGTTTGATATTTTTTAGCAAAATCAATATGCAAATTTCTGAAAAAAAATGTTCAAAGGAATGATGATGGAATTAATTTCCAGCTGGTCATTTAACATGAACATGCTTTGATGTGAAATTATCTAAAGTCTGCTTGGTCTGTTTTGTTAACTGGAATATATATTCTGAAATGAAATGTGTCACACAAAATTAGATTTTGTGTGGCGCAGATTTTTGATTTGCTTGGGTGAGCTTTTTTAATTATCATCATTATTGAGTGTTTTGTATTTACATTATAATTTGTTTACATTTTGTTGTATGGCATAAAATGGAGTTATAGTTTAATTCATCACAAATGTGTTAAGGATGTTAAACTTCCAGATGAAAGTTTAATAAACTATCCCTAATGCATCATCCTTCAAACATTTGTATCCTGTTCCATAGACAATGCACCACCAAGCACCACGAAAGAGAAGATTACTACATTACACTACATTATTATTACATGCTGATAGTTATGTTGTATATTTTTGTTCTATGACAAAAGTGATAATTATCATACAACAAAATTCTTAAAAATATAATCGTACAATATTATGATTAATGTATTTGCATATTACTATAAGAGACTTTTCCAGACGTTGGACATCGAGATAACACAATCATGAGATTTTTAAAACTTTTTAAAAATGTGCGTTAATCACGTGACCCGCTGTGACGCTTTGGCTAAAAAAAAAAAAAAGTTTCCGACGAGAGATTAAGCGTCACAGCGGGTCACGTGATTAACGCAAATTTAAAAAAAATTTAAAAAAAAAGGCTTGAGCTCTTTGACGTCAGAGTAGCGCTCCTAGTTCCGACCACCGCGCCGGAGCGCTACTCTGACGTCATACAGGCTTGAGCTCTGTTACGTTCTCTGTGGATATTTAAAGCCAAAAACGCATTTTGCCAGACACACACCTCAAAACTGTTCGCTCTGACACATCTTTTTAGTAAGTTTCCATCTGTTTGCAAAGAAAATATTCAACTCCCAGAAATGGATAAGTTTTTTAACATCCATCTTAATGAAGTTCTCACAGGTAAGTCTTCTGACTACTCCATCGATGCGTTCCTCGGCGAGGGGTCGTTCGGAAAAGTGGCCAGATGTACAAACCTGAAAACGAAAGAACTCGTGGCTGTAAAAGTTGTGAAAAATGATTATATCCAATTAATCAGAAGAGAAGCTGAAGCGCTGGAGAAAGTGAGAAAACTCAATCCAGATAAAAATAATCTCCTCAAGTTCGAAGAAAACTTCATCTATAGAGATCATTTTTGTGTCGTCACAGAAATGTTGGACATGACCTTGTTTGATTTAATGCGAAGCAGAAATTTTGCTCCTCTTCACATTTGCGAAATTCGAGCGATTACCCAGCAGATGTTGGTGGCTCTGAAAGCCCTGAAGAGTATCAATCTGGTTCACGCCGATATCAAACCAGACAACATCATGCTGGTGAATCATCAGTCTGAGCCCTTCAAGCTGAAACTGATTGATTTTGGTCTCGCAGCAGAAGCACCAGACTTGTGGAAGAAAGGCATCATCCAGAATCTGTCTTACAGAGCACCAGAAGTTCTGCTCCGTTATCCCACTTTGGATGAAGGCGTGGATATGTGGACTCTGGGCTGTGTTCTGGCGTTCCTGTTCATGGGAAACCACTTGTTTCCAAGTGAGAGTGAATATGAGACCATGAGGACCATTATTCAACTGAGCGGTAACCCTGACAGTGATTTCCTGGATGATGCATACAATACAGATTGTTATTTCAATCTGATCAAGGAGGCTCCTCGACGTATATGGCGGCTGAAATCCTTAGAAGAGTACTCGATGGAAACGGGAGAGGACGTCGAGCGTCATCGTGGCATTTCTTCTCAGTTTTTCTCTCTGGATGAGCTGATGTCAATGCAGCCGGAACTGATGAACCCCACTGTCTGTGATGACACAAGAGAATTCATCAGCCTCCTGAAGAAGATGTTGGAAGTGGATCCACAGAAGAGAATCACCCCTAGTGATGCTCTCAATCATGATTTCATCACCATGGATCACCTTCCTCTTGATAATAATGGACCTTATGCGATCTATGCAAAGAGTACAATGGCAGTGTGTTGCTCTGAGGAGCCAGACTGCATTTGTACTGAAGGTGGAGAGCAAAATAGCACTTCTGAAAGCCATGGTAGCAAAGATCTAGAGCCACCAACACAAGCATCAACAACTGCAAGTAAAGACGTGCTTGACAGCTTTGAAAAACAGGCTGTCACTAATACCACACATGATGTCATTTCCTGCAAAGAGGAAACATCAACACTGGAAACATCAACACAAGAGCAACAAGAAGAATCAGCGTTGGACATCACCGGGAAACTGATCACCCAGAGTGAAGGTCTCGTTGATGATTTCACAACCATGAAACACCTTCCTCTTGATGATAATAGACCTGATGTGATCTCAGCGGAGTCTGTAGTGAGAGTGTGTCACTGTGAGGAGCCAAACGGCATCTCTGCTGACTGTAAAGAAGAAAATGTGAGAACTTCTGAAAACTACGGCAGCAGGGACCCTGAACCAAAAACAGCAGCCTCCAGTAAAGAACCAACATCTGGGTTAGGAACTGAAAGTGAACTGAAAGAGCTGGATAGCTTTGAAAAACTTCTGGTCACTAATACCACACATGATGTCACTTTCTGTGAAGAAAAAACAACATCAATACTGGAAACTGAGATACAAGAGCTTCAAGGAGAACCGGCGTTGGACAGCACTCTGAACCAGTCTTCAGGTGGAGTTAAATCCTCCAAAAAGTCTTTCAGAAGGAATCGCAGATTCCTCTCAAAGACAGCCAAGAACCGTCCAACAGAAGAAACAAAGATCAATGAGGACACTCACCTTCATCAGCACCACACACCGGGAACTGAGACAGAGAAGCTGCAAGGAGAACCGGCATTGGACAGCACTCTGAATCAGTCTGCAGGTGGAGTTAAATCCTCCAAAAAGCCTTTCAGAAGGAATCGCAGATTCCTCTCAAAGACAGCCAAGAACCGTCCAACAGAAGAAACAAAGATAAAGGAGGACACTCACCTCCATCAGCACCACACACCGGGAACTGAGACAGAGAAGCTGCAAGGAGAACCGGCGTTGGACAGCACTCTGAATCAGTCTGCAGGTGGAGTTAAATCCTCCAAAAAGCCTTTCAGAAGGAATCGCAGATTCCTCTCAAAGACAGCCAAGAACCGTCCAACAGAAGAAACAAAGATAAAGGAGGACACTCACCTCCATCAGCACCACACACCAGGAACTGAGACAGAGAAGCTGCAAGGAGAACCGGCGTTGGACAGCACTCTGAATCAGTCTGCAGGTGGAGTTAAATCCTCCAGAAAGTCTTTTAGATGGAATCGCAGATTCCTCTCAAGGACAGCCAAGAACCGTCCAACAGAAGAAACAAAGATCAATGAGGACACTCACCTCCATCAGCACCACACACCAGGAACTGAGACAGAGAAGCTGCAAGGAGAACCGGCGTTGGACAGCACTCTGAATCAGTCTGCAGGTGGAGTTAAATCCTCCAGAAAGTCTTTTAGATGGAATCGCAGATTCCTCTCAAGGACAGCCAAGAACCGTCCAACAGAAGAAACAAAGATCAATGAGGACACTCACCTCCATCAGCACCATACACCGGGAACTGAGACAGAGAAGCTGCAAGGAGAACCGGCGTTGGACAGCACTCTGAATCAGTCTGCAGGTGGAGTTAAATCCTCCAAAAAGTCTTTCAGAAGGAATCGCAGATTCCTCTCAAAGACAGCCAAGAACCGTCCAACAGAAGAAACAAAGATAAAGGAGGACACTCACCTCCATCTGCACCACACACCAGGAACTGAGACAGAGAAGCTGCAAGGAGAACCGGCGTTGGACAGCACTCTGAATCAGTCTGCAGGTGGAGTTAAATCCTCCAGAAAGTCTTTTAGATGGAATCGCAGATTCCTCTCAAGGACAGCCAAGAACCGTCCAACAGAAGAAACAAAGATCAGTGAGGACACTCACCTCCATCAGCACCATACACCGGGAACTGAGACAGAGAAGCTGCAAGGAGAACCGGCGTTGGACAGCACTCTGAATCAGTCTGCAGGTGGAGTTAAATCCTCCAAAAAGTCTTTCAGAAGGAATCGCAGATTCCTCTCAAAGACAGCCAAGAACCGTCCAACAGAAGAAACAAAGATCAATGAGGACACTCACCTCCATCAGCACCAGACAACGGGAACTGAGACAGAGAAGCTACAAGGAGAACCAGCGTTGGACAGCACTCTGAATCAGTCTGCAGGTGGAGTTAAATCCTCCAAAAAGTCTTTCAGAAGGAATCGCAGATTCCTCTCAAAGACAGCCAAGAACCGTCCAACAGAAGAAACAAAGATCAATGAGGACACTCACTTCCATCTGCACCACACACCAGGAACTGAGACAGAGAAGCTGCAAGGAGAACCGGCGTTGGACAGCACTCTGAATCAGTCGGCAGGTGAAGATAAATCCTCCAAAAAGTCTTTCAGAAGGAATCGCAGATTCCTCTCAAGGACAGCCAAGAACCGTCCAACAGAAGAAACAAAGATCAATGAGGACACTCACCTCCATCTGCACCACACACCAGGAACTGAGACAGAGAAGCTGCAAGGAGAACTGGCATTGGACAGCACGCTGAACCAGTCTTCAGGTGAAGATAAATCCTCCAAAAAGTCTTTCAGAAGGAATCGCAGATTCCTCTCAAGGACAGCCAAGAACCGTCCAACAGAAGAAACAAAGATCAATGAGGACACTCACCTCCATCAGCACCACACACCAGGAACTGAGACAGAGAAGCTGCAAGGAGAACCGGCATTGGACAGCACGCTGAACCAGTCTTCAGGTGGAGTTAAATCCTCCAAAAAGTCTTTCAGAAGGAATCGCAGATTCCTCTCAAGGACAGCCAAGAACCGTCCAACAGAAGAAACAAAGATCAATGAGGACACTCACCTCCATCTGCACCACACACCAGGAACTGAGACAGAGAAGCTGCAAGGAGAACTGGCATTGGACAGCACGCTGAACCAGTCTTCAGGTGAAGATAAATCCTCCAAAAAGTCTTTCAGAAGGAATCGCAGATTCCTCTCAAGGACAGCCAAGAACCGTCCAACAGAAGAAACAAAGATCAATGAGGACACTCACCTCCATCAGCACCACACACCAGGAACTGAGACAGAGAAGCTGCAAGGAGAACCGGCATTGGACAGCACTCTGAACCAGTCTTCAGGTGGAGTTAAATCCTCCAAAAAGTCTTTCAGAAGGAATCGCAGATTCCTCTCAAGGACAGCCAAGAACCGTCCAACAGAAGAAACAAAGATCAATGAGGACACTCACCTCCATCAGCACCACACACCAGGAACTGAGACAGAGAAGCTGCAAGGAGAACCGGCGTTGGACAGCACTCTGAATCAGTCTGCAGGTGGAGTTAAATCCTCCAGAAAGTCTTTTAGATGGAATCGCAGATTCCTCTCAAGGACAGCCAAGAACCGTCCAACAGAAGAAACAAAGATCAATGAGGACACTCACCTCCATCAGCACCATACACCGGGAACTGAGACAGAGAAGCTGCAAGGAGAACCGGCGTTGGACAGCACTCTGAATCAGTCGGCAGGTGAAGATAAATCCTCCAAAAAGCCTTTCAGAAGGAATCGAAGATTCTTCTCAAGGACAGCCAAGAACCGTCCAACAGAAGAAACAAAGATCAATGAGGACACTCACCTCCATCAGCACCACACACCAGGAACTGAGACAGAGAAGCTGCAAGGAGAACCGGCGTTGGACAGCACTCTGAATCAGTCTGCAGGTGGAGTTAAATCCTCCAGAAAGTCTCTTAGATGGAATCGCAGATTCCTCTCAAGGACAGCCAAGAACCGTCCAACAGAAGAAACAAAGATCAATGAGGACACTCACCTCCATCAGCACCACACACCAGGAACTGAGACAGAGAAGCTGCAAGGAGAACTGGCGTTGGACAGCACTCTGAATCAGTCTGCAGGTGGAGTTAAATCCTCCAAAAAGTCTTTCAGAAGGAATCGCAGATTCCTCTCAAAGACAGCCAAGAACCGTCCAACAGAAGAAACAAAGATCAATGAGGACACTCACCTCCATCTGCACCACACACCAGGAACTGAGACAGAGAAGCTGCAAGGAGAACCGGCGTTGGACAGCACTCTGAATCAGTCGGCAGGTGAAGATAAATCCTCCAAAAAGTCTTTCAGAAGGAATCGCAGATTCCTCTCAAGGACAGCCAAGAACCGTCCAACAGAAGAAACAAAGATCAATGAGGACACTCACCTCCATCAGCACCACACAACAAGAAGATGACCTGCTATTTCACTAACATTCTCCAACACATACACAAACACACTCCACTGAACTGAAGGGTAAAAAGTCAGGGCAGCACGTTCAGTGGAGTGGAGTGAAGTTTCCCAGTCTGGGGTCTGCACATCCTCCCACACCCCAAAATGTTCCAGATTTATTTCACATTAATGAATTTCAGTGAGCTGTATTCAAGTTCATGTTGAAATCTGTATTATATATAAATAATGACCTAAAAATTCAATAAACTTTGAAAATCTACTTACTTGTCTATGTTTTGTATGTGTTAATTCAAATTTGTCAATAACAGATTCCAGAAATTCAACTCAGACACAGATTTATATGATAGAGTCCTGGTGTTACTGGTAACTGTGGTTTTACAATGATAATGTGCTCCATTGGATGAACCTGCTGTCAGTGTGAACTGTTCTCATAAAAACACAGTATTACATCAACATTCAGTGTCAAAAATACAAGACAGATTAAAATAGTTAGGGAATAGAAAAGTAGGAAGCAGTTCCAGGTGAAACGGAAATAAACCAAAGTAGTGCTTCTCTTCTATGATCTTAAAATATTTTGAACCTACTGTACAAAGTACATACTAAATCTGCTGTTTTGGAACAACTTTAAATATACTAACTTCATTTTTAGAAGTAGTGAAGTACAAGTTGAACAACTTCTGGTATCCTTGACATCTTTTTAATTATACTTCTCAAAGTATCATTTCAAATGTATTTGTAGTGACATTTCCGAAGAGTATTTTGAGTAAACTAAAGGGAATAAAAGTTGTTTCAGCACAAATTATATTAAAACATACTACACTTAACTTTAATTTGGGTTAAAGTATGTCTAAAAAATGCTATTCATATACTTAATGTTGTTTTTTTTACACATATTCAGAACGTATATCAGGGGTGTCAGACTCATTTTCACTGAGGGCCACATCAGCGTCATGGTTGCCCTCCGAGGGCCAGATTGACAGCATGATTGTAGCAAATTGTAATGTAATTCAAAATAGATTAAACTATGCCTTATTATATTGTTAAATAACTGTTTCTGTATTTATAATGTATTCAAGTTTCAAATATTTAACTCATTCATTATTATATTAAACTCAGGGTTTGTGGTTGTAAACCTGCTCTCGCACAGGTTATGTTTACAGTCTGTTACCATGGTAACAGACTCAGAGTATCCATCACCTCGGTTTCCGAAACTGTCCCTGTGACCCTGCAGAGGATTAACTGGGCATGGATATCGGGCCAGAGGGACAAGAGATGGATGGATGGATATTGGATGGATGGATGGAAGGTGTGTGAGGGCAGAGAAAATAATTGACACATTTAGTGCTAAAGACCAAAGACCAAGGATGAAATATCAAACCAGAAAATAGACAAGTGTTTTATACACTGCTCAAAAAAATTAAAGGAACACTTTTAAAAACATATGAAATCTCAATGGGTAAAAAAAAAATCATGCTGTTTATTTATACTGATATGAACTGGGTGATGTGTTTGGAACAAAAGGATGCTGCATCATTTGATGGAAATGAAAATTATCAACCTACAGAGGGCTGAATTCAAAGACACCCCAAAAATTACAGTGAAAAAATGATGCGGCAGGCTAGTCCATTTTGCTGAAATTTCATTGCAGCAACTCAAAATTGTATTCAGTAATTTGTATGGCCCCCACGTGCGCGCGCATGCATGCCTGACAACGTCGGGGCATGCTCCTAATGAGACTACAGATGGCGTCCTGGGGTATCCCCTCCCAGATGAGGCTGGGCATTGTTGTGCACCAGGAGGAACCCAGGACCCACTACACCAGCGTAGGGTCTCACAATGGGTGCAAGGATTTCATCCCGATACCTAATGGCAGTCAGGTGCTGTTGTCTAGCCCAGTGGTTCTCAACACGTGGGTCGCGACCCAAAAGTGGGTCGCAGACCCGTTTTCAGTGGGTCGTGGGCCTTTGCCTGGGGAAGAAAATGATTTAAAAAAAAAAAAATGTGTGTCATTCATACTCCTCAACAGTAGATGGCGATAATGCCCTGTAATATGAGTTGACACCCGCCAGTTCACGCCATAGAAAAAGACCTGCAAAGTTTGTTCACATATGTTGAGCATGGTGAAATGCAGATACAACGAAGAATATATGAGATATGGGTTTTCTTATCTTGAAGACAAAGGTGGTTATTCAACTAAAACTATATATTTTGAGTTCTTTTTGAAACTACTGCTCAGAGGTTGCACTGTTTTATTTCATGTTTGTGCATAAAAGCACTGTTGAGTCTTAAAATGGCTGATACTGAAATGTTCTGATTGTTATGTCAGCTTTATGATTAATGCTTAAATAAGTGACTAGATAGTTTTAATTGGAAATTGTTATATATTCAGCAAGTGGGTACTCAGCAAATGCTACATATTTGAGTTCTTTTTGAAACTACTGCTCAGTGGTTGTACTTTTTTATTTCATGTTTGTGCATGTTGAGTCTGTTAAAAAAGGCTGAAGTAACTGAAATGAAGTGTTTTGGATTTAATTAAAATGCAGCTAACTGAGCATCAAAGGGAATATTTCCCACTTGAAGTCATTTTGGTTATGCCATTTTGGTTTTTGCCGTTTTGGTTCACCAACAAACTTATTTTTTTGTGTTGGCATTCTGTGATATTCTATTGTACTATCTCCGATTCAAACTGCACGATCTTTTTATTCAAAAAATTTGAGAAGTTGGAAATTTTCCTTGATTTGGGTCGCGGCTTGTCATTAAGGGTGATAGTGGGTCCTGAAGCCAGACCAGTTGAGAACCACTGGTCTAGCCTGTATAGGTCTGTGCGTCCCTCCATGGAAATGCCTCCACAGACCATCACTGACCCACCACCAAACCGGTCATGCTGAACGATGTTACAGGCAGCATAACGTTCTCCACGGCTTCTCCAGACCCTTTCACGTCCGTCACATGTGCTCAGGGTGAACCTGCTCTCATCTGTGAAAAGCACAGGGCGCCAGTGGTGGACTTGCCAATTCTGGTGTTCTGTGGCAAATGCCAGTCGAGCTCCACGGTGCCGGGCAGTGAGCACAGGGCCCACTAGAGGACGTCGGGCCCTCAGGCCACCCTCATGAAGTCTGTTTCTGATTGTTTGGTCAGAGACATTCACAGCAGTGGCCTGCTGGAGGCCATTTTGTAGGGCTCTGGCAGTGCTCCTCCTGCTCCTCCTTGAACAAAGGAGCAGATACCGGTCCTGCTGATGGGTTGTAGACCTTCTACGGCCCTGTCCAGCTCTCCTGGAGTAACTGCCTGTCTCCTGGAATCTCCTCCATTCTCTTGAGATTGTGCTGGGAGACACAGTAAACCTTCTGGCAATGGCACGTATTGATGTGCCATCCTGGAGGAGTTGGACTGCCTGTGCAACCTCTGTAGGGTCCAGGTATCGCCTCATGCTAACAGTAGTGACAGTGACCTTAGCCAAATGCAAAACTGGTGAAAAAGAGTTAGAAAAGATGAGGAGGGGAAAAAAAATGTCAGTGGCCTCCACCTGTAAAACCATTCCTGTTTTGATGGTTGTCTCGTTGTTGCCCCTCTAGTGCACCTGTTGTTAATTTCATTAACACCAAAGCAGCTGAAACTGATTACCAACCCCCTCTGCTACTTACCTGACCAAATCAAATCCCAGAAGTTTAATTGACTTGATGCTATACTCTGATTACAAAGTGTTCCTTTAATTTTTTTGAGTAGTGTATATGCCCAGGGCATTTCTTCTTCTTGTAGGCAAGGTGACATGCTGTTATAAATCAGGTCAAGCTGCTGTATAATTTTCCCTGCTCACGACTCCACATTGGTACCCCTCATTCCACCACATTCTGCAAGAAAAGTGAGCCTTTTTATTCTACACCTTCCATCCATCCATCCATTATCTATACCTGCTTCATCCTATGCAGGATCTGCTGGAGCCTATCCCAGCTCTCTTTGGGTGAAAGGCAGAGGTACACCCTGGACAGGCCGCCAGTCCATCGCAGTCATTCTACACCTGTTGTCCATTATGTTGACTCATGCAATCTCATGACAAGCTACATTCTGTCATAATCTGTGATTTTGGTTATGAATTTTCTAGAATAGCGCCGCTCATGGTGGCAGCTTGTTGCAGTAGCTCTATCGGGTTTTGCTAGCTTCGTGCAAATTTTTGAAGTCTTCTTTATTTATAACATTGGTTTTTGAATTAATTTTCATCCGGGTTTGGATGCTGTCTGGGTTACTTTTTCTTTTTAATCACCTGTTATTATGAGAAACCATAGCAACGAGAAAGCTGTTTACAAGCATGAGCAGCTGATCAAGATATCAAGAAGTCAAATTATATCCAGATTGAGACCCCAAATCCTCGAAGAGGAGACGCAGAGATGCAGAGTAGGAGTATAGCAGAGAGTGAGGAAGAGAAAACTGAAGCCATCTCTTCCCTCCATCATAATCGGGAACATCAGAATAACGTGAGGGGAATAATTGAACTTGAAGCGCTGACAAGGACAAATCTGTAGTTTCAGCAAAACAGTATCATGTGTTTCAGAGATGTGCATATCCTGGACTTCAACATCTCTTTGCCCGGCTCTCAGACAGTACAGGCAGACAGAGATCTGAAGAGGAGCAGAAAAGGTAAGGGAGTTGGAATTGCAGTGCTTGTTAACAACGGTGTAATTCTGCCAGGAGCAGATTTTAGGACCCAAGTGCAACACAACGACTGGAAGTATCTTCAAAGTACTTTATTTACAGTTTTATTAAGAAGGCAAAAATAATCCACGAGGCAAACAAAGTCCAAAGGGAGCAGACGAAAGGCTTGTCATGGACAGGCAGAAAGTCGGGACAAAGCCATGAAGACGTGGTCAAATTCAAATTCAAATTCAAAATTCAAAAATACTTTATTAATCCGCCAAGGGGGAAATTCAAGTTTCAGTACACCAGTTCTTCTGGTGTACTAGGGGAGCTGCTAGTGTCCAGCGTTCCTTTTCATGCCAGGTCCCGTGGTCCGAGTGCTAACTCCAGGTAACAGCCGTTAGCAGCTGTTAAAACAGTTAACAGCCGTTAGAACCAGTATATCTCCAAAACGATGACAAGTGAGATATCTCCAGGTCAGAGGAGGAAACACCGATGAACCAGACCGTCTCCCCTGGGAAGACCGAGCTCCATTCAGTCCGGCGAGCGACGGAGCCGACCGTCCCAGAGCCCGGTTCATCACGCGGACCGGACCAGGCCGTTGTCGTTTCCCTGGCGGTGCTGGGCCCCACCAGGTCACCAGACGGCCCCTGCCAGGTCAACTGACCCATCCGGCGTGAAGACTGCTGGACAGGGGCAGCATGCCGCCGCCGCTACGTCGGGGGGCTCCCGTCCCGGCTCCGTGACGCTGCAGGCCGGATCCAGTGGCGGTGGTTGCCGCGGGTAGCAGTTCAGGACAGCTTAGCTTAACTTTCCCGAACCGGCCTCCAGCGACACCGTCCATGTCTTTGGTCAAAGGCAAGCCGGAGTTGAAACCAAGATGTCAGTCCGAGAATGAATGCTGAAGAGTAGTGCCTGCTGCAAAGATAATCTGGCACTGACTGAGGGAAACAGTAGTGATGTTACGAGGCGTGCTGAGGCGTGCCGAGGCTTCAAAGCGTGTATCGAGTAGTGGAGGGGGCGTTTCCGGGACGCTCCTATCGAGGCCTGCTTCGTTTAGGGGAGGAGCCAAAAGTGATGACGTCCGAAGCTCCGCTGCCCAGCTGTACCACGTGACTGCTTCGGGAAATGGTTCAGATTTTGGCGGGATTTGACAGCTTAATAAACGCCACAGGCTCCATTCCAAATGTGGGTTTTTGTAGGCGAGTTGCGGTCAGTTCAGAGTGTGGATAGAGTTTGGATAGCTTGGATACTAGAAGTTGAATAGCGTTTATATAGTTTGTGGTAGTTCAGTATATAATTTGTAGATGATGGCACAAACATTTTTATGCAGCCCAGCATCCTCTGTGCCATGTGAAAGGGAGTTCTCCAAGGCTGGAGAGATCGTGTCTAAAAAAAGGAATCGGTTAAAACCAAAAACTGGAAAAATTGCTATTTCTGAATAAAAATGCATAAAATCACCCCTTTAATGGTCATCATCGTCCAAGTTGCACAAGCATATTCAGTGCGCCCCCTCCGTAGTTCCACAAACACTTTCACTCTTCTCTGCCCGAATAAGCTCAGGTCATTTTCTTAAAATTACAAAAAAAAAAAAAAAAAATTGCACAACATGCTGTATCATATGATACTACTTTGGGAATCATTAAACAGAGATTACATTCAAACTATTTTATTATGCACTTGATCATTTATGTAGACCAATTATTTGGTCATACACATTTTGTTATTCACAGTCATTCGCAAGAGCCATAACTGATACGTAAATTCAATGCATCACATCTTAAGATTCAGCTGGCTGTGATTATAAACCTGACCAGTAGATGGTTTCATGTACACATGAAGCTTCAAGAAATGAACCCTTTCTCAAACCAATTGGCTGAAGTGGTACAACGTCTCACGATGCCTCATCTTGCCATCACTAGGAAACAGTGCAGCCTAAATGCTGGCTGGCTGACCAGCAGAGATGAGCTGCAGCTGAGGCAAGGCAGGTGTGGAAAACTGGAGCTCATGAGGAGGTGTGGCAGAGAGGTGAGAGAACTCACCCACCACAGCATGAGCTGGCAGGGCAGACTGTGACAAATTCAGGACATGTTACTGTGAAACACTGTTTCTGCAGCATAGATACTGAACTGTTAGTTGTTAGTTTCTATCCATATCATCTCCCAAGAGAGTTCACCAGTGTTATTATCGTTTGTATTCCACAGCTGGTAAAGGTGCTATGTGTGATGTCATCAGCTCTACCTTTGCTAAACTACAGACACAATAACCCTGCTCGTTCCTGGCCATCACTGGTAAGTTCAGCTACATCTGTCTCTGCCACATTTCTCATGTTTAAATGGTTTGGGAACTGTTCCACCAGAGACAATAAAGCATTGGATTTGTTTTATGCAAATGTCAGAGATGCATACAGCTCCTCTGCACAACCTGCTCTGCGCAGGCAGATTATGATCTGGTCTTTCTCACCTCCATGTCCAGAGGGAGAAAGCTGGAGAACAAGATCCAGCAGAACAAGAGGTGTGTGGTCAGGGATGAAGAAGATCACAGGCTCCAGGCAGAAAGAGAATCAGATAAAAGGAAGGCTGGACAGAGCAAATTAACTGAACACATTCTCCAACCCCATCAGATCAGGGATGGAAATCTCTCACCTTTCGACGAAGTTTGCCGTTTTGAAGTCAAAAAGGGTGACCTATGTGAATCGTGTAGGTCAGAGTTTTCTTTTTTTTTTGTGGAGTGGCGGGGTCGGAGTCGGGGGATTTTTTTTTTAATTTTGATATCACATAATTGACCTAATAAACAAACTGAGCACTTCAGAAATCGTCCCTTTAAATGACACTCGGACAGTCAGTAAATCCTGTCCAGAACCAATCATACGCCAAATTGTTCCAATATTCCAGTCAATGTTCTTTATTTATGTGTACTTGGAGTGCTTGGAGGTTGCATTGCTAAGCGGGACTAAGTTTTACCGCAAGCCGTAGCCGTTCGCTACAGCTAACGTTGAACACTGTCAGAGCTAGCAAAAGCTCTGGTGAAAAACAGCTCCGGTTTGCTAGAAGTTCGCGTCAAGCTTGTTTAGAATAGAATTAAACTTCAATAATCCCACACTGGGGAAATTCACTTGTTACAGCAGCACAAGTTGGACAAATAAAAAGTAAAGTTGCAACAGGGCTTGCATCAAATACTTATAAAAAAATAGGCTAAAAAATAGTATAAAATGTATATGTAGCTCTCAAAAATATTACAAAAATTCAGAATCAGAAATACTTTATTGATCCCCGAGGGGAAATTGTTTAACATAAACATAAAATTAAATGAAATAGAATATGAATATAAACAAAAATATATACTAAAATATGAATATAAAACAAAATATACACTGAAAAAAATAGGTTAAAGAGTTTATACAGTAAAGGTGCTTTATGCAGTAAAGGTGCTTTGAACAGTCGTATTCCGAGAATATGAGAGTTGAGAGTTATGAGAGTTGAATTATTGCACCAAACAGTGGATAATAAGTTGAATTATTGCGCAAAAACTTACACTGTTGCTTATTGCACTTGATTATTGTATTAAGTTAGCTGACAGGGAGTGAAAGAGTCCACGGGCCATTCAGAGGGAGGAGTTGTACAGTTTGATGGCCACAGGCAGGAATGATTTCCTGTGTCGCTCAGTTGTGCATTTTGGTGGGATGAGTCTCTCACTGGAAGTACTCTTGTGTCTGACCAGCACATCATGAAGTGGGTGTGAGATGTTGTCCATGATAGTCCGTAGCTTTGTCAGCATCCTCCTCTCTCCTCTCTCCATTTCCATAACGTTACTAGCCTTGTGGATCAGTTTGTTGAGTCTGTTGGCATCCGCCAACAATTAACAAATTGTTAAGAAAATAAGCTATACACACAGGATTATTTACACTATATACACATATATGAACATTTCGCTTATTGACATGAGATGGAGCGGTGGATATTTTACAATGGGATCTATTATAATAAACAAATGTGGTTTAAATAAAGAAATCGGCTGGGGACTGAGTGTTTATATAGGGCACTTTGCCATAGGCATGCATATGTTGGTTGTTGTCCCACATATTACCGCTCAGTCAGTCCCCAGCCGATCATGCAGAATTATTTACAAAATAACATAAGTCTTTCAATTAAAGATCATTCAAATGTTATAAATAGTCAGTTAATCAGTTGAAACAGATGAAAACACACACCTCCAACAAAATGCTCGTTACATATGCGACTTGTTCTCGCCGGTCGCCACTATTTCCTTGTGTCAAACCCGCGAATGCGTCGGAGTGCGAAATATTTGTAGGATTCCAAGCTTTTATAGGCCTTAAGAGTTTCCTTGGTGTACGCTGATGACTTGTTTATCAAATAATTATATATGTCCGGGTACTCGAGGTCGGGGAGTTTCTTTACCTGGGCAGAACAGGGCAGCTGGCAGTAGGTATGGGTCGTGTTCTAGGCCTGAAATCTGCAATTTCTCCCGCTATCATTCCTTTTCCAACCCATTCAGACTTTGAACATGGTCTGACAGCACTATCAGATGACTGGTCATGATATTCCGTGTAACCTGCACAAAGACTATGTGATCACTTAAGCCATAGCTTGTTGTTGTTTTCACTCCAATATGGCGACTGCGCTCTGTCGTCAAGGCGTGTGTCACGTGACAAAACGTGCTAAAGGTCTATAGACGACAGTCTGTCCCTCAACACCAAGAAAACAAAATAAATGGTGATTGACTTCAGAAGAAGCAGGACTTGCCCATCTCTGCTTCTCATCAATGAGGATGTGGTGGAGCAGATTTCTACCTTCAAGTTCCTGGGGACCACCATCTCCCAGGACTGATCCTCGACAGGAAACGCCACACCAGCAGTCAAGAAGTCACAGCAGAGACTGCACTTCTTAAGACTGCCCTGCAAAAACAACCTGCAGGAGAAACTGCTGGAGACGTCCTACTGTTCCACCACAGAGAGCGTTCTCGCATACTGCATCACTGTGTGGTATGCTGGCTGCTCACTGCCAGCTCCAGATGTCTCAGCAGGGCCAGGAACATTTAAAAGACAACACGCACCCTGAAAATGAACTGTTTGTCCTCCTACCCTCTGGGAGGAGGTATAGGAGCATTAAACGCAGGACTAACAGACTTAAAAACAGCCATTATCCCTGGGCCATCCGAACTGCTAATGCTGCTAACCAATAACTGTGCACTAATTTTATATTCATTTTATGTACTTTTACACTTAGTATTTTTAAAGCACACATGAATTATTGCTCTGATGTTTTTATGATTATAGTTGTTTGTGACTGTATGAATGGACACTTTTATATTTGCACTGAATCAAATGTGGCACAAATAATTTTGTTGTACTAAAATACAATAGCAATGACACATTTTTCTTCTTTACCACACCGAGCAGCTGGTTGGAGTGCATGGACTCAAATTGAAGAAATGAAACCCTTTAAAGGAGGGGTGTCCAAACTCGGTCCTCGAGGTCCGTTCTCCTGCATGTCCCTGACACAAAACAGCTGATTCTAATGGATGGATCACCAACAGCTTGTCATCCAGGTCTGCACAAGTCTGTTAACAACCCATTCATTTGAATCAGGTGGGCTGAAGCAGGGAAACATCTAAGACTTACAGGACAGAGGTCCTCGAGGACTGGAGTTGAACACCTCTGCTTTAAAGTTTTATTGTAGTCAGAGAAATGTACATGGATTGGGTTTCTACATGCAGTTGTTAACCAGACTGGGATTAGATGAGCAACAATGGGGAGCATGCTGGAAGAATTTTTGAGCTGGCAGTATGTTGTTGTACTGTGGCTGGAGATGTGAGGGTAAACTCAAGAAGTGCAGTCTGAAAGTTGCCCATTCACCAAAGGTCATACCCAGGAGGGCTTTAAGTTCATCTGCATTGCCGAAGATCAGTGCAGAGCCATTGATCTTATTGTTCTTCACTATATCAGCGTACTGACGGTCAAAGTGCATCCTCTCCATCTAAGAAAAACAGAAAAAGATATTAAGATTATAAACCTAGAGGTAGTATAAATCAGGTCTCACTGATATCTGAAAGTGGTTTCGCAAATAAATACAGCTTTAAGGCAAAATGGTTCCATTTTCTTTTTGTTCAACTGTGAAGGAGGAATTTATTTTTGTATTTAAGAAAATCAGTGATGACCAACACAAACCATAGATGTCTGCAAATCTACTCGGCCTGAATTCTTAGAGGTGACTTGTAAGAAGTACTCACCTCTTGACATAGATCAGCTGTGCTCATTTTGATGATAGCTGTGATCGGCAGAGGAGCTAAGGTCCTCATCCACCCAGAATCTCTCAGCCTGGATGTCCCTCTGATGTGAGCCAGCTCCTTCCGAATTGAGGTATCCAGATTCACCATTGCCACTTGAAATGTCTCCAAGTTATTTACGGTGAATTGAAAATCACCCTCCTTAAGCAATTCTTCAAACAGCTCAGGATCTCCATCCTGCTCGAGGAGATCTGTAATCTGTGCGCTCATTACATAGAGCTCCTCTCTGGACTCACTGAAGACATCCCATAATGTCTTTGTATGAATAACGCATGAATTTGTTTGATCAATAGCTGCTCTCTGTTTGTCATCTTCCACACACTGGATGATCCAGCTGAGTCGACAGGGCCACTGGTTGGCTAAGACCACCCATGCTGCGACAGTCTCTGGCTGAGGAAGCTCTTTCTCCAACGCCCTCATGATTATCACAGTTACCCGAATAGAGTTGATCACCCTCCTCATAGAGATGGCATCATCTAACATGTATTTGCTTAGCTTCCTTTTACTGCTCTTCAGGATTCTCCCAACCCAGTCCTCAACTTCCTCTTCTTTTACATCCAGCGCTGTTTTATTTATATTGATTAGTGGCTGTATCTCCCATGATATGTCCACTTTCACTGACGACGGATCCTGTGAAGAGCTCTCATTATTTTGATCGCTCTGTAAAGTCTCTAAGATTTCTGGATCATTTGTGAGACTGTAAAATAATTGACTCTTTAGATTTCTGCACAGAGGTGGGACTGTAAAGGCCAGAGTGACTATCTGACTCAACAGAGCATAAGCTCTGTCTTCTTTACTGAAGCAGCCATCCGCAAAGTTCACTTTCTTTAAAAGAACATCTGGATTTACTGCCAGAATGGATATAAAAGGACTTTCCACATCTGAAAGGAGAATGTTGATGGCATCCAGAACTGCTACGATTTTCTTTGGGGAGCAGCGGTCCAGATGGGTGATTTTCAGCACTACACGTATCCTCCTTCTCTCAAACACCTCCATGAACTGGATGAAGCGAGATAAAAACCATATTTCTTTCCTGACATCATTCATGAAGCCCAGTTGGCTGCTGATCCTCTCGTTGTCCATTCCCTTCTTAATGTTATGATCCTGGCTGAAGATCAGGTTCTTACCCATCAGAAAGGCAAACCTCAGTCCACTTGCTGCAGGTACTCCCAATAAAGCAATCAACAGGCCATCCAGAACACCAATTTCATCATTTTTTCCATCCCCCATCTCATCTGGCTTTACTTCAGCTCCCGGAATACCATAAATCAACAGGAACACCAGGATGGCAACGAGGACCACAAATATGGACAGGATGAAAAGCCATAGTGGGCAGCAGCATATCTTCTTGGACCTCCAGTGGTTTGGACCATCCTTCACAGACTGGATCTTTAAAAAACAAACAAACAAACAAAAAAAAAAGTATTACTGATTTGTTGGTTGGCCAGGCTTTTGTTTCAGATTGAACTAAATTTCTATTTTATTTCCACGGGCATTCTTTGCCCCCACAAGATTAATCCTTCTACTACTATCAATCACTTTTTGTTACACTCATCCACAATGATAAAATAAAACATAGTACTCCAAGTCACTTCTATTTAATAGGTCAGCAGCTGATTTCAAAGTGATTTCATATTGTTACCTCCTTTAGTCATAAACATTAAATAATATTAAGGTTTTGAGTCTTTTTTTTTTGTTTTCTTGTTTGTTTTATTTAGTCTTATCTTTTTGTCTTTTCGGTGCTTTTCTCCTGTTTTGTTTAGTTTGTTCGCTTGACTTTCTATTTTATTTTAAAGCTGTTGTTCTTGTGCGAGTTCTTGGTCCTGATTGTTAACACCTGGGTCCCATCAGGTCCTGTGTCTATATAGTTCCTGCTTTTCTTCTTTCTCTTCTTGTTGTGCTTTCCTATGTTGCAGTCCTCTTTTCATGTTTTAGTGCTCTGAAGTTTTCTATTTTTTAATTTTAAGGGGGATATTCTATCCTATCATTTTGAGCAGTATTTTTTGTGAATAAAATATTTTAATTACTTCTCTCCACGAGTCTCCCGCATTTGGGTCCCATTCCTACAAATCTGACACTTTAGTACTATTCCAACTTTTGTCAACTTTTAAAAAAGGAAATGCCATGTCTCCTGTGAGACCTTCAGTGAAAGGCCCAGTCTGCTCTGATTTGTTGGCTGATTATGAGGCAACTGCTCATTCTTTGTTTGAGATGTGCTAGTTAAGTCACTAGTCAGGCAGTGTTTTCTGCTCTTACATCAGACTACCCACATTGTTGTGAGAGAAAAACCTCTGTTTTCTTCAGTGGTGCAAACAGTCAGAAATGCTTTCACAGCTACTAAGAGCACAGATTTGATGAATATATGCTACATGTTTTTGGTTAAAAATACTCAAATGGTATTTCTGTTCTCTGGCCAAGTGCAAACTGTCAACAAAGTTAAGCCTTTATGGGCTCAGGGATTGTCAAGTTTCACACTTTAACAATGAACAATTTCACATGGGCTTCTTACACTCCAATGTAGTACATACTATTTTTAAGTGTGTGTGTATATCTGTGTGTGTGTGTGTGTTTAAGATTTTGTTATTTGCTCCCATTATGGATTGCTAGAATAATAATTCCTCACATTTACTTAACTGTTCTGTATCAATTCACACACTCTCCTCATGTGGAGCTTATTTTCCAACAGTGAGCGGCTGCTCTTTTTTTTAAATCAATTTTGCTTGCAATTTTCCTCAGCAAGATGCTCATAGTTGGTTACTGCTGGTGAAATAGTAGTTGAGTTGAAAATGGAAAGCAATCATTCTGAGATACACAGTCCATACCTTTTATCCAGACCTTTTATTAGCATGCCATTTTACTATGGTAGTAAAAAAAAAAAAAAAGTATTAAACATTTTTGTTGTGGAAGGAGACCTATTAGAATAAAATTTAACATTCAAGTCTCAACTATGTACATTATATTACCAAAGGTATTTGCTCACCTGCCTTGACTCACATATGAGCTTTAGTGACATACTATTCCTATAATATAGTGTACTTCGTGAAATAATGGTACTAACACATCTCTGTGCTATGCAACTTCCCCAAATGTATATACTAGTGTTTGCAAAAAAATTGAACATCAAATTCTGGTATGTGTAGCTCAAGGAAGGTAGATAAAATATGAAAGAGAAACCTGGACTGCCAATAAGACATTTCAGGGAGTCCAGGAAGGACAAACTCTCTTTGTAATGGATAAATACAAATAATAAATACAAAACTGAGGGACAAGGGATAGTAGATGTAGCTCAGTTGGTACAGCGGGTCGTCCTGTCACTGGAAGGTTGGCAGTTCGATCCCGGCTCTAACTGTCCACGTGCCAAAGTGTCCCTGGGCAAGAAACTGACCCCTCGCTTCCTCCCAGTGGGTTTGCAGCACCTTGCATGGCAGCTGCCGCCCACTGGTGTATGAATGTGTGTGTGAATGGGTGAATGAGAGGCCGTTGTAAACTGCTTTGAGGGCACCTTGGTGCGGATAAAGCAGTATATAAGTGCAGTCCATTTTACAAAAAGGAAATGACACTTTTTTAAATTAAAGAATAGTTAAGAATTTATAAACCTTTTTAACTTCCTCCTCTTCATCATGTTGAGCCACACGGTAGAGTACAAGTTGCAGTTTCCCAAAGTTCATCTGCATAGCCTGAAACAGCCGTATAGCTATCCCGGCCCACAGCAGGTCACTGCCTGCAAAATGCCAAGCACTAAAATGCACATTGATGAACCGAATGCCACCGTGGTGTTGGTTCTCCTTGTTCCAAACAGGTCTGTAGAAGAGGAGCCGGCCAATGAGGGCCAGGAAACCAGTTAATGAAGGGTTAACTGACCGAGGCTGTGGTCTTGTGACAATACACTTCTCAATCCTTGAAGCCTCAAGGTCCATGTACTCTGAGGAAATGCAGGGAAATTACAATATTTACTTTGGGAATGGGAAAAAAAAAAAAAAATAAAATCATAACAGTCTAACCCCCTTGCATGCAAAACAAAAAGTAAAACAGTATGGTTGGATGCCAAGAGGGAAAATAAATGGAAGCCTTTTTGAATTCTGTTGAATATCAGAGCAATAAGTCTGTGAATTTTACTCAATGGGGTCTCAGCACTAGATAAAGGCCCTCCAGCATGGCACTAAATTATAAACCCAGTGCTCAGAAAACAATCAGTCTAGCTCTTCCCGAGAAATGCATTTTCACAAGAGAAGGGAAGATTAAAAAAAAAAGAAAAAAGAATGAGTTCATGAATAACAATCTTTATCCTCTCTCTTGTAACATTTTGAAGCCCCATTATTCTGTGTATTTTATTATGCGACCATCCTGCCAAGTCCAACATGTGCGATAAATCTACCAAGGTTAAAAAAATCAAATAAAAATATCATCCAGTATTCCAGGACCTTCAGAGTAACACAAAATAACTTGTATTTTCAATAGGAGCCCTTCGCTACAGCTGCACCTGCTCCACTTGGCCAGCTCAGTGTCACTTGTCTATAAACAGACTCATATTTTTACATTTGAGTCATCACATATTTTATGTGCAAGGTGAACTCCATTTCTTGAATGTAATTTGTTGTTTTCTCGTCTGTCTTACTGCTTCTCGAACATCCCTGTTCATCACTCATGAAGTAAGGATAAACTTTGCAGATAAAAGTGTAGTACAAGCAGAACAGTCATTAAAGTTGCACCCCTTCTGCGGTGGTGTGCAGTTTATTTATCTACCGGGAAGGAGCACGGCTACTTTCTAATTCCCTATAGGACATTACATACGTATATTTTAATATTGTGTCACTGCAGAGTAACTATGAAGAGGTACAGTTTCTGCAGGCAGTAAACTGCAGGTTCACACTTCAATCATGTTCACAGTAAACACTGAAGGTACAGAGACAGTGTTATAAACCCTGTACATATGAAAATCCTTTGTTGCCAGTTCCTGTTCACAAGTTAAACATTGTCACACGCTTCAAGTGGCCGTTGAACAACAACTGGCAAAGATCAGGTTTTCTGTTTACGTACCTTCCATTTGTTTGAGGATCCTGCTAAGTCGATCCTGACATGAAGAGTAGAGCCCTACAGTTGCAGGTGATGAAATCTTCGTCAGGGTCCTGGACAGGGCATACGCATAAATATCATCTGAAAGCAGATTTCACAAGAAAAGGCAACAATGTTAACTTGTATATGTCTATATTTCTTTTTACATGCACAAACATGGGAACAGCCTGTCGTCCCCCTGAAGCTGTTCCTACTTTATTTATAATTAATCGAAGTACTCACTGAATGTTATGCAAAGTGCTCTGTGTTAGGAACACTTAACCCACTTTCAATATTGAAACTGAGAAGACAAAATATCTGAAAGAAATGGTCACTTTAAGCATTTTCATTTTCGTATTTCTATTGCAGACAACAATGTAGATTAAAAAAACATGATTTTTTTTTATTGTAGTGCAACTATGCTGAACTAAATGAAAGCAAAAGTACATGTCAGGTGTTGATAAAAATCAACGCTTGCATGGGTTCATTACCAGCATCAACATAAAACATAGGTTATGTTCTCAAATGAGTTCATCTTTGTCTAATTGAGATTCAGCTTTCATGGTGGTGATGCTGCTCTGTTGATAATTACTCGGGAGACAGATAAATAAGCACCTGCAAAGGAACTATGAACTGCATTTGTGATTGTTTCTCCTGTGTGCCACCAGACAGACACACCATGTTGTTATGACTGGTCATCAATATTGCCCAGAGGAGCAGAATTAACAAACAAAGCAGGAAATCACTGACATCATTCATTCAGAGATGAGTGCACTGAAGCTGCCTGTGAGGATTTCAGTGGCAAAGCAGAACTGAAAGTGAAACTTAAACCTTTCTGAAATAGCCCCCCTACATGCCCATACACGTGATGTCTGGAGAAACGTACCCGTTTCTGACTTAGCCATGATGACTGTGTGATGGGAGACACGGCTTTCTCAGAAAATGCCTTTGACCTGTGACAAATAAGAAACAACAGGCATCTTATCGCAGTGATTTGTTGAGGAGACGTCTCTGCAGCTGTGTATAAACTGGTTTGCAGTGGCTCACTCCTCTCCGTTGCTCTCCTAGAGACATGGCAGTGATGTCATTCTAACCACTGATAATTCATAAAGGAATTATACAATTTAAAAATGTTTTTTGCTAATTGTTAATATATTTTACATGTGCTTTATTTTTCAGTCATAGATTCTTATTTAGATTGTGGAAATGGATTAAAAACCCTTCACCATTTTTACAACATTTACAATGACCTGTTAAAAACACATGCTTTATCAGTTTATGCCTGCAAGTGACTAACTTACGTTAGAACTGCAAACCTTTAAAACTTGCCATCAAGTGTAACTGCAACAGATAATTCCCAAAGCATGTCTTACACTGAATATACAGATGCAACGGACTCAACTCATAACTTTGAATTTCAATAAAACTTCCCACCAGGGTTATTATAGTTAACGAAAACTAAGACTAAAACTAAAACTAGCAATGAAAAAATATTTCAGTTAACTGAAATAAAAATAAAAACTACAATTAAAAAAAAAACGAAAACTAAATAAAAACTACAATGAAGGATGTAAAACTAACTAAAACTAAACTGAATTGTAGATAAATTCAGCTTCGTTTTCGTTGTCGTTTCGTTTTCTCCCTCGATTACTGCCATAGAGATTACTGCCTGTCCTGCAGCAGCCGCTATGCTACCCTCCCTCCAGAGAGGGGGCAGCATAGCGGATATAGACCTTTTCGGGCCAGCCCCCCGGAAGTACCCCGTCCGCCATTGCTGGAGGGTGCTACAGAGCGACACTTTCACCGGCTCGCAGATTAACCAGTGTTTTTCTCTTTCTACAAATATATATTTTTATAATGTCGAGTCGGTCGAGTGGGAATAATGTTCCGTCATAAACTGTGCCAACAATGGTGTGAAAATTCGACAATGGAAGAAGAAAGTATGCACGAAGACTGCCTTGTTTGCAGAACAAGAAGTTAGGAAGACGTGGGTGAAAAATATCAACAGAAAGGACTTTGTTCCAAATGAATACAGCCGGGTGAGTTTTCGTTAACATTCAATCTCGTACTACTCATAGTCTCGCTGAGAGTCCCGGACGATTCTGGCCAAAAGAACAGCAGTATGAGGCTACTGTAGCCCTCGGCACTAGCACAAGCCTATAAATGAATGAATGAATGAATGAATGACTTAGGAGAATGATAAAATAAATTAAATATAACATTAACACATAGCCTAATTTACCGCTCGCGTTAACATTACAGCAGCATAATCTTTATGGCTTGTTGACGTTAGTTATAGCCAGCGTTGCAGCGTTCCACAGTTTTTAGTGTTTGATTATGGGAATAGATCATGCTATTTCCATAACCAATCATTAAAAACAGCGATAAACTACCTTCATCTGTAACTGGAGGCCATTGCCTAACATCATCATTCCAAGACATGTCTGTGTTATCCGTAACAGATCCTCCACGCTGCTGTGTTTGGGTTACTTGATGGAGCACCGCACCCTCCAGTTATGGCGGGGCCACTAGGGGGCGCATGTCCACAATTTTCAAGTCGAAAAGGTGTATAAACTCCTGCATACTGCAAGAAGAAGAAAAACTAAAACTAAGACTAAAACTAAACTGAAACTAGTCAATTCCTCAAAATAAAAACTAAACTAAAACTACTAAATTACTTGTTGAACTAACTAAAACTAAACTGAAATAAAAAAGCAAACTGGAAAACTAAATCAAAATAAAAACTAAAGAAAATTTCAAAACTATAATAACCTTGCTTCCCACCAATATATTTCATATTAACTATTCTGTTCATTCCACATCAATAATAATTTGAGACTTGGACACACATTAATTGATTGGCCTCATTTTCACTGGTATAAACATTGTTGACCTTAACGAACGCACTAAGTAATGAATTTCTGTCCAGACAGGAAAAAATAAGTTAATACTTGACTCCGATCAATCTTTCAGCATCACACATTTCCTGTAATTATTTATTTGACTTGCATGAGAATGAGGACCGTTTCTTCCGATTATTCTGGCTGTGTTTGTTGGTATTTCATGTCTTAATAGAACAGCCCTCATAAGGTCACGCCACATGATCTCAAATATGTTCGAGTCTAATTTAGCCATTGTAGGAAAGTTATTTTTAAAATCCTTTTCCACTTATGTGTTGTTGACTGACTTTAACACTTTGGTAATGTTTTATTGCATCAACCAGCCTCTCCTCAGCTGTAAAAACTCTTGATAGAAATCGAAATGAATTGCTCCCTCAGCTAATAATTAACTGTGAGTGCAAGACACCCACTCTGGGAAAGCAAGACAAGGAGACTTTGTGAACTATTTCTTTGTGTGTTCAATAGAGACATGTAGTCTGGTTGTACTTGACAAGAAAATAACTTAGATTACAAATAAACCATATTTAATGAGTCATCAATGCAGGTGACACTAGTGATTCGAGACATTTTGCACTTTTTATTTTTTAAACACAATTTTAAGCCCCAGTTTCACCTGTTATTTTAGTTGATCAAACCTTTAATCAGAGGGTAACTAAAGGTACAGCAGATTTGAGGAGAAACAGTTTTGAACTGATACAATGACTAATGAAAAAACTAATATGTGGAATATATTTTGAATGTTTTTTTTCTAATGCAGATGCTTTGAAATCTGTATATAGCTATGCACCTTTTCAAGAATTCTGGCTTTTCTTTGCATGGCCAACATCATGTCAACTCCCTCTCTTCCTCTGTTAGCAATGTATTTCATGCTTTTGTTCTTGCCTGAGTTGTCACATCCAATAGACTGTAAAACAGTAATTTATTGTTTTATTAAGCTTTTTTTTAACCAGGGAGAAAAAAAACCTTGAAATTTAAAATCTCTTTTTCAAGAGCGACCTGGCTAAGACGGGCAGCAGCTAAGAGCAAGAGCAACACATTTATTTTTTACAGTGAAGTTCAGGTTCAACTTCAATGCCACAAACTCTGACCACTGACTATAAGCATCGACCTTCTGTGTGCTTTAAGCTTCTGTAAATGTTGACTGATTTGGCTTCCCTGTCGACAAATATGTTTCTGGTTCAACAAGCTTACCTGGATAGCTCCAAATGTCTGTTCTGATCCTTGTTAAGTCATATTCAAACGTTGCTTTTAATTTATTCTTCAAACAGAGAGAACCAGCGACAGCAATGGCAGTTAAGGAGTGGTGAAAGCTTATTGCACCAAGACTGATAAAAGAGCAGAAAGGCACCTGATAACCAGTGACTGCACCTATAGACCTGACACTTTCCTTGAAGTGAGGTCACATGCAATATTGAGTAACAATATTTCTGCAAAATGAAGCATGCACATTTCTAAGCTTCTTTCCATTCACAGATTTTGGCGGAGGTGGGTTGTACCTGAAATAATTACGAAGCGGAAAAAAAATCCAATTTTCCCAATAACTTCTGGAATCGAGTCTCCAACTTTTTCAGTCCACAGAAAATGAAAATGAGTGATTTAATGCTGGAGCCTTGGGCACGCGTGATTCATGCACTGCATTCCTAGTTTGGAGCCCCTCAGCTTAAGAATGACTGGATCGCTGTGCTCTGCATGAACTGACATGCCAAACAGCAAAGCTTTTTGCCCTGAGTAGAATTTGTTTTGACATAACTGGTAAGACAAGCTCTGAAAAACATGCCCAAAACCCTAATTTTGTTAGGCATATTTATTTATTTATTTATTTTTTTGCATTAGTCTACTTACACCATGAGATCACAGTAAACTCTGCAAAACAAATCTTTTACAAGTTATGACAAATCAATCATGGTCAATACAATATTTTCAATGGGGCTGCTTCGAATTTATACGTTTTTAAAATATGGCATTCAAATCATGTATACCTGCACAGCTTTGTCGTGCAGCGTGGATGACGGGAAAATTATTTTACCCTGAGGTGAGCTCACTAACTTCTTCTTATGTAAAAAAAATGAATGGAAATGTATAATGTATATTAGATTAACATAGAGCTTTACGTGTGACTGACATGACTTTAAGGTCAGGTGAGCAATGGCCATCTACTGTTTGAACATTTTTCTTTTCCCCATTGAGCCGAACAAACAAAACACTGAGTCTCACCCCATTTGCGCTCTCTCTCTCTCTCTCTCTCTCTCTCTCTCACTCACTCACTCACTCACTCACTCACTCACTCACTCACTCACTCACTCACTCACTCACTCACTCACTCACACTCACTCACACACACACACACACACACACACACAGACAAGCTTGAATAAGGACATTCACGATGCACCTCAGTAGTAATTTAGTAGTTTCCATCTTAGTACAATTAGAACAATTTTCAAGCACCTTGGTGATTTTTTTTTTCTATTATTCAATGTTTTAATGTTTTATCTTGTATTTCTATACTAGAATGTGCTCTTATCTAATTTCATTGTACACTAATGTGCAATGACAATTTATTCTATTCCTTGTTTGGGGTTGCTCATTCTCCCTATTTTTTGTGGTATTCATTTGATGCTCAGCATTAGTACCTAGAGTATATTTCAGATGTATTTCAGCAGAATACAGGTGAGACAGGTGATTATGTCTAATTTCTCTGTAGTTTTGCTCACCCTTCTCTTTTCTGGTTAGTTGGTGGTCCACTGAAGTGTTTTCTACCTTTTAAAAGCCTTGAAACATCTCAGGCACTCACAAACCTTTGTTAAAAACAATTTAGATTTTTCATTAAAAAAAAAAGACAACTTGTGATTTATTCTTGTTTTCCTTTCATCCATTTCTCTGGGTATATACAGTTGGTGATAAAAGCCTGGTAAAAACCAAAGCCCTTAGACCAGCAGCAACATTTTATTCCTCGGCAGCTTTTTTTGAACCTCTAAACTTGCTAAAAAAATCTAGGTGAAAATTCTACGCGTTACAAATCCTTTGAGTGGCTGCAACTGTGAAAAATTGCACATTGATTAATTTCTCGCTAGACGGAAGGACAACTAACACAGAATTTGAAATGGAAAGCCCAGGTGGAGCTGACCTGGGATGTCCTAAAAGGTCAGTAGTCACATAGGCAGACAGAGATGGCAGCAGACTGCAGTGAGGCTGCAGCTTTGGTAAGTTAACTTGCATGCTGGTATGATTCCATTGTTTTACTTTTTCTTTTGCTTCATTAAGACTTTTAATAAATGACACTTAAAAAAAAAAAAAAAGATGCTGTGTATGGTTGTTCGTCTACATGTGACCCTGTGAAGGACTGGCGACCTGTCCAGGATGTAGTGCTGCCTTTTGCCTGAAGAGAGCTGGGATAGGCTCCAGCAGATCCCTGTGACCCTGCATAGATTAAACAGGTATGGACAATGGATGGATGGATGGATGGATGGATGGATGGATGGAAAAAATGCTGACCACCGCAGAATATGGCGTGTGAGGTGGCAGGAGTCACATTCATCCGGGGCTTTGCGGGCCTTGTTGTCTTTTACACTTATGGCTTCCTCCAGTTATTCCATGCAAAATAGGCAGGATCACCACTTGTGTTGCCGTCAGTGTTTATCTGTTCCTTGCCGAATTTAAGGGAACGTAGCCTGTAATTTCTTGTGAGGTTCAGCTTGTTCTTACCCTCGCACCTTCCGAATCAGTGGGACTTTCGTAGTTGGTTCAAAAGCGGAGGTTTACATGACATGCAAAAGCCTCAAACACAGCGACAGCGACCGGTTACAACCGCAATCAAACCCTGTTTTCGTGGCACTCTGGTTTCCCCTATAAATCCTTACTATCAAAATAGAATTCATAATGGAAGAGTTTAACATAATACATACTGCCAAATTGGAAAAAGGTAATGTTTTCAGCAAATGTTTCACTGCTGAAAAAGAATTTTAAGTGTTCACACCACTGAGCAGCATTATGCATCTGAAATAACTACTAACTAGAGTATCTGAGCTAACTCCATGTACTCCACATCTAAACATTCATAAGAGCACTGTGATCATCAGAACGTGACTTTTTTGAAATTGCAACCAAACATTGGATGCCAATTTTCTAGTTATCCCCAAGCTTCTAAGAGCAAAAAGGCTCAGTCTCAAGGCAAATTGCATAAATTAAGTTTAATTAGTGTGTGTCTGATTAAGATTAAACGTGCTTGGCCTGAGGATGACTAACTCTGTCTTTACTGCAAGCACCTGATTGTTAAGCTACTTTCATTAATGATATTGTCATAAAAAGGATTTGTGTGTGTGTGTTTGTGGAAGAGTCAGTTTTCAGTTTGGCTTTAAGTCTTGTGCAAATCGCTCCTGAATGAACTACACATTATCTCTCATTCTTACAACACACCTTGCCCTCTCACTGTTTAAACTTTGCAATTAAGGTTAATGAATTCACTTAGGTGATTAATCCAAGATAAGCATCAGAGTTGAGCAAATTGTAGCTCAGGTTGCCAAAAGCAAGAGGAAATGAAACTCGTGTAGTAATATGTTAGGAACACTGCAGTCGTTTTCAGGAACTCTTGTTTGTCTCGGCTGGGATGCATGAACGAGTTAGGTGGTATGTGTGTGTCTGTGTCATTGGTGTGTGTGTGTGTGTGTTCAGTCATGTTGTTATCTTTAATGTCCAACAGAGGGTGCTAAAGCATCGTACATGAAAGGAAGACGGTGACATTTGATCAGCAGCCCTCCATCTCCCTACTCTATTTGGTATGTAGGAGCAGAGCTGTCAGTAAGGAAGGCATTTGCTGAAAACAGGGTGTGGTCGAGGGTTTAAGATCTGCTCGTACTCCTCCTGGAAAGGATAATGGTCATTTTGTGTAAATCGGCAACTGCAATGCACAAAAACATGCACACACACACACACAAATATGTGTGGTTGTGCAGGTACCCTTAAAAGGACAGCCTGACTCAATTATCATTAACACTAGAGCCGCCAACAGTCCAAACTCCCTAGAACCGCTGAGGGGGGTCATTTTGACCCCCACTGCTGCAACAGTGTCAATGATGCTTAGATGTCATTTCTAGAGGTTGTGACGTGGCTAATTCATAAATATGTCTGAAATAATAATGGACACTTGTCAAAATAAATGTTTAAAATCTATATTTTTGCGAGCTTTTTTTCTACGTGCAAACTATAGGAGCTGTATGTTAACGCAAACATGAAAACCACAGCAATAGAATGACAGACTATTTACAATATTAAACAACAGATTTCAGATGTTAATAACAGATATTTTAATAATTTTGGAAAAACTGATTAAATATAACCCAGTAATCACCACTAACTCTTAACTTTAAACAAAGTCTCAATTAACACCTGGGCCCCTGATTAACCAGGACACCAGAATTGATGTTTTGCCTTATTTAGAGTGGGGTTTGGTCTCCATAAAGATTACTGGTCCCAAGGAGGTAATAAAAACAACACAAACACACACACTTGCATGGTCACATACACTTACCTCTGCCTTTCCTTTATCCATTCTTCCTCGGGCTAGACAAGCTTCAGTATTGACACACAGCCTTACACCAGTTTGGCCCTGGCACTGCTTGCCTGGCCTAATTGGCCTCAAGACCTCTTGTTGGTGTGATCTATTGATCAGTCTCACTGCAGATGCTGCTAAGTCACAGGGAGAGGACAGAGAAATTGCCAGATATACTGAAAATAAGCACTTCAAAATCAGGGTATGATGTCTTAAGCTTTGATATTTGCACCACAGAGCTGGGGTCTTCACGCTGAAACACAGGGATGTTTTTTTGTTTTTTTTGCCCCAAACTGTTTCACAGACGCTGATAATCTTTTATTGTTACCAAGGGGACGGTGACACTAAACAAATATAGGTTTATGAATGCTGTGAACCCCAAAAGATCCATAGATACCACCTGCTTTAACAATCTCACTGGAGACAACGAGATGAAAACTCCTCCACACTCACTGAATCTACTTTTTCTTTGAAACCTCTGCAGCAAATATTAGGAGAGAAAAATCAGCCATGAGATTCCCACTGAAGAGGGGAGGGGGTAAGAGAAATGCTATGCATGCTGCTCTTGTATCTGGCAGTGCAAACTTCCAGTGCATGATGATGATTGTTGTTCGTTGTTTTCATTTTAGCTTTTACCTTGTTTCCATTCATTTTCAGAGACAAGATTACATCATCTTCTTCTCACATTTTTCAGGTTTGCCTTCTCCGTGTTGCCTCCCCTCAAAGCCATTTCATGTTAAATAGTGTCCGTCCTTATCTGTTTTTTAAGTCTCCTCCGTCATTCTGTATGACTTCTTTAAAACCTCAGAAAAAAATGAGGAAACATACAAATGTCGATGAGGCTTGCCCCAAAATGTGTCCTTCCCAACCTCAGATGCTTTCTTCTTAATGCAGAGCTCAAATTTCGGATTCACTTCAGTGTGTTAGAGCTACACTCCAATATGGTATTACATTTATGATGCATGACAAGGCTTACAATTCTCAATCTCCTCTGCAACACAATGAGAGTAACCAGAG